>JACCIB010000020.1:2490000-3232500 GCA_018906965.1 Philotrypesis tridentata
AACAACACCGACAAAAAGTATACTGCGGTATACACAGTGTCGCGCCGCCTGCGAAACAAACAATAGCGTCGGCACAAAATGCTCTATGCACACAACAGTATAGCATATACAGTGTCTATCGCAAGCGCATCGCTTGTCAAAAAGAAAAGCGCGCGCGCGAGCGAAACAAATAGAAAAAAAGCTAGAGCGTAATCAAGCTAGGCTGGGCGAGCTGTATAAAAGCAGTAGAATCCGCAGAGCAGCTTCTCCATCTTGCCGATATTATTGACGTTTTTTGCCACCCCTATTTTTCCTGCCTTCTCACTAGCAGAGTAGCAACGGCAGCAGCAGCAGCAGCAGCAGCCGGCCACCCTCCCCATCATCTCTCTCGCTCTCATTCTCTCTCTCTCTCTCTCTCTCTCTCGGTCTTATTCCCTCGGACTGGGCGCTTGCTCGCGGGGGAGAAAGAAGCTAACTAGCTCGCTCTCTTTCCCTCCGCTGATGGGCAGCAGCAGTAGCGGCAGCAAGAAGAACGAGAGAAAGAGAGCAAGAAGCAGCCGGGAGTGGGTGGGAGTAAGACGGCTCTTATCCGAGCGCGGGCTTTTTAGAATACTTTATTGACTGAGCCTTGGCCGAGAGGGTTGCCTGCAGACGAAGACGGAGAAGAAACGGAGAGAAAAACATTGGGAAAGGAGGCAGCGAGTCCTTACCTCCCTCTTGCTCTCGCGTTTTTGAATTTAAATACCAGGCCAGCGCCGCCGCCGCCGCCGCCGCCGCTGCTGCTGCTGCAGTCAGTCGAGCGAAGGAGGCGGCCGTGGCTCTGACACTGTCTTTGCGAGAAATTAATGAAGCGAAGTGCTGCCGCTGGTTCTGCTACCGCCGCCGCCGCCACCGCCGAGATTCTCGCTATACTACTTCAGAGGTGTCTCTCGCTTCCTACCTCCACCTTGATCTTTCTTTATCTTACTGTGCACAATGCTCCGCTTCTTTTCCATTTTCTTCTTCTCTGCTCTTTGTTTTTCTTTTTCGAGCTTTCCATTGCGCGCTCCGCGCAGTCTTCATTAATTCTCCGTGCGCGCGAGCGCACTTTGTTCAACATTTTCTTACGGGCGATAAATGAAAAGCTCTGCGTTTCGATCGTTGTTGCTCCATTAATGAGGAAAAACGCAATAAAGAATTTACGAGACTCTCGGGACTGCAGTAGCAGCAGCAGCGAGAGCGCAAAACGACGCTCCGGCGTCTTGGGTCATTGCTCGGCTCACAGAAGCGAAAAAACAATGCTACTAATCGAGAAAGGTATATATCTCATTGAAATCTCGTCGTTCCTCTGCGGCACGCCATATGTCGATGCAGCAAGAGAAGAGAGAGAGAGAGAGAGAGAGAGAGAGAGAGAGATAGAGTGACCCCTTCCGGCTGACCCTCGGGCTAGTAGTATACAGGCGGCTGCCTGCGAACCGGTATAACTCAAACACATGACCTCTCTAATAACACGCGCGCAGCACAGCCGGCACATCTAGGCCGCCGCGGGAAGAAAAGGAAAGGAGAAAAGCTCGCGTTATATCTCGACGTTAATGATCCGCCATTCTACAGTACACAGATACAAAAGAAAGAGAAGAGAGAAAGATTCTCCCTCTCTCTCTCTCTCTCTCTCACCGGGTGAATAATGAATTTTCCTCGCGGAGCGTCGATTTCGTTTTTCATCGCTTGTTCCTTCTTTGAAAATCTTGCACTCGCGCGTTCTCGTTCAAAGAGAGCGAAAAAGAGGACGATACGCCGCCGCCGCCGCTTCTTCTTCTTCTTCTTCTTCTTCTTCTTCTTCTCTTCTTCTTCTGCCTCGCTTCTTCGCCTTCGTCATCGTCTTCGCGTTCATCGCCGACGCCCCTCGAGCTGGAAAACTTTCTAATCGAGAATTATGAAAGTTATTTGCTATGCCGGGGGAAGGATAAGAGAGGCTACAAGTCCGAGAGATCGACGCGCTCTCTGTCGAGGGGGCGGAGGTTGAAAGGTCGCGAACTGACCGGGCACTGGCTGCGCCGCCAGCGTATTGGCAGATCGGAAAAAGAAGAAGAATCTTTCATACGCGAACGAGCTCTGTTCTTGCCTGCCCAGAGAAATACAACTTTGTATCGTTTTTCGCGGAGCTGTGACAAATAAAGTTCGATAACGCGTAATCAGTAGTCGGAAAGCTACGCATTGAAAATCGACCCCTTCCATCTCTAACCTCTTCTATGTCTCTGCGGCCAAAAATTCAGAAATTTTCCAATTTACATTTACATTAGTTTGCGCTCGATTCAATTCAATTTGATATTCGTACATTTATTATGTATTTTATTTCGCTGCGCAAGGCGAATAAAGCAGGGCTATCTATCCATCTCGCAACTTTTCATTCTTTCTCTCTGCCTCGGCGAATTTATTTCTAACGTCTCGTCTTGCGTAATTATCCCAGATGTTTAAACGGCAGATTTTCCCCCCTTTGGCAAATCAATCGATAAATTAACATATTCGCGAGAGCGAACTCCCTAAAAAAGGCCAGTATAGCTGCAGCACCAACCCCACTATAACGCGCGTGCAAATAAAAGCCATTCTCCGCGCAATCCTTCCTTCTCTAACGAACGCAATCCTTTTCCCTTTCTCCGGCTACGTAGCCGCGCACTGTCCAACGAGCTGCAGCGCTAAATAAGCAGCGTCGCCCACTTGGCACACGTATTTTATTAGACACGCATAAGTACTCGCTAAAGTAGCTTTATGCCTCTGTCTCTCTTTGGCCTCTCTGCGCTGTGGCGGGCTCGGCCTCGACAGGCCTGCAGTCGCCGAGGGGCACGGGATGCAAATTAAAATCCTCGCTATATTTTCTCGCCAATTTCTTATTTTCTCCGCCGCGCGGATGCGGTTCTCAACCCGAGGAGTCTTGTCTTCGATAGCTGTACATTTGACTCGCGAACAGCGTGCGCGCGTGAAAAATATTTTAATATACCGAAGATCTAATAACAAAAATAAGAAAAATAAGACCGAGTAAATGTAAGATCGGGGGTTAAAAAAAAAAATACGGCAATTTGCTCGAAATAGCTCATTTGCGAGTGGGAGAGAAATTGTCCGCGTAATATTTTCGCCATCAGCGCTACTCGGGGCTTCGTGTGCCTTAATGGACGCTAAAATCTGGGAGATTCGCCACAGTTGCATTTGACAACCCCTCGACTTCTTTCGACCACCCCCTTTTGCTCTGCTCCATCTCTTTCTCTCCCGCGCTAGGAACGCGCGGCCCGACTAAGACAGATTAAGTATTTTAAATTGAACAGAGGGACGAGGGTGGAGAGAAGCTGCGAGGGAGAGTTTGCTTGGAGGGGGATGAGAGATCTTTTTCCTTCCTTATCTATCGGCGAGAGACTGCCCCACAGCTCGGCGCTTTTACCACCCGCCCGCCCCCTCGACGAACTGAAAGACCGGAGGGAGAGTTCAGTTTTTATAATAAAGGGGCGTAATTAATGCCGTCCTATCTCTCTCACTTGCTCCTCGACTTTTCCTACACCCTCCGACGCGTCCCTTGCTTCGTCTTCGTCTTGGTCTTGGTCTTGCCGTTTTTTCCTCTCCCCGACCCCCCCCCCCCAGCCCCCCTCCCTCGATCTTTTTAAGACTTTTCGGCATCTTCTTTCTCCTCGGCTTATTGCAGGCAAAAGGATTTGATGGCTTTTAAGCCGGTGATTCATTGTTCGTCCAAGAGTCTTTGTTTTGCTCTCTTGTTTGATTAATCGCGAGCAGTTTTTTCATCGCAACTCGAGACAAGAGCGAAAAACGCGAAGCCTTTTAGCGGGAAGTTTGTCCAAAAGTTGGTAATTGAATAATCTTAAATTCGCAAGGAAAGAAAAGAGTTAAATAATTCGGTTCTCGGCATAAATTACGGACGATAAGTTACCCGCCCAGCGCTGTCACTGTCTCGCACCCTTTTCCCTTTCTCTCGGTCTCTCTCGTTTGCTCGCACAACTCTTCCTCGGGAAAGCCGGCGTTTTCTCGAAACCAGCAGTAGCGCAGGTTTTCTCATCCGGACCGCGCGATCTTTCTCTTTCTTTTTACCCTCTCCTTTCTTTTCCCTCTCTCTTTATCCCTCTTCTTCTTCTTCCTCCTCTTCTGCTGGCTTCGCCCCTCCCTCCTTCTTCGTCCCGCGCGACTGAGAAGTGCACAATTTTCATTTAAACGCTTTTGTAATGCGCCGACGACTACGAATGAGAATTGCTTCTCTTACTTTTAAGTAGCCCTCCTACCTCTTCGTTCCCTCGGCTGTGTTCCGGGACCAGTGCTGTACTTTTCCTTCGTATTGTTTTTTCCTGCCTTTTTGCCCTCGTCTGTCTTCTCCCCCGCAGTCCCGACTTATCGACTACTCTTATTATTTCCCTTTGTCCTTGATAATGAAAAGACGAATTTCATACCGAACGCTGCGCGTACTTCTTAATTATATTGCCTTCGTCTAATATAAATTGAATTCTGCACGCGTATCTGTAGCCAAGAAACCGGGATAAAAGTGAAACTTGCCTTCGACTTGATTGACTATCCGCTGCTTGGATTCGGACTCGAGTGTTCGATAAAAAATAAATCAATCAAGCCGCGCTGCAGGCAAATCCAAGGGTAGAGTTCGTATAGCTCTGCTGCGATGGAGCTGGGAAAATTACGTTGGCAAACTTTCTCCGCGCGTGGCACGCATGCGGCACACGAGACACGGGAAGCGCTCGGTCTCACGCGATCATCTCCGATTAATCCTCGTCGGGCGCGCTCTCCGCGTGTATAACGCGGAGCGCAAGCCGAGACAGCGACAATGCGCGTACCTGACCCTTCGTTCCGCTGCCCTTATAAAAAGAGCGCCTAACGTCCGAAAGGGAAGAATGGGCTGGGCGGCGGCGAAACCGGTTCTCCTGCGATTTTTACCGGGTCATCCAGTGAAAAGTTGGCCGAAGCGAAGGGGAGGTCATCTCTCTCATTGAGGTCAGGCCGGCGAGCCCCATTATTTCATTCAAACTCTGCGCGTGCGAGTTACGAGTCTTGCTCTCTCTCTCTATACATGTATACGTAAGAGGCATCTGGTCATCGGAAATTAAAAAGCGCGAGAAAAACTTACCTGACCAGTTCCCCGGACCTCTCCTCGGCTACGGCTCTTTTGTAAGGGTTATGCTAATGTCCGTTAAACCCTTCGACCCTTTTCTTTATACGAGCCCCCGTAGGTAGTTGCCGCTTGCGAGTATGTATGTCTATATGCGTGTGTGCGAGAGCGTGCGTCTATGCGGATGCGGGTCACTCTTGCGCCGGCGAAAACGAGTTTTGGCATTTTTTTCCAAAATCGAGCTGGGCATACCTGGTGGGGGTTATTGTACCGGGGAGTGGACGCTGCCTCGAGCGGAAGATTCTGCGATTTCTGTTCTGGTCTCGCTAGAGGTAGGAGGTTCGTCTAGATTCTTGCGAATTGTCTTCGGGCTGTCTGTGAAAAGTGTTGATCGTGATTATCTGTGTTAAAATCGCTTTAAGGCTGTACCCTATTGTTTAGTGAATTTGCAATTTATATGGCTTGTGTAAGGTAGGATTTTAATTGCTTGATATGTATCTGCATTTTCTTAGTTCTCTCGAGATAAAAAATACATTTATTTGTTTACTATTAAAAGGGCATACGTATTTTTTCGCACAAAATTATGTAAAATATTTATGAAAAATTTATACAAATACATAATTGAAGCAAATAACTCTACCGCGAATGAATAAAAGACAACAATTTAACGTTTTTTATCCTTATCACAAAAGAAAAAAAATGAAATGGCATTAAAGCTGAAGTTTTCATTGTTCTTTCTGAATTGTACAAATATTGTACACGACTGATTTTTAGTGTGGAATTAAATGAATGGAAACGATGACCATTAATTGAATAAGATGTAGTATTCTTTATATTCTAAAATAAATGCAGATATAATATTGAGTCAATTTAATAGAATCTTTCGTGCATCTCCTTCTACCTAGCCATATTTAAAATTACTTTTAGTATCTCCTTGGTTCCTGTTTATTGATTGTTTTCTTTTTAATTCTGAAAATAAAATGATTGCCTTTGTTTCAAATGCTCGGTAGCCATTAAATAACTTTAGTAAAGTTTGACCGTCACTCGGCTGGAGCATTCGCAACTGGGGGATCGGAAAATAAGAGCAAGAATATTTTCGCTGATAATTTAAGACTTCTGAAGGATCGTCGTTGGCGTCTCGTTTCTTCTCCTATTGGCAAGAAAATTCAACGGAGAAGCTCTCCGAGTCGTTGGGGGCCAGAAGAGTTGGAGGAGCTGGAGGTGGAGGAGGAGGAGGCGGATGCGGAGGGGGTGGAGAAGGCGGATGGAAATGAGGAGTCCAAGTGTCGGGCGCAGTCGAATAGAAAAGGGATCTACAGCCCGCAGGGCAGCGCCGAATCAAAAAACGACGAGCGAAAAAGCCGGCGAGGCTGCTTCGGAAAATGAGTCGAAGGTGGAAGACGATGAAGCTGAAAGTAGAAATAAAAAGTCGCAGCAGCCGAGCGAACCATTTTGCTCGTCTTTCATGGACCCGAGGGTGGAATATCCGCGGAGGGGGCGGGGGTTGGCGGCTCGCATTTTCACCCTCGTTCTCCCCCCCTCGAGCTGTAGCTGTAGCAGTAAGACAGAGATAGTTGACGAAAATGGCCGGTGGCTCGCTCTAATGCCTAAGATATACAGGCCAGAAATTGGCCTGCTTAAGGCAGGCTCTCGTCGATGGAAAGCCCTCCTAACGAATTCAGCTTTTTCAGCAAGACAAAAATATATCAACAGACACTCTCTGTCTCTCTGCTTTATGGGAGGGGGATATCACCCCAACTCTCTCGGAAGATACTAATCTTGACGGCTCGAACTTTTGCGCGTATATAGCCGGGGCCCTTTTTACCCAGCCCTTTCTTGATAAATAATTAAGAATCGTCTCCTTACGCTTTCTCGCTCTTCGCTCTCCGCGCTCTCCTCGACGATGAGAATTTGCGTTTCAATCAAAAGCAGATTCGAGCGAAGAGGAGGCGATGTATATCTTTTAAGTCGAGGCTCGGCTGCGTTTATGTTTGATTAGGTTTTGATGACTGCCGCGCCAGGGATGAAAGCTATCGTTCGCTTTGAGATTATTATATGATTCGTCCCGACTCGTTTCAATGCAAATTGCCTGTATCGCTTCCAGGGTGGAGATTTTCAGGATGTTTAAGATAGGCTCGGCAAATCTCCGGTTTCAAGTGCACATTTTTACAAAGCTCGAGCGAGTCTCTGCACAGGGATTGACGTGTCCTGTCGTCCTCGGCAAGTTGGCTGCAAACTGGTTTTTAAGTAAACAAAACGGACCCGGCGCGTCGTGGCTGACGCTGCTGCTAGACTGTGCCCACTAACCGAATTTGGAATTAGAGCCGCTGCGCGCCGGCAAAAGTTCGCGTGCCGGCGGTCGACTTTGCGGATTGAGTTTCCGGTTAGCGCAAGAGTAAGGGCACAGGGAATATCTATACGTTTGCGAGGAGGTGTGCGGATGAGAGGGCAGCGTTTCACTCGCTAATATCGTTATTGGCCCGCGATCTCCGCTGATAATTGTCACGGATCAATCTCACAGCTTTGGTTTTATTGAATTTGTTGAATATCACTCCAACCGATTCGAGCTCATCGAATTCGATTCTCCTTAAAACCTCTTCGACTTACTCTTATCCGATTTCCCAGTCGTATAAATGCAGGATCGCGAGGCGAAAAATTCAGCAATCCGCGCTTTTGGAATAAAGAGCGTCAATGCGAGCGCAGCGGGTAGGATTGTCTCCGCCTACGAGGGAATGACAGAAGGGGAAAGCGAAGAAAATCGGCCGCCTCCTCTGTGGAAGGAAAAAAGAAGCGAGCGGAAAAGCCCTGGGAAAATCTCCTTAAGGGCAATTTGCCCTGGGAATGGAGTCTCCCTCTCGTCGGTCGATTCGTTAGGTGAACTTTTTCTCTCTCACTCTTTCCGAAATAAAGGCAATTAAAGTTTAAGGCGCCGCGGCGTCTTAACTCTCTCTCTCTCTCTCTCTCTCTCTCTCTCTCTCGCGGCCCGGCTCCCGCGAGAAAGAGAGAGGAGGGGCAGGGGGATGAGGATGGGAGGGGGTGGCTGGTTTTTGTCATTTGAAATATGCTAAGGGGCCGCTGCCGGGCGAAGCGAGGAATGATAAAATGGCGTCGCCCAGACAAAGGGGCGATTTTTCCTCGTCCGCCCGCGCGCGCGCTCTCTTTCTCTCTCTAGACTCTCTTTTGTTTCAGCGCTGTAATGAAAGCTCCGCCGCTCGTCCCTCGCGCGCTCTTTTTACGTGGGGAGGGAGAGTTTCTTGTGTCCTTCCTTGGATCTCCTCCCCCTTCTCCTCCTCCCGTTCCTCCAGCAGCGCCGTCGACGACGACGAAGACGATGACGCTGACGATCGGATACCTGCGATGTATTTTTCGTCCGGCCGCAATCAGAAGGGCTGAGACTTTTTCTGCGCCTTCTCCCTTGTCCCGATACTCCAGCTGGCTGGAACGAATTTTTAATCGTTTGGCAACGCCGCTCGAAAGACTTTGGGCAAAGCCATCCGCGCAATCGAGCTGAAAGCCAAGGCGATTTCGCGCGATTGTATACGAGCGCAGTGAAAGGCGAGAAAAAGATATTTATTTCGACTGCTTAATCGCCGCTGTCGTCCGCCGTCTGTGTATACAGAGGCAGATTGAAGCCGTTCTTTCTCTCTCTCTCTCTCTCTCTCTCCCGCACTGAGAGTTGTATAGAAACGACGCGGCGTTCGCGCGCGAAAATCGATCGAATGCCCCCGGAAATCTCGTGAAAAGGGCAATAAAACTTAAGCTAAATAATCCGTTCATCGACGATTTGCACTTGGCGCTCGTAAATGCTGCTTCAGTATATACTACTGCGCGCCTTCTCCCTCTCACTCCGCTACGTCGAATTCCGTCGTAATTCCGGCTTCCAGGCGGTGCAGCGATGCTATTCCAAGGAAAAAGAGAGAAAGAAAGCCGAAAGAGAAAGAGAGAGAGAGACAGAGAGAGAAGGGGTGGGAAGAGGGGGTCCCAAGACGTAAAAGGGGAATTTATTGCGATTCAGCTACTCTTGCATTACTTTTTATTGTGCGCCGCCTTTCTAGGATGGCAGCTTTTACATTTTTCCTCTTTGCCTTTTCCTCCAGGCTTTCAGTTGCTTTAAATGACTACTTAAAGTTTAATTTTATTTGCGAAAGCTATATTTATATAGATTCGTCGACTAGCGTGTTTGCAGTAGCAATGAATTTCTTGAAGCAACAACGGCTAATTTGCTGTCATCTTGTCTAATATTCAAATTTTCATAGAGAAAAATTACTGAATAACTGTTCAACTAGTACTTTTATCGATTTTCGGACAAGGCTGTAACTAGAATCATAGTTGAATTGTATTTTCCACATTGTTTTATGACACTGTTAGACCAATCGTGGTAAAACTGAGCGTGATTGAATCAAAACAGCTTTTGTACCCGATACGCCTTCTCTGTACCATCCCTCGCAGCGGAACTTAAAGTATCCTGAAAATCCCGCACAACTTTCCGCAGAGAGCCATAAAGGTTGTTGGAAAAATATTAGAGTATTCCGAGAATAAAATCCAGTCGACCGCGTTTTCTCTCTGATTATAACAAGCGCCAGCAATCAAGCCCCGTCGGAATTCGAAATCTGGCGGAGAGTGAGAAAGCAGAGAGAAAGATTTTCATCATCTTGGACGGGAAGAACCAATTTTCAGAGAGGAGAGGAGAAGAGAGAGCGAGAGAGAGAGGCAGAGCAGCGGATACAAAAGAACGCAGCCTCAGAACGAACGAACGATTCAAATCCGGCATACCAGGGATATAAATCGAGACTGGCGCTGCCCGTTGGGGGGGAGGGGCTTGTATTTTAAGATTCACCCTCGCTGAGCGTATCTCTCGTCTTCTTATCGAAGCTTGCCGGTGCGGTGGATTTTTCTCTGGGGTGAAGAAGGATCCTCCCCAGCAGACTTTTGAATATTTTCCTGGACTAAAATGTTGGCAGACATACCAACGTTGCTATGCCGAGAGTCTCCGAAACATAGCCCTAGTGTTATCATTAAAAAAAAAATGTCTACTTACTTTTATTTTTTTTTACGCGAGTTGAATACTTGTTCTATATACCAATACTTAAAATTATACATGAAAAAATTACTGTTGCATTGCATAAAAAAATTTGTGTATGTATATGTTGTACGTAAAAGTTTAGATAAAAAAACAAATTTTTTTTCGTTAGAAATTTTCTTTAGTATAAAATTTTTTAACTATTCAAATTAAGATTCCTACATTCATATCGGAATAAACTGACAGGCAATGCAAACATTTTAAAAAACGAACAAGTTTATTTCATTTGTTTCACTTTACCTGGAATTCTGCGGGCAGTGCAAAAATTCACAAATTAGTGAACGCATATCATACATATTTGGAGGACCAAACATTTATTTAGCAAGTTTAAATTAAAAGTAATAATATTGTCCGCTTAAAGTGAAAAAATTGCCACATTATCAGAGTATAATACAATACACTTTTTCAGATTTCAAATATTTATGTTTTCATCCCCTTACTTAAACTCAGAATTACAAATCGAACATTCATTGAGTAGAGAAAGGCTATTAGAGTACAGTTGTGGGAAATAAAAGAGTATACGCATGGCGTCGAAAAATTGATTTTGACTCCTCGAGTGATAGAAGTGGGTAGTACTTGGCAGGACGCACTCTCGCGTGGAGTTTGGTCAAATGAAGCGGTAAACACCGCGCCGACCGCGGGCGCTCAAATGTTTGTGTTTGCTTGTATATACCCTTCGGACGTACTTCGAGACGGCTTCTGTCTCGCTTTCTCTCTCGTTTTGAGGGTTGGCTTGTAAGAGTAGCCTTGAAATCGAGAGAGAGTGATAGAGAGCGAGAGCAAGAGAGAGAGAGAGAGAGAGAGACGAGGCTTCGAGAGGTGTTCACCCACGCAACTTGGAGTGATTCTCGAAGCGTGCAGTTTATAGGCAATCGAGGAGCGTACCGCAGTAAACAAAAATCGTGTAAGCAATGTCGCCATACCTCTATGAAGAGAGTTAGTCACGGATGTGCAAATAAAAATGAGTCAATACCATTGAAAAAATAAAACAAAGATAGGCTTAATAAATGCTTGCAGGCAGATTCATGAATAGACGAAAAATGAAAGGATGAAAGTCTGCCTTGAAAGAAATTCGATGCTGCTTCGCCGTCCGCACGAGGCGCATTATTCAAAACTCGGATCCCTCTCTCTGCTTTTCTCATAGGGTCGCTCAGAAGCAGCGGCAGCGCAGAAGCGGTTCTCCCTCCTCGACCCCTGGATAAATTTCGAAGACCAGAAACGACTCTTTCGTATTTTTATTGATTTGCCTTTCGCGAGAGAGCGGGGTAAGCTAGCGGCAAGGCAAAGAAGGTGGACGGGAAGGGGTGGTAGTTAAGGGGCGCCAACTGCCACTCTTACCCCCACTGTTTACCACTGCCACCCTCTCCTCCTCTAGATACCACCCCTTCCTTCATTTCCTTCTCCCTTTGATCCCCCACCGCTACTCCTGGCTCCTCTCTTTCTCTCTCACTCTCTCTCGTTTGCTTTGCTGCCTCTCTCCGTCTGCCTCTCAATTCGCCATAGGCTAGCGTCTTGAAAGAAAGTAAATGCAAGGAGTCCAAGGAAAAAACGAGGAGGTAGAGATGAAAGGAGGGTTGGGTTGGGTTGGGAGTTGAGGCTATGGAGGCTCTTTCTATCTTTCGGAGGAACTGGCTCTGCTCTACATAAATTGGTTCGCTCACCTAAGATCCTCGATTTATCGTCGTGCATTGGAGAATTTACGGAGGATCGGAGAAGACAAGCTGTGGAGAAAAAGTCTGGATGTTGGACGAGATTTAGGGGGGAAAGCATTTATAAAAGAAAGATTATAGTTTAAAGAAATCGCAACAATAATTCCACAAAAACTGAAGAAATCACACTTGTAGCAATTTGGATATTTCATTAAACGAAAGCCTTTTCGAATAATATCAAGGGAATATTAAAATCGCAATATGGAAGTGTTTGCATTAATATATAATTTATGAAATTAAATAGAATTTGCACTTTTAATACTGTTACGTCGAGTGACGTTTTTAATTCTAAAATCAATCAACAGCTAGCAACAGTTCAATTCTCAATACGCTCATTAAAAGAACTCATTAGTAAGAATGGGGAAAAATTCTGGTAAAAACGAAAAGCGTAAAAGCTTATACAAGCACTCTCTAGTTGCTCACACTCGATAAAAAGCCCTCTCCGGATTTCGCTCGCCACCAGAAAGAAAAACAACTCTTTTTCGCTTAATCGCCACTAAAAGAGCCGCTGAAAGCGAGACTGCACCGGCTAGAAAAAGCGAACAAAAAAACAGAACCTCGCGTACACGCTCGGGTGCGCAATCTCTCCAACGCGCGCGCGCGCGCGCGCAAAAAAAAGCAACAGCCACCGGTAATGGATACACACGCTGCGGTCCGCACCTGAGTGTATGCTGGCGCATAAAAAAGGGAAGAGGAGCGGGACTCGAAAAGAAAAAAACGACGTCCAACCACCTGTTGGAAAAAAATCGGGGTAAGCGCGCTCATGCAGCCTCGTCACCCCTGGGGAATACTGCTGCTCGTGTGGCGCGTGCCTGGGTTATGGTTTGAGTGTCGTGAGTCGAGACTAGGGGTGAGGTGGAGAGACCGAGACGGAAAGAGAGAATGAGAGAGGGAGAGAGAGAACGCGAAAGAAGGACAGAAAGAAACGCTAAGTGGCTCACATTTTTTATCTCTCCGTATACGGCGAGCTCGGGGGGGGGGGGGGCACAAATGGAGTGTGAAAAGCATGCCGGAAAAAATATTTAGCCTGTGGCTGGGCACTGGCTGCGGTAGCGAGAGGACTCGAGCGCTCGTTTCGCTGACATTATCATTATGACTCGCTGTTGTACACTCTCGGTGTTCCTTTTTTAGGGGAGAGATTTAAGTAGCGGTTCATTATGTGAGTAAACTGTTTTTTAAGGGTGGGGTAAGGTCAGTTGTTTAGCTACAGGATTAATGAAGATGTTTCGTAAATGATTTCTTTTTGTTTATGTATTGAGATTACCTGCAGATAATGCGGGTTACATGTGTTACTCTGCATAAAAAAGAAATTATAAAAATTTGTTCTTTAAACATTTTCATTTTTAAAAGAGAGTAAGAGCTTTGCATATCGAACTAAGCTGTTTCACACCACAAAAAAAGAAATGTATAGGCCAATTAGTATACGTACAGCGAAAGAACAAAAATGTCAATTAATTTCGATATCGATCAACACGGTTTGTGAGAAGAACGAAAATGGGAATTGATTATTTAATAAAAGTGATGGAAGAAAAATCAAGCAAAAATGGATCATACGATTTTTTCATTTTAACAATATGTTTTTATTGTTAGATTATATTATATCTTTAACAACAACAAAAATAAAAACTGGGCGTAATTTATTGCAATGTAACTTTATAATAGAAAATTATTCGCGATTTTCGAAGTATTGTATAGTGATGCAAGGATTATTTATGTTTTATTTACATTGCTTATTCCAAAAATTATGAGTACAAAATTATTAATCAAGTAATTATTTCGTAAATTTTTATTGGCTTTTTTAATCATAAAATATAAAAAAGGTTATCCTTCTTTAAAATTAATCATTTTACAATGAAAGTCATGAATTTCGAATCGTCTTCTCAATTCTGTTTACAACTGAAAATATTTCAAAAGTAATCATTACTACAGTGTTAATGTAATAAAATTTTTATTACGTAGACATAAAAATAATGTTCTGCAAATAGAGATTATATGGTACAGGCGGAATCTGCAGTTGATGGTAAATGCAGATCTTGATGATTATCGACGAGTAGCTTGGACGCGAACCGTATGTAGGAACGGCGCGGGATCTGGCGCCATCAAACGGAGGGTAAATGAACTGTAGTTGAGAGGGCAACTTCACCAGTTCAGCGCTTCGGATCCTTTAGCCAGACCACGGAATCATGAAAATGCCTAGACTGATCTAACAAAAAAAAATAGCGATATTAATAATTATTATGATAATATAATTGATATTAATAATTCTAAATATTATTTAAAGATTAATGTGTTAATTGAACTGAAGGATATATTATACATGAATATTTCATTTTCATGTGATTTCAATTCATTAAACTATACGATTAATATTTGTCATTCACCAGGACTGTAGTTTCCTTATACTATTGTATAATACTATTATTATTAAACATTATTGTTTTTAATTAGTACTTAATGTACATGGGAGTGAATGTTTACGTACAAATATGCTTCATTCAAAGTTAGGTGATTATTTAATGCATTACAAAAATGCAGCTGCAAAAGAAAAGAAAGAATTCCTGGAGCATTGTTGCATCGGAGCTCATTAGTCAAAATAAAGACGATAATTCGAGTTAGATGAGGCGATGCTCGCGCGAGCAAGCGCGCGGTTTCTTCAGCCCTCCTTTAAATCTAATAATTTGGGGCGAAATCGCACAGTTGCGCGTGGCAGCGGCGGCGCCCAGGCTGCTCGACTTAAGCGAAACAAATGCCTCGGCGTGCCTAATGTACAGGTAATCGCGTAAAACCGCGCTTACTTATCTTCCGGCTACAGGAGCTCGCGGAAAAGCGGCTGGGCCTCCCGCCGAGAAGGTGCTGCTGCCGCTGCGCCACCAGCGAGCATTCGCTTTTTAACGAAAATTAACGGCCCCCTGTCCGAGATTCTGCAGATGCTCGCGCGTAATCTAATAGCCGGCAAAGTTATGCCGCCCGCCTGCGTGCAAGCAAGAGTTGTGCCTGTCTGTGCTTGCGCCTGCCTGCCTGCCTGCCTGCCTGCCTGGGGAGTCGCGGCTTTTTCTAATTTATTATTTTGCCCAAGCGCAGACAGCGCGCGCACTCCTCCGAGTTTATTTTTCTCTCATCTTTTCCGCGTTTCAGCGCACTGCGCCTTTCATTTATACCCGCGCACCTGTATCCCGTACTTTTTCTGCTCGACTTCTCTCCACTCTTTCTTGCGTCGCCTGCATTATTTTCAATTCGAACTATCGCCGGACAGAGACTGAACGGGGCCGACAGCATTTAGACCGCGTCACACGTAAACACTCGTCCGCTCGCTCTGCTCTATCTGCGCGGCGCAACAGAGGGAGTCCATGGTTTGGCCGGTTTGGCGTCGCCACTACTTGTAATATCATGACGGCCGGCGCTGCGCCTCATTGGACGAGATGCAATGAAATTACTCGGCTACCACGCTGTTACCCCGGTGCTCTGATAGATTAGTCTATACATCCGAAATTGCACCGCAGGCTTCTGTTATGCTGGTGGTCGCGTCACTTTTATTCATTGGTCACAAATTCTATAGCCATGTACCGCTGGCACTAATATACACGGCTGATAATTAATTCGAGCGCCAGTAGCTCCTGCGATCGAGCATCAATTTTTCGCGAACGCTCTGAGATTCGATGGGTGTAGCAGCTTTTAATTGCCTCTTTACGCCCGAGCATACACAGAGGGAGTGGAAAATATTGGCACTGAACGCTAACCGTATATCAACGGCCAGCTCGTTTAATTGAGAACGAGGCGCTTTTTTTTTAACGAACCTACGTCGAGTTGTTATTGACGCTGAAATTACATTCGTTATTTTTCGTCTCTGAATTCAATTTTAAATAAATTCGTCGAACTTTCCATTAACGCTATCGCTTCTCTACTGTATCGTATCCCTTTCGATCAATAGCGTAGCACCATAATTTTCTCAAACCTTTACCGCAGCACAGTAAAAAACATGGACTTCTCCTAAATTACATCCCTATAATGCCCTGCACTTTAGCGAAGAGCTAAATTATTTATGCCCGAGAGAACAATAGGAAGGCGTAGGCGTGGGGCTTATTTATACACAGATGCTTATAATCTAGCAAACGAAATAATAAAAGGACTTTAGACGTCGACGGCTGTGAGTTAGCGGATACTGGCAGACTTACGGGTAATCAGTCGTCGCTATATACACGCTCGAGAAGCTCGCAGCGCGCACCCACACCGCTTATATATACATAGTCGAGCTCGGATGTATGCGCGTTTATTCAGAGACTCGGGAAAATTGATTGTCCTGGAGTCGATTATTCGAGGGGGTGCTTGCCTGCCCTGCCTCACGCCGATTCATCCCTCGCGTTGACGCGACGATGCTGCAGCACGCGCGCGCGCGCGCGTTTATACTATGTTTGTCATGTTGCACATCGTTATCGCGAGAAGCAACGAATGCTTTGAATTTTTCACGACTGGAAAATAGAGTCCTCTTGCATTATTGGACGCGGAGGGAATGAGAACTGGTGGGAGGGGTCGGAGCTCGGCGTGCTAGTGCTTTTCAGTAGTAAGAGTCGCGAGTGGGTGGGGCAAAAACGGAGAACGCGAGAGCGAGTCGAGAAAACGCAACCGGGCGTATTTCATTTGTCAGCCCGACGATTTGTAATTTTCTTTAACAATACGACGCTACGCTGCGCTCGCCTCTGCGGCTCTATTGTACCGTCGACGCGGGTATAGATTGCGTAAGCGCGACTCGCACGTTTTCCGCGCAACTCTTTCGAGTCTCCGTCGGAGCAGCAAAAATAATTTTATCGATTTGGCCTTACGCATTCAATGTGCACGGCTACAACGCAATGTTTGCGTGTGTACTGCGCGCAGGCAGCGCCTATTAATCTCTTTGCCTTCTTCTCGCACTCACTCGTCGGCAATGTAAATCCGTGGCAATTATTATTCATATCTGTGCCGCGCGTAACAAAATAATCCGTCATCCAGAGGCTCTGCCGAGGTATACACGCGCGCGTGTACGAAGTCGTGCGAAAGCAACCGCAAGCAGCGTCGAGCGAAGCCGCAGCTCTCGCATCCCCGCGATAAATCATAAGAAAGAAAACCATTAGTGTTGGCCCGTCGAAGTTTACCCCTCAAGAACAGCGTCCCTTTCGGCCTTGCGTCTCCTCTATGCGGATAAAAAAGCTCCACTAGGAGGGAAAAGCCGGGACAAAAAGGAGGCGAGCGAGCGAGCGAGCGAGCAAGCAAGCAAGCTATATACGACCGGACGCGTAATAAAGTAATTTTATGAAGTGGTCAGCCCGTCCCGTCCGGGGTCCCGAATGAAAAATTGCCGTCCGCCGCTGTCCACCCTCTAAGCGAGAACATACTGCATGCCGCTGGTCCTTTTTCTTCTTCGTCGAGAGGAGCACGGTCACCGGGACAAAAAGGGTCGGTGCAGCGACCATAAGGCCAACGTCGTCGGTTTGGCACGGGATTCTGCGATGCTTTTCTTGCGCGGGCTCGTGATGAACGAGTGCAAAAATAATAGTCCCGGAACGCAAGTGCATCGACTCTTCTCGTTTGCCAGATCATTTCTTTTTTCTTCGCACAATTTCGAGCAAGCTCGCGTACACGTACAGCTAAAGACGCGCACCGTGTAAGAGGTCGGTAAGCGTGTGTCCTTATCGTAAAAAGCGCTGATAATGGCCAAACTGCTAGCGCGGCTAAAGCCAGCTAGCGCGGGGGTCCAGAGCCAGAAGAACGAAAGTCTGCTAGTGCCAGCTCGCCGGGATTCTCACGTATTAAGCGCATCTCTCGCCTCTCGGCTGAAGCAGGAGGGCCAGGGGGGGGGGGCAGAGAGGCGCAAAGTTGGCGTCTTAGCTCCAACATTTTTAGGGGTTATCTTAATCTCGCTGGATTAGCGCGCGCGCTGCCTCCCGTCCTTACGGGAATGCGCAAACACGCGAAAGCGCTCGGCGTAGAGACACTCAATTTTAAACTTCCTCGCGCCATTCGCCGCTTACAGCTATCCCCTTCTACTCGTTATTTCGTGCTGAACCTTCAAAAAAAAAGGCACTTGTACGTCCGTTACACCTGTGTTGGAAGTCACTGTTACGAACAGTTATCCTCGGAGTGTTTATAATTCGTTGCGGTTTCGAGCGCGCGCGCGCGCGCGACCAAAATTTATGGCGCCTCTTCGCAGCCTCGCGCCGCGCGCTCAAAAATTGATCCGCTGCGCTGATGGGAAACGCGCGTCGTCGTCATCGTACACACAAGGCTGTGCATTATAACTGCAGGATGTGTGCCTAAATGGAAAAATGAATTGAACGAGAAACAATCATCGTGCTGCCGAGAGCCTGTAATTAATCGCCATTTCTCAATCAAACAATAACGTAGAAATTCGCTCTCGCTCGGCCCGGGCGCACACAAAGCGATCGCGGCCGCAGTTCGAAATTTAAAATATTTCGATTTTACAAAAATACCGCACTCACGCGCTGATTCGGAAATTAATTTACCGTGCGCGTTCTCAAGCTCGCACGCGGCTCTCGTTATATCGCAAATAAACGGTATGCTCGCTGGATACTTGTAACAACATCGGGATTGATTAATTGTTACTCGAACCGAGCCAATCGTGCGCCGAGCGCTGCGCATTCGCGCGTTATTTTTTCGTTCTTTTTTTCCTCGAAATACTGGACTCGATACCCGCTCGGGAAATATCTGGCTTTGTTGAAGCTTAGAGCGCCGCGCGGCGAGATGAAGTGCAAAATATTTTGCGTCACCGACGATAATGAAATTAATAATTATAACCAACACCCCATTGAGAGAAGAGCCAGAAGAGCTCGCGGGAGGAAAATATTAAACAAGCCCCTCTATATGCGGCGGGCTACGCCAAATAGATTATCCTGTAATCATATTGTAATATAAATTCATTGCAAGCTAATGCGAGATTGCGTTGTCTCGTTTTCATCATAAAGCCGCTCGCCGCATACGTCTATATACGCGACGCGGGGCGCAGTTATCGGGCACACCCTGCTGCGTAAGCTCGTCGCGCAATGGAGAGGCAATTTTTTCGGAAATGAGTGAGTGTATTATGAGTAGCTACCCGTTCGTTTGTACACAGCCGTGCTGCACACATGAGTACCGACAGCTCGATCAAAGCCTCGCTCTCAGAGAGAGAGAGAGAGAGAGAGAGAGAGAGAGAGAGAGAGCGCGCGAGGGGAGGGGGCAAGCACGCGTTCAAAGAGGATGACGCGGACACTGGGAGCGAGAGCGAGACGCAACTATTGCCGCATGCTGCCGCGGTCGGCTCGCGGTTTTGCCAAACGACCGTGTATACGAAGGGACGGCTGTACCGCGCCTCTTTTTTTATTGGCGAAACGTGTATCGGGGAAAAAAGAGACAAGGGCGTGCACGTACGCGGGGGATGCGGTTTACGCTCTTTTTTTCTTTTGTTTATTTTTCGGGGGGGGGGGGGTGGCGAGAGCGCGCGGTTGCGCTCGATTTCACGCGATGTTCCAGAGTGGATTATCGAAGCTTGAATATGCTGCACTGCTGTATACCTCGGTCCGGTTTGCGGGATAATTAGTGGCCGAGTTGAGCTTCTTTTCGCGACAAAAAAAAGACGATTAAACGGTATACTGCACGAACGAGACAACGACGTTAACAAAAGTTGTATAAACTTCCGTAAGCGCAGGACGGGATGGTAAAACGGCATTTCCGTGCGGAAGCCAAAATTCAGCGAGCCGTAAAAAGGTGGAAATTGCAAAACACAGGCGAATCTCGGATGATTTCTTGCCGCAGCAGACTCGGAAGTGGGCTCTATCTTGGCTTTCGGACGCGAAAGCCTTGTCCCGGGTTTTTCCGGCCAGTCTCTCGCCCGAGAGAGAGAGAGAGAGAGAGAGAGAGAGAGAGAGAGAGAATGTGCAGAGTGCGCGCGGAGGCTCGCTTGCCGGAGCCAGCCATTTTCCGCGTCGCCATTCCGCGCGCGCGCTCGGAAGCACTAAATAATGCGTCACAAGCTCGCGCGACTGGATGATTGCGGGCCAAAAGAGGGAGAGGGATTTTGCGCGCGCTCACAGAGTTATAGTGAAACTTTCGGGCATTTATTTCGCGAATCTGCATACTACGTCCGCCCGCCGCGCGCGAGGGACGTACGACGGCGAGGGATTCCACGAGTCGTATGTAAGGGGCCACTTCGTTATGCGTCTTGTCTCCGTGCTGCCTTTCCTTTTTCCCCTGCGCGCTCTCTTGTGTCTCTCTGCTCCTCCGCGACGTTCCTTTTCTCGCAAGGAGTTTCGCGCGCTCTCTCTCTCTCTCTCTCTCTCTCTCTCTCTCTCTTGGCTACTTTATGACCAAAAAAGCACCCTCTCCCTCGCTGCGGGGCTCTCGAGACGCCCCGTCCTCTCGATAAATATATAAAGATGCCCAGGCCGAGCTCCGCCGCTCTGCCGCGCGGTATATTGTCGCGCCAGGCGAAAAGACGCGGTAGGCAAACTTGCCCTCGCGAAACTGCGAACAATCGGCAGAAGTCTAGATCCTAGAAAGATATGGCCGCGCCTCTGCTGTTATATGTATATTATACACAGAGCCACGCAGTCACACAGACGCATAGGTATATAGATATGCATGTATAGAGCGCGGCGGCGCGGCGGCGGCAGTGGCTCGTTCCTTGCGCCGAGAAAATTTACGACAGGGCGAACTGCGCGGCACCTCTCGGAACTCGAGAGCTACTGCAGCCTCTCCAGCAGTACGCCCCGTCGTCTTCTTTCTACTCTCTCTCTCTCTCTCTCGCTCGCTCGCTCGTGCGCGAGGCTCCGATGCAGCCGAACTTTGAAAATTCGAGCTATAAAACTTTTGGGCGCGATCGTTTGTACGCGAGCGCCGCTGGGCGAGGCTGCTGCCGCCGCCGCCGCCGCTGCTACTGCTGGCTCTCGAGAGCGCCGCGCGCGCACGAGCACGTGACTATATAATGCCGACGGCGTGGGAAAGGGTCGTTAAACAAGAATTTCCAAGACGTGCTCGCGGCGAAGGAGGGGCTACGTGCAGGCCGTCGCCGCTGCAGCGCGAAAATGGGCCTTTAAGTGCGAATTGTCTTTGGGAGCTTGCGGGAATTGCCTCCTCTCTCAGCCGCCCCTTACCCCCTCCCCCCACTCACACCCCCCGAGTGATTTTCGCCCGGAAACTTTCGGCCGCGTTATTTTTCTCATTGAATTATAACGGTAGCGAGGGGACCGCGCCTGTCGTGAAATTAACTTGAAAACGCAATCGGATAATCTTTACAGCTTCTCTCTCATTATGACTCCCCTTGTCCGCTTGATCCTGCCCCGCCGGGAGAGTGAAAAAAAAAATGAGGAGGAGACGAGAGAGGGAGCGCGCGGCCGGAAAAAACAGACGCTCGTCGGCGCGTTGCTTAATCCCGTTAATTCGTACCTCTGTGAAGTGGTGATAAAAAAGAGTAACGCGCCGAGCGTGCAGCACCTTCTTTTGAAAAGGAGCGCCGTCGCCGCTGCCGCGACGAGGGCTCTTTTAAAAAGGCCGTATACGCCGCGTTCGCGGCGTGGAACGATTACGCGTTATACGAGGAGACGAGGTGTTACTGCGCGTTAGCCGGACGCCCATTGCGGCTACTCTTCCACAGTTTTTTGCCGCCTGGCGTACTCTCCATTTCGGATTGAGCTATTGCGCGACATTACGCGAACGAACGGGTTTTACAGTTGGAATTTTTAAAATTGCACTTTGATAGCTCATAGCGAAGGTGCGTACAAACAGTTTTAATGTACACATAAGGCCGTATGAATGAGAAGAGACATTATTATCCACGAGTGGGGAGCTGAGGAGGACGATGTATGTGGGTTGGATGAGAGTGAGCGAGAGAGTGGGCCAAGTATAAGGGATGGAAAGAGAGAAAGAGCGGCCGGAAGTGAGAGAGCCTGGAGTTTGAGGAGAAAGGGAGTGCGTACGTGCAGTATACCGCGCTTGTTTACCGCCGAGCCGCAAACCACCGACAAAAACATTAATGACGAGCATCAACGTCTCGATGTAATCTTCTTTTTTATGATCTTTGAGCGGAGTTCAACTACGTTTTCTCGCTTTTTGAAACCCCTTGAAGATCTTCCTAATCTGTTTACGTACTTTTAATGGCTTTTATCTCTAATTAGCACTAGCTGTTATACTACTTGCGCTTCTGTATGGAAGAATTGCTTTTGTTTACGCGTTATTGCCGAAAAGACTTTTGGAAGACGCAAGTTCTTTAACAGGAATAAAAAGATCTGTGCAAAGCCATATAGGTCATATACATCCGTCGATTTAGAGCATCATTTGTGCGTTAAAAAAGTTATGTTTCGAAGAGCCCGCATAAAACAGCTCGTAATTGCTAGTGAATTCCAGAGTAGTAATGACGGCGTCGGCAGTTTCATTTACTACCCTCTCGTCTCGCCGCGTCTTCGAGGCAGAAGCAAAGAAGTATAGAAGCAGCAGCAGCAGCGACGGCGGCAGCCCTCGAGGGCCCATTACCCCGCTTGAGGCGCTCTTCTGAAAAATTGTCGTGAAAACAGCTCCCTGTACACCCCCGTCCATCCGGATCTATAGAGCATATAGCCAAGTTGCGGCAGGAGTGTCGGCGGGGGCCCATAATTCCAGCTCGCCCGGAGAATGTCCTCGTTTATCCGAAAATTCCGTCGCAGCAGCGGCAGCCGCTCGCGGGGGCGACTGCTCGAGAAACTTTGCTCATTTTTCCCCCTCGCCTCGTCATCGTCGTAGTAGTCGTCGTCCTCCTCCTCGTCGAAGAGCGAGCGAGCGAGAGAGAGACTCCGGAGAGGGAAGTGGCAAACTCGCGAGTGCAGCCGCGGGCGAGAGAAAGAGAGAGAGAGAGAGAGAGAGGCGACGCTTGTAGCGGTCTCGTCGCTCTGCGAGAAGGAGCAGAAGTGGAGAGAGAGAGAGAGAAAGGAGAGGGAGGAGCGCGCTGTGCGCCGCGCACAGGGCGAGGCTGATATTTTCTTATCTTCTCATTACTTAATTTTACGATTGCCCCTGATAGCGGAGCTGCCGCTGCCGCTGCTTCTCGCGGCGCCCGGTGCTGCTCGTTGCCATGGCTACCCCGCACTTAAGTGCCTCATAAAAAGATGAAAGGCACCACCACCATATTTCCCCGAGCACTTCTTCCTCCGTGCCGCTACGACGATCCTCTTTGTGCGTCGGAGGTAGGGGGGGGGGGGTGGAGAGCCTCTCCGACCGATAGCGAGTCGAGTGCGGTCAATCGCGCCCAGGATACGCGATGTTTTTAAAGCCCCATGAAAAATTAAACGCCTCTCCTCGTCTGCGCGAGAGTCGCGCCGATATAATACAGCTGGCATGTGCTTTGTCGTCGCGAGGTGCAGCGCAGGTTAGCTCCTTGGGCTCTCGATACAGTCAAGCGGAGAATCGCGATTTCATCGACTGATCAGCCGTAAAGTCGTCGCGGAGACGACTTACGAACCGTTTGGAAAATTCGTCAACTCGGTATACACGGGATGATCGTTAAGCGCAATCGATCTGCTCCCCCTGCAGCTATTCAAATCTCATTCCGCTTTATTAGTCAGAGCTATACAGCGAGGCGGCTGGAAGCTGCGCAATGTGTCCAGCGGAGGTATATATAGCACGTAATAGGTATAGCTGGGGCGCGCTTTAAAATTAATCGGGCGCGTTCCGCGAATGATTCCAAATGATTAAGCCGGTGGCGCGGGGCGAATCTTCCGCGCGATCAACCGGCTCTTCTGAGCTATTTCTTGCTGATCACCCGGCGAGTAGTCGGTAACACCTCGCTGCCGTTCCTTTATCCCGCAGTATCTATCTTCATTTTCTTAATCGCTGCTACTGCTGCTGCTGCTGCTGCTGCTGCTGCTGCTGCTTCTTCTTCCTCCCTTTCCTCCGCGGCTGGGTATCCCGGACAGAGCTGCTGCTGCTGCTGCTGCTTTCCCGGACGCGCTTTTCCCTCGCACCAGCTCCAGCGGCGCGAGCGCTTCTGTCGGACGCGGGGAGAGCCACCGAGGCGCAAGATGGCGACCGCTGACGAAGACATATTACCCGGCGATAATACAGCCCGAGAAGTTTCTAAGGAGTCGGGGCTTTGGGTGCGAGGGAGAGCGAGAGAGAGAGAGAGAGAGAGAGAGGAAGACTGTATACTGTATACCTATAGATCATTTCAATTTTCCGGGAATTTCGAGTTTCCGCTCGCTGGAAAATCGCGCGAATGGAGGATGTATTATTCGCGCGGTATATATTATATAGTAGCTGCGGGAGGTCGATTTTTCAAAGTCGCTCAAACTTCTCCGTGCGCTTCGCTGACGATGCGAATTTTCGCTGCGCGCGATAGCGGCAGCTCTCTCCCTCAAAAGATTTTCAGTTTGTTATTCTCGCGCCTCGTTGAAACGACGTTAAAATCTTCCCTCTCCCAATCTCTCGCCTTATTAATTCCGTCATCAGGGGCTCTAAAACGCTCTCTCGCACGAGCGTTGCAGCTCTCTCGGATCATCATCGTCGAATATCGCGATTCCCGCCGCCGCCGCCGCCGCCGCCGCTTCAGCCCTCGATCATCATCGTACTAGCTGTAACGCAATCGCGCCAATTAATTTTCAAGCCTCTGGGTAGTGGGTTCGAGTAGCGACGGGAGCAGCAGCAGCAGCAGCAGCAGCAGCAGCAGCCGTTTCACTCACTCACTCTCTCTCTCTCCTCATCCTCCCGGTAGACACACGTGGCTGGCGTGCGATCTTATTAAAGGAGCAGTGGCGCGCTCGCTGCGCACATGTGTGCGCGGATAATCCGTACGCGCTCGCACGCACACGTGAGTGAGAGAGCGAGAGAGAGGTGAAATGTGGGACAAACTTTCTCGGTGTGCGTATGTGTTGGAGCCGCTCTTGGATCCGTGCGGATATGTGCCGGAAGCTCCATCACGCGCCCCAGCGCCTTGTTTTCTTCTTCCTGCGTGCAAAGACCACCTGTTCGGTTCTGTACTGTCTTGATTTTTTCCTCCCAAATTTTTTCCTTGGATTTTTTTCTTCTTTTTCTCCAGGATATTGTTTGCACGCCAGCGGCCTGTTATTGCTGCTGAACAGATTGCTTGACCCACTTTCAAGGTACTGTTACATTCGCTGCGTGAGACGGAACAACAGATTGTTTGGCTGCACTTTGGTTCGCGGTTCGTTTTTGTAAAGGGTACGGTCTTGTTACTGTTTGGTCTTATACTGAAATTGTAAAGACGAAAATTTACTCCGAGAACGTGAAGTATACATCTATTAAATGAATAGTTTGAAATTTTGAATAATTTGAAAATCTAATTTGAAAGACTATTATTATTTGTAAGTATTGTAAATAATTTACTATGCGTCTCTTCGAGCCAAATCGTTTTTATTTATACAAAATTTGCCAAACGTTTCAGGATATATATATCCCCTCTTCAGTGGCTAATATGTGAAAAACCTCCATCTTTCACATAGTAAAGAGACAAGGAATATCGCATATGGCGAGGATTTTGACTCGAGAATTAAAGAAAACCAGTACGGTTTTTTACCGGTGCCATTAGATGGCAATATGGCACCGGTCGAGGCTGGACAACAACTGAAACGTTTGGCAAATTTTGTATAAATAAAAACGATTTGGCTCGAAGAGACGCATAGTAAATTATTTACAATATTCCAACATCGAGCGATAGATTCACATTTAAACATTATTTGTAAGTATTGGATGACTAGCAATTTTTGTACTAAAATTGGACTAAAGATTTTAGAAGAATATGAATATACATGATTTGATTGGAGACACCTCTGCTAAAGTGGAAAATTGAGTTTTCGTGTTTAATCAAAATTATTTACATGTTTTTTTTTTAATCAGTCCATTTGATTCAGTCGTTGATATAGAATTTGTTGAACATCGGACGAATTCAGATACCAGTATATGCTACATAGCTACACTAGATTATGGTCCATATTTGAATTGAGTGTATTCAAAATAAAGCTTATTGAATTATTCAGTTTTATCGTGAAATCTATATCATTCTACTAAAATTGAATGTACCTCTATGCTAATTCTCTGTTCCTAATTGAATTAAGAGAACAACCTACTTTAAAACGTGAAGTAGTCAAATAAGGAAAAATTATTGCATTTGAAGCACATAGTATTATCTTTAATTGGAGTCAGCGTAATCCTTATTTGAGCATTAAGCACTAAGCCCGTAGAATTCCAAACAAATAAATGCATGAGATAGACTCAGTGCTTTTGGAAAATAATAACTTCGAATAACTTTCGTACCTATGAATGCAGACATTTTTTTCTATAAGGCTAAAGTCTTTTAAAGAGAAGTTACAAATTCCTTATGAACATAAAATATGAAAAAAGTATATAAAATAATGTCTTGCCATGCATATTAGTCAAGGATCAAATATACATTCAGTAGCTTTAAACTTTTCGAGATTATCCAGCTGTTTTCATCTCTTAATTTTATCTGGCAAAAAACTGAATTTAATTCGGACTTTTTCTTTTGAACGGTAAAATTACGTTTCTCGCTTCTACCGAAAGGAGAGAAAAATCAAAATCATAATCTCTCGCCGAGCCGTAATACAGCCGGGAGTGAAATGAAAAAAGTTTTTGCCCTCTCGGTCGCACGCATATCGCAGACATATATATAACGCGTATAAAAGCCGAGCGAGCGGCGGCTGCGGCTCGTTTTTCTCAACTTTCGAAGCTCCGCGACTGGCTGTAGTAACGCCTATCCCGATAAAATACCCAAGGGTTGTGTAATTTTCCCGAGCAAAATGTATTGCTCGCCCGTGATCGCGCACCGAGGCAACTTACTTCTCCTCCCCTGTATATATAGCTGCAGTAGCAGAGCGCGAGCGAGAAAACGAGTTGCCAGCGCGCGAGAAAGTCTGCTGAGCGAGACGGCAAGCGCTCCGAACTTTCTTCCCACCCCCCATCGCCCTCTTCTTCGTCTTCTTCTTCTTCTTCTTCTTCTGCTGCTGGTGCTGCCGCTGCCGCCGCTACTCCCCTACTCGACCCCGGGACACTAGGCGCTACATAGCCGTATATATAGAGACCGGTTTTCCTTAGCTCGCTGCTAGAGGGGGTGGGGGTCGGCCATTTTCCCGAGTTCTTAATATTTTCATGATGGCGGCCGGCGCTGCGCCGGCGCTCGGCTCCTCTCTCTCTCTTTCTCGCTCTCGGGGGTGGAGGGGTTGCAGTAACGGTCGGCGTCCTCTTTTCTCTCTTTCTCGCCTTCTGTCGACGGCGGCGGCGGCAGCAGCAGCAGCAGCAGCCGCTGCCGCCACCGTCGCTGTCGTGGCCGGGGTGGGGGAGAAATTAGAAAAGGGGAGATTTAAATATCAAGCCTCGAGGGGCGGACCGCCACCGCCGACGCCGCCGCTGCGCCAGCTCGAGCTCTCTTTCTCGCTCGCGCTTCGGCAGCCCCGACTGCAGCCGTCCTTCACCACCCCCCTACCCCAACCCCCAACCCTCGACCCTCCTCCCCCCCGCGACTTTATATAGCCCTGCTCTCGCGCGCGCTATGGAAAGTCGAGTTTCTCGGCACTTTCTCGCTGTGGAGGTGAGTATAAAACGCTCACGAACACCGAGACGGCCGGCCAGAGCGCGACGTCTTTTCCATATACTGCGCCGCTATACTGCTCTGCTTTCGCTGTGTTGCCGATGATACTGTCGTCGCCGAGCTCTGGCTCCTCTCGCGCGACGTATATCGATTCTCTTCTCGAGCGAGAGAGAGAGAGAGAGAGAGAGAGAGAGAGAGAGAGAGGAGGAGATGACAGCATCCAATTATTTTTCGAATATCGTCTGAAATCTCGTAAAGCACGAGCAGCGGGCTTTCTCGAGGAAATACGTGTAGCGCTTATATTTCAACGCGATATTTCGCTTCAAGGACAGAACGATATTTTTCCCACTTTTCCCACGAGTTTATCATCTCCGGAGCAGAGCTTGCGGATGTTTACATTTCGCAGAGATACACGTGGTCGGAAAGCGTGGAGGCGCGTCGCTCTCGCGGGAGAGCACGTGTGTGGAATGCCTCTGCGTGCGCGCAAGCTTTGTGTTTGACTACGACGGCAACCTGTTCCTTGTCGTGAACGCGCTACGTGAGAAAACGGCTCGCTTGCTCTTGTCCTCTCTTTGCTCCTCTTTCGTCCTCTTCCTCCCTTCGCTCTATAATGTCCTTTTTTCAGACACACAACGCTTTCACGCTAATTACCCACTTGCGTCGTAACTCCGGCCATCATTCTCGACATCGGCTGCTTCGGCTTGACGTCTATGCATTACAGTCGCGTCCCAATGATACACGAGGCGTACGTTTGTTATCGCAGGAGAGACAATGAAAAATAAGATTAAGCTGCGTCTTTGCCAACCCCAAGATTCTACGGAGCCAAAGCCAGTGGGAAACATCCAAGCTATGAATGCCGAGGCATCCATCCGTGAGCCCGCGTGACACAAGCGACTATAAAGGACGATTCTCTCCCCTCGAGAGGAGCTTCTCACAATTATCGCTCGAGGGTGGGGGCGTACGGGCGAAAAAGAAGAGCCGAAAGGCCCGAGGAATTCCGGAGATCTGTCATGCAAATTCCAGCGCCGAGTGTATAGAGGAGCGAGCTCCCCCGAAAACAAGGCACGGCCTAACGAAGTCGCGGGATAAATGCGAGAGAACGAAAGAAGCGCGCGCAGAGCCGAGGAGAGAAGGTAAGACGGTCCCCAAGTCGCTGGGGAAGAAAGCTGATACCTATTGCTGTAGGGCGAAGACGAGACGAATCGCGAAAAGGATGCTGGGGTGCAAGGGAGCGGTTGTCAAGGTAATGCGTCTTCTTGTTTGCGCGCATTTATTTTATTTATTTTTTGCTTTTAATCCGCGTACTGCGACAACGAAGCGCAAATTAGCACTGCTGCGGGGTTCGGAGAGCAAGAGTTGTGTGTGTGTGTGTCTCTCTGTCTTTTCCACTCGAACGATGTATTTTCCGTTTTCGCGATAACGCGAGCTGCGCAAGTTGGAAAACAAAGGAGAACAAAAGATAAAAAGCCGAGGAGAACTCCTCCTCTTTCATAAGGACGCGGCGGCGGCGGCGGCGGCGGCGGCTCTCCCACCTTGCCGCGCGACGGCGACGGTGAAAGAGAGCGACAAAGACGCAGCGAGCTGTGTATACATAGTTATAGGCGAGTCTCGCGAAGAGAAAACGGAATTCTGATAGGTTCTCTCTCGGGCCGTGAGCGACTGGCAGAGGCGAGGCGAGGCGAAGAAAAGAGAGCTCGACTAGCTGGCTGCTGGCTTCGAGGAAAATGTCTTGGAAACAACAAAGTCTTGTGTACTCCATCCACGCCTTCCACCTCCGGCTCGGCTCCCCCCCCCCCCCATCCTCCCTCTCTCGACTCTCTCTCACTCTACCCTATATTTTCCGTATCTGAAATAAGTACGCAGGGGCTTGCTCTCGTAGTGCGCTCGCTGCCGCCCCTTCTTTAATTACGTTCAGTCCCCCTTCTTCTTCTTCTGCAACTTGCCGGCCGCCCTCTTCTCGCCCCCTGCCGCTGTTGCTTCTTTATCTCCGTATAGGTATAGTCGTGCGCGCACGCGTATGTATATAGGTATACCCAGCCCACTGCACTCCTCGCCCTCAGCCTCTTTCTCACTCTTTCGCGAGAGAAAGGCGAGCGCGTTCGTTTCATCTATTCATCCCGTAGCTGCTGCTGCCGCTGCCGCTGGCGGCGCTATTTCCCTCTCGCTCGCTCCTTTGCCGTTTTTAGAGAAGAAAATTTTAATTGGAATTCAGAGACGCCGTGCTCGAGACTTGCTCGAGCTGGCGCTCTCTCTCTCTCTACTGCTGCCGCCACCGCCGCCGCTGCTGCTGCTGCTGCTTCTTCTTCTTCTGTTGTTGCGCTCGGCTTCTTCTCCGCTTCTTGCCCGCCTTTTCTCGAGCTTTACCCGGGCTACGCTGTTCTCTCTCTCTCTCTCTCTCTCTCTCTCTCTCTCTCGCACTCTCTCTATTTCTGCGTATAGCTCTGCTGCATGGACGACGGCTGGATGAAGGGGGCGGACTGCCAACTAGAAAGACCAATAATCCAATTGTCCTCGACTTTGCTCGCTCGCGACTCTCCAAAGCGCAGCTCTTATCTCCGAGGAAAATTCTCGAGGTGTTTGTGCAATCGTCTCGCGCGCGCGCGTGCGACGAGCGATTCTCTCGGAAATCCAGAGCGACGCGTCCTAGCTCGTCTACGCGAAATACACACCCGAGCACTATCGCTAGTGCGGACTAATCAGTAGTCGACTCGATTTTTAATCAGACATGAATTTTTATCTCGGTATTTTCCTCTCCCGCGAGGAACGACGACTCGCAAAAGCTGTAAACTCCATTAGGGAGTTGTTTGTTATCGATTTAGCAATTAGACCGCGAGGATAATTAGGTACACTTGGCTGCTCCAGTCTAACGTGTTTCTTCGAGCCACCAGAGTGTCTTTTCTATTCATCAAGTTTTCATTTGAATTCTCACTATATGGGACTCGGAGAAAAAATCCGGCGTAATTGCTTCGGCATGGAGATTGCAGCCACCGCTGGCAAAACTTTATGCTAAATGTCTCGAGGAAATGCGCCAGTCTACGCTTACATAATAATACGCAGCGATGTTAGGAATCGTCTCGTTTCTTACGACTGAGGTAACGATGGCCGCGCCAATGCTTCTGAAGCTAGGCTACGCTGCGAGACGAGGAGAGAAAGGGCCAACCGACGTTACACAAGCCTTTCTTTCATCGAGCCAAAGAAAAGCCCCAGCAATTTGATTATTCGAGCGTACCGTCGCCGAGGCGGGAAGACAAACAAAAAGCTTAATTGTTCCGTACTCGAAGGAAAAAGACGATTCGATCGGAATGAGGAGACGGAGGAGGAGGAAGAGGAGGACTGAGAGAAGCGCGGAGCGCTCCGTTGGGGGGATGTCGATGAAGCTGCTCAATTTGAGTTCGCTGAAACAGTTTGCGTCTGCGGTCCACCGAAATTAATTCGACTACACTGTGTCAAGTCGAGTGTCTCGCGCACGATTCGCCTCGCTCTGCCGCTGCGGTCCCGTTTGATGTGTTTCCACGTCTTTATTTTTCCGAGTCGCTTACGCGAGCGCTGCTGCTGAATAGAGCGCTTAATGAAAAGCACGTGAGATAAGCAGATCTTAGAAAAGTCGGGAGGAACGACTGAGCCATCGTCTCTCTCTCTCTCTCTCTCTCTCGAGGTGCAAGGGGTGTGGGAACCGATAAAATTTTTCCCTCCCAATCCGGGAAAGCGGCTCATCCCAAGCAGAAAAGCCGACGAGCCCTACTCTCCTATACGGCCGTCCCCTCTCAGGCCACTGCGTCGATTCCGTTCCATCGGAATATATATTCATCCGATATTCCCGAAGAGAGGATAGACGAGCTCGCTAAGACATTTCTGGCACGAAGCCCGAGTTTGTTCTCTCTCTCTCTCTCTCTCCTCCCTCACCTCTCCTACTCATCGTAAAGTGCACGAGTTATACGGAAAACCGGTCAGAGAGGAGAAGAGGGTTAAGGCGGCGGAGGACGTCGTCGCCTCTTTCAAACTCTCTCCCTCGCTCTCCTTCGAGAAGTAGGAAGAAGTAGGAAGAAGAAGAAACGGTAGCGGCACTGAGAAAGTGCGCAGTCTGCGCCCGAGTAGGTGGAGAGAGAGAGAGAGAGAGAGAGAGAGTGCGAGGGGGGGGGGGAGAAAGTCGACTGGAGACGACGCTGGCTATAGTAGAAGAAAACGTGGAAGAAGACGGAGACGGAGTCGGCTGTTTCCAAAGCTCGTGAAGGCTCTCTTTTCTCCTTCGAGCGCTCGCAGCAAGACGAATGAAAGAGGAGGAAGAGGAGGAGGAGGTCGAAAGCTCGAGGTCGTCGTCGTCGTCGACGGCGGAGCTTAAGAGAGAGAAATAAAGATGGCCGCGTGGCTTCTCCATCTCTCTCGCACTCGCTCTGCCCCCGAGGCCGGTCCCAGCTTTTCTCCAACTCCCTCACTATAGCTCCCTTTCGCGCTTTCTTATACTTTCCGAGAGCTGCTGCAGCGCCTGTGGATTTTCCATCTCACTCTCCATCTCGAGCTTGCAGCAAACTTGCCTTTGCTTAGCGACATGCGCAGTTTGCCCCGGCTGTATACTTTAGAACTTGACTAACTGTCATTTTGACCTTTTGATACTCGGACTGCCTCTGGCGCTGTCGATTTTTAATGGTGACGGAACTCAAAAATCACCTCTCTCCCATGTGTATCTATTGACAATCGGAAAGTCCATTTACGCCGACTCGACTTTCAGCTATCGAGCCAGTCATACGTAAAAGAAAGAAAAAAAAAATCAGAACTTTGACGAAGAGCTCCGAGGTGATTTGCGCAAGCTTTACGAGGCATAAACTTCTCATCTCCTGAATATCCATAAAAATAGGCAAACGAGCGGCGTAGGTAATCTCCGGGAAAAAGGCAGCGTCGTTGGCGGCATAAAGATAAGAAGTGCAGCTTCTCACGAAGGCGGCGGCGACAGCGGCAGCGGCAGCGACGCCGCCGGTGTCGTTGAGGTGGAAGCCGGAGAGAAAGAGCTATCTCGGTCTCTCGAGGCGAGAGGAAGAAGGCGCGCGAAGAAGCCGCGGCGCGAAGAAGGGTTGGGTTGACGCTCGCACGGTCCACCCGTCGCGCGCAGCTGAGAGAACGCCGCTAGCGGCTCCCGCCCCTCTCGGACGTCTCTCTCTCTCTCTCTCTCTCTCTCTCTCTCTCTCTCTCTCGCTCTCTGAATCAATAAGAACTGCGTTCACCCCCCCGAGCAAACGCCCAGCCTACGCCACCCTACCTACGACCCCCCTCGTCGCCTTGCTTCCTCTCTTCTTACGCCGTACACAGTCTATATAACGGATTCGCTCGAACCTACACCTTACTCGACTCTCGCGCAAGTGTTACACAATACCTGTCTCGCGCCCAACTCTTCCTCTGCGTCTCGAGAGCCGGCTAGCCATATACTCGTCTTTGATATATTTTTGGGAAAATTCGTTTTAGATTGCGCCAGAGTTTGAGATAAAATATTGACTTGATAAAAGGCGCGCCCCGGCTCGAGATACAGCTTATATATGTACAGCAGTAGCAGCCGCTGTTATGTATGCGAGTTTTAAGAAAATTTAACTCGTTCATTTTACTTTAGAAAGCGGCCCCGGCGCGCGCGCGCGACGCGCTGCAGTTCAAGATGAAAATTATAAACTTATCTAACGAGGGCCGCCGCCCTTAGTAACCATAAGACGCATAAACCGTTAATATTTCAATAACAATTATTAAACTTTGCCATTTAAGTTTTATATTTGTTTCGCCCAAGTGCGATTACTTGCAAACTAGTTTTCAGCGAGGAAAATGCCAAATTCTAATGAATATAAGATTCGAAAGCTCCCCGTCGTACCCTACACGAAACTTCCTAATGGAATTCTGTATTACTTACGATTTTTTCGGCACCGCGCGCGCGCACACCGGAAACGCAGACAAAGCCAACTTCAAAATTTCTCTAATGCTCCCAGCCGCGAAAAGCTCAAACTTTTCCACCTCCTGAATTAAGAATCTGCGCGCGAGTTGAGATATCCTGGCTCTGTGTGTGTGTGCGTGTGTGTGTGTGTGTGTGTGTGCAAGGCGCGCTGATCGAATCAAGCGGCTGAACGAACGAGCCGCTCCTGCTATGCAGCTGCCAGTAGAGTAGCCTCGCGCTAGTGTCAGCCGCGATCAGTTACACTTGTGCAACGTGTTTTTAGGAGACACGCCGCGCACTACGCGCATGACGTCGCGCGTAACCGTGAACTGGCGCGACGGCTTCACAGTCGAAAAGTCCCTCAAAACGATGATTACAGCCACCAGGAGTTTCGTCCTTTTGCCGCGCGTGCTGCACGTCTGCTCCGGCTGCGCTGAAAAATCAAATTTTCTCGCTGGCCTTGAGAGCACAGCGCGAGAGACGGCCCCGAAGCGTAATTCGATTGTCCCGCGAAATCGCGTCGCATATCGCTTATACATAGAGCACTCGTGAGCTTCGATTAGCGCGCGTACACTCCTGCGGTCTCGCTTGAATATTCTACCGAGACCGGATAATTGGGAGGGTAAAGAGGAAGACGCCGCGGATATGCAGTTTTAATGCCGATTTCGAATGTAAAAATTCTCTCTCTCTCTCTCTCTCTCTCTCTCTCTCTCTCGCTCTCTCTCTCCGTATCGTTCGATTATGCACTGATTCGCGTCGATTCGCCTCGCGCTAGAGTCGAAGACTCAGGCTTCTGAATTTTTAAACTATCATACGTGGCTAGTCAACGGAATACTTCCACCCGTACGTTGAAAGTATCGATAACTATTTCATGAGATTAGTCTCGTGCAGGGTTCCCTGCATTTTCCATGACAATTATGCAATTTCCAGAAACGATTTCGTACGTGCAAGGCACACCCTGCGCTTACACAGCTCAGTCGCTGCGAAACGAATGTGATTTTCCGATTTTTCGAAAATAAAACTTTACGCCCTATCGTGGAGAGAGGATTTCTAGCTCCTAATCACTTTAGCCATCACGTTCGACTGGAAGTTCGCGAATATTCCAACTCGATTAAAGCCGCGCTCGAAAATTCATCCTCCACCATGACTTCTGCGCCGCCAAAATCCGATCCATTGATTTTCGCTCAATATTTCATGTTGGTACATGTGAGCCAGTCTCTCAAGAGGGAGAGAGGGAGGGAGGGGGAGGGGGCAGGGATAGTCTCACTTCTCGAAGGAATCGCTCGAGAGGAGAGAGCGTGTGGAGAGCACACGAGCAATCCCGATTTCCTCGTGCAACCCCTCTCTCGCGCGCGCGCGCATAATAATCCTGTACAAACGTCGAGCCAATGTAAACAGCGTGCGTGAGCTGCGAGCGCGCGAGAGCAGCTTCTGCTATTGCGGTTAACGTCTCTCGCACGTCTACAGTATATAGGCGTATACCCCTCGTACAGCGCGCGTTTGCAAACCTTGACCGAAGAATTCCTTGAATAGAGCTGACTATCTCTATACGCTATATGTGTATATATTCGTCGACTTTGTTTTTCGACAAAACAAAAACTCTGACCGTATAGCTCTATACGTGTTTCGGCGCAGACAAGCCGAAAAAGCTCGGGCTAAACTACAACTAACCGCGGAGCTTATTCCGCTACTTATCTTTGGCCCGAAACAACAACGAGTATATACATATAGTGGCTGGCCAAAGGAACAAAAGAAACGAGCGCGCGCGCGCGCGCGCAACAGCGGGACTACGCGTTACACCACCGCGAAAGCTACGGTGTATAGACGCCGTAGTCGCCTAAGCTTCTCCTCTAAAGGACCCGACAAACAGCCGCGCTCTCGCCTATACAAAAAGGCTACGCGACCGCAGAAGCTTTTCTATTTTCCAATTTTCCGCTCGTTTGCCCACAACAGAGCGGAACGCCGGCGCGGACCAAAAAGAAGAGAGGGAGAGGAAGCCAGCGGTTTTGGCTCTCCTGCCATTATGTTACACTGCGCACGCGACAAAGTCGAGAGCTGCACTCTGCTCTATATGCACAACCGGCGTTAGCTGCTCTAGCGTTGTAACGGGCTCTCTCTGCTTAAATAAATTTCTGCACGCTTGTGGAAGCATTTCTCTCGTTTGTCACTCGAACTATTTCGGGCAGTTGTGTGTGCGCGTGGAACATTGCGAAATCGAGGGCGGGTCTTGAGAAAAGAATGAGCATATACTTGTAGGAGAACGGAGGCGATGACGAGGTGGTGTGGAAAAGTAGGGACGAAGGGAGTGGCGAGTGTGGGTCTCCGCATTAAAAGGAGAGGCAAATTCGTATTCGTACGTAGGAGGTGGTGGAGGCAGTGGCGGCGGCGGCGGCCAAAGTTTTAAATGATTTTCGCCGAAGTTGCCTCGCGAGTTGGTTTATTAGGAAAAGTCAATTTGCCCAGAGAGCTCGGAGAGCGAGAGCAAGAGAGGGAGATATATACACATAGAAGAAGACGGGCCACCGTGCGAAAGGAGAGAGAAAGAGAAAGACGGATCGAGCGGAAATTAGAGCCGAGGAGGTGGAGGAGGCTGCCGCGCCACTATTGCGCCGATGCTTTTCTCTCGGTCTTGCCTCTCACTCTCTATTCTCTCCGGCGGGGAACTGCAGCGCGCTGCGAGTATACCTTGTGGAAAAGTCCGAGAAAATTACAACGTTGCATTTCTACTGTGCCGTTTCTCTCCCCCCCCCCCCTCTCTCTCTCCCTCATTTTCCACTCGGCGGAGAGGGACTTTGTTTGGCCGAGAACGCGAGTATTGATATTGGAAAGACGCGGTGTGCATTATGACTGTATGCTAGCTTTCTCGACGAAGAAAAGTTTCAATGGAGTCTAATGTGCGCTTAAAGCTGAAAATTCATTACTATACGTTTTTCCATGAAATTCATTTAAATCAGCCTCTCGCGTTTATTCCAAGTGCGGCGAAAGAAAAGTCAGAAGTTCATGAATGAAGTTAATTATTGGCGATAAAAGCACGAAATTTTGATTCTATATGCGCTGCTCGTGCGTTAAATTTAATTACTTTAAGTTTATTCGGCATCGTAATTTCAAAGCGAACGAGCGCTATTAACGCGTAACTTTGATATTTTGCTATTATTAAAGCGAAATTCTTCGATAGCCTTAAGAATCCCCTTCACGTTCAACTAAGAGTCTACTAAACGTTAAATTGTTCTTGTTTTCCAAGGCGATTAAGCTCGTCGCGCTGCTCCCCGCTCGCAAATTAAAATCACAAAAGCTCCACTGCTTTCGATCAAACTCGTCGGCCATTATAGACTTTTCCACTATATGAGTGCGCATAACGAAAGCGTTCCTCTCCCTCCCTCTTCCTCTCTGGGCTCCCACTTTATGCATGTACCTGCAACACGGCCTCGGGCATGTAAGTAACTCGGCCCGCTCCTTGTTATATCTTGTTTATGTTACTCGCCGGCCGCCGAGGGGATTCCCTTACTATTTATTTCATGGCCTCGCAATCTACGCCTCGTTTAAAAGCTCGGCTCTCCTTGCCACTACGACCGCTCGCTCGTTCTCGCTATATTCGAGGGGCTTTCGAGCTGCTCTTACCTCCCCTCCATCAGCTGCGATTATTAAATAAAACAGGAGCTGAGAAAAAAAATAACAAGTCGCCGCACCCGATCGTCTAGTTTTACGCCGGAACGTGAGCGCGGCCGCGGAGCGGCTATCTCGTCAAAAATTCAGTCGTATAACTATACTCGCTCGCTCGTTCGCTTCGGACAAGCGCGCATATATACGAGCGGCAAAAAGACTTGAGAGAAACTCGTGGAAAAAGTGAGGGGGCCCGTGCCCTACACAGAGTCGACTCTGCTGCAGCTACATAGCTCAGCTGCAACGCGCCAGTCGGTTTCGAAAAATTAATTATATCTCAAAAGTTGGAATCGAGTTGTGAGAGCGTTTGTTTTTGCCAACGTCGTCGTTGAAACTTCGAGTCGACCTATAGCCCCCCCCCCCTCGCACACACGTATACTCACGTAGCGTCGGCGTCGGCGGCAGCGGCAACAGCAGCACCTGACTCGCGGTGGAAAATTTTAAACGAAAGTTTACTAATGAAGGCGACGCCGCGCGCTGGAGCCGAGTTTCGCGAGCTGGAAAATCGCTCGACGAGCTGCGCGCGAGCGAGAGAACTTTCGGCCTTTTTGAGCCACTTTTACCCCTCGTCGTCTCGACGCCTTCGGGGCTGCGGCGCCCTCCCTCCCGCTCCCTCAGTCTCGACAGACTCTCTTTTTATTATATATACCTATACGGCACTGAAAGTTGATAAGCCGCCTTTCAAAGGAGCTTCTTTCGCAGCCACTGCCGCTCGCCTCGTCGCCCGCCCGCTCCCTCGCGATCGATGCCATTCCTTTGTCCCGCGGATTTGCGGTCAAGAGACTGGAAGGAGCGGGCAGCTGCCGCCAGTTTGTATTCTCAAAAATATGTCCATACACGAGCTGCTTGGTCTACGGTGTTTCACGCGCGTCGCGCAGCCTCCATCGGAATCGTCGAATTTCGAAAGCCTGTACTGATTGCGCGCATCGTTCCCCTCGCCAGAGAGAATCAGAGTAAGGAGGTGCTCGTCAGAAAGATTGTTTGAACCGAGAGCCAGAAAGAGCCCCTCCATTTTGCCCGGCCATCTTTCCGCGGCGGCCGTTTTGTTTGTCCCCTCCCTCGCTCGCCCGCTATGGCTTTCTCTGCGCGAGAGCCGGGCGTCGAGGGTTCGTAGGCGCTCCTCGCCGCCGAAAGTATAAGGGCTTAAAAATCCCCTTATTCCGTGCGCTACTACTCGAGGAGGAAAGCGCGCAGGACGTGCCGGCGAAGAGGGTGATGGGAGACGATAGAGGAGAAGAGACGAGCGGGCAAAAATGCTTATCCCCCCGTACAGATGTGTGTGCTCGGCGCTGATAAATCGCGAAATTTCGTCTCAAAATTAAACATTCGGCGGGATCCTTATTCAAGACAACTTTTCTCCCCCTCTGCTTGCGAGAGGGCGAGTCATCGCCTTAAAATAATTACGCCGCGCGTCTCTTCTTCTCCCTGAAAATTCAGCGCGTACAGTTTCGTCCGCTCGGCTCCTCGCACTCCCGTGCGCCGCGCGGCGAATTAGGGAGCCGGAGAAAGAAGCCTCTATATCTTTCGAACGCCCTCGCCTTTGCGCGCAGCGGTGGTAGCGGCAGTAGACGAGAAAAGCTACAGCGAGGAGAGCGCGCGCGGGAAAAGGGTTCGGCCCCAAAAATCATTAAAACCTTCCTCCCTCGCGTCCTAAGTGCAGGCCTCTGCGTATATACATATCCAGACTTGGGGTCGTCCCTCGCGCGGACGAAAGAAAAGGGGGAGAGAAGAAGAAGACGACGAAGGCAGCAGCAGTGGCAGCGGCAGCGGCAGCAGCTTCCGCCCACGCGCGAAAGCCACATTGTAATCGAACCCCGGCTCCTGCCGCTGCTGACGAACTCGGGCAAGGCTCCCGTCGAGATGTATAATCCAGGCGCGCCGAGTTATATGAATTAATTCATGAATTCGTAACGGAGACGCGACGCCGGATTACCGCGCGCTCTTGCAAAAATAATGTGCTTACTCGTACCGCGCTGGCCCCTACTCGCACCTTCCGAGTCGTTTCTTGGAAAAATTTCAGCTGTGCCGCCGCCGCCGCCGCCGCCGCCGCGTGTCACAGCGAAAATTATAGACTATCTACGAGTTTCTCGAACACTCGATAAAACATTCAAGTATATCGAATCGACTAGCAATATTCCGTACAGTCCTACGTACAGTCGGTTATTTCGCAGTGAGAATCACCAGTTTTCCACGACCCTCGCTTATCGCGTACGGACAAGGGGAAAAATAATAGCCGCAAGGGCCAACATAAAAGTATAAGTTATGTAAGGCTTCGCAGAAGCATCGGTCTCCTTTTCCTCTCTGAAAAGCGTCAGCCCAATGGTTATAATACGAGCTAGTCTCAGTCTCTTTGTTGACGAGCGGACTGAGGGAGAAATCGGCAAAACAGCAGATGTTGCGCGTGGAGTGAAGAGGCCTCTTGGGTGTCTCGTGATTCACATACGACAAAATGATAATGCAACAGTCAAACTGTAACAATGAAATAGCAACTTTTTTTCTCTGGCGCTATATTTTTACGCAAAAGCAGACGATCGCTCGGCGCAGTATAGTCGGCTCTCGAGGACGAGCGCGCAGTATAAGGAGCCGAAAGTCCGCCATCGGCAAAGAGCTCGCGGCTAGATAAAGGAGAGAAAACGGAGAAAAGCGCACTCGCAGATAGGTCGCACGTAATGGCCCGCTCTCCCCCCTCGAAAGGGGAAACTTTGCCGAACGCCTCCAGACCCGACTAATATAAATTCGTCTAATCTAAATCGAGAAGCTTCAATTTCGATTCCCTCCCGCTATCTCTGATTCGTTCGGTCAGGATAGCTCCCCCGCGCGCACTATTCGCTTAGCTTCCAAACGATATCTGCACGCCTCAGTTTTTCCCTCTCCGCGCACTTCGTCTCTATATGTGTGCATTCACGTATACGCGTACACCTACGATGGCTAGGTATAAGACGGAGCGCAAGGGAGAGGGGATGGGGTTGATTCGCGGCTGCACGTGGCTGAGGATAGGAGAGAGAGAGAGAGATTCCAGTTGCCGGTGTAAGACGCCTTCAGACCGCAGAGTAAAGTATGGGGCTATACTTCACTCGAACGTGCGCGCAGCTATAGCTCGGCTCTCTTACTCTCGCGCGCGCGCGCGGAGGCGTCATCCTGCGCTCCTCGTCGTTTTAATGAAACTTTGAAAAATCACTGGAATTAACTGAATTTGAATTACACCCGCGCCGCGGCGGCGAACTGCGGGAGGGAGAAAGCAGCCGAGTCACCCTCTCCTGGGGGGGAAGGAACCTCCTGCGCCTGACGATTCATCTAACTTGCCGCCTGCGGATTCGCGCGATTTATCGCGTCTCAGCTCTTATATCCTATTTACTCGGAGGGAGGGGGGGGGGGGGAATCGCACTTTTTCCGCCTCTCGTGTCGATTCCACTCGATCGCGCACCAACGTAGACACACTCTGCGAGCGAACCGACGTGTGATCGCGAGAAAAGCGGCAACTTGCACGGAAACTTGCGGCGAAAATCAGCGCAGTCCAGGCGCACAGCGAGCCAGCGAGCGAGCGACTAGTGGGCCCGCGCGCGTGGCTCGCTGCTCCCGAAAAGTGACCGTCGAGACTGCCGCCGGCCTGCTTTTGTCCTCCCCATTCGCGCTTCTTTCATTTCTCGTGCGGCGATACACGCAGAAAACTCCCCTCCCTCCGGCCCGGTCCCAAGAAGCCGTGCACTTTCTCTCTCTCTCTCTCTCTCGCCCTGGCCATTGAAAAGGACCGCCGAAACTGGACAAACCAGTTTACCGTTTTCGAAATTAGTCGGGACAGGGCCGGATTTGGCCAGCGGCCGATGTCCAGTCAAAGGGGGTTGCCCGCGCTAGACCGCGAGAGGGACAGAGAGAAAGTCCGCCGCGCCGCGCAAATTACGGCCTAGCCAGGCGACCCCGTCGCGCGAGTGCCGCCGCATACACGCTTCATCAAATGAGAGAAAGAGATGGACGAAGGATTAGACGGCTGTCACACACGTTGGATACTCGCTGCTACAGTCGGAATCTCCGGCTTTTTTATTCTATATTTCGTCTACGGGCGAGTCTGCTTCAAAAATCAATGCAGTACGCGCCATTTTTCCGTATCAACAAAATAATATTATGAAAATCAGTTTTTATATGACCTCAGCTGAAATCGTCGCAATATAATAACTCATTTTTACATTAAAAGCTTATATATCAGTTTTTGTAATAAAATGAGAAATGAAAGATGTGGCAGGCGGAACAGCGCAATAAATTACGTACATTATTATGCGCTCGTGCATTAAATAAAATTGACAATATTAATCATCAAAATGAAAGAAAGCAAACAGAATGTATCAGGCTTTAAAAGTTAGTAGAATAAACGATTATTGTCAAGATGATTTGACCCACCAAATTTAAAATGATGGCCGTAAAAAAACGGTTCGCGAAATCAAGAAAAATAAATTAGACAAATAAAATTTACAAAAATTTAAGACTATGGGGCTCTTCATTGTTCATAAAAGAAACGTAATCATGAGACATTATTAGTTATTGTTGATCATGCAAGAAAATTTTCAAAGTAACAGATAATAACAATATTGGGAAATTGATGAGTTCAATCGAAAATTTGTGAGGCAAACATTTAAAATGTTATTAGAAAATTGTATAATTAATAATGAAAGCAGTGGATTGGAAGGTTGTATGCGAACCCTTGGGAGCATCAGGTCGATTGTTGCGAATATTTTATTTGGAGAGAATATTCTGAAGAAGACAACCTTTATTATTTAGCATAAGCTCGAATCTAATCCCTAGAATAGAGAGCAGGTGAAGATGTCAATCTTCGTGAAACCGAACAGCTGAACAGATTGCTCTATGTATGAGAATCACAAGCTTAAATAATAGATATCAATTCATTTATTAAAAGTACTGAATGTGCATATTACACGAGTCACGCATACTCCAGTATAGCGAAATAGTAGAGTAAATTTTACTGTACTGTCTGGTAAACTGATCGCAGACTGCGCCAAACCAAAAAAATTACTATACTGTTATGTAAATACTACTGTACTTTTGCTAAAATTTACTGTATTTTTAGGAAAATTTGCCGTTTTATCAGGTAAAATTTACTAAACAGTATAGTAATTTTTTAGGTTCGGCGCAGTCTGTGATCAGTTTACCAGACAGTACAATTTACTCTACTATTTCTCTCCGTGCATGAATAATTATAACGCTGAAGTGAGAACTGTAAGAACAAAAAAATCTTTATAATTGTCATCGGAAATGAAAATAGAACTATACAGAGAGAGTTAAAGATTCCGCGAAAGGGCCTACGCTCATCCCCTCGAGTTCTCGAGTTAACTTCTTACGCCGTTAAACGCCACGAAAGAGAGTTAACTTCTCGCAAGTATACGTATAGCCGAGCCACATGTATACACACGTCTATCGCGCCTCGTCTCCTGCTATACCGTGTGTGTGTGTATATATATACACAATAACATCCCTCGTGGCACAGAGAGCGAGTCGCGAGGCGGTAGATCGGCAGCTCGCATACGTATAAGCGAGACGCTGCTGCCGCCGACGCCGCCGACGCCGCCGCCGCCTCGGCGTTTAGTGTTTATGGCGCCCAAGCATCCTCGATATACGAGCTCAACGAGCGCGAGCGCGCGAGAAGAAGAGCCACACACTGCACTGCAGATTCCCTCTTTCCCTCAGCTTTCTCGCTGCGCTGCAGCTCACGCGGGCTCTGAAACAATGGACCGAAATAAATAGCCGACCTTTTGTCTTTTGTTTCTTGAGCCCATTGTTGCGCGTCCGGAGATAAGAAAACAAGAGAGAGAGAGAGAGAGCGCGAGAGGGTTGGGGGGGGGGGGAGAAAGAGAGACGCACACTTGGCTGTTTACGAGCTTCGAAGCTAAAAGACGGAGAGCGACTGCAGCAGAGTATACGTGTGTATGTGTGTATGTGCGCGCGTGTGTGTGCAGTGCTGCTTTTTGCATCCTGCCGGAGAATACTCTGCATCCTTCTTCGAGCGCGACTCGTCCTTCCGCCTCGTAGCCGCCGCTAGCCAAGGACACTGCCGCCGCCGCTGCTTTGATTTAGTTCTCCATTTTTTTTTTCTCTATACATCCGACGCCTCCCAAGCTACTCGACGCTATGTACAATTTGGCGCGCGTATTTTTGAGAAATTCACCGAGTGCGTCGCGCACTTCGTAACTGGAGCCTCCTAACGCTTTTTCTACAACGATGCGTAAATTCGCAGCGCCGGGGAAATGTAACACGCGTGCATTATCAATTTGACTTCGCGTTTCGGATTGCGTGCTCGATACGAGAGTAAAGCGGATCCCCTGTGCCCGCCTGGCAATATGTTGAATTAAACTACACGCCGAATGACATTTTGCGGTGTAGCGAGCACGTAGCAGCGCTGAAAAGAGACTCTTTATTATTTAAAGCGCGGGCAAATAAATTCGGCTCTACTGCGCGAGCTGCGCAGCCGAGAGCGTAAGATAGGCCGACGCGAGCGAGTGCGCGCGACCGACTAGAAAATTTCGGCGCGATTAATTCGCGAAAAGTCGAGGCGGCGCGTGTGTCAACTGCAGGGGGCGAACGCGAGGCACGCGAGCAACCACAGCGCAGTGTCAAAATGCAGCGGACCTTTGATGTCGTCTGCACCGAACACGCGAATCAATTTTCGACGCGAGTCGTCGCGCAGCCGGCGCGGGAGGCGAGGCGGCGGCGCGCTTTTTCGAAAAATACGCCGGCAAAAAAGGCGGGGGTGGTAATTTTCCGTGCGGTATGCTTTTTGTTGAAAATTAATTAAAATTTCGCGCAGCACGGCAAGAGAGAGAGAGCGAGAGAGGCGGGGGGGGGGGGGGTGAGGGGTGAGGAAGAAGAGGGTGAGAAGCGGGCCAGGCCAATTTCGCAGCAAGAAAATTCTGATTCTAATTTCATGCAAATGGCCGCGCGCTCTAACTCGGGGTTCGCGCGGCTCCGTTGTTGTGGGCGTCGCCGTGTGCGTGTGTACACCGGCACACAGATGCTGCGGGGGATGCGAGAGAGCGAGAGAGAAAGGCGGCGAGGACGCCCTGGTAAGAAGGGCGCGCGAGAGACACTCGTCTCGGGTAAAAAGGCAAGAGGCAGTTATTTTCCAAATAATCATACAAAACTCGATGCGGAGAAAAGACCGCCGTCGCATTAATTTCGCGAGACGACGGCGGCGACGACGACGACGACGACGACGACGAGCATAAATAACGGAGCGAGACGCAGTGTGCCTGCAGCGCCGCGGGTATCAGAGAGGAAGGAGAGAATCAAGATATAGAGTCGCGGACTCGCGACGAGTTATGAGAGAAAGAACGAGGCGCAAGAAGAAGAACTCGAGCGAAGCGGAGCGGAGAGGGTGGCACACGCAGGGCGCCTGCTTCTCGCGCGCGCCGTAGCACTATACTCGGGACCAAGAAGAGTGACAAAACAATGGAACGAAATTTAAATTATGCCCCGCAAAATGGCGATCGTATGCAAAGCGGAACGACGTCGTTGGCTGGAGATGGCGTAGACGTTACGCGTATCCAAGTCTCCTTCTTCTTAATCGGCGCGTTCTTAGAGGTCGGCCCGAAATGAACGAGTCCGATCGAGCCCGAAGATTATGTGCTCCCTGCGCTGCAGTATATAGTTGCGTGCGCCCGCTTGCTTTCCTTTGGCCGAGTAACAAGTGCCGCTCGCTGCCGGCTCCTTCGCGCATGCAAATGCGCGCACGGCTATATCCGCGCGAAATATACGCGAAAACGAAATTGCAGCTAGGCTGTACGCGCGTGCGATGTACGAAGAAAAGGGCGCTTTATTGCAGCGAGCAGCGAATACGCGTCGCGGCGCGTCGTAGCTCCGTGGGAATTGTCAATGCTGACCTCGACCCATTCTTCAAGGCATACGCTGACCCCAAGTAAGTTCTCCGGGTCCCGAATAGGGTTGCCGAGGGAGAGAGCCCCGCGGCACTGGAATACACAACGGCCACAACGGCCAACGGTCAGCGAACCCTTTTTATCCGGCGATTCCGCTACCTCCCGAAACCGGTTTTTCGCCGGATTTCGCGCGGCGAATTTTTATTCGCGAACCCGTTCGACCGGTCATCGCGAGTCCAGATGGTCACTTCCTGATGGCTCCCCAATTATTCTGCGCTCGCTCCCTTCCCGTCGCTCTCTTTTCTCTGTGCCGCCGGAGCGTTTCTATGCATGCCCCGCGCGTCTCTCTACACGCGCGCACGTTTTCCCATTCACGCGCGCGTATCGGCTTAATGCCGACTCTCCGCACGCTGGACGCGAGAAGGTGTGCGCGCGGACGAAAATCTCGGCGGGACAGGCTGCGGCACGAATTGTGCAGCGAAGGTTAATGGACTGCGCGCCAAAAGGTGCGATAATACTGCGTTCGTTTCCTTTATTCGTCTTATACTTTAATAAAAAGAAAGCGTATACGTAGAGTGCGTGCAAAAAGGAATGGCTGCACTTGGAACGAGTTGTCGCTATGTACCGAGGCGCGACGCACCCTTTTTTGTTGAATATCGATCACCTGGAATACAGCCATAACCGCGCCGTGCGCGAGAGGGGAGGGATCTTTTGAGATCCGCTATCTCCGCGTCCTGTAGACTTTATTCCCTGAATAAATTTCATTATTGCGTATTCAGCGAGATGGAGCGGATAGAGGCCGTCATGCCGTATCATAAGTTATCGGAATAAATTAAAAATTTTTACTATCGGAATGATAATTGTATTGAAGCCTTACAACGGCTGAGAGAGCACAAAGAATATAACGTTTCGAGCGATTTCAATCCAACAATGATGCTTTCTTTCGCAAACATTGGCCGCCGCCGCCGCCGCCGCCGCGGCCGCCAACGAATTTCCGCCATTTCAGCATGACAGCGCACGTGCGGCCTCCGCCAATCCCGTATCGCCGACAAAACTGCCATCAGTGGCTCGTCATCAACTACTCCCACATAAACTCTCCGTGCGTATTATAGAGACCGCAAGTACTCGAGGCAGACGAAGGCAGAACGGAAAATTCGTCCCTCTCCGCACGGCATGACCTCGCGAAAAAGCATGAGACACAGAGCGAGGCAGCTGGCATGATCGCGTCCCTCCCACAGGACAGCCGACAGGCCCGCGCTGTGTGCAGTATAAATAAAGTCCGTATAGCGCGTGCTGTACAGTCGGCGTGCTTTCCGCGCCTTCGACGTTTTACATCGGCATTGTAACGGGAGACTGGTGGAAAAGTAAGATAGAGGGGAGAGAGAGAGAGATCCAGCGAAGCGAGATGCTGTTTTGCGCGTTCGCAGGACGAGAGCGAGAGAGAAAGCGAGAGGAACCATCCGTCTTAGTATCTGGCTGAAGCTGGAGGGGGAGGCGGGCGGTGAAATATAAGCTAGATCTACGGGAAAGATAAATGAATCCGCCCCACCTCTTACCCTGCGCGCGCTCTCGCTACACCGCGAGCCTTCTGTCTTTCTTCTGGGACAGAGCGAGAGAGGAGACGAGGATGAGACGGTGGAACCAACCCCCGAGACAAGTGTACATGGATCGAGACTGACGTTCATGAATTCCAGGAACCCCGCAGCGAAAGAAAACTAATCTCGAAGCGACGTCGTTTCCCCCGGAACGACGAACTGATGCTACTGCGCGCGCTCGGCTTTTTCCCTTTTGGGGATTATTCCGCGCGCAGCAGCTCCTTCTCTCGCTGCAGCGCCGCCGCACCGGGCAATCGAGCAGATTATACGCGCGAATTTTCTCCTTGGGCATTACCCTAATTAATCGACTTCTGCGACCGTATACGCAGACTCGGCGGGCCGAAAGGTTGAATAATGAACTAGCTAAGATCCAACGGCAGCCGAGAAATATTAATAACAGTAAACTGCAGAACAAGATCGGACGCGGTAACTGACCGTAAATTACCCGGGATGACGGGGAGGGGGGACGCGGGCGACAGGCGGCGGGCGGCGGTAGCCTCTTCCCACGGAATACGCTCTTGGGTATTTTCTTGCATAATCCCGAGAAGGCGGCGCCGGCGTTACGAAACGAGCTCTTCTTCCTACCCCTCCTGGAGAGCTCCGACACCTCGTCATTCTCCTCCTCGCAGTTTCTTCTCCTTCTTCTTCTCATTACTTGCAAAAAGGTCGGGTAGGAGGGGGAGTCGCCGAGCGCGCAGACGATGATGATTTTTCAGCGTCACTGGAAAATGACGTGAGAGAAGATACAAATTGCGCGCAACGTCGGAGCCCCGGCACTCCGCGCGAACGCGAGATGCCAGCAGGAGAAGAGAGAGAGAGAGAGAGAGAGTTGAGATAGATAGGCAGATAAGATTTATTTAACCCTGGGAAATCCCGTAGGGCTCTCGCAGCCCAACACTGCAGCCTCAGGATCCGACTATCCGAGTGATGGCACACGCTATTGCAAAGAATTGCTTAATAAAGGACTACCGATGAAAAATTTATCGACTCCTCGTCGTCTACTTATACTGCTCAATGAATATGACGCATCGGTTCGCATACGAGCACCGATCAATATTTCACCCCCCGACTCGGATTGCGGATAGTAGATTTTTGGAAAATCCCGTATGTCTGCATGTAACAATCCAACTTTTTCTGTTGGTAACTCTATGCGAGGAAAGCCAGAGAGACGTTGCGAGAATAGAATTCGCAACAGCAGCCACAGTAGCAATAGAGAGAAAGAGAGAGAGAGAGAGAGTAAGCGAAAGATGAGAGGAGTGATTTTATTCAAATTGGTAACTTTAGAAGATCAAGATGAAAAACGAGACAAACGTCTTGTGTGCTTACTCGGCTTTCTCTTCTCTCTCTCTCTCTCTCTCTCTCTCTCTCTCTCTCTCATTCTCTCCTTTTCTTCAATCCCCCGCTCCCTCCTCTTTGAAACAGCTCTCGCGAGGCTATGTTCCCGTTTTAATATTAATGGAAAGGCTGATGGGAAACCTGAAAGGAAGGAAATTGAAGGAAAATAAAAGGAAGAGGCCTTCTCTCTCCGTTCTCTCTCTCTCTCTCTCTCTCTCTCTCTCTTCATACTCTCATCCAGTATATATGCGAGTGGGCTGCTTCTGCTGCCGTAGCAGTTCTAGTTACGCTCCGCTTTGAATTTAAAATTCCAAAGTTCAGCAACGACTTTCGACGTTTTCTTTTGCAATTCTAATATTATATTACTACGCCAATAGCGACGTTTCGGAAGCTCTTTTACGCGCTCCGCACCCCAAGAGCGAGCGAAACTTTCCAAGGTTCGAGAGCAGAATTCTTAATTCGACCGATCCACTAGCTGACTGCTACGTGTCTTTACAATGAAAAAAAATGCTTATCCAGTGGGGAAAGCTCGCGAGGAAAATTGGGAATGGGATCGTACGGATAGAAAGTATAGAGATCTTTCTTTTTTTTTGTTTTCAGCGATCTATCAGTACGTGTGTTGTATATGACGAAATCCGTATTTTTCATTCACTTTTTTGTCCCTAAAAGTTGCGAAAAAAAAATCTCGGGCTACATCGACCGGGTAAGATTTTTTCTGTTCTACAGGACGTAAAGAACAAGAAAAAAATTGTGTACACACCAAATCGATCTTGTGATACTGTCTTTTTTGGCCATCTTTCTGATTTTATGCAGAGATTATTACGCATTTTTCAGCAAAATATTCTGGATTTTTTCGAATGCAAGGCTAAATAGGCATATAAATAGACTTAAAGAACGCTGAAGGAGCTGTCATTGGAACGAAAACTTGTCTAGATTGGATGCACTGATCAAAAGTCACGTACTTTCGAAATGAACGAATTTTGCCTCAGACTCCCTTTAGGCTGTTACGTAAATTCGCGATTTTACATTTTTATTCTTTGAATCCTCGTAACTTTTGATTCAGTGACTCGATTTTAACTTTTAACAGCTCAAATTAAAGCTCTTTTCTAAATTAAATTTTTTTAATATAGTGAGCTATATATATGCTTTCAAAAAATGATCTACTTGAGAGGCATATGTATAGCTCATTGAATTAAAAAATTTTAATTTAGGTCCATTAGAAAAAAGGTAGAGGAAAAGAGCTTTAATTTGACGTATTAAATGTGAAAATTGAGTCACTGAATCAAAAGTTACGAGGATTCAAAGAATAAAAATGTGAAATCGAGAATTTTCGTAACAGCATCAAGGAAGTTTGAAGCAAAATTAGTTTATTTCAAAAGTACGTAACTTTTGATTATTGCATCCAATCTGGATTCGATCCGATTTGGATTCAAATGACAGCTCCTTCAGCGTACTTTAAGCCTATTTGCATGTCTATTTAGCCTTCCTAAAAATGCGGAATAATCTCTGCATAAAATCAGAAAGATGGCCAAAAAAGACAGTGTCACAAGATCGATTTCGTGGGTACACTATTTTTTTCTTGTTCTGTACGTCCCGAGATTTTTTTTGCAACTTTTGGGGGCCAAAAAGTGAATAAAAAATACGGATTTCGTCATGTACATATCGATGGACGGTACACGTAATCGCATTCCACAGCAAGTGTTTGAGCTTCGTAAAATTTATGAATAGAGAGCCCTAATACAGATTTACCATCGCAGCCAGCGCTAAACCCATCATCGTTCGGCGCGTGCTCATCAAAACAAGTGAAACATGAGTTACACCGACGCGCGCGGCCCTCGTTCATCCGCAGCGACTGCGCGCAGCAATCGAACGTTGCCCCGCGAATCCTGCGATGCACACACGTTTCTCGTTGTGCAAGCGCGCACGATCTCTTTAACGAAAACGCAGCGCGGAACGCATTCTCGCGAAAGTTAAGAGACGATGCAAGATGCAGGCGCTTTCTCTTCTCTTTCTCTCTCTCTCTCTCTCTCTCTCTCCTCTGCGCTGCTACTCGGTTGCCATGACAACTGGATGTGATTGATAACGCGGTATATAATTAATTTTAAAAGCGAGCGAGCGCCAGCCGGAGAGTTAACCCAAACGAGTTCCGTTCTAACGAGCCGCACGCCGGGCGCTTATACAGACAACCTCCTCCCCGTCCCCCTTCTTCTTCTTCTCTCTCCTTCGTCTACTTGTTCTTCATCTTCTTTTTCTTCTTCTTCTGATCCTACTTCGTTTACTTCCTTTGCTACCTGTTCCATATAGAGGATCTCGAATGATTCGCAGTGGTCTCTGAAGATTAAATAATTAGACCTTATAGAATTGACAGATTGTTAAAAGAAAAAAAAAATTATATATTCGGGGCAATTTCAATATTTCCGAAGCAATAGCTGTGCAAAGTTCACAGGTATTAATAAAGTTACGAGCAACCAATACAAAGAAGCAACTTTCAGTTTAACGTGTAAACTTAATAAGCTTTTAATTAATAATTTTGTTAGCGAAGCATGAGCTAATAATGTGAAAGCATTAAACAGTAATAAGAACACGCAAAACTTTAAATAGTTGCTATTTATTAAAAGAAAACGCTGTGGAAATTGCGAAAAAAAATATGAAACGCAAAAAGTACGCTCGTATCGAATCACCCTCTCAACTCGCCGCTGGGGCTGCACTAACAGGAGACGTTATAAGCCCCGCGCAGGAACAGATAGAGAGAGAAAGAGAGGGAGAGAGAGACGGAGAGAGAATGCTCTCGGCTGCTAAGATAAAGAAGCAGCTTCCGGCTCGGCGCGCGCGCCGGCGGTCCTCCCCGAGTCCTCTTTCTCTTTAGCTGCCTCTCTCTCTCCCTCTTCCTCTCCGCCACCACCTCCTGCTCGTAGTCGTCCTTTTATTCGGCTCGTAGGAGCCGGTGCTACTGCTGCTGCTGCTGCTGCTGCTGCGGGCACCGCTTGCCGCTTGCGCCGGGCGTCTTATGGAGAGCGGGCGTCTCCTGGACGACGCCTCGGATCAATACCAGACGCCCAGCGTCTCATTGGCCCCTTCTCTTAGAGGTGCCCCTCGCGCTGGCTCGCTTACTCGCTCTCTTTCTCTCTCTCTCTCTCTCGCTCGCTCGCTCGCTCGCTTGGGGAAAATCGCCCCGGAGATGATGACGGCCACGGAGAGTAAGAGAGAGAGAGAGAGAGAGAGAGAGAGAGAGAGAGAGAGAGGGAGGCGATCTCCTCCTTTTCCGAGGCAGCCGGGCGCGGCGGCGACCCTCCTTTCCTTCGACCCCTCCGCCCCCGACGCAAGGGCTGCCGGAGCGAGAGAAAGAGAGACCGAGCGGAATGGAGCTTGCCGGATCTTCCTTACTTCCATTTTTTTTCTTTTTCACAGCTGTTCTCTTTTTCACTTTCTCGTTATTTAAAAAATTTTTTTGCACTCATTTTCTTTCGGCGCCTATGGTAATGAAAGTGTTACGCGTGTTAATGGACAGAAATTATTGATTCCTGGTAAAATTGCTCTTCGTGAATTTTTAACGCCTCGTAAACTCGTCGATCAATTCCGTATTTCAGCGTGAAAAATGGCTTCAGATGCATATTCCGTTGGAATCAGAAACGAGCGGCCTGACTTTTAATAGGTTCATACAAAAGTGATGACTCTTTTGCACTCTCAGAGGTGAGCTCGGAAATTTTACTGGCAGTAACTTTTTTTAATTGCATTTTTACAGGATGCTTCATGCGTATGCGCGAATGGTCTTCAAAGTCGTATAACGAATAAAAGCGTAATTGTCAGATTTATATATTTAATGTATACATTCCCATTTTGATGTTCATCATAATTCATCAGAATATAGTGCATTTTTACGAGACATAAAATTGCGAGAAAAAAGAAACTTGCTTTCGCATGTGTAAAATCGAAGAATGGGAAGACGTCGGCTCACAGTACGATGAGTCAGCGCAAAAAATTCTCTTCGAATCGACGGATAATAGAGTCAGGAGCAGCGGTGGCTGTAACATTCTCTGCTGGGACGATCTTTCTCGCGCACAGTGTGGCAAACTCCTTCACGTGTTAGTTTCGCGCGGCGGGTCGCGTGCCTTGGCATCCTACTCCTCCTTCCCTTTTTTTTCTTTTATTCAAGCGCACGCCGAGCCGAGCTCGCATGCCTTGGACTCTCGACGTTTTACGGCTTCCTCGCTCATTACCTTTTTCCCTCCTTTTTTTTCCTTTTCTCCTTCGCCGAGCAGGAGCAGCAGGAGCAGGAGCAGCAGCAGCAGCAGCAGCAGCAGCAGCCGGGACACATTATTAGCTTAATAACTTTGGGGGACCTTTTTTAATCCGACCGTGGGAGGGGTGGCAGCGCGCGGAAGACTTTAATTAAAAAATAAACAAGAGAGGAAAGAGGCCGGAGGAAAGAAGCGGTAAACGCGCGAGAGATTTAAAGAGCCCCTGCGGGGGTGTCCGACTGTATACCTGGGTCATTTGCATTTCGATTTGTACTGGATGAGCTTGCGCTCTTCTGTTTTTCTGACTCTTAAAAGCGAAAAGGTTACTCTACTTTTCCCGCCAATGGAATAAGGGCGCCTTTATATTCAATGTATCCTTTTTGTGAGCTTATACTACTGAATATTGAATCGCAAAGCTGGAGCTTTTTCCACGGCTGGGGATGAGAAAAAAATAGCTTTTAATAATGCGTTACACACAGAGAAGAAAAAATTGCTCTTAATAATGGGTTACATGGTTTTTCTTCTTGTTATATTCAATGTATTCTTTTTGCGAGCTTATACTACTAAATATTGAATCACAAAGCCGGAGCTTTTTGCGCAGCTGTGAGAAGAGAAAAAATAGCTTTTAATATTGTGTACAACATTGTTTTTCTCGTGAATAACGTAATTTTTAATATCGACGCTATTTTATGCATTTTTGGTCATAGTGAAGAAGGTTTCTGAAAGATGCAGAACCGACAGTTACGTCATTTCTCCGGCAGAGTTGAAAGACCTGTCGGCTATCAGTCGACGGAAGGACGAGAAGAAGGGTGAAGGAATGGAGTCTGACGTTCTGTAGATGAAACTGACTATAGCTAGGCTAAATAGAACTTGGTCTAAGACTTGGATGATAAATTGACTCCATTCATTTTGGATTTTACTCTACTTTTACTGAATAGTTTGGAAACTTACCTTTTTCTATATTTCATAACATTCCATGATTGAAGCATATATACTTTTTAATGGCAGTTAATTTTGAAAAACAAACTTGATGCCAATTATTTTAAAACACCCGTTTCGCAATAGTGACGATCGTGCAGGTAAATTTTAAAATTAATGTTTGAGTTTCTAACATTCTAATTAATATTATTATCTAAAGTAAAGTTTTACTGTCTTACCGTATTAATAAGTCTAGTAAACCTGTGCAGAACTATATATATATTACATCATCATAGTGAGATAGTGACTTGTTCAATTATTACCCATACAATACAATTGAAAGACTTTGTCTGAATTGATGACCGACTGACTGATTCACACATTCATACTCATACATATATTTTCTACTGAGCTTTTATGAAATTAAGAATTTGACTATTTTAAAGCTTCGTCTTTCAGCTTAATTATTATATTGATGGAATTCTACAATTTTATATTTTTTATATAATTTTCTTTAATATTTTCAAAGTACACTAAACAATGTTGGTACAAATCTAGAGTAATAATAATAGGTAAGGTAAACGTATTATTATTTTAGTCATATCTTTTCAGAGCCCTGTTAGAGCCCTTGCTGTAACAGGGTTATATGCGCTAATGTAAAATACTTAAAATTTTCTAAATTAATAATGTTTCTTTGAATACAGTTAGTATATTAGTGCATGAATAGTAGTTAATTCATAAGCTCTCATTTTTTTGAAACTTAAGGAAAAAATATCGAAAAGTGACAGTATCATAAAGTATTTAAACTTGAGAATTTGAAAATTTTTAAAGATAATCAATAATATGAAAAAAAAAACGATATTCTTTTGTAGGGGTTCCATTGCCCAAAAGTTATTTAATAAAATTGTTCATTTATTGGCATTAATGTAGTTATGTTTCTGGAAGAGAACAGAAATTTACAATAAAAAAATGCATAGATGATGCTAAGAATAATAAATAAAAGCATGTAATATCTGCCTACTGTACAATGAAGATCTTAATCTCACCCCGCAGTGTGACTTGAAAAACCCTCTACCCACGTTGCTATTTTTCCGACCGTTACAAGCCAGTGCAAAAAAGTAATTCTGGCCACGCGAATGACTGAGAAAAAAAATGTTACCCCACCTGCTTCTTGCTCGTCGATGTCGACCCTCGACAGCCCTTGTTTTGACACCCGTCACTTTTTTTGGCAGTGCGGCTCCCTCACACCAACTCTGACGCGCCAGAACAATACCGCCCAGGGTACACGTGTTTTTAGCCGACGAGTGCGACCGCCTTTTTTGCGCACTTGTCTTCATGGACCGAAAAAAGACGAGGGGCACGAGTTGTTGCGTGAGACATCGGGGGGTGGGGGGGGGGGGTGAGAGCCGACTGGAAAAACCGATGCCGTGGGGTAGAAGGCTATTTTTTGCTTTCTATCGCGATTGCAAGCATCGACGCATAATAATAACAGAATGCGTCTGGAGGAAATCGATGCTGCGTAGCGTATGCGAGTAGAAACAGACAGGTGGATCAGACCAGAGTTTTTCCAAGTGTCTATCTTGATATTCGAGGCAGCAACTCGACAACAATACACAATGTATAAAAACGTAAAAGCTTTCTCTCTCCCCCTCATTGCTGCGCAGCAGCCATCGTCCGCGCGCGAACTAATTTAACTTTTAATGAACGAGCCGTGTTAATTGTCACGCCATATACGCGCTCGCAGGATAGCCATCTTACGTGTGCATTAGCGTCGCGATTGTTCAATAATTTTGAATTCTCCAGCAGTAAGAGAAAGCGGGGTCGTATATATGTAGAGGCATCAGTCTAACCATTCTTCAAATCGATTTTTTCATTAATCGTAAGCGTTCAATAATAATACTGCATTTCGACGTTTTTATCAAATAATTAATTACAGAAAAAAATAAATCGAAAAAACTTTGAAGCATAAAAAATCGTATAATTTTTTAGGAGCATTTTGCCCCTGTATTATATATCAGTAAACACAATCGAATGAAATAAAAGTATCACGTTCAACTACAAGGGTATTTCCGATTTCCGAGTAGAAATACGAAGAACGGCGAAAATTTCACCGCGTATATCGCTCGTTCAGAGAGTTTCAAGAGGCAGTTTCGGCGGGTGGTTCAATGCTGGCATCTGCTGGCGGGGCTGGCCTTGCGCGCCAACCGCCGTATCGGCCGGACTTTCTCTGCTGCGCCTGACCGCCGCTGTGGGCGCCAGTATACTGTCGGCAATATAGGAATTCACTGTCATTTGGGGTTTAGATCTTGACTAAGTTACACCGCGGCTTTACTCTACGACTGCGTCTTTCTCTGCGTTTCTCTCAGTGGCCCCTTCTGTTCTGGGGATGCTGAGATTTTCAGTGTCCCTTTGCCATAGAATGTCTTCATGCGATTATTTTGATCTGTACACAGCTCAAATAATTTTTGTTTCTACTATTTTGAGTTGTATTAGAGACACAGCACCTTTAAATGTGAGACCAATCATTTTTAGAATTAAATGTATAACTTTGCAAGAATACTCTATAACATTATCTAGAGTGGGATTAAACCAAAATTTTAGGAGGATGTTTTGAGGGCCTGTAATTTTTCATGAGATTTAAATATTAAAACTGATCTTTTATTCAACGTTTTAAAACTGTCACAAATACTTAAAGAAAATTAAAACTTAGTAAAAAATACTGTATTAAATTCATTTAATTTTGCAGGTGTCATCTGCTTTGACAGTAGATTTTTCCAAGCTGTGTGAGACTTACCAAAAAAATGGCTTGCCAACGTATATCAACTTGTTATTCTGCTTCGAAAAATGCGAGGGCACGCACAAGGTAAGCAAGTAATCGAATTTCATAAAACATGATTTTAAATTAGTTTATTCATGGGTAAACTGAAAACGTCAGTATATATATTCCAAAAAAGCAATGAATTCTACAAAGCGCCTTCCTCCCCTTCCCCGCTACGAAAGCATTGAAATAGTGCACAGTGGACTAACACCGATCGTAAAAACATGATTTCCGTTTCATAAATCCATGGATTCGTAAAATTAAAAATACCCCTCGGTAAAAGCAATAAATTTAAAAAATGTCTGCACGCGAAAATAACATAGCGAGGCCAGTCAGCCCGAGGGCTGTAAATAAAAAACTGCATTTTCAATTTCCAAAATCATCCCGACAGTGAAATAATAAAAACCTCACCCCGCGCTGTTGCACCGTGACGACGGCGGCAGCAGCATTGCCGAAAACGCCCCTTTGATAAGCGGCTGAAGCTCGTGCGCTGCAGTATAGGAAAAAAGCGCCCGAAAAAAATCATCGTCATCGTCATCGCGCCCAGCAACAGCGAGCGGCGCTATATGGGCATATATATGGGTGCAGGCGAAGAGCCGTATAAGCGCGAATGCGAACCCCCCCGGTAAAAAAGTCAACTGCAAAAACCATTCATCCGAGGCAAATTCACTGTTGCCTGGCAACGGTACTCGCATCCAGCACACGGGCATAGCTGCAGCGAGAGATGCGGGAGAGTAGCAGCAGCAGCAGCAGCAGCAGCAGCGCGAAAGAGAGCGCGCGCGAGCAGCGAAAAAGACGGCACGTGGGTGGATGCAGCCGCTGCTGCCGCCGCCGAGCGAGAGAAAGAGCGAGAAAGGAAGATATATAGATGCGGGCGCTCGCGCACCAATACACCAGTGTACCTACACTCGCGAGTCCAATGTAGCTGCAGCGGCGCTGTCTCCGCGCTCTTCTCTATCCATTATTCTTCCTCTCTTTCTCTCTCTCCCTCGCTCGCTATCGCTCTCTGCATGTATGCATGCACGTACCTATATAGCGCTGAATGTACCGCATCGCGCGCGCTCTCTAGCACGCGTGCGATTTACATTAAACGGCAATGCGTTGAGAGAGGGAGAGAGAGAGAGAGAGAGAGAGGAGGAAATCATCCGAAAACACGTACGCGACCAGCGTGCATCCAGCGAGTGCTATATACGTGTATATAGAGAGATGTGCCCGAGAGGAGGAGAGACAGAGACTGCACTATATGCAGTAGTACCTACAAGCGGGTAAATGGAATCGGGGAATTCCATGTTTTTTTATTCGCTCGATGTTCGCATTTTTCCCTCCCTATTTTTTCTGCTGCCCTCGCTCTGTTTATATGTTTTAAGCGTAGGACAAACAGCGCGAAAATGTCATCGAACTGCGCGAGAGCTCGAAGGGAAAGAGTTAGTAAAGGGCGTAGAAAGTATTGAAAGCAAGGCCTTGTACACATCGCGGAGCACGAATATTTTAACGAAGAATCTGCGTGGAAGATGCGAAATTCGCTCTGTATATCCGGGACTTCGCCGTTGTGCCAAGCCGCGAGCTTTTCTCGTTTTTAATTTTTCCGGGAAATTCACGACGCTTTCGTATGTAGGTTTTGCCAACCTACACTCATTCTCTACTTACATGGCACGCTATACGTGGCTAGACTCGAGATGCGCTAACTAGTTTTTTGCCGGATTATGTTAATTGCAATTGTTTCTAGTAGCCATTTCCTCATACACATTCCAGCAGATGCTAAATCTTCGCTCTCTGCCCCTGTCTTTTTAATCTCCGCATAGCCGCGAGTGCGTCCCATAAAGTGACATTCTACACAGCTATTCTATTAGTATACTGTGCAGCAGCTATCATGCGATTGCCTGTCAACTTTCATTTTTAAATCGTCCGTAACTTGGGTACATTACTCCGCGGAGCTACGGGGACTTTAACTGCTCGCTATTGCATCTCTCTCTTTCTCCGTTTTTCTCCTCCGGCTGTACGCGCGCGCGTTTTTGCGTCTCGGCCTTATGCTCGCTCGTAAAAATCCGTAATGCCGCGTGCGGGTGCAGCTACGCGTCCGGTCCTTTGTCGTGACGACTCTTTTATGCGAAGCGTTATTTTCGGGAAAGCGCGGAAAAGCTTATTTTAAACCGCTGGAGTGCCGAGCAAAAGTAGAGAATCCGATGGCTAATTTCCGCGTGGAAAACGGAGTGGGGCGGATTAGACGGAGTCGAGAGGGAGTAGAGCAGAATGATAAGATGATGTTTCATTAGAGGACGATTCATTTCTCGGCTCTAATTACATTAGAGCCGAGAGCAGCCGCTATTCCATTGGAGAATATTTAAAGATCGCAGGTGCTAAATGAACATCTTGAAGGGCTTGTCAACGCAGTCATCCTGTTAAATGATGAATATATCGTAATCATTCATTACCGTCATCTTCGTGACTCGGTGGGGGCATAATTTACGAGCAAGTTGGATAATTTTACAGTGTATAAATCACAATAGTATATGATTCCATTATTGGAAGTACTAAAAATACCCGCGTCTAATTTCAATTCCCATTCATTTTGCAAATCACTTCATCGCGCCGAAGCGGTTGCATGACATTTATCGATTCCCATTCACGATTGCTTGTAAGCATTGAATTATCAAAATGCGCATCGGGTATGCCGAGAAAACTCGTTACTAAGAATAGAAATCAAAGAAAACGAGCGTGTTTCTCTGTTCTCTCTCTCCCTTTTTCTCTCTCACTCGTGTTTCTAGCCGGCGCGTCATACTTTTTGGGAACCCGGAAAAAGACGTATAGGATAAAGAGAGAAAGAGCGACGACGGCTCGCGACTGCGCCCAGTACAGAGGGATAGGCAGAGTAGTCGGTGTTTGAAGTCGCGGCCGTGCGCTGAGGAAGGCGGCGGTTTTCTAGAACGCCTAAAAATACGTGTTGCGCGTCGCCGGCTGCTCTCGGCTTCTCTCTCTCTCTCTCTCTCTCTCCTTCTCGCGGGGAAATAAAACGGCTGGGCCGGCTGTGCTCGCGGGTAAAATAAAAAGCGAACGAACGCGAAAAGCATCTAAAATTGGCGGACCGACTTTGCCAATACGTACGAGTAGAGTCCGCGCGCGCTCGTTTATATACGCGCGAGCGCGTAACTATGTAAGTACGCCAATGCAGCGAGACTTTCCGAGTCTAGGAATGAACGGGCAGCTATGGTGGGGGGGGGACGAGCGAGGAGGAGCCGAGGAAAAAAGGAGGAAAGAAGGGTTGGAAGTATGCGTCGCGGTACATGTGTGGCGGAAGCTCCTACGACACAACGACCACGACAACCGCACGGCCCAGTCGCCTGATATCCTATATGCTTCGCGCGAGGCCAATATACTACGGATAAAACTGAATTTCTCGCCTATCCGTACGCCTATCCGACGAAAAAAATTAATAAAAGCACGGATAATCGCAGTTCCACTTTTTCATTGATCTGCGGCGATCGAACAAGTATTTAAATCACAGAGAAAGACTAGACTCCGATCTTAGAATTCACGTCCAAATAAAGATTTGAGCGAGCGTTGAAAATCCGCCAAGCCCAGAACCGCGTCCGTCACTAGCTCCAAATAAGGAACATAGAAAAGGCGGCGATGGCCGCCTCTCTCTCTCTCTCTCTCTCTCGGTGCGAGAGAACGAAAAAGCGGCGAGCGAAGCAAAGAAGAACAAGAAGAAGAAGAAGCGGCGTAGAAGTAGTCTCGCCCAGATTCGTGGCTGGCGCGAATAGAATTAGCCGCTCGCGGCTCGTCTACGAATAGAAAAGAAGGAGGCCCGCGAGAAGCCCCCACCCTCGCTCTAGTCGAACCGAGGCACGCTTTTTACCGGCGAACGTTCATTTGACTCACGACTGACCGATACGAGTCTCGCGACACTTCGCGTCTATGCAACAACTCTACATGTCTACGACGATTTTATTGACGCGTGACACGGTCGACTATAATCGATCGCCTCCGCCTCACTTTTATTTCGAGAGCTGGGCTGCGGTAAAAATACATTAAGCCAATTTAAATAATCGCGAGAGATATGGAAAGATAATGATGTCGTGTGTACGGCGTCAATAATTCAGCTGCTGGCTTTCATTTAATGAAAAGCGAAAGGTGAGCACAGAGCAGCGCATTAGCGACGTGTAGAGGCAAAAAAGTAAGCACAACCGATTTTAATTGGCATAATTCGCCGGGATTGCAAGTGTACGAGTTTAATCGAATCTCCCGAATTAATCTCGCTCTCTTTCTCTCGCTTCCCCTGCTTCTCACTCTCCTCGGGCGCTGCGCCGCGCTAGCGTTCGAAAATAGTCCCTTAAACCGGCCATAAATGCATCCCGCGTTTCCACGCGCGGCTATACGGCCGCAATCTACGCGCGTACACTCGGAGACAACTACATATTCACGACTCTTTTCCCGCGCGGTACTCTTTTAATTTATCTTTTTTCCCCGGCCAGCCGTTCCGCACATCGGCATCAGCGCGCAGCACTATAGCAGCGGCAGCAACGTCCCCTCGAGGGACCGCAGAGTGATTTTTATAATCTGCTACTTGTTGCGCCGCGCTCGCGCTCGGCTCGCTCGGGCTGCCGGAAAAACCGGAAAATAGAGGAAAACAAAAGCGCGCTCGCCCCTGGCGAGAGAGAGAGAGAGAGAGAGAGAGAGAGATAGAGAGAAAAAACGAGAGGCAAAAAGCGACGAGTGGACAATCCGCATTTATACGATCTCTCGGTGACCGCCCTCTACACCCGTTCGCTTTCCCGGCTGGGACTGCGCGTCTCTCTGCGTATACCTGTATATAACGTATACGTACGAGCGGGCTTTATTGTACGCTTTTTTTTCGACTGGCGTACGCGCGCGAAAGCGAGGCGCAGAGGAGGGAGGGAGGGAGGCAAAAAATTGCCGGTGCAAGCGATGCGGTTGTTACACGCTCGTCGAACGTATACGCCTCTCGTTCGAATCGCTCGCTTTCGTTCTATTTTCTCTCTCTCTCTCTCTCTCTCTCTCGCTCCTTTTTTTTACGAGCTCCTCGATTGCTGCTATTACGCGGGATTTTCGCGAGGCGAGCAGCGAGTTAGCCGCGTGTCGCGCTCGCGCGCAAAAGTATACCAATCGCCGCTTTCAATCGCAGCTCACGCACGTGCGCGCGCTCTAGTCGCCGAGAGAGCAGGCTATAACGCAATATCGATATTGTCAGGGCGTTCGAACGGGCTAGTTGGATTTACGTAACGGCGGCACTGTATCGGGCTCGCTCGTCGTTCATCGTTCTGATCGTCAGGACTATATATGCGTAACACCTCGTTGCGCCGCTGACCCTGACATTTGCCGCATCGGAAGAATATGGAATCGTCTGCCGTATAGCGTAGACGCGCGCATTTGTCGCGATGGGGATACCGTAAAAAAACTTTAATTGTACACAGCGCTCGCTTCTCAATTAATTCGAAACAATAGCAGTGCAACAACCTAACGATCGAGTCTCGTCGCGCGACTTGGCGCTGTATATAATACCAAGGGACGCTGAGCGCGAGACGCAAAGAAAAATGGCGCGAGCTATAGAGAAAGACCGACTCGCTCGCGCGCGAGCTCGCGTCCAGTTCGCGAGTATATAGAGTGGTGGCGGCGCTCGCGCGCGCGCCGGCTCAAAGGTTTAAAATAGAATATCTCGCGAGTACCTTTCGTTGCTCGTATACGAAAAAATCGCCGCGACGCAGTGTCGTAACCTCTGCGGCGGCGGGGAACTTTGCTCCACGGCGAATCTCAATAGGCTGCACGCGCATGCACAACTCCCGAGAGCCGCTGAGAATTATTCCTAGCGCAATTACGCGACTTAGCGTCTGTCGAAAAGCGCAGAAATTCTCTTTTACACACGGGCACATTATATTTATATACGCATATGCGCGTATACGCGTATACATAAGTATTAATTATTTGCGGTATTTTCATCTCGCTATACATCGAGCTCGTGCATCTCCGTAATTTATTAGCCGCACTCGAACACTCTGCCCATGACCGAATGCACACAGGCTCTTGCGCGAGCTCGCGTGCACGCAGTACCTAAAGACGCGGAGAAAAAGCCTCCGCGCCATTTCCCCTCTGCTTCGCTCCTGCGTGTGTGTGTACGTTCCTCCCGCGCCTTCTTCTTCTTCTTCTTCTTCTTCTTCTTCGTTGCAGTGCCCGCTACTGCCTCCTCTCCTTCCCCCCCCTCTCTCTCTCACTCCCGCATATTTCTCGTGCCTCGCTCGCTCTATCATTCTGCTGGCGATTGAGAAAATTGCCTCGGATCTTTGGAAATGGCTGAGCTCCATTCAGCGATACTTTTCTTTCAAGTCAATGCTCGCGAGGCCGCATTTAAATTTGGAGGGAAAAAAATGAGGCGCGTCTATGCGTCTTGTTCGTCGAATAATACGATATATTCATGAGAATTCTCCCTCGGTTTTCTTTGTCCCGGTCTCGGCGACTTCTTATTTTCCCTACGTAAGTCGCCTTCCTGTTTCCTCCCCCTCCTCGATTCTCTCCTTCCCTTTTTTCTCTCCGATGTACAGACGCGCGAGACGGCCGCGCGTCTCCTCTGCTGATAAAATCGAAATGAAATTTGCACATCGGCGAGACGAGTCGTCGTTAAAATTTTTAGCCCTCGGCGGAGGAGGTGCGCGTGCAATTTTCTCAGGACCAATGGAAAAACAATTTATCTTCCATGACGTTCGTGTAAAAGTGCAGCGGCGGCTCGACGAGAGTGATGTATGAAAATAATCGCCGTTTACGACTCTCCTATAGCGCGCTATTTTCATTCATTCTCCCTCTGCAGCGCTATCTCTTGCACACCTCCGCGTTTCCACTCGTCTCCTTCTTCTTCTTCTTCATCGCCATTCTTTCCCCTTCGCTCCTTTCTTTTCCCTCTCTCTTTTGCAAACTCCTGCATCTTTCCGCTGCGCGTTGCTCGCGGAGAACGGCAGACTAGACCGAAATAGAGCTATCGCATACCATATTCCCCAAGTCGGAATGAATTTTTCCAACAATATAAGCTCCCGGACCTTTCCCTCTATATGTAGGAGGCCCGCACAGAAAAAGAAGCAGAAGAAGCAGAAGAAGCAGAAGAAGAAGAAGCAGCAGCAGCAGCAGCAGCAGCAGCGGCAAGAGAAAGAAGAAGAAAAGGAAGAAGGGAAGAGTCGTGGACCGGCGCGGAGCGCACTCTTTGTCTCTTTCTCCCGACTGACATGACGTAGGCCCAGCGCGAAGAGCATTACACTCTCGGGCGCATGCGCTCGCGAGTCGCGCTCGCGCACACATGCATCCCGAGAGTCGCTTATACTCGCGCACGTGTGTGTACATGCAGCCTCCTAGATCTTGGCTCGCGCGAATTCGCCCTCCCCGCCCGCGCTTGCGACGAAGGTAGCCGCGCATGTGGATGCAGCAGCAGCAGCGAGCGAGCGAGCGAGCGCGTGCATGTGCGCGCCGAGCAGGAGATTCTATGAGTAGCGCGCCGCAGCAGCAGCAGCAGCAGCAGCAGCAGTACACACATTTTCTAAGCTGTGCACAGTGCAGTGAGCATAGGAGAGTAGCGCACGCTCGGTATAAATCGGGCCCCGCTCGCCGCCTCACTCTCCCTTTCTCGATTTCCGAAGCGTCCTCGCGGGATCGATCGATCGCCGATCGGCAACGCACGCGCGCAGCCGAGCTTTCACGCAAGTGGGGGAGAAAGCAGCCGCAGCAGCAGCAGCAGCCGAGCGCCAAGCGCCAAGCGCCACCGTGTCTTCTGCTCACCTATACTGGGGCGGCCTACAGCGCAAGTGCAGTAGTCTCTGCGCCGGACGGATAGATCGCGCGATTTAGTGTGCATTTCCGAGGACAATCTTCGCTCTCTCTTCTCGCTGTCTGCCTGAGTGAAACGCATATTATACAGTGTGAGGAGCGCTTCGGCTCCGCTCCGGGACTTTCCAGCGAGCTGATTGACTCGAGGAGGCTCGGCCGAGGGTTGATCGAAGATCGGCAAGACATCCAGAGCGCGCGCGGCTCCGGATAAAAATTGAATGATTGCAATTGACTGGGATTGCTAAATTGCGAGTGCTGCCCGCTGCTCGACGCGATCCGCAGTACGAGTTGACTATCAGCATTAAATTTTGTATTGTTATTTGTGCCAATGCAGTCAAGTGGCGACATCCTTTGTTTCGCGCGATAAAAACGGAAGGCCAAAGAAAAGCTGCTAATCTCCGTCGTCCAATGGAACAAAGAAGCGGCGCGCCGCTCGGGCAGAATAGGAGTGAAAAAAAATTCAGATCAATTTATAAATAGAAGAATTTACGAACTGCAGCAGAAGCAGCAGCGGCAGCGGCGGCGGCGGCAGAAGAAGAAGCGGCGGAGAAATAAATGAATGCAGCGTTTAAAATCAACTGCCGACAGTGGAAGGCACAATGAAACTGTGCACCTTAATAACATAAAGTGTGCATCACGCTAGCTTAAATTAGGTTGATTCATTCAAACTTGACTTCTGAGATAGCTCCCCGGTTTAACGCACACACGTGCTGCATTTCTCACACGTAATCCTCGCAAGTGCTTCCGCTCGGAAAATTGAAATAATCGTTTTGAAGCAGTGCCCTGCAAAAAAGCCATCATCATCAGGAGCAGCGGCAGACGCTACACACTCGCACACACGCGCGCGCACACACGCGAGTCGACGAGTGAAAGCATAAAGCGCGCGAGTGAAAAAACGCGACGCGAGAGCGTGCGAGAGGCAGAGAGGGAGAGAGGGAGAGAGAGAGAGAGAGAGAGAGAGAGAGAGAGAGAAGAGGATCGGGGGAAGAAGGTGCTTCGATGAGTGCCAGGTCGACGACGGGTGTAGCGTCGTCCTCGAGGCTCACGCACTGCAGCACTGGGCGCTGGCGCCCCAAACGTTCTCTCGGCCTCTCCCCCCGCAGGAAAATATGAGCCGTGGCCTGAGGAAACTCAGCTGAACAGCCGACCGCCAACGAGAGGTAAGATATCGCCGCGCTTCTTGCTAATTAACCGTTAACGGGCGCTCTGTGTCTGCCGTGCACGCGTGCAACAGAGAAGAGGGAGTCAGAGGAGGTTTGTTGTCTGTACACAAGACTATACACTGCAGTAGCCAGCTCTCGACTCTCTTCACTGATGCGATTCCCCCTCTCTCTCTCCCTCTCTGTCTTTCTCTTCAAGACTTCGTACGCAGCTCGAGCGCGGGAGAGAACACGCTGTTACAATCCATTTTTTTCCCGCCCTCGGATGCGGTCATCAGAGCTGCGGATATTATTCGATAAGGGCCTGTCTCGTCGGATTCTGATATAATGCTCTGCGGATTTGCGCGGTGAAGTTGCGAACGGTACATAAAGCTAGCTTATTCTGCCAAATAATGTTTAGACAACGCGTATGAAAGTAAATATACTGGCAAATTGATTCCCGCTCTCGTATATACGCGGCTCGGGTCTATATTTCAATTAGCAAATTGATTATGAATATTACAGGGCCGCGCTCTGATTGTATTAACGTAATATTACATTAACATCGTTCTCCGTTTACAAATACTCCGCGCGCTCGAGCGCGGCTTGCATGCCATTTTTAAGCGAGAATAATTAATTCGGCAAATTTTCGCTAAACATATCGATTCGGAGAAACCTCGTACACACAGCAGCTCCTGCTCTCTCGTATATCGCACGAATTCTCTATCAATACTGGGTCATCTCTCTAATTAGACGACTTTTTCGCCGGGGCGAGCGTATCTTTGGGCTTATCGGGACGGATATGGCCGGAGAAGAAGTGTAGCGAAAAAACTGAACCGTTCAATTGGAAAGCAAGAAAATCCGCGCTCCGCGCACGCGAAGATCCGATGCATTTCACTTCTTGCGTGCTGCAGCTGGCTGCAGCGCCAGCTCGCTCCTACTGCTCTTGCCTCGTATATATAGACACTTAGACGCTTATACACATACTCGCGAGTACGCGATATTGCTTTCAGCGGGGCTTTTTTCTCCCCCCCGGCGCACTTCCGCGTTTTAGCCCCGTGTCTTCGCGTAGTCTCTGCTCGTTTTATAATTTCGAGCCTTTTTCTCGCGCGGAGGGGGGGCACCAGCAACCGCGGCCGCCGCCGCAGCAGCAGCAGCAGCAGCAGCATCGGCTCTGCAACGCCGCGAACAGGCTTATCATTATTTATGGAAATTAACAATATGCTAACGTGGGTTACATGCACGGACCGCCGGATTATTAGCATAATTCGCGATTGGGAAGGAGAGAGAGAGAGAGGTATGTGTGCCTTGCCGTGAAAAATACCTTTTCCGAGAATGTTTGTGAGATCGCGCGCGTGTGTGTAGTCGAGTTGAGAATCGAGCGATGAAGAATGAACGAGAACTTGTGAATGCGACACGTGTGTATCTTGCACCTATGCTTTCTCACGGTGTTTTATTTTCCGTACTAACTGCCTTATTTTCATCTACCATCATCGGCTGCTTGCTCTATCCAATCTGCACTAATATCTCTTGCTTTTGCAGACGCCACAACTCTGTGTAAACAAAGCTGCTTCGAGCAAAAATTTATATAGAAGAGACTCTCTTTCTCTCTTGAAAGAGAGAAATGAGCGAGAGAGCGAGAGAGACAGGATATGGACCTACAGTCTTGTGTAGCGTCTGGCTGTGGATCGAGAGATAGGGCTGAGCGAGCGAGAGAGCGAGAGAGAGAGAGAGAGTGCGAGGTCAACGACGTCATATACGCGCGCATGCTGCGCGTACGAGAGATGCAGCGGCTTCTCTAACACCTACGATCCGGAAATCTCGCTTCCAGCCGTTTCTCGTCTACTTGTAGCTCACTCGCTGCCGTCGCCGCTACTGCTTGCTGATGATGCTACCGCCGCTGCTGCTGCTACTGCTACTACTACTCGTGCACAGCTGAGCTTGCGCTGCTTTCTTTCCAGCTTTTTCGCCGAGACGCGAGGGCAGCGCCCTACTGGACTTTTGTGCTTTGTTTCGTACGCGCTTTACATTGTAATTTTTGCTAATAAATTTTCAGCAAAATTTCTGACCCGATATTTTTTTCCCCTGCTTCGTTCAAAAACCGAATGCCTCGCGCGCCAAAAGTGGCGCAAAAAAATGAACGGCAATACACAGCGACTGTCGCGTGTAAATTAACAATGGCAAACGCAGAGATCCCAGCTGATTTTTCTCTCTCTCGCACTCGGCCCAGCCCTCGGCTCGAGGCTGGTAACAGCGACTGGTCGCGCAAAGAGATACGCTGGCGCACAATGCAAACGAGATGCAACAACACAGCGTCAATATAGAGAAAGAGCGAGAGAGAGAGAGAGAGAGAGAGAGAGAGCGCGCGCGGAGAGGGGGGGGGAGAGCGGGTGTAAAATTATTGTTCGTTGTATTTCACGTGGAAGTGGCGCGTATCGGGAGAGAGCGACGCAGCAGCGCGCGCGATAGAGGCGATATTTACCGTTGCCGCGGCGCGGCGCCATCACTTACGACAACGACGAAAAGCCGGCCTGCAGTCGCCACCGCCGGCGATCGATCGGCTCGCGATATATCCCCCGGTGCACTACTGTCTCGCTCTCCCATACACCTACACACACGTACGCACACACACACACGCTATGCAGCAGAGCACAGCCGATGTTAATAAATCCCTTCGCAGCGTGCTGCCCAAGTTCCGGCGTATCTACTATACTGCGCAAAAACAACGCATGAATAATGAACGCTCGTGCGCGCGCGGGCTCTCGTTTCAATTCACTCTTTATTTTTCACCGGCTTTTTAATTGGCCAAGCGCTGCGCTCACCTCCCATTATACGCGGAAAATGGCAGAGCGTTGTTTCATTGACTTCGCGCTCGCTTCCCATAGACACATACAAACCCGAAAAAAAGTGAAAAATACCGCGAGCGAGGCAAATTAGTTGAAAGAGAGGAATAATCCACGCCGCCGATAAATCGCGTGCAGCTTCATCGCCGCATGAATATGTAGTTCGAGAGCACACCAGATGCAATTCCACGCGTCCGTCCATCCAACTATCCTTGCATAGGACGGAGAGGAAGCAACCCCCCCCCCCCTCCCTCCCTCTGTCCTTCGATCCCCGTGAATTTAAAGTTGCATCGTCGGTCGCACAATCTAAAAGGAAGGACCTGACCATGCTAATAACTGGTTTGCCAGTCTGCGTACACATGCGCTTTTGTCCATTCTCAACAACTTAGTCAGATGTATTTTGGTGCGCGTGATAGAAAATGTGTGCAGTTCGCGAAAATATTTTCTACTCTCGCATTCGAAAACGTTCCCCTCGAGAAAGCTACGTTCAGCAGTGTTTCTTGCAGAATAAATTGTATCTAGGCCAATCTTGCAATGACTAATAAATAATTAAAGTGCTCTACATGCGAGACAATTGTTTTAAAATTGATTTTAAATTTGGAGTAAAAGGACACCGTGTCAAGGTTCACCTGATTTGTACATACAATTTTTTTTAACGAAAAAATTCCGCGCTTTCCATGCCGAATAAAAGTGTACCAATTGACTTTGAAACCCCAGGAATTCGGGAGCAGTGTCTGGCACACACTGGGCCAGACGAAAACTTTCGAGCGCGTCTGTACACGGAGCGCATCTCTCACCTGAGCAGTTTCTACCCCCCAAGTAGTCCGGCTGCTTTTGCCACTACCTGGTTTACTCGGGCTCGGTGCATTTTACATTGGCTCCGCCGGATATGCCGAGACTGGCCCCGGACAGTGGTGTTGTAGCCCTTCGGACAAGGGGTCGAAATCAAAGGGGGAGAGAGAGAGAGCGGCTCGCCGAGTAAAAAAAGGCGCAGTCCTTTCGGACTCGCGCATATAATAGCGAGAATATAAGGATGACGCCGATCGCCCCCCGTTCGTCAACTGGCCCCCGTTATTCCTGGCGTAGTGGTCCCTCTCTCGTCTCCGCTAAGCGCGCGTATCCCTTTTTTAGCGGGATGCTGAAGCACACACGCGCGCGCGCACACACACACGACGAGCTGCTGCCTCCTTTCTCCCCTTCCTCCGGGCCTTTCCGGGGCCGCGAGTCGCAGCGGCCAGCTGCGGGTCAGTTTTCGACGGGCACGCAGCGTATTAAGATGGTACGCGCAAAATTCATCCCAAGGCCGACACCTCGATCCGCGGCCCCCATTGCGATCCGCGCCGGTTAGATTTTCTCTCGATCCTCGGCAACGCGCTTATAAGTACCTTGTTCGCGGTGTTGTTATTTCGTGTTGTTAGTTCGTGTTAGCGCATGTAGTTATTGCCAGGGGAATTTCGGCAAAAAGCTCTCGACGTTGCGACATCATCGCCTCCGTACTGCGGCCGGATACAACAGTGCGCGAGAGAGAACGCAAGGATGAAAGGAAGAAAGCAGCGGGCATCCGTAGCGGAGGCGACACCAGCAGCTGCGTAAACGCCGAGAGAGGCGCGGATCGCGATACCTTTGGGCTTCTCCATTACCAAATTTCTTTTCTTTTCTTTTCCTTTTTAAATTTTACGAGTTTTACGAGATGTGACGATGATACGCGGCGGCCCGAGGTGATGGATTTTTCGACGCACGGTAATTTTATACTTCTCACGTATTAAAACCTTTGAGTTTGCGAGAGCCAGAAGTGCGGCCAATATAACGAATATAAAGCAATGAATACAAGGCATAATTATTCGATGAAAAATACCGATTTCAAGAGAATCTGAGCGCGCTGCGCCGCGAGGAGAGCGCACGCAGCATCAGCCATAATAATTAAAGACCGATACACGGTTCAACGCATTCCGCCAATGGCCGCGCAGCGTTGCAGTTTTTAATAATCATCCCCCGAATCGCCATGAACTTATAACATCTCTTGACGGCTGCGCCGCGCGAACGCGGCTCGCGTAATAATGCACATTATAATTTTATTCCCGTTCTCTCTCTCTCATTCTCCCTCCCTTGGTCGCATAGGGTCAGTTATATACCAAGTGTATTATGTACATACACGTATAAGTGCGTACGAGCACATTCACACGCGTGTGTATGTGTGGGAACGCCCTGCGTCAGCGGCAATCGTTGGAAACGCTACTAGCGCACGTTTCGTTCGCGTCTAGTCACTTAATTTTCAATTATCGAGACGCGCATTACGCGGCAGCCGTTCCGCCGCTATTCGTTAGCAATGCTCGCGCGGAATTTCGGTTTAGTATTTGACGTGTGTTTCGCTCGATCGATCGACGGACGGCCGCGCCGATGCAGTTCCGAACCGCGCGTCTGTTTGTACACGCGCCACTGCGCGAAATTCCGGCGTGAGAAATTATTTTGAATATGCGAAAGGATTTGAGGCTGGGATATGCGTGCAGCCGCCGCCGCCGCCGCCTCTCCTGCAGCGCCGCGGCCTCCTCCCGCCGTTCGTCGCCGGCCACCGCGGCCACTGCAGCCGCCGCCGTTGCTGCTGCTGCTGCTGCTGTACTGTTTTTTCCCGATTTATTCAAGGGGCTCGCTCGCTCCTCGCGGAGCGACTGACTGATTCGTACATGTACGCATGAATGCCGCATATGCTCGCGTTTTAATTACCGCGAGCATTATTATGCGAATACAAAGTAGGGCGCGTAAATTATTTAATTAGATAATCAAATAGAATTGGTGCTTTGATTATAGGAATATTCCGATAAGGCCTGATTAAAGTTGCAAATTAGCAACGGTATAAAGGGCTTGATTAGCTCGTTACAGTAATCTCTGGTTGCAACTGGTATTTTTTTGCTTTCCACGCGGGAAAATACAATTTCAAGTTTCTGCCTCGGCATGTTTTTGATGCACGCGTGCAAGTGTATGTTAATTTTTTGCCAAAGCAAATACGCGAGAGAACAAGCAAACTCTCTCTCTCTGTATGTAATATAGCGATCGACGACGAAATTCAAAAATTCCCGGCATCGGTTTGCGGTGCAGCTCTCATTTCCAGTCAGCCAATCCTCCTCCCTCCCTCCCTCCCTCCCGGCTCCCTCCGCGGTTATATCTTCCGTTAGTTGTTTCCCGTATTTGCTTTGCGCCGTATTCGGCGCTGGTAATTTATCGTCGATATCGACAGTCGAGATGAAGACTCGTCAATTCGGAAAAGGTGCAGAGAGCAGCTGTTTGTGTGGACACTGTTTTTTTTTACATTTGAGGGCTGTAATCCAGTTATTTCAAAAGTAGCTTCAAAAATACTCTAAAGTGACTTTATAAGAATCTTTTACTCGACCATTAATATACAAAGAAGGCGTTTACCCATCTTTCGGATGTTTTTCTCTCGATTTCTTGATTATCGGCCTCCCAGCAATTAGAGTCTAATGGAGCGGCTGACCTGAGCGGGGATTTTCGATTGGAGAACGAAGCCACTCGATCTCTGTCTTCCAAAGAGATGCGAGGGTTGATGTTCGCGGGGGAAGAATTCGACGAAGAAGGCTTTTCTCGAGGGTGCGCGTTAGTATTGGCTCCAGTCTTCCACTTTACCAAGTTTCTTTTGCATCACTCTCTGTTTTTTACATCTGCAGGCTTGATTATGTCAAGTTTCATAATTACAGCTTTCTGTTGTTTTTATCGATTTGTCAGTATGGGGTGCAAGCTTAATTATACCTTTTTCAATCTTGTGCTCAATTATTTTCTTAATCATGCTAAAAATACTCATTTCATAAAAAGTTAACGCGCTCTGTCTGGTCGTGTATTTTCTTCTGATATTTTCTTTGATATATTATTATAGATATACATTGTGCGAATGTATAGAACACATGGGTTCATACTCGAACAGTAGTTTGATAACCGATGAGAAAGTACGTCACAAAAATTGGCATCAAACTTTTCTTACCTTTTTTAGATCCTTTCTATACAAACAAAAGTAAGCGTAAAAAATTCGTCTTAAATCTGATTCGAAAAATAATAATTTTGAGTTTTCACTACTTAGATACACGTACAAACTTAAACACATGCATATGTGAATAATAGTGCAGAATAGATGAGAAGATTCGAGCAGTATAGAAATAGATGCCAACAATGTGATATGCAGAGCTCTTTCACGCGCTCTCGTTTTGTCAGGTCGTCTGCCAGTAGTAAGAAAAACCAAAGAATGCCGGAAGAGGAGTAGGCCGGAAAGGGTGTCGCCGTCTCCCTCTTCTTCCTCCTTAGACGTTAAAAATTTCGCGCCCCGTCTCTCAACGAGAAGACCCGGCGACGATGGGGAGGCCACTCGAACGCACAGGGGCAGCAAGAAAAATAATTACTCCGCCAGAAAGAGAGCGAGAGAGAGAGAGAGAGAGAGAGAGAGAGAGAGAGAGCTCTGCAAGATGGGGTGAGATCGAGAAAGTACACGGGAGAACTTTTCTCGCTTTCAGCATCGGCCAGACGAAAAAACTGTGGGCGCCGTGTGCTCCCCTTTTGCTCTCTTTCTCTCTCTCGTCTTTCATATCTGATGAGCCGAAGAAACCACATCATCTCTTTTATTTTCTTTTGTTTCCGATACTCGGTTTTATAATTCACGGGAGTCGTTTTTTTTATTGACGCGCCTGGAGAATAACATTATGCGCAGGTCAAAGTATCGGCGAGTACAGCAAAGCCATATAACCATTACAATCACGGGAATACTCTGTATTGCGAGTTATTTTACAATGGGAGAAAATGAATTATAATTTAATGTTATTAGTGCATGAATTATTTTGCAGAATTACCTCGATTACCCTTATTATTATCATCAACATTTTATTACTTAAACTTTATCATAATCTTTATTATGATTATTAACGTTGTTACTATCACACATCGATGCGGTGCGCGCGCGTACATATTTCCACTTCGCGGCTGGATATTACAAAAAATCTTTACGACTCTTGCGCTTTAATATATTTCACGCTCTACGCTCGTAGATGATAACAGCGAAATCCGTGGAGACCAAAATCGCTACGCGATTTTAGTTTATTAATTGAAAAATTTCTGTATAAATGTCGTTGATTCGCCGAGACTCATTAAAAACAGAAAAACATAATCATTAATAACTAATACTATTTTGAACTTAATCTCATCTTCTCTACGAATAAGCTGCTAAGAAGAACACCGTTGTCAATTCATTCGTATACGTAGCTTCCTCGAATAGCGTAAACTATACCGTAGCTGTACTGTGGATATCGAAATTTATCTCGTAGTAAAATTTCTTTAGGGCTTTTAAATTGATCGATTAATAAACCCTCATTTCCTGTAAATTTTTGCTTACTTTAACATCGTTTGGTTACGTTTCTTTTTAAATACGCCAATCGATAGCTCTTTTAAGACTACAAATTATTATGAAGCTTATTTTTCAAAGCAAATTCCAATTACATTTTTATTATAATTATCTCAAAAATTTATTATTACTATAGTATACATTTCGTTAATTTGGCATTATTTACAGAAGCGGAAAATCCATGGGTGCACACCTACACGCACAAAATTTGAAAGCGAGATAGCAAGGGAAACGGATAGAGAGAGAGAGAGAGAGAAAGAGAGAGAGAGAGAGAGAGAGAGAGAGAGATCCGATAAATTCTCTTGTCGGAAGCTGCTGCCGGAAATTGGCTCTGCGGTCGAACTCTTTTAACACTGGTGGAGAGTGGGTAAAAAAATGCGCCAATCGTGGATGAGAGGGTGGAAAAATTCTCGGCAACGCGTGTTTCAACCACGGCTATTTCACGAGTTACTCTGTTATCTTTTTTTCAAGTGAATCGAAAGAGAACTGCACCTAACACGTACCAACGAGTCGTGATTATTTTTCGACAATTTTCTGTCTACACAGGGAAAACTTTGTATCGTACATTTTATCAAAAGCCTGTATACTTGTTTACACTTATTTCGATAGATTTATTGACGCATTCTATGTATGTGTACATGTATATATTTCATCGATTTCACTCAAATTTAGAGATGAAGATTGCTCATATGCAGACTTATTTTTAGATGATCATAACTCGATTAGAAAAATCTATTTCTATTTGCAAACTGATTCGTGAATATTTCTGCACTATATTTTCAAATACTTTACAACGAAGTAACCGACATATAAGACAAGCAACGCAGAGTTCACTGTGCTTTCGTCATTTTGAAAAATATTACACGATATGTGAGTCGTCAAGACAAGTAGACATGGGCGGGCGTCATTCTCTCGCTCGACTACGCACTTCTCGCACCCTCTACCATAATTTTTTCGCCCTTTTCTTGGAAAAAGAAAAAAAAACAAGTGCGTTATTACCGCTTGCACATATATCCATAAGTTTTAAGCGACCACTCACGTGAACGCTCGAGCTCGACAAAGTGGGAGGGGTGAAAAAGTAGAGCCTACTCGTCCCGCGCGCCCCAATCGGCGTTATTGATCAACAACAGCATCGAAGTACCGCCGCTCTAGTGTCACGTGCGACTCTTCTATGTAGTCTACGATGTTCTGTTGTGCCAAGGGGGAGACTAAGTGAGCGAGAGAGAAAGATGGCGTAAAAAATGGACGATCGAAAGCAGGGAGGATCACGGAAATATACTCGTCTTACTTCTTCGTTTCTTTTCTGCTTCGCCTTGCCAGTGCTATTGTTCGAGTCGCTTCCTCGTCTCTGCACCTTTCGTTTTTTGCTTCGGCCCGTTTTTTTTCTCTGCTGGGCGGGTTCGCGGTTTGATTGTGCAATAAGTGTTATGATAATGTAGTGATGATTTATTCTGTCTCGGTTGGGAGAAAAGATTTATTTTTATTCATAAAAATGTTTCGCTTATTCACTTTATTGAGGCATTGAAAGATCCTAATAAACGGAATAAATATATTGACAGTGTATAATTACATTTTTCGTTCGCAACAATCATGCGAATAAACGAATCAAAGTGGTATGTTTTTATAATATATTTGATGATGTGCAATTACTTGCATACGAATGCGCTTCGTTAAACACTGAGTTTCATTTGCAATGGAATGCGTGTTGTCTCTCCCTTTCTCTCTCTCTCTCTCTCTCTCTCTCTCTCACTTAATGCATTTAATCAATGCAATTTTATCTGCTTCGCTTTTCGTACCCTGTTATTTTTTTTATTTATTTATTTATTTATTTCGTGAAACATCAATTTACGGCTATACTAAATATTCAATAGCTACATGTCACGAAACTATAAAATAACGGAAAATCGTTATGTCTTGAAAATTTTATGATTCTGTTCGATCATTGGTAATTTTATTTACGATCGGTATGACACAGAGATAAATTTTATTTTTAACAACCCAGAATAACATCATTCAGTAATATAAAAGTTATTCGTACGTCTAAAATACTTGACACGTGTAGAATAATGTATACATGAAAGCTATGGTTATGTCCTGCTGCTGACATTTGTCGTTAACTGCTGATTGAGGAAGAGCGTATGTTTATAAGACGAAAAATTAGTTTCAGCAGGTTCGCATTCTTCGAGCAAAAAACAATGTAAAGACAATAAGTATTCATTACCAGGTAGAAATAATTCGGTTCTACGAGGGGTTAACGCCTTACATCTATCAGCAAGGAAAATGAAAAATATTTTTCGTGCGATAAACAATAATCAACAATGCGTGGAAAGATAGAGTCCTCTGCGAATTCATTAAAGAGGAAATCAGTCGCAAATGTGAATTGAGTTAGTAAGGGGCGCGTACGTGGGTTACAAAGTAATCATCGAAGCGGTCACATCACGTTAGTAGCAGTGAGAGCGCTATATGCATGTAGCGATTCTCTCTCCGCGTCTCTCTTCATCGGTTGGCGCGCGACTGTCGTACACAAAGCGCTAGTCCACGCGCTAAATTACGTTATATCTACGGAAACGATTGACTTCATTCATGCGCCGGCGCAGCTAACGCGATTTTTTAATTATTCCCATCCACACGGCCCGTTCGTTAGCTCATTATGCCAGCGAGCTGTCGTCCACATGCAGTCGAGCCCGTTTCCTCATTACTCGTTGCGCTTGTATTTTTTTTTTTTACCTCGTTTGAGAATCGACAATGCGATTTTCATCACAATTGCATCGGGAAACATTTCTTTTTTTTTATTATTTTTTCTGTATTTTTTCCTCGATGCAACGCGTATGCACTAATAATTGTAGATGATTTCGGGCGAAACTGATGGCGCGTCTGGGCAGGCACCTGCAGTTTCGGCGTACAATTTTATTTTCGTCGAAAAAGCACGACAAACTTTCGGAAAATACATTTTCCGCTCTCTGACTGATTTTTTTCGACCAGCACTTTCGACTATTGGCTGCATACATGCACATTTGTTACGTTTCGCTCCATGGAAACATTTTTGAATAACATGCAGCTCTGAAATGTCGCGTTGTTATTGATTTTATGCCCCGTCCATTATTCATAATGACGGACTCATGGGAACATACACGCTGTCCAATTGAATATAAATCACCTAAAACAGAATAAATACGCACTCGCTGACAATTTTAAAAAGTTGAATATTTCACTCTCCGTATACAACGTTGGTAAACGTGAAACTTTAAGAATAGATTGCTTTTTTCTGTCTGTCGCACCTCCATTATTTATCGAGTAAAATTTTTCAACTACTCGTGCCTTAATAAATCGCTTATGAATAAAGCAATAAAACTTACATATAATAGCTAGGCTTTAATTTTGTATTTCTTCCACCTCGGAGTATAATTATAAAATAATATGAGAATATTGATTATTATTATGTTAATGCATTAATTATTTGCTGATGATTTTAGTCTCGCGTATTGATCGCTGCGCGTAATTTCGGCATTTCCCGGAATGAGCGTGCGCGCACGCTTTGAACGCTTATGGATAATAAAGCATTTATGGCTTAAAAGTAAAAAGAAAACTTTCTCCCAACAAGCGTTTGAAGCAACGGAACGAGTCTGCAAATGAAAAATAGGAGAACGCGATCGAGCATTCTCTTGGAGTATCATCCCTTGCAGCCTTGGCATATATTTTTGAGACTTCATCTCGCCGCGCACATCTTTTTCCCAATGTCTCGAGGGACTAACGGGGCGCAAAAAGCGAAATTTTATACACGGCCAAGTTTTTAAGGCTTCCATTAGTCCTGCAGATAGCGGCATGGGGTTCCTGGCGAGATCTGCGCTCGTTTGCCCGATTTGCAAATGGGAGTGTTTCTTTTCTCCCTTCAGCCCCCTCGCCATTGCCTTCTCTCGGAAATAAGGCAATAAATGTGTAGGCTCTTGAAAGGGTGGCTCGCATTGTCTCGAGGCGTCTACTTAAACGCGATTATTTCGAGGCTTATATTACCGTTCTAAAAACAGTCATATTTATAGCGTTGCGGCGATTCGAGATAAAATTCGGCTTCCTAGAACTCGCTGACTAAAGTCTCGGAGACATTCGAAAACTAGAGTCTAAAAATTCTTTTTTCCGAAAAAAATGGCGTATACTAGTGCGGCACGAAACTGCCGTGCACCGGCTGTTGCTGCTGCTGCTGCTGCTGCTGCTGCTGCTGCCGCTGGCAATCTGCCGAGTGCCGCAAGCGCTATAGCTCTCTTTTAGTCGCGCATCTCTTTCCTTTTCTTTGCTTCGTCGCCGGGTTATACGTACGCGGCTTTCCACTTATCGGACTGCGAGAACTAACGCGTAGTCGCGAGAAGGAGAAGTGAGAATTTAGTGCGATGCATGGAATATTTTCTTCGTGGGTGGCGCGACGACTCAGCTCCGGGAATAAGTGGAAATGCACTTTCCGATCGCAGTCGATCAATTTTTATTCTCTTTTCCGCGACTAAAGAAGGAATCGAATATTTAAACAAAGGCGAGACTTTATCGGATGAAGCGACTTTTACTATCGAGCGGGTATACCGAGCTTGCCGTGTGCAGTTTATCAACCCCCGTAAATACAGCCATTTTTCCCTTGGCAAAAGGGTCCATCGTTTCCAATCCACCTCCCCCTCTCCCTCTCCCCCCGCCCCGGCCATCCCAACTGTTTTTCCTCCAGCCAGCCGCAGAACAGCTCCATAATACGTATAGAGCCATAGCAGCGAAATGTCGAGCGATATATAATTTACGGTAACGGCGGCATCGCGCTCGACAACAGTGTGACGCGACACGGTAAATTAGACACGAGTGCGGTGCTCTCTCTCTCTCTCTCTCTCTCTCCCTCAATTCCCCTCGCATAACCGGAAATTTTGCGAGAGCTCGATCCCAACGCGCGCATCGCTTTTCCGGATATACGCGCAGTACGCATATATATATTATAAATGTATATATATGTATATATACATATATATATCCATAATACATACGCAGTTCGCGCGCGTCGATCGGAAAATTCTAATTTTACGTGAATTTTAAGGCATTCCAAGCAGCGCGCGGCAGGACTCAAGGCTGCAACGCCGAACCGAGAGTTAAAACAAACAAATTTTTGCGCGTGCCTATATGAGCGGCACGCGGGCTAAAAATTCTCGCCGCCGTCGTCTTGCATAATAATCGAGAAATAGATTTTTGCTTACCAACGATCGATGCGCCGCCCTGAATCTGCCTAACCGAGCAGTTCTTGCCTGTTGAAAGCAATAGGATTAATCGAGCTAAACTTTTTGACAAATTTTTCCTTCGGTTTTCCTTATGCACACACACACGAGATGAGGAAAAAAAAAGAATCCTTGCTGCCCAGCTATGAGAATAAAAAAAATATTTAACGACCGTCAGCGAGGTTTGAATTTCAAAATTGAAATATATTTCGTACGGCGAAATAACTGCAGTTCAAATATTGATTTACCAGTGAAGCTTAAACAGTCCCAGGGCTTTTCGAAAAAAAGCTTTTGAAGTGTTTGCAGCGAATCCCGTGCAGTTTCCCCGGTAATACGAGCGAACTTTCGATGCAATTAACATTTTTTCCCCCGGTCCAAAAACGCCGATCACTCATTATATTTACGAAACGTTTTCTTCCCCCAATTATCCAATAGCACACTGTAACTAATGCAGTTATAGTTCCATAGGATTGTGAATATTTTACGATGCGATGGTGCATTATTGATTTTCCAGCTTGTATTATCCAACTATACAATATGTATACTACACGCGAACAGAGAGGCGCATGCGGTAGCTTTCCTGAAATAATTAATATCCGAAGAATTTAATAAGGCCATGAATATTATGTTTGCTCTATCCCGAAACCGCGTTAGTTCGGAAAAGGTGAGTTCTTTGATTGGAAACAATGCTCGTCTCGGCGTTAAACAATCGTCCAGTCGAGTACAACAATATAAAAGGAAGGACAATATTATTCTCGGGCATAAAATGAAAATCAAACAGTACAGTTGTTGGGCAGTGCTCGAATCGAGCTCTCCTGAGCGCAAATATTCTCGCACGCATAGCAGCCGGCGCACATGCGCATGCAGGGCTATAATGCAGCAGCAGCGTAGGCCGAGAATAAAAAAGTCTCCGAATTTAATGCGCGCCGATTAAATGCATTACACGTGTACTTGCATCGTACGAACGGCCAGCATTATAAACCGGCCTCTCTCTGCCCCTCTCTCCGCCGCGGCTACGGGTACAGCGGAGCACAAGAGCCGCGAGAGAGAGAGAGAAAAAGCAGAGCGCTGCCGGCGAGGTAAACAAATACGGCCAAATAAGCTCGGCGCTCTCGGTTCGCATAAATATTTTTACGCGTTGGCCTTTTGCACTCTTCTTTCTGCGGTGTGCACTCGCTCTCTCTCTCTCTCTCTCTCTCTCTCTCTCTCTCGCGCGCGCGCGCGCGTTGCGTAAACTTCGAGAATAGCCTCTGCTTCAAAATGGTGGATTTTTCGAATCGAGAGCATTAGGCAAGAGTGCCGGACTGCAAGTCGAATTAAAAGTAGACCTGCGGCCAACTGCACTGCTGCAGCTTCTCGGCGAAGTAACAGAGTAGTATAGTAATAACGCCGGCGATGTCAGGGCCTCCAAGGCGGGGAGAAGTGCAGGGGAAATCGTTCAAGGCTGAATTATTTCAACTGACCATCGCTGGCCGCATCGATTGTTCGTGTTTTCATGCTCTCTGTCTCTCTCTCTCTCTCTCTCTCTCTCTCTTTCTCGCACTGCAGGATTTACGCGCGCGCCCGTTTTTCGATATGTGCCCGCGTCTCACGGAAATTGCCTTGTGAGTTGCGTCTATCGTCGTTACGGACTTTGGAAAATCGAGGAAAACAGAAACGATATCGCCTTGTATGACGCTAGTCGAGCTTGGGACGGCAAAAAATGTCGATGATATTTTTGCGGCGCAGAAATTCTTCTGCGAGCGCGTTGCCAAGTGAACGTCGACATTGTGCAGTCCAAATTGAATTATGTGTTTGCTCGTCGCCGCTCTAAAGATTTCAGCTTTAAATGCAAAAAATATAATATATCAATGCGACGAGTCACGCTGCGCGCGCGCGCGCGCGCGGATCTAAAAATTAATTTGGCACAGGGAGATAATTTTGCTCGCGGCGTTAAAAAATGCCGAAATAGTTGCTGCGAGAGAAATCGACTCGCGCGTACTCTGTATACACAGTTATATACCTTGCATATCTGGCAGAGTCGCGGCGATTAGCCCAATTAATGCCGCCTCTATTTCGAGGATCTCGAGCGTAAAAATCTCTGCCAAAGACTTTACTTTCTTCGATGGCAGCACCTGCCTCCAAGCGATTCGCGGAGAGTCAAAACATGCCGAATAAACATCACGCGCGGCTGTACGGTCTTGTCGCCCGCAAGCAAATCGCTCGCCAAAAAGAATGCACCGCGACGAGGAAGAAAGTCCGATCGACTGGCTCGTCTCCCGCTCAGCTCTCACTCGAGCGATGGAAAATCTAATTTTTCACAGATACTCTGTTTCCCTTAATTAAAACATTAAATTGATTGCGGCAAGTGGATGGCTCTGCAGCACCTCGACGGCAACAGCGTCTTCCCGGATCTCGCTTTCGTGGGCTAAAATAAATGAAAATGAAATCAATTATAAAACTGTTTGAGGAGCCTCCGAGGCACTCGCCCTCGGCCTCTCTCTCTCTCTCTCGCTCGCTCTCTTTCTCTCGATAGGTATATATAGAGACGCGCGCGAACGGACGGACGAGAGACGAACTGTGTTCGATCTTGAATTTTCTTAATTAAAAATCCACGGGCTTCGCTTTCAATTAAAAAGCGACTAACCGTTCGCCCCCGTCGCTTTTCTTTCGATGGGGGCCGACCTACGATTTCATTATTATCTCTCGTTGCGAGAGCACGGAACGAGCCACCATTTTTCTTTCAGCCAGACCCACCCTCGTACGATGCGGTCCTACTGGCAGCCCCTGCGTATACACGAGCCAACTCGAGGAGAAAAAGTTTCCGCGCGGAGTATAGTATCAGAGATTTTTTACTCGTCCGACTGCGCCTCCTTTTATTCTGCATTATGATTCCGTATAATCTTTTCTCGCCTCGTCTCATCGGCGACTAGCGTCCTCCCCCTCCTCCTCCTCCTCCTCTTCCTCGTCGCCGTGGAGTTACGTCGCGGCGCGAGTTTCTTTTTTCAAACAAGTAAAAATTACGAAAGTTGCTAAGTGGATTACTCCCATTGTGACATCTTGGCAAGTTTTAGTATCGTAACTTAACTTTGCGTCGCTCTCGTGAAACTTTAAACCACCCCGCCCATATAATTCTCGGCGCGCGGCGTTACGATATTAAAGAATTTTCCGCAGTCCCATTTTTCCCCGGCGACGCACAGGCATAATAATCGTCTCGCCGGCGATCGTCGCCCTAATCGGATTTACTTGACAAGAAAACTTGTCCGCCGCAGAGCTGCGGCGAGAGGCGCGCGATGCGATTTCACCTCCGAAATCCCGCACGCTCGCCCAGCCGGACATTTCAAGATAAAAACGTTGAAACTCATCGCAGCGCGGCGATGCAGTTGCTCGTCGCTGCTCGCCAGCCGCCGCCTCGTCATCTGCAGACGGGAGATTCTTTTCTGCGCGCGCGGGCCGATTTATTATACCTCCTAAATCTCGGCCTCCGCTTCTTTTGTCCCTCTTCCGCGCACACTTTTACGAAACTTTCTTCCGGCCGCCGTGGAAATTTCATTATAACCGCGGCGACGTCCGCGCGATAAGAGCGAGAGCAACTCGCCTGCCGCGCGCGTGAAATATTGCGGGCTTCAGAAATCTTCTTCGTTCTTTGCTCCGGCGCTGGCTCGCTTCTTCCTCTTCTTCTCTCCGCCGCTTCTTCTCTCCTTCTTCTCCCGCGAGTGAGAGGCTTTTTCCACTGCTAATTGGCGCGCGCGAGGTCGGCGAAAGCGGGGATTAGCCGACGAGCTTTCGGACTCTCTCTCTCTCTCTCTCTCTATCCTATGCAGCTCGTCTATCTCTCTCGTCTCGTGTATATATATTGTTTCGCTTTTTCCCCTATCCGTTTTTCGTAGTTGCCGGAAAAAGATAATAAACGATACTTTTCAGATCCCGCGCGGTAATGTGTATACTTGAAAATAGCGTCGAGTTTTGTTCTGGGGCATCCTTGAATACGCGCCTATAGGGGATTCGTCCTTAAAAGTATAACGATACAGAAGTTTTCTTCCCTACTTTTATTCAGGTATATCTGCCGCGTCGCTGCACGCTGATGTGCATAACTGCGGCGTAAGAAGCGGAAGTCGCGAAATAGCACGCGGTAGCGGAGCCGCTTCATCCGTCATACTCACAATAGACAGTCGGTGCGAGTCGAAGCGCATCGAAAATCGCACAAGGCCGACCTTTCAGAATCCATCGTTATAAGACAGGGCCAGAGAGGCAAGAAAAAAAAAACAACTTTGTCCCACGGCCAGTGAATGAATTGCGCACGTAATAACTATAGGGACGCGACTGCGCGTACGCGCGGTTTTGTAGTTTCAATTGGCAAGCGAGCGAATTTAAAATGACTATTTCAACAATGCGCGCGCTGTATCGATGCTCGCAAGGTCGCGAAGTTTCGCTCGCACAAAGAGACTTCGCGAATTTTTCTCCGACTGTTTAAGGGACATGTTTGCGCATATGCCGCGGGCTGTCATTTTCGTGCCATATTGCCGTTTGCGGCCCGACGCGCAATTGAAGGAGTATAGATATACAGACGCGCACTAGCGGCTCGTCTCAGGCATTGCGCGGCGAAGAGAAAAAGAAACGCGCACTTAGTCATTTATGTACACGCAATACGCGCGCGCGCGCGCGCGCGAGCTCAACCCGGCGATTAGCTTGTTAAAAAAGAAACGCGAGGTGAAGCAGGATGCACTCGACTCTCGAGCCGTTGTTGTTTCAGCACATGCGCTATCGAGATTTTTACGACGAGTCCTCGCTGTTATTTTCTTCTTTTAACGTGCACACGCACTTTTCTGATAATGGGCTTCGAATTTCACTTAAATTTTCTACCGTTTACCGAAATTTGATAGCCAATCGCTGTGCGTGCTGTACGTCACTACGCTTTTACAAGTTCATTTTGTTTTACATTAATTTTAATGCATGTGTAGTAGCTACATTCTAGTGGATTTTTTTTCTGTGAGCACAACTTGCAAATAGCTTTCGGCGCTAAACATAAGTGGCAACATACTCAGATTTCTTTTGAGTATCAAATTTTTTCTTTTTAAATCCATTTGACAATTCTAACAAATGTTTAATTTACAAATACACAGTTGAAGTGTAGTTCTCGTGAAAGGACCAAGGACCGAAGCGTCATTCAGAAATGGCTAGTGCCGCATGAATTATTGTTCATTAACCGTATTAATCAAGCGTCGCAGAAAAAAATGTATACAAAAAATTACAAAGTACACTTACGTACTCGAATCGATTTCACTGAATTCGAGTTTCATTTCAATTGAAATTCGCTTGAAATGCGGGGGAAATCAAACGTATGTTTGTATGTTTGTGCAAAGGCAATAACCGTGTTTTAATGATAAAATACAAACGTTCGCTCGAGCGCACCTCTTAAAATCCAAATAAAAATCGACGGCAGAGCCGCAACGCGCAGAGAGATATTCCGTAAAATTTACTGCAAGCAGGTGGGGGGAAAAAAATAAAAAAGAAAATAATAATAATGACGAAAATTTTTTCTCCTTTTTTTTTAACGCAAGAAAAGATACTCGAGTTCTTGAGCGAAACACGCGACTACTGCGCAGAGAGAAGTATAGCAGTGCGCCGCGTATATCGGGTTGAGAGCGCGAGTGTGTGCGTTCGTTCGCCGCCGCCGTCGCCGTCGTCGTAGTCGTAGGTCATGGCACCTAAATTCGCGTGGGTGCAGCATGCGTGCGTGCACTCACACTCGCAACACACAACACAGTGCAGCAGAGGGGGAAGCCAGCGTGCTTTAGCGCGCGCGAGCGAGCGAGAGAGAGAGAGAGTCGAGCCAGTAGCCCCGACACCGCAAACGAAGTATCGATTGGCCGGCGGCTGTATAGCTCGGTGCAAGAAAATAGCGGGCGCGCGCGCGCGCTGTACTCGCACAAACTTCGTTTGAGCGCCGGAAAGTTTTCAGCGGAAAGAGTTGCCTGACCCCCTTCGCGAGCCGCCTGCTGCGCGCTGCCTCGGATCTAATCGAATGAAAACAATAAAATTGCAGCGGAGATTGAAATTTTTTTTCTCGAAGGGCTGGGGGATGGGGTGGGGGCAGCGAGAGCTGCAAGCTCGTCGAGGATGCACTTTCGCGCAGAGGAAATTTCGAGAGGGGCTGCGCGCAGCGCGCGCAACGAGTGATTGGAAGGCGCAGGGGTCGTTCGATGACCCTATATACTTTGCCCTTCTCGTAGGGGGGGGGGGGCGAGCGAGCTTTTAGAATTTGTTTTTCGGCCTGCGCTTTTGATGAGAGAAATCTCGTTAAAGCTTGCGCTCGCTGCAGCTAGCAATCCCGTGCAGCGTGCACGAGATATTTCGCTGAAGAGAGAAACATAATGAGGGAGACAGAGAGAGAGAGAGAGAGAGAGAGAGAGAGAGAGAGAAATGATGAGGGAGTGTTTCGCTGCATGCCAGCTGCCATAAAATAAAGCGAGAAAAAGACAATCCACTCTCAAAGTACAAGTTCCTCGCGAAAAAGTCTCTCGCTTTCGACTGGGACGACGACTACGACGACGACTGCTTTCCACTCGCCTGGGTACTCCTACGCGCGCCTATATACCGAGCGGCGATATAGATCTGCACCTACGTAAAACTAACGGCGCGTCTTGTCTGCAGCCTGTGCTCTCTCTTTCTCCGCGCGCTGCGCAGAGAGCCTCTATATACCAGGAGAAAATGCCGAGGGATTACTTTCTCATTTAGATTTTATCGTCCGGTACTTCTCTTTCTCTCTATCTCTTTTAAATTTCTCGATCGCCGCGCAGCGAGTTCTCCTCTCCGAGGGCGAGGACGGCGGGGGGGGAGGGGAAGCTTGCACAAAGCGCATAAGCTCGTCCCTGTCGGCGCGTGGCCATTTTCGAGGAGGCTCGAGTAAAAGGAAGGTCCTTTGTTTTTACTAATTACCCACGGCCGTACGCTCCTGAGGCTTCAGACCCTTTGCAGCAGCGCGAGAAAAGGCGCTCGCCCGCCTCATCATTAGGCGACTAGCCAAGAGGCTGTCCTCCCGTACTCCCGCCGACCTTTTTTCCAGACCTTAGCCCTAGATCCGTGAAAAAAGACCATCGATTTTTCCTCGGTTCGCTGCTCCTCGATTGCCAAATAGACTTTTCAATCGTGCCCGCGTTGTGCATGCGCCACTTGGAAAAAAAAGCGACAACAAAGGCTCGGACCCCGGGTGTATCATCCTTCATAAGACGAAAAATAAAAAGAGCCGACCATCTGTTTAAATATATAGACAAACAGAATCAGCGGTGCGTCGAATGGACACTGCGAAGGTCAGAGACTAACTATCCGTTTTGTGCCCCCTGAAAGTATACAATGTATGTACCTGAGTGCGTACCGCAATTTGCATGAATAGAGGCAGTAGTATTGCAGCTGGCTAGGCAAAAAATCAGGGTCGATTGGTCATCCGTGCTGAACTCCGTCGCTTGGTTCTATTATTGCTATTATATACAGGGCAGTAGTCTATGGTGATAGGCTATATGGGGAAGCTTATGGCTGTATAGACTAGTCCTTTTCACGCCTTCGTTCTAAGTGGACCAAGCCGATCGATTGTTTAGCCACTCTGTCGGTCATTCCGCGCATGAAAATCTTAGTTGAAACCTAGTTTTTCGAAAATCTCCTATTCTAAGCCTTTGAGCGCGCGTAAGCCGGAAAGAAAGAGGCCTGAGAAAGAGAGGAGGCGCGGACGCTCGCGCTCGCGCTTGCGTAACTAGTTTACTGGAGCGGAAAGTTCGGGCTGCCGAAAATAGCTGTGCAGATTCTTTTCGTTCGGCTATTTCGTTTAATGAGAGAGCTTTCCACTGCGAAACGTTACGTCGCGCCATGTATCCCTTCTCTTGTCTAGGAACACTAGATTCTTCTGCCCATTCTTCCCTTTCATTCTCTCCTCGCGAGAGAAAGCGGCTGCGCAGCTCAGTCGCCTTTTTTCTAGGCTCGGCGACTATAGTCTGTCGCGGCCGCGCGCTCGCCCGCAGACGTGCAGGTAGCGAAGTGAAAACGCGAGACTTCGCGACGAGGGTGAGAAGAAGCTTGCCAGCGAAGGCGAGACGTCCTTGGGACACTGAAATTAATCGTAGCGCGCTGCCGCCGGAGAAATAATTCGACAATTTTCTCGCAAGAGGCGCTCGTGCGATCGACTAGAGCTATATGTTGACGTATACTATACGCTGCACTATACAAAGACTATTGCATGTAGTCGTGCGGTACACACAGCCCGGACGTGAATGCAGTGATGCTGCTGTGGCTACGCGCGTAATTATATCGATTGTCTTAAGGGCGTCACTGGCCTCGACCGTTACTCCGGGCATATCCCGATTCGCGAGCGAGCGAGCGAGACAGACGCGGCACGTGAATGGCTGCTGCTGCTGCTGCAGCAACGCACGTGTGTAGCTCTGAATAACCGCGTGTACTAGTCTCTCGTCTCTGCCTGCTGCTACTGCTCTACTCGCGTTGCCTCGCTCTGTATAGATATATACGTGACACGCGCGCAGCAGCTTTTGTTCTTGTTTCGCGCGAGATCGAGAAAATAAAAATTTCAGCCGCGAGATTTGACCTGGATTTTTTGCGCGTCCACGGCGCGTATACGACTACACCGAGGGGACAGCTCGCACACAATGGATGTACGCGTAGCGCGAGGGGAGGAAGAATGACAAAAATTGGATTTCGCTCTATCCCTCTCTCTCTCTCTCTCTCTCTCTCTCTCTCTCTCTCTCTCTCTCTGTCTTTCTTTGCACAGCAGACCACTGGCACACCTTTTTCCCCAGGAGGTTCTTTCGCGGAGAATGGGGCTGCGCGCGCGCGCTCGCGGTAACGAGGGGAGATTATATTCGAACCCCGCGGTGCGACTGTCTGCAGCAGCCGCTATCTCGCCGATACTGCTTTTGCATCGCGACACTGGCCGCACACACACACACAGACTGCGCTGCACCGCACGCGCGCTGGATAATTCGGCCATTGTTCCGAGGTGCTGGTGCAACGATATCTTTGGCAAATTTTCGCGCCGATATTGCGTAGCCGCAGTATAGCGCTAGCTCGTCCGCAGTTTTAGGTGGATGACTTTTTTTTTCTGTCATTACTTCCGCGCACTGCTTCACTACTTTTCGTCGATGTCTACTTTTAGAAATTTTATTTTATTCAAAATTATCTAAAAATTAAGACGGGAAAGAACGTTTTTTTCCAATATCTTTTTTTAGCGTGCACATTATAGATATATCCTCGCTCGCTCCAGACAAAAATCGGAAATTCAGCTAATTATCGCTCAGAATATAGTTTTATTTTCTGTCTCTCTCTCTCTCTCTCTCTTTGCTCTTGCTCGAGAGCCCCAAGCGCGAGCAATCATTGATCGTATAAAGCACTCGCGTTCTCGCGCGCGCGGCTTAGGGGCAGCAGCAACAGCTCTCCGTCTCTTTCTCTCTCTCTCTCTCTCTCTCTCTCTCTCGCTCCGACTTTGAGGCTGCTCGTATATATACGTACATAGGTAGGTAGACGTAGAGGAAACGCGCTCGTATATGTAGAAGTAATGTGCGAGTGAGTGAGAGAGAGGGAGAGCGCTTGAAAATCTCTCGCCTCGGGTGCATAACGGCACATCGCGCCTGCGTGTCTGTATGTATAGAGTACAGGCGTGTTGGTCGAGGATGACTACGGGCGACTACGGCCGGCGCATATTACGCGTTATACTTATGGGCCTGCAGCTTCGTTACACGCGTGTGCACGTACGTGCGCATAGCGGCCCTGCGCGGATGATAATGGCTATGTTTTTGCTCGTTAACGGCGCCGAGCCGAGATTTACTGGGGGCTGTCTCCGCGATTTTTGGAGAGCGCGAGCGCGCGCACGTAGGTGTGGAAATTGAACACCGGACTCAATATGTTTTATGCGCTCTTTTCGACTGTGCGAGAGAGAGAGCGAGAGAGAGAGGAGTGTTTACTCGAAATTGCCGGTCTCTTCCCATCGCAGCCGTCATTGCTTTTAAGTAGAAGCGAGATAGCGTGTTATTTCGCAAATTAACGCGGATTACAGCTCTTACATTGGCACATATTTATACGTATAGATGGAGAGGAGAGCGAAGGCGCGCTCGCACCTGCGACGACGAGCCCGCGCCTCGCTCACGTGGGCGACCGAGCCGAAAAGCACATCCTGCACTATCGGTGTACGCGCGGAATAATCAGAGTCTTTGCCAGAGTGCCTCGATCTCTGTCTCGGCTACTTGCACGCACGCGGGAGAAGCGCGGAGGCTGGAAAGGCTCGCGCGAAGGAATGCCGTTGGAGAATCCAGCAGCAGCGGCTCGGGCACGTGAGCGTCTCGCGAACGATAGCTACTCCGTGGCGTAGCGGGGTGCGGGCGCAGCGGCAGCAGCAGCAGCAGCAGCAGCCGAAGGGCGGCGGCGACGGCGGTGGCTGCTGCAGCTGGCTGTGGTCAGCGCGGCTACGATTCCGAATGTACGACGCCGCCGTCGCTCTATAACGTGCCTACGCGCGCCAATTCTCCTACTCTGCGTGCGTCTCTGTGTGTCTGTGCGCAGCAGCAGCAGCAGCAGCAGCAGCAGCAGCAGCATCTCTCGCTGCACTAGCACACATGTGCGATCACGCAGAGACAGAGAGAGAGAGTGAGTGTGTCCGATAGTATATATAATGTGCGATGTACGTCCTCCCCTAGATTCGTGTAGCCAACGAGTGCAGAGCCTACGTGTGGCGCATCGACGATGCAGCCCGGAGCTTTTGGATATCGCTTTGGGGCGAGGGAGTCGATTCTTACGGCGATGAAGAGTATGAGCGGGGGACGGCCGTACTACGCACTTTATCATCGTCGAGAGGTGCGCTCGATGAAAAACATGCATATAGGAGGACGAGCGCTTGTTAGAGCTATTTTCAATAAATTGCAAGCGCATTCTCGAGCTATGTTTGCACAGCTATGTACAGCGGCGAGTAGTAAACGAGTAAATTGCGTGGGCGTATTGTCTATGAGTGACCAGTAGAATAAGACGGCTATAGTAAGACGACTATAGTCTTGAATGTGCGCGCTTGTGTGTAAAGCAGCCCTTAACCAGAGCAGGGCAAATACTATTGTCGACTCGATGATAAAGTCAGCGTAATTTGCCTAGAATTATACTTGCTCAACTCGAGCTTGATTGTTTGAAAATAAAAGAATCGCTCGTGCAACGCGTGTCAGAATAAACTGAGCACGATTCTCTACGAGCAAGTGCGCGTAAATTTTCGAAATATAAGCGGACGTTTGAAAAATGAAGAAAAAACTGCTGGAATTTCAATGATTATTATAGCGCTTGATTTGAGAATTTCCAATATTGCTCCAGGTATGCGCAAACATTCCAACCATCACACATTTCGTGCGGGTAGCTATGCTCCCGCGAATGTGCTGGGGTATTTCTTTTAATTATAAAATTCATCGAAATTGCGAATATTCGTATTTTGAATAATGCATTGACTGTAGCGAGAGAGAGAGAGAGAGGTATACGAACTGCGCGCCCGAACTAAAAACGAAAATTTTTAAAAATCACTCGGCGCGCCCCGCGACATGTTTAATTAAATGAAACGCTGCACTCTAAAGGATTAAATAATCATAAAATGCGCGTATTATTAATAACAGGCGAAGGATAATTCTTTGCCGAAATAATGCAGGCGGCGTCGCGTTGCCGCGTGTGCGCCGGCGTGGACGCTTGTAAATAAAATAATTCTGCAACTATAATAGGCTTTACAGAAACGCGAGGCGACGGAAATGTTATTTATCGGTGCAGCGCAGTCAGCCGAGCCTTATATATATTTAACGCTCGGCTCGCGAGTAGCGCGCGGCACAACAATTGTCAAGTTCAGTACTACACGTGCGGGGCGCGCGCGCACTCGACGTCCGGGCTGTATTTTATATTAAAAAATAAATAAAAAAAGTGCTCCCGCGAGCGCCCGGCCGTAATCCAATTTAGCGTTCCGAAATTGCACTCGCTTGCTCGCTCGCTCGCTCGCGCGCGCGCGCGCACGGTGAAAATTACGATCGCCCCGTGCGTTTAATTTCGGTATTGATTCGCTCGCGAACGGGCAACGAGCAGCTCTCTTTTCCCCCACCGCCTGGCTCTCCAGCCTCATTTACAATCATCGGAGTCATCGACGCACACACACACACACACACACACCCACTGACCCTCGTGTGCGCAAGCTCGCCCACCCCGCAGCCGTACGTGTATACGCGCGCGCGCCCGTACGTGTATCGCTTTTTTCAACTTGGCCGCTTTAAATATTGAAATCTCAGCCGGACCGGTTGACCAATGGCGAGGCTCGCGCAGCCTGCCTCCCTCCCAGCCGCGGCAGGGGGCTGAAAAGTCATCGATGGTAGCGCTGCCCGCGCGCGCTCACCAAAAATGACGCTTTCCCCGAGTCTCGCGTTTTTTCCCCGTTTTTCTGGCTTTTTTTTTTGCTCGTCGCCCGGAAAAAAATAGAAGAGCGCGCAGCCCGCCGCCACGGGGGAAAAGGGCGATTGGAGAGGCGGCCGGCGGCTCTTTGGCAAATAGCAGCGGGTTGGCAGTAGGCGCATACCCCCGCCTTTTTGCAGAAGCGGCAGCGCAGGAACGCGTACGAGCGCGAATAATAAATATGCAGCGAGAGCGAGGGACGCAGTCGCCGGCCAGACCAATCGCGAGCTCGGTGCTGTACAGTCCCGGCTGGAATCGCGGCCGAAATCGTCCGGATCTTTGGAATGACCAGTCGCACACACGCACACGGTCAGGCAGCGATGCATCGGGAAAGTGCATCGGAAGGACGAAGCCCAACGTGTATAATGCCGACGTCGTCGGTGGCGGTACAGTCCCGACATTCCCTCGCTCGCTGTCCTGCTCTATCGCGATCGCTGCCCGCTCTTCTCCTCTCGCTCCAGCCCGCCGATGCTGCCGCTGCTGCCGCTGCTGCCGCCGTTGCTGCACACATTCGGCCTATGCATTGGGGGAGCATTCCCTGTCTCTCTTGCTTGCACTCGTGCATGTGCAGCATGCATCGTTTCGCCAGAGAGAGGGAGCACACCCACACCCTGGCACACATGCAGCTCGCCCGTATACGTGCAGCCGGCACACATGCGAGCGGCCTTCCCTCGCTCGCGGGAGGGGGGGCGCCTGAAACGCGGACGGACGTATGTGCAGCACGGACAGGCCGCTTCCTACGGTCCGAGGGCGCGCGAGAGAGACGGAGAGAGAGAGAGAGAGGGAGAGGGTTGCTATACTACTGCTGCTCGTGTGTTGTGTGTGCGTTTGGCCGCTTGTACACCGAATGGCTAGAGTGAGAGAATGAGAGAGAGCGAGAGAGAGAGAGAGAGAGGGAGAGGCGAGGCAGCAGCAGCGAGAGGTGGCGGCGAGCGAGTGAGGTGAAGTGAGGTGGGGGTGCCCGGCACGGGGCCACGGCGCAGTTGCTACTCAGACACGGGGATGCTCGCAATGCCTCTATCAAAGGTTACGAAAATCCGCGATTATAAGTCGTATATAAAGTTGAAAAAATAAGTTTGACCGGTCGAGAAGATGCGCGCCCGCGAGATCTTTGCGGGGCCAGAGTCCCGGCTTCGGCGAGTGCGCGCTTTCGCGAGAAAATCAACTTTCTCGTGCTCTCGGGGGATGAGGCTGGCCTCGCGGAGTGGACGTCGGACGCGGCCGCGGCTATAGTTCGGGAGCGTCGAAAGCTCGGGAGTTTGCGAGTATCGAAGGATTCGTAGGCTGATATCGATATCGATATAAGAAAAGCGGGAGTGCACGCAGGGCTCGGAAGGCGGCAGCGGCAGCGGCAGCGGCAGCAGCAGTGTCTCGACTCTCGGAGCCGAAGAGGAAGGAGCGAGTCTCGGGAGTCAAGTGCAGCCAGCTAAGGAGCACGAGGGGCAATCTGGCGGGAAGAGTCTGGCACACGTGGCTGGAGAAAAGTTGCGGGAAAGCTCTCTCGCGCTCTCTCTCTTTGGCGCGCACACGGGGAGGGAAAGAAGAAGAGAGGAGGCAGAGAGAGGAGAAGGAGAGCCGGCAGCGCGCGTCTTACAGCGCGCTCGCGACAACGGGAGCAAGCGAGATAGCCACTACTCCTAGAAGGGGAAGGAGGAGGAGGAGGAGGAGGAGGAGAGGGGCGCGCCTAGTAGATATACTATGTGCTACGGCTTCGTCCCTCTGCGCAAAGACGCTCTCATTCGTTCCTTCCCCTATCACGTGGCGCTGCTGGCTATGCTCCTTGCCTCGACTTTTGCCTTTTTCCCCGCTCGACGCGCCAAATTTGAATAGCCTGCTGCTGCTGCTGCTGCTGCTGCTGCTACTGCCGCCGCCGCCGACGACGTCACCACCAAGCTAGAAAGCCCTCTGTCTTGAAGGATGACTTGACCACCGCCCCTGTGGGGGCGCGCGTCGAATCATGATGGCTGACTTGGATGCGATGACTTCCCGCGGCGCCGCCAACGCCACGCAGCCTCCATTTTGTTGTGCATCCTCAAGAGCGGCCATTTCCATTTTTTACTCAATTTTATCGAGTTTTCGAAATTTTTTTTCTCTGCGGCCCTTTTAACTAGTTCGCGCTGTTCTATCAAGACTCTTGAGCTATTGCAACGAGTTAGAGGCAGTTTCTTTCGTTTTTCATGGTAACCAATGCACTATTTTTATGAGCTTTCGATGCATTGAGGTACGTTAATTAACATCAATTTTAAATTAATATACAACATTTTTACAAACAATATATCCTTAGCTTTTTGACATTTCTTTGGCATGAGAGGTTAACTTTGTCTATAACAAATTAAATTGTTAATTATCAAAATTATTGGTTTGCTATATTCGGTCAATCAACTGGTATTTAACCTTTGAGTATCTACTATTGGAATTAGTTTTCAAAATGAATTTTTTAAACTGCCTCTAAACGAGAATGCAACTACATCGTGCGAATTAAAGTCGATCGTACCAATACAAAGTATGTTAGAGAATCCTTCGATACTGCTCTTACTTAAACTTTCGCTTTTACTCATTGTAAACAAACATAGCCGAAATATAAACAAACATAATATTACTTTTAAACAGTTATAATTCATTACTCTAGAGATCTTGTATTAATTACTGCAATAACGGCGATATATTTATAAAAAATTTTCTTCAAAAATAAATTTAAAAACTGGCAACGAAGTCGTAACTCGAAATCCGATCGCTAAATGTGGCGGCGTATCTTCTCGATCGCGTTAGACTTTTAGAATACGAACTGAGGAGTAACATCAAAATATTTTCTGTTACAGACGCGTCGCACTGTGTTGTTATGTGTTGTCATAGTTATTTCATTGAAAAATTAATTTTACCGTTTGTAAAACACGCACCGATTTCTGTCTGTAATAACAAAGTCTGAACAACTCAACTTCATTGATTTTGCCGGAACAATACAACCACCACTACAATACAATAATAATAATAACTGATTCTTACATACAAGCGACTCACAACTTTTTGGAAACAGTAAACGTGTCTCATTTCGAAATTTTACGACGAGCTCAAGAACAAGGAAAAAAAACAACAAAAGAAAAACTTAAGAACAAAACTAGAAAAGCAAAAATACATTCAAGAGTAACAAGAAAAGGAAAGAAAAAAAATTATAAAAAAGCACAAAAAAAGAGAGAAACAAAATTAAAAGAAAAAAGCATTGCCTTAAAAAAAAATATACCTACGTTGTCAAGGAACAAAGAAAGAAACGGAGGGGAGGAAACTTTAGACGTTTACGAAGTAAATTGTAAAGAAATGACTAAAGTATATTTTTAACAAGTTTTGAAAACTTTAGATTTTAAACGTAAATTTTAAAAAGCGGGAAAATGAAAAAAACGCTAAAATTCTTAATAACTAAAAATGTGATCTAAAAGTCGTTGCTACCAAGAAAGCCTTATGTCCTTGTTTCAGTTAACTCGGTTCCAAATGTAAGTATCACACTTCAACAGAGATGTTGCATGCCAAATCTTCATTTCGAATTATAGTAAAAATAGTTGTTATTTTTTTCAAAGTTTAATTTCTATTTTCGTTTATAAAGTAGATTCAAAATTTCGAATCTACGCATTATTCTTTAAATTATTGTTTACATTCGTAGTCAATGTTTGTCGAGTTCCTCTTTCGTTTACGAAAGTACCCAATACATCATTCCAAACAAATCGCAATACCTCGCCGTTGTTATAAAGAACTCGAATTGTTGGTAGGTTTCTTGTCGTAACTGTCCACAGATTCCGGGAATCGTATTTTCGAAAGCCTCTCACCGCACCCACGCTCCGAAAAAATGACTCACTCCCGCATTCGTTCGGTCCGGTACTCGCGCGCTCGGGCTTTTTCGCGTCGGAGTCAGTTATCCGAAAATACAGGTTGCCCATACCATTCGATCTCCCGGAAAATGGACGAGCCCCTTTGCCGCGAGGGCGCGAGGGAAATTTCGCAATTTATATACTTTCCGCAACGAACTCTGGTTCTTGCATTATAGATCGCGTCGGTATAGCGGCGGTACATATAGGCATAGGGCGACGACCGGAGGAGGGAAATTTCAAATATGTGCGAGGGTGGCCGGCTGCAGCTCGATGCAATCGGTATGAGATTTTTCGGGCAACGACTTTAGCGGAGGGTTCGACGTCCCCCTCCCTTTTCCCTCTTCTCATCCGAGCGAGGCGCGCGAGCGCGCGCGGGGACGGCGGAAGATATGCAGCACTAACAGCATCCTGCATCACGTAAATAACGCAGTGCTCAACCCTTTTCTTCCCTTTCTGGACTGCATCCGTGTATGCACATGTGCAAATGTCTATGTAGTTCTAAGAGGGGTACGCGTAGTAGCTGCGTAGCTGCAGCAGCAGTAGCAGCAGAGTTCGAAAGCCAGGGGGGGACCAGGGGTGTGTTACGCGCGTTCGTTGGTGCTGCTTGCATCCGCTGCAGTACTGGGGAATCGAGCGCGTGCACACAGACACGGAGAAAGCGAGAGAGAGAGAGAGAGAGAGAGCGAGAGAGAGAGAGAGTGGATGGGGTATGGTATTTTTTCCTCACCCTGCGCGTATTGATCCCCCGGAATCATTCAAAATGGCGGCGGGCAACGCTGGTAGCGGAGCTTGGGTGGAAGCGCGGCAACGCCGCAGTCAACCAATGACTGGCTGAATCGATGACTGCAGCGGCCGAGCCACCCCCGAGGCTCAGGCCAATGGGAGGCCTCGCTTTCACACATACTGCCAGAGCGGCCCCCTTCTCGTTGCATTTTCCCTCTCGCCTTTCGCTCGGCCGAGAGAGTGAGAGAGAGGAGAGAGAGAGAGAGAGAGAGAGAGAGAGAGAGAGAGAGACGGCGAGCTCGGCGTCGATGACCTGGGCAGTGGCCGTACCACCGCCGCTACCTCGATGATTTCGCCGAAAATTCCACTTGCGCCACGTACAAAAAAAAATATTCCCCGGGCAGCAGCCCCGAGCTGCTGGGAGGAGAGCTCCTGCATTTCCTGCGCCCGCTCTGTCGCGTTCGATTAACGATACTGCATCGCTGCTCTCTATTTATGCGCCCGTGTGTGCGAGAGAGACACCGCGTTATGTGTATACAAATACTCTCGCCGCCCGGTATTCCTACATAACGCCGAGCCCGCCGAGCTCATCGCGGACCGGCCAATGATTTTCCATCCGGACGAGGGGCGGGATTTCCAATGTCGATATTTGCTTTTCTCCGCTGCAGGAAAAAAATTAATTATTCGTCCGGCGTATACGCGCGCAGCATGCCCGTGCCACAGGCTCAGAGAGAGAAAATTCCCTCTGACGCTATGTAAAAGAGGATGCGCCCACCAACTGCATTGCAATTATATACCTATATGCAAATGTAAAGCGCATGCATACAGTTTTAATGTAACAATCGCGTAACTTTCGAGGTCCGGCTCTCTTTCTACTGCGTTTTCTTCGAAACTTAATCCTCGTATAGTTGTCAAAAGTCATGGTAAACATTTATTCGTTATAATCTTTTAATTTTTCGCGTTTTATACGCGTCTATACGGGAAACAGATTTTTTTGATTTAACATTTTTACTTTAGACAAAGCCTATTTTTCTCGCGTATTTCCAAGCAAAAATATGTAGGGCGATTCAACGATGTTACCGCAACGTTTTCCTGGCCTAGTGATTAGAAAAGCTCTTCCGGACTGGCACTCGTCGATTTTCATTCGGTTACATCGCAAGACTCGGCGCTGTTTTACAGAACTCGCAGGATCATCTCGCTGACGAATTGAAAGCACTGAAATAAGAGACCTCGAAAAAAAAGCGCGCGCATTACAAGCGCTCTGGCATTTGGAGTGACTCGCTCATCGCGGCTTGGGCGTCGAGCAAAATAGAGGAAAAAAAAAGAAAAAGCCAAGTAAACACGCCGATTCTTTCCTCCTGATATCGACGGAGCGAAGGCCGCGCGAAGTTTGAGCGTTATCTCTCGTTCGCGGCTCGCTGCAGTCACCTTGATCCGGGAATACGTCGAAACGCATTCTCTTATCTTATCGGGGCGCTAGAGGAGAGATCGCGAGCGGCGCAGCGGGGGGAAAAAAACGATGCGCTCGCACATACTGTGCAGACTCCTAAATGATTTCTAAAGCCTGATAAAAAGCCGGCTGTTTTTCTCGCGACTCGCGCTGCACGTGGCCCTCGGCACTTAGCATGTATACGTATAATGTATGTGTGTGTAGTGCGCGCGGGAAAAATCCGCGCAAACAACTTTTATAATCGCAATACTCTTTTACCGATACACGCGCTTATCTGTACTCTCGTTCTCTCTCTCTCTCTCTCTCTCTCTCTCTCTCTCTCTCTCTCTCGTGTACAACGCGCATGTGTCTGTGTCTTATTTCAAGCTGAAAAAAAATATACGCGCGGCTAATCCGCGTTGGATAAATAACGATCCGCGCTCTCTGGCAGCTGTTGGCAAAAAAAGAAAAGCAGCCTTCTTCTAGTTGCGAGATCTTGATCCCTGTGGAAGTGCCCGAGCGACGCTGACGGACAGGCCGCTCCGTTATGTGCCGTGGTGCTCTTGGTCTTTTCCTCTATCTTCCTCTCTCTCTTTCTCTCTCTCTCTCTCTCTCTCTCTCTCTGAGTATGTCTCTCGTTCGTGTAGGGCGACTGTATAGGAGTGTAGAGCAAAGGGAATGCAGAAGCCTCCGCAGAGGGCATCCCGATTACGTCACGTAACTCCGATGCTCTCGGCGGACAGATGTACACGCATGTATACGCATGCATGTATATCTGTGTATACGTATAGACGTACGCGTTTACGTACTTAGATTGGCTCCTATTGACACAGCCGACAGCGATGGCACTCTCGGCCGGGAAAAATGCGAGCGACGCGCCGCGTCGAGCTCAGGGACGACTCGCTTTGGCATTCGGATAAGGCGGCCAGTCGGAATATGCCTCTTCTATTTTTCATCGCAGCTCGCACGCTCTCTTGTCATCTGAATGCCGAACATGTGCTCGGAAGATTGATGATATATGCCGAAAGCTATACGTCGTCGTCGTCGTCGTCGGTCTTGGAATCGCGTGCATTGATTTATTTCGAAAATTATGATTACGCGCGTCTATCTATGTAGGGAGAATCTTAAAAAACGAACAGGCCCGTGTTCTCCGACCCTCTCGCCGAGTATCACGCGCCGTTATACACGCGTCGTCCGCGTATATGGACTTCAAAGTGGTGATTGCGAGGAAGCTTCAATGGGCTGGGCTCGCTATACGACGCTGTATCAACCAATTCACATAGGATCACGAGGATTATTGGGGGGAGTGGGGAGTAGTCACAGCTGATCAGAATTGCAAGTTTCCAGAGTTTCACTATTCCGTTTTCTCGCACGCGGCTGCATGATGCCAACTGATAGTCGATATCGCGCGCGCAATCAATATCTGAATCGTCTGAGTCAATCGCTGAGCTTTCGCGTAAAAAATTCACGATTAGCCGGCACAAGCGTCGACGATAGCCGGAGAACTGACGAAATCGTGAATTCGCCAATGACAATGGACAAACAATGAAACATTGCAGCGTTGGCAAAGCTCGGATCGAATAAAAGCCAGGACAGTTTTGAAAAAGTTTCGTATTGCTGTACTGCGAATCCGAGCGATCGTCCGCTGCCAAGAAGCCATTAACAAATAAGTGTTTACGAGAAATCGCATTAAAATTCGGATATTCGGCTAATTCTTTCATTAAAACCGCGTGTGTTCTGGCTCCGAGAGCTTTTTGCGACGTCCGGACTACATAGCAATATACACTAGCCGACACTGTTTGAAAATATGTGCCGTAAATTATGCTCTGCCCGACTCTAGTAGACCGTTCGCTCGCGCGTCCGCGCACTCGTATTTTTGAGTATAGAAACACCTCTACGGCCGCTCTCAGCGCCGTCGACGCTCTCGCGTATTTTTGGCGCCGATATAGGCCCTCGCGCGCGAGGGTATTTGCTCTTTCCTCCGAGCCTGTTGCCGCCGCCGCCGCTGCTGGTGGATTACGCAGTTGAGATTTCGCTTACGTGACTTATCGCGGCTACTTTGTCGAACGGTAGTTTTTAGAAATTTTCTACTCGTATACGCGGGTAAATTTGGAAGAACGCGTTAAAAAGCCAGCAATAATTCTCGAAGCCGCCTGGGAAATAAAATCTGGCTATCGCTCGTCGACTTTACAGCCGTGCAATTCTGATCTCTGATCTCTGCAGTGGCAAATGAAAAATATCACCATCAATGAGCGTCCTCATGAATTACAGGGATACGAGTTTCCGCGCGAAAAAGAAAATCTCTCTCTCTCAATTGGATCTCGCTTAGTATTGGACGGAGCGCGCGTGCAAGTGAAGCGCTGCGGCGTAAAAACAACTCGAGACTTATTCTGGTGCAGCTGTACCAGTGTCTTGGTCTCCCTCGGCTCGCAGCAGCAGCAGCAGCAGCAGCAGCAGCAGCGGAACGACACTTATTCTCTCGTTCGCTCGCGCGTCGCTTTTTCTAGCGCGGGCAGTTTTTCTATTAAGCTTCATTTGTTTCTTTCATTGCGTAATGCGTCGCGCCGCGCTGCACCGGACGCAGCGCTCATCTCATCGCGCTGCACTGCCGCAGCAGTCGCAGCACTTCTACTCCCGTTAAAATTCTTAATCCGGACGCGCGCGACGTCTGCGCGCCACACACTGCAGCGCGCTCGCTTTATGTATATGTATACGTATATATATATACGTATGTACGTGCGCTGTCGGATCAACGAGGGCCCAAGGCCTCGCGAGAGCGAGCGCGTACACTCGTCTACCAGAGCTCTGGCCGCGTATACTGCACCGCGCACGTATAGCGCTGCGTATACAATAACTCTCTCGCGGATACATACGTATATATACATAGCTACGCGCGCTTGTGTACTCGCCGCGCCGCCGAGAGAAAGAATTCTTTCCCGCGAGATCGAAAGACCTGTTCTCAAGGTCGCGGCAGTCGCATCTCTCCACTGCGTGACTTACTTTTTTTCCGCGCCTCTCTCCGGCTCTCGTTTTTATTCGCCGACGTGCAGCTTGCTCTCTGCTCTCTGTGTACATAAAGATCTGCCTCGGGTCCAGCTTGGACGTTTTACGAGCGTAATTTCACTTTTGTTTATATACGTGCGCGAGCTTTTTTACTCGCGAGTACGCATTAGTATAAAGAGCTTCCGGCATGGCTATCGACAGCGACGATGACGGCGGCGACACTTAGCACGGACAAAAACCTCGGGCGAGCTCGTCGTTTCTCAATTCGCCGCCAGGCGTCACCTCGGCACGGACTGCCCTTGCTGTCGGAAAGAAAGACTCGGAGAGCCATGTATATAGAGGGGTTGAAACGGAGCGCGGGCTCCTACACCCGTTCAGCGATCGATCCTCCCCAGTATATACCGGCACTTGTTTCAAAAGCCAGCTCTTCGATTTTTTTTTTTAATTTCGTATCGTTCGTCGCGAGCTTCGCAAAGCAGAATAACTGCTGAACGAGACGCTTTTCTTCAAAACGAGATCGCGGAACCTGAAATTTTAGCGTGTGCGTATAATAAAACACACCGACCGTATCAATAGCATCTCTCGTCGGCCTAATCAGCATAATTTATTCGCACAATTAAAATTTCATCGCGTATACACATCGTAGCGTTGCGCACTTACACACACACACACACACAGCGGTTGCTATCATTACAAATTACAGGTTACTCGTACATACTCTCTGGCATTTGAATAAATATATTGCGCGAGAAAAAGGCGCAGGTTGTACGAAGCAAGCTGCAATTGCGGCTTTTCGGGGCCTCCTACACTGTATAGATGTATCCACCCGCGCCCCAAGATAAATGTCTTCCTATATACGGCCTGTATCTGCTCGGCGAATCTCACGGCGGGCACACAGCGGCAGGTTGCTGCGCGCAGTCCAGCTGCCGATCGGCGATTACTCGAAGAACGGGAGAAAAAGAGAGAGAGAGAGAGAGAGAGAGAGAGAGAGAGAATGAGATGATGCCCGCATGGGTTGTTCTCTTCGTATACACGAGTTTGCACGAGTGACCGCGAGTAGTTTCGAGCTATCCGACTATGTGCGTTTAGAGCTCGGAATGGGGCGGGAGGAGGAGGAAAAAGTCTCGCATCCTATTTCCTAGTAGTCGAGCTCGTTTTCGATCGGCCGCTCGAGCATAGTCCTCTCGTCGCTCTCGTCGCTCTCGTCGCTCTCGTCGGCGCGTACACAAGACGCGTATCCGCTTCCGGCTTCCATCTCCCTTGCCTCGCTCTCTCGCAACTTTCACTCGAAATCGCGCGCATATGGGCGAATTATTGCGCGGGTGGTTCTCACCTGTTTTCCGCATCGCGTCGGTTACGCGCGTTCATTTGTAATTTAAAGCAGCGGCCGGGCCTCGATTACTGGCCAATATACGATCGCGCGCCCCTCTTTATTCCGCTGGCCGGCGGGAGAGCAGTAGTTGCACTTGCCACCCCCGAAATTCCCAGGGGCATCGGGCGACGTCTTGCACGCATCCTATGTGCACATGAATATTGCTACGGTGCAGAGCAGCCTCGGGAGAAGCGGAAGTGCAGCCTGCGTGCGGTCTCCTCGCATTCTCTCTCCACTGCGGCATACCTTCCGGCTGAAGGGTGAACGCGGCGGGCTATCCTTTGATCGATGAGACGGCCGCTCGCTCGGCTCGATCGGCTGCTAATTTGTTGCGGGAAGCGCGCGTAAGGAAAGAAGCGGCGACCAGATAAGACTCGCTCGTCGGACAATCGGCAATTATCGAGAGGATTCCGAATCTAGGCTATTATTGCAGCTCTCTATGTGTGCACGGGGTAATTACTAGGAGCAGCCGGTTCGTCGACGAGGAAAAAGCCATTCTCTACGGCTCGCACAAAAGAATAATGGGAGCGCACGCGCCGTAGGCCGAAAAAAGAAGACGGGGAGCGTAGTTCTTTTGAAAAAGGCTTCTCGAAATTCGAATTAATTCGGCCACGCGCGCGCCCCTCGTGTGCCGCGCGTGCATCCGTGCGTAGTATGCGTTGTACATGTGCAACTAGAACTCGTATTCCGCAGCGGCTGCCATTGGCCGATTTTTTCTCGGCTAGTTCCACCCTCTCACGGCTACTCCCATACGTTGAAGCTGCGCAACTCGGCTATCGCCTCTTTCTTTTTATCTCGCTGGCTCCTGCCGTCGCTGCAGTTCGTCTATAATCTCTCTGCGAGCGGTAAAAAAGTTGTCGTCCGCCCCCACCTGTCTCGACTGAAAAAAGTCGGGGCGGGTCGAGGGGGTGGAAAAAGGCGTAGGCAGCCCCCCCCCCCTCCCTCCACCCCACCAGTTGTAGGCCAGTTCACACGTGGCGCGCGTGCACGTGGAAAAAAAGAGCGAGCCGCAGTTTTTTCTCCCAGCGCTGCGACGCGGCGCTCCTCCGCCGCCGTCTTTTTCCCCTGCGGAGAGAGTAGGGGCTGCGCGCGCGAGAAGAGGAAACGAGTGGGGAAAGATCTCGTCGTAGGAGTCGCGCGGCAGAGGGTGGAGAAAGAAGGAGGGGATGCATGCCGCGGAGAAAAGGGTGGGGGGGGGGCGACGAGCGCGACGTTAGGAGCGTGGAGCCGCTCAACGGTGGGGCTCGCCAAGGCGATAAAGGGGCCAAGAGAAGAGCGTGTGTTATATGTACGCGGGAGCGCAGCTCTCGCACGAGCGGCAAGTGCAAGAGGCTGGACTCTGCGTAAGATGACCAGTGTATCTGGTATGCTCTTTATCTCTTTATCTTCCAACTCTGCGCCCTCCCCCTCACACAGCCGGCGTATACGACACTTGCTTACGGCGACGCATCGAGGAATTCCCGCTCGTACGAGCTTCGTTTGCACGTTGTTATGAGCCGCGGCCGACTGACCAGTCTCGAGCGTGTGATCGTCGTCCCGTTTAAATCGTCGTCGCATATCGTTTACTATATACAGAATACAAGAGAGTTTTCAAAGACTGAAAATCCATTGAGTACCACTACTCTTGTTATTCTTCTATATCTACGCGCAAAAGTGAATGGTCGAAGGGCTCGACGCGGGATACGATGAAGCAGAGCGCAGTAGAGCAGTTTTTTTTTCACACAGACTCGAAAGCATATGCGAAAAGGGGGCGAAAGAAATTGCACATGGGGGCGAAAAAAAGAAAAGCTCTATCCGACTACTGGGTTTGTCTGTCTTTCTCGCTTGCCTTCCCCTCTTGCAGGCGGCTCGTGGCTGCCTGCATGAGTTAGTCACGCATGTGTTATTGTATTATACGAGCAGCGTCGCGGAGGCCATTTTTAAAAGAAGGGCCCCCTCTTCTTTTTTAATAAACTTGGGTGAACACCCCCTTATGTGTGCACGGCGCGCAGAGCCCGCCAACGCTCGGCTGCACTTTTTTCCGCGTTAGTCTTACTTACCGATTCGTGCCGAGCACAACGCGCAGCCGAGCACTACAGCAGCAGTTTCTAGCGGCGCTTCTTTTTTTATCCTTTTTTTCCGTTTTTTCGTGCGTAAAGCGGCGTAAAGTGGCATTTTTTCCACGACGACAGCCGAGTCCTGACGTAAGTTTCGGTCAAGCGCGAGATTGCAGGAGATCAGTCGTCTCAGATCGGGGTGCAGGAGCGAGTGTAGACGGTCCATTAGCCCAACAAAACATTGGAGTGGGCGCAGGCCACACGCATCCTTGGGAAAGAGAAGAATGAGCGGGTAGCGAGTGAGAGAGAAAGGTAAAATCGAGAAGGAGCTGTCGAGCCGCGTATAGAAAGCGAGGGGAAAGGTTGCAGCAGCAGCAGTAGCAGCAGCAGCAGCAGCAGCAGGAGCAGTAGCGCGAGGGGTCAGAAAATAAAGGAGAATGTAGGGATAGGCGCCGGCGCGCGTTGGCGGTGGCGCTCTCTTCTTACAACCCTCCTTCCGCGCCGACGCAGCCGCGACTCCGAGCATCCGCGAGTACTCCCCACTCTTTTCTCTCCCTCGCGCTCGAGTATCTTACCCCTCGAGGAGGACTACGTAGCTCTGGCTACTACTACCCTACTGCTACCCCTAAAGCTCCTCTCCGCCGCGATCCTCTTTTCCTTCCCACACCGAGAGAAAAGCTCGGCTCGGCTCGGCTCGCGCGCGGAGGTGGGAGCGAAGGAAGAGAGGGGCGGCACGAAAACTCCTGTCCAGCGGGCCGCCTTCAGTTTTTAGCGTCTCCCTCGCGGCTGCTGGCACGAGAGACGCGGCGGTGGCTGCTGCCGTGGCCGCTCCTGCTCGAGTATCGCGACCATCAGCTCCTCGCGCGCGAGACTAAAGTTACGGACGCTAGTCGAACACGGTCCAGCTCTCCGAGCCGCAGCAGCAGCAGTGCCAGCGGCACCAGCGCCCGGACCGGAGCCGCAGCCGAGACACCGAGGCAGCGCTCGGAAAGTAGTATCGCCGTCGATTTCTTCGAGGAGGCTCGCGCGGAGATCGGAGTCGAGAGGAAGGAGTAGGAGAGCGAAACCCCTTCGACGGTCTGCGGCGTAAGACGGAGTGGCGGTGGTGGTGGCGGCGGCGGCGACGGCGGTGGTGGTGGTGGCGGACAGAAATTTCGCGACCGCGCGCATCGCAGCTAAGACAACGCCCCTACCCGGCTCGGGTTCTTTAAGGCTGAGCAGCGCCGCGGCGGCGCTCGCACACACACAGACACACGCGCGCGCGCGGACGACTGCACGCACACAGCCAGCCAGCGCCGAGCAGCGACACAGAGAAGGGGGTGGCTTTTAGCCGAGACGCACGCGGTCTGAGACGCGCCGCGCCACCACCGTGCGCCGCACACACCACCACGGAGCTGTGCTCTCCCCATCGCCGCCGCCGCCGCCGCTGCTTCTTCTTCTCCAGGCCACCACCGCCGCTTTTGCCGCCACCGCCGACGCCGCCGTCGCCGCCGCCGCCGCCGCCGCCGACGCCGTTCGCTGCTGCTTACGTATACGGAGAAGGACTTAGAAGGCATTTCTCGCGAGAAGCGCCGCCGACGCCGCCGTCGCCGCCGCCGTCGCCGCCGCCGCCACCGTCGTCGTCAGTTCGCTTTCTTCGGCCGTTAAGGACTCGCTGCAAGCGCGCAGAGAGGAGAGCAGCAGCAGCAGCAGCAGCAGGAGCATAGAAGCGCCAGCCGCGAGAAGAGGGAAAAGGACGTGGAACGGGCGGCCGCGCGCGCGCGCGTGAGATAGTCTCTCTTTTCGCGAGGGAGCGGGCATACATACACACGCGCGCCTCCCTCTAACGTCGTCGTCGTCTCCGTCTCCGCCGCCACCGTCGTCGCCGTCGTCGTCGTCGCCGCCGCCGCCGCCGCCGCCGTCGTCGTCTTCAACCGCGACTAGTACTACGGAGCAGTCGTGTCTTGGCACTCGTACCTTTGAGCACGCACCTACCTGCGCTCTTCTCCAACGCATCTTTAGCTCTCACCTACCCCGTAGTCTTCGCGGATGTTACCCTTACGGATTCTTACATTTGGACTTTGGATTTATTTCGAGGAAAGCCACTGGACTTTGCTCAAATACCGCTACTGCGACTCGACCAGCCGATTGTCACGCTGATTTTATCCACGATTAGCGAGCATCCCCGTAAGGACCATCCGCCTCCGCGCCGCTGCACTTGGCATTTTTTTCGACTATCGCCGACTCGGATGGAGCTTGGGCTGGACTTTGAAATTGTCTGTGCTACCACCCGCTGCTATCGCAGACGATCGCACCTCTCGCTCAGCAGTGCGATCGCTCTCGTCTTCTGGTGAATCAGCGTGAAAGCTCTCGGGCGCGTTTTACGACCAGTGCCAGTGAATACTCGCTCCATCCACGCGAACTCGGAAAAGATTCCAAGTGCGCCGCTATCGTTCTCCCAACTCTCTGTTCCGCTCCCGTTCGGCAAGGTCAAGGCGGCTCGACTAGTCGAACAAGTGCTTCGCGAAAGGAAAAACAAAGCCAAAAGCTGCGGGCAGTGCGCGAGTTCAGCGATGCCGATGCTTCCGGTTAATCCCACGATCGCCTTTGGCTTTCCCCACCTTTTGGCCGATGTGCCAGAGAGCCCAACGAGAGACTGATACCCTCACCCCCTCCACACATTCGCACAGCACGTATATACACACACACCGACACAAGACGTCTGACACATGCTCGCGAGCAGCGCGTCAACGCAGAGCAGAGTCAGTGCACCGAGAACATCCTCAACTTGCGATATACTGCTAGTTGATGCTTTCGTGAGATAGACCCCCGACTGATCTCGCTATGCAGGTGTCGAGACGTTCACTCCTTCTTTATCTCGCTCTATCGAGAAGTACATTTTTTGCATTAAAGGCTCATTACCGTCGACGCACTCATCGAGAGAACATAATCGCGTGCATCTACTCGAATATTTATTTATGTACACTCTGGTATTGAACGAACACTGTGTCGCTCGCGAACGATGATAGATTTTTTTTCCACGTCGTTTTTTCTAATTTAGTGCTCATTGTGCGCGACGTGACAGCCGAGACAGCTGCGCTTCTTGCCGCGCGGAACAACATCTCATTTCCTTCGCGAGCTTTTTTTTCGCATTCAACCTGTTTTTCCTCGGACATAGTGACGTGACGTGTGCGCGCTCTTTCCCCGGCTCCCGACGCTCTACGCATTTTCAGAAAGTCGGAAATTACCGAGAAATAATGTGCCTCGCGAGGAAATCGACGGTTCGGAAAAAGTAACGTTTGTTTCCTCGGAAGAAGTGCTGCTGCTCGCTGGTGACAGCTTCGAAAAATTTCGTGCGAACCAGTCGACGGTTGCATCGCGAGGCGATTGTACGACTATTTTTATCGGCGACGTGAATTGTTATACCGCGCATTACAGCTGAAATAAATCACAATAAACAATACGTGCGGTCCATCCCTCGCCAACCCTAGATATTATTAGCGATTTATTTTTATTTGTATGGAAGCATGATTTTTCCACCTGCGATTACTTTGATTATTTTTATTCAACTAGTTTTGATTATTTATTCGATCGTGCCTTCAAATTACTGATATTGAAATTGTTCTGTTTTGGTGTGATTACAGCTTCGAGCGGGAGACGCGTTACAGCGAGTTATTCCCGCGCAGGAGAGGAAGACTGGACGAAGCGGAAAAAGCAGAATAAGACAAGAAAGCAGAAGAAGACGAGCACAAGAGCGGAAAAGTATAGGAAGAACAACGGTTAGAAGCGGGGTAGTAGCAAACCGAGAAAGAGAGAATAGGCTCGAAGAGTAGCAGCTCGAGTGAAAGTGAAGGACAAGAGAACGAGAAAAGAGAGAAAAGTGATCGAGGTTGATAGAAAGACCAGGAGTGAAAGCACACGAGGATTAAGGACAGACGTGCAGACCTCGAGTCACTCGTAGCAGAAGACGAAGAAGCAGAAGAAGAAGAAAAAGAAGAAGAAGAAGCAGAAGAAGAGTCAAAAGTGAGATAAAGGTTGAAGAGTGAATAAATAAAATAATAAAAACGAAATCGAGTGAAGAATACGTAGAGACCCCGCGCCGCATACATATATATTTCAGTGTGTTCAACAAACGAGTGTACCTAAGTGCAATATTAATTAAACGATAGTAAAAGAAGCTACTACCATCGACGATCGGTACGACGCGGTTAATCGCTAATTGATTAAAAAAAAAAAGTAAAAGTAAAACCTCTTCAAGATTAATACTAGAGTCGCATTTTTCACGAGAGGCAGGTATCGACGGACTTTGACGACGCGCACATCAGGAGAAGGAGTGACAAGAAGGAGGATACGAAGAAGCACAACCGTAGCATCAAGCCAAGAAGAATCCAGGGCAAGTGAATCTAGGCAGACGATGCTCTCGTTCCGCTGAATCTAAGACTCACCGATTGAGAGAGACTTAACGAAGGTCGCATCACAGACACAACAATCACACACACAAACCAGCACACACACATAAAGGGGCTTAAAAACTCAGGGCAACATAAGTGGAACGAAAGCAGTTACTTGCTCACTGGACTTCTTCGAGGATCCAGATAATCACCAAATATTTACAAGATAAGCAGGAGAGAGACTGATGAGATACGACTCCTTCGACAATTCGACCAAATAGACATCGTCAAAGTGTCCGTGAACCTCCATCTCGTTCACACCGTCCGGGCTGGGCAATCCTGAATTTAACCTGAACTTAAATGTACGTATAGAGTTTAAGTAGATAGAAGAAAGATAAATAAGGCTGTCCTCCGTCGAGTGCGAGGACATCCAATTGAGAGAACGCGCGCGCATGATAATACTCACACACACACAAGTCATAAGCACACACACCCGACAGTCGACGACAGTACACGATTTGTATATAGTAAGGACGGACAAGAACGACGAAGCAGAAGAAGCAGAGGAAGCAGAAGAAGACGACGAGAGGGAATAGGAATTAGCAGAGCGGGGAAGATCGAAATTCGCGAGAAAGCTAAATCAGCAGTAAGTACAATATCCGAAATCAATCATCGAGCTTTGATGAGCCACAAGCAGCAAAACAGTCAGAGAATCCGTCGAAGCAGCGGCACTAGCAGCGGCAGCGGCAGTCAAGATCTCGCAAGAGTGAGGCCGCTAAGGACGAGGTCGTAGGTCGCATCCGTGCCAAGTGCGCTTCGGTCGACCACGACGCTACCACCGTACCCAATAACGTGGAGTGAGGTCGTGACCTCGCTTGACGAGTGACGGCGGCGAACGCGGAGGTGCGCCCGTCGTCGAGCTGCTTCGCGAAAGGAGTGCCAAAAAGCGAGCAAGCTGCGCCGGAAGGGGGTAGCCCGGGCTTCTCGCGAAGGCCTCAAGATTTCGGACGCGACGGCGGCCCTGGACCTACGCGCCCAGTCGCAAGCCCAATCGGAATTTGGCCTGGAGCAGCAGCCGCAGCCCACCCACCATCATCATCAGACCCAACAGCAGCAGCTGCAGCAGCAGCAGGGCCAGACACCGGGCGACCCATCGCAAACGGACATACGCACCCCACATCCGCCGTATCACCAGCAGCAGCAGCAGCAGCAGCAGCAGCAGCAGCCCCAACAGCAGCAGCCGCAGCTTCAGCACCTCCAGCAACAGCAGCACCATCCACAACACCATCCCGGTAACCACCATCACTCTGGCGATTCGGGGGGTGGGATAGAAGGCGGAGGGGGCGGCGGAGGAGACACTGCTGCTGGTGCTGCTGGTGCCGGAGCTGGAGGAGCTGGACACGTTGTCGGCGGAATCGCGGCTAGGCCCGCGAAGATCCACAATAACGAGGAGGACGAGGACATCACCGAGCGTGACGAGGACGAGGAGGACGAGGAGCCGAGCTCACCCGAGGCAGACCTTGCCCCAGAGCCGGAGCCCATGGAAGTCCAGACCTCGGCGATGTCCGCCGCCGCAGCGAATCTTCACGCCCTGCGACAGCACGTATTCAAAATGTCCGATTACTGGCAACAGCCTCAACGAGGACCCCCTCAACATTCGCCCGGGATGCAGCACAGTCCGCTGCAGAACTCGCAGCAAAATCAGCACCAGAATCAGCAACAGAACGCCATGCACAGTCCGCTCGGGCAGCAGCAGCAGCAGCAGCAGCAACAGGCCAGCGCTGCCCAGGTGCAGCAGCAGCAACAGCAGCAGCAACAGCAGCAGCACAACAGTAACGGCGGACTCGTGCAGGCCGCTGCCTCCCAGATGCAGCAGCAGCAACAACAGCAGCAGCAACAGCAGCACGCAATGTCGATGGTTCAAGGTTCGCAGCAGGGAGCACAGCATCAGACTTCTCCGGCGCCCACGACACCCTCGCCGCAGACCGATCACCAGAACGCCCTCACATCGAGCATGGCCCAGAGTCTGCACAATCTCGCGCAGGCTCAAGCCCAAGTCCAGGCGCAGCAGCAGTCAATGTCCCAGGCCTCGAGTCCGTCTCTCGCGGTCGTGCAGGCAGCTCAGGCGCTAAACTCCAATCTGGGACAAGCCCTGACTCAGGCGCTCGCCCAGAACATGCAACAGAATCTGGGACAGACGCTGCAGCACAATCTCGCCCAGAGCCTTACGCCGAGCTTGTCGCCCCAGCAGCAGCAACAGCAGCAGCAGCTGCTCAACCAGCCCCAGAATCTGAGTCAGGCCAGCCAAAATCTCCAGCAGACGATGCAGCAACAGGCGCAGAACCTCAGCCAAACGTTGCAGCAGCAGGCTCAGAATCTCAGTCAAACCTTGAACCAACAGAGCATGCAGCAGCAAGCACAAAATCTTACGCAGACGCTGCAGCAGCAGGCCCAGAACCTCACGCAGAATCTCCAACAGCAGGCACTGAACATGGCCAATTCCATCAACCAGAACGGCGGTCTACCTGGAATGAACGTCCCGGGTAATCAGCAGCAGAACAACCAGAATTCGCTGCTCAGTCCTGGCGCTGGCAGCCAAGATTCGCACGATGCCACCTTGACCGAGAAGCTGGTTAACGAGCTTCAGGTGAGTCGATATATCACCTGCCCTTCACACTATTTCATTGCCAACTTTATCTATATACCGCAGTACTCTTCTGCACCCGATGCGGTTTAACAACTTACCCTGTCTTGCGACTAGCAACAATTTTTCGCGTATACTTGTATACCGTCTGCGTGCACTTGCACAAGAGAGAAGGAGAGAAGAGTAGCATCCAATCAAATTTTTTTTTAATCCTTTAATCCGCAAATTCAGTGAAAGCGCAAATAAAGTCTTGGCGCACGATACGGCCGCGATGAATTCGCGCTAAGAAGCCAAGTTACCGCGAAATCATTTCAATTTCTTCAAAGTGGCTGGAGGAGGAAAAAAGCATTCCGCATTAAACATGCAAAATGCAAAAGAATGCTCGGGTCAGTTGTTGAAAGCCGGTGAAGCTGCGCGCCGAAGCATCGGGATGCAAAATGCAAGCACGCGCGCGTTTTCGCTCTCGCACGTATCTCTTTCTCTCTCCCGCTCTCTCTCTCTCTCTCTCTCTCTCTCTCTCTCTCTCTCTCTCTCTCTCTCTCTCTCTCTTCTCGCAAGAGCGAATAGTGCAAGTGTGCACCACCTTATGCGAATGCACGTACGTAGACAGAGTCAGCTCTCGCCCGTAAATGCAGATACGTCTCCTCCGCTCTTGCTCGCTCGCTCGCTTGCTCTCTCGGGGTTCTTGACCCGCGCAACGCAGATAATGCGCCGCGCGCGCTCTCTGTATACGTATGTATGTACATGTACACGCACATACACACGTGTGCATAGGCATCGGCGTGCGCAAGAACCCGAGCGAGAGAGAGAGAGAGAGAGAGAGAGAGCGGAGTATACATCATCGCGGATGCGCGAGAACACCAGGAAGATGCTTTACCGAGAAATTCTGTGTACACGCGTACACGCACACGCACGTGCGTCGAACTGCGGAGACACGGATCGAAAGTACACCTTTATTTCGAGCGAGTAAACGCTTCCAAATAGAGCAGCCCCCGCCAACCCTTGCAAGTGTCCCCCTCCCTCGAACTCGAACTCGCTCAGCAGCGAGGGAGAGCGAGCGACGAATTATCTGTAGAATCGCGCTGGCGCGCGAGTTCCCAACGTAACCGATGGCCAAGATCAAAGGGCAAAGATCCCGACTAATGCGACTCTTCTGTTGTGTCTGTCTCATTGCGTACCCTTCCGCTTGTCCTCGTCGTCGTCGTCGTCGTCGTCGTCGTCGTCGTCGTCGTGGTCCTCGCAGAATCGAGCGATCAGCCTCGTCGGAAACGCCGCTGGCGGCGGCGCAGGAGCAGCTGGAGCTGGAGGCAACGGTGGCCAAGCTGGTGCAGGTCAGGGTGGCGCCGGCGGAGGCGCCGGTGGTATGGGCAACATCACCGATCGCACCATCGAGGAATGCTGGTCCACTCTGCAGCGAGTGAGTTGAACACTCAGCCCTTTAATCGGCATATCAGCATCCCCCTACACTCATCTCCATACACCTACATACCAATCGCTGCTATTTGGCTCGGCTGTTTGCGCTCCGATTTTTTTCATTTTTTTCCAACTTATTCTCTGTTGTCGCTCCAGGCTACGTTGACATACGGGCTTCGTCATTATAATTTTTGCCTTTCCTTTTGTTTGCAATGTTTTTCGCCAGCTTATGCGCACATTATCATTTTGTTTACTCTCCACGTTATTATTTTGCTCACTTTGATCGCACACCATTATTTTCATCGGTCTCATTGTTCAAGAGCGCTAAGTGATTTTTTTTTAAACAAGCCAATTTCGGGCCAGTTCATGCATGCAGCCTTATGTGTTGTTACATACTGTGTCGTTTTTGTGTCAATAATCATGATTATATATATATGCAATTCTCAAATGTTATGTATATCGATCCGAATGACGAATGGTTACAAACGGTAATCCATGAAATTGTGTGGAAGTCACGCGCAACCAGTTGTGCCAGAAACTGGCGCATTCTATTGTGGAGGTCGCGTAGCCTTCACGTCGTCGTAATCGTCGATCATAATTACGCGAAAGAGGCGTATACCCGGAAAACATCCGGTTGAGTTTCCTGTGACGCAACGATTTTTACCGCCCGCGTGGCCTGCGAAAACGACAGATTTTTCGCTCTCAGGCTGCGCAATCGTAAATTCGTACGAATGTAATTTTTCGTCTGGCCTATGCGTAGGTAGGTCGCCTCAGATTTATAAAAGTCCCTCAGCGAGCATTACGAAAAATCCGTCAAATTATGTTTAGCTTGTAAGATACATTTCTTTAATCGAGCCACTCGGGGCAAACTTTTAAACACACAGACGCCGTGCGACTTAAACGCGAGAATAAGCGGACGCAATTGCCGGGCCATTAAAAAAGAAGTTTATCAATTTGGCAAGAAAAAGTTTCTCTCACTCTTTGGCCGCAGCAGTAGTAGCGGCAGTAGCAGCGGCAGCAGCAGCAGCAGCAGCAGCAGCGGTGCAAAAGAAAGCAGAGCTAACGAACATTGAATTTCGTTTTATGAGTCTCGGGGAGCTAGACTCTCGGGAAAAGTGCTCCTTCGGAGTAAGGAAAAAGGAGAGCGAGTACGCACAAGAAAATAAAAGTCCATCGCTGCTGCAGGTAGGAAGAAGGAAGAAGAAACGAGGAGACTCGCTGTGCCAGAAAGCCGAGTAGGAAACTTTTAAATTCTCTCCCCTTCTACCCGGGCCGTCTGTCGGGCAACGAAGCAACAATTTGTTTCGTTAAGTAGCCTCGCGCTCTTTTGTTTTTGCGGTTCTTTTATTTTTCACCGAGGGGTTGGGAGGGCCGCGGCCTCGGGAAAAGCAATGAGCTTAATACCGATGCTGCAATATCGCCGTCTTCTCGGCTCCTTTTTCCATTGCTTCTTTCAACTTTCTTCGCCTCTGTGCTTTTGTAGCTTTGCGCCTCTCTCGCTTCCGTACAATTGATCAACAATTTTCAAACTGCCGAGCTTTTTCATTCGTAATGAGACAACAGCTGAAAACGCAGTAAATACACAAGAAAACCTATAATAAAATGACATACTTAGTTAAGAGAGTATACGACGACTAAATCTAATTATAACTTCCCCACACACAGTCTTCTATTTAATTAAAAGAACTCGTTAAAACGCGACTAGCACAAAAAAGTCACGCACACACATGGAACTTTTTTATCGATTCGTTTCTTCTCTCTCTCTCTCTCTCTCTCTCTCTCTCTCTCTCGCTCGCTCTCGGCTCGGCAACGATTGGCTGCGGGCAGTAGCCGGGGGGTTGTCTAGAAAACGGGGGCTATCTTGAAAACCTGACCGACCGGAAGAAGGGTGTACCATACGCGTATCCCACGCGGTGAGCTTCGTCATTTTTTCCTTGCCACCCTCGCGCGGGCACATGGAAAAAACGCGCTTTACCCTCGAGTATGTACAACGTAGGACCAAATTGATGGAACGAGGAGGCGGAGAATGATAAAAATATCGAATGACCTGCGGGGAATGGTCATAAGCGCTAGGTGGAAAAAGGCGAATGTTTTAATTAAATTTGCGAGGCAAAGTTTGCCATCATTTGTCGGTTGGGATGGGTTTTCCCACCTTTTCTTTTTTTTCGGCGTTTTTTTCGAAAAGTTTTAAACCGATGGACGTCCGTCGAAAGGGCCAATGACGAGGATATACGCCGCATTTTTTTTTAACAACGCTTTAAATTGTATTTGCAAGAAATAATCAGCGGAAGTGCGTATGACGACGGTAAAAAAGAGTAAAAGAATCGCGAATTAGAAACGCTCGGCGTCCTCAGTTTTAATTAAGTCGGCAGAGAGAAAAAGAGAAAAGTGTTACCGGCGACATTGAATACAAGTATAACGTTATAATGCTGAAACTTATCCGAGCAAAATTACAGACAACTTTTCTGTAAGCAAACTTTGACACGTTAAAAAGGTGGTGTGCGCCCATCCACATCGCTGCCGGGAAGCACAGTGGAAAAACTCCCGACGAACCACACACACCACGCACTGAAAGGATAAAGATAAAAATTTCGTCTTTTGTTTAACGGGCCGATTTACTCGCGGGAAGGACTTTTCGTAGTTGTCGCGTATACAGCTATATACACGCGAATGGATCGACTCCGCGAATAAAGGATGCGATTATTCCGTGAATTTATAAATCGCTTACGCTTAAACTTGCCAACTCGCACGACGATTATGTATTAATTAAAAAGTTGCCCGGAGGCAAAATTAAAGTTAAATATTATCATTCGGAAGTGCAAAAAAAAAACATCGATGCGAACAATTGCGACTCGCGCAGTCAACAACTGCAAACAATAGAAACGTCCTGTCTAGCGTCAGCTCTCGCTTAATCCTGATTTTTCGCGCTATTCAAGTCGCGTTATTATTCTACGTTAGAGAATCCGCAAGAAAAAAAAAAGAAAACAAAATGAAGTGCTGTCAAGTCATATACGGGCGCTATTGCGAATTGAAAGGGCCGAACGTGAGAATCGCGAAAAAAGGTGTTACCCAAACACATCTCGTCCTCTGTTCTCATGGACCTAATTTCCAAAAGCAACCCAAAGGGGAGTTTTTGCGCGCAAATTGAAATCCAATTATTTCCGAGCCTCTCCCGAGCTTTCTGTCGATTGTTTTTTACTTTCTAAACGCGCGCGCGTGCACACGTCGACACACTGCGCATACAATCACCCCTTCGTCGTGCCGGCGATGCAGCGGCATTCAAATGAGTTTTTTCGAGCGGAGCGGCTCTCCCTCGTATCTTCCTCTCGACCGGATCTGCAATATAACGTGCCGAGGACGACCCTTTCAGCTAACCAGCGATGCTTTTTCCACCCATCGGAATTTCAAGTGCCCGTGAGATATTATGCACTGATTTCCTGGGCTATTTGCTCATTTGATTTGTCGCTTCTTTACTCTATTAGTCCGCCGATCGAATGAGACTTTAACAATTTTCTATTGCTCAGCCGTACGGATCGTGGAAAAAGACACCTCGAGGAACCTTACCGGATATGCTGTAATAAAATTTGGATTTTCCGATTCCATTTGCCATTCCATTTCCACCGAGCGTACCTCTAGCAATTAATCGGATTGCGTATAGTTATGAAATCAGTTATACTCCGAGTATCTGTACGTAAACAACCGGCAAACTATACCTTTCATCACTTAGGAACCATTTCTCCCTCTCTCATCTAAGCTACGGCGATGCTGCATTGCAGCGCTCTGTGCATAATAGGAAGCGAGAACCGGATTTCGGTCCATCGGGGAGGGTGCGTTTGAGAAAAAAAAAATTTTTGTCAGAAAAAATGTAGAGTACGAGGAGCGCGGGAATCGCATGCGCGCACCTCATTGTCTCACGGACTTCTCGAGAAATTCGTCGATCTCCCCTAACCCCTTTCTCGTACAGAACATTTTTTGCCTCTTTTCTCGTGAGACGATGTGGCGGTTGATACGACGACTCATTGCATTTGCAGTTCATTTCAGAACTATTATAAAAGTAGTTTTGCTCGTAAAGATTCATGAAAAGAAGTTAATGGAATATTAACTAAGCGCCTGAGGTGTATACCTGAAAATTTACAGAAGAACTCGAGTTTATTAAATAAATGAAATTCATGCACTAATTTAGGGAATTGTCATATACGTCATAAAACGATTAAAACGGTAGTATCAGTTCTCGATGAATAAAATTGGATTAAACTCGAATTAAAGAAAAATATTTTAATATTCACGAGAGAGCGCAAAACATCTGATATTTTCACTCGTTATATTCTTAAATATTTTCGTACCGAACGATTGCCGGCAATACGGAGTTCCCGTTCTGAGCAAAATGTAGAAAATTGTAATAGCTCGCGACATCGATTGGATATTTGTAGATGATCGTTTTTCATTACGAAAGCTAATTCGGGTGAGATCAAATTTTCTTACAGCATCGATCGCACGGACGAGCGCTAAAGTACTATACGAATCTCTTTCTCTCTCTCTCTCTCTCTCTCTCTCTCTCTCTCCCGGACAACTTTCTCAATGCAAATTAATACCGTAGACAGCCCCATCATCGCGCTGTAGCTCCCGAAAATTTTTTGCCACTATCGCACACATACGTATGTAGCCCGAGCCAGCTTTTGTCTCTCCCTTTTCTATTTTCCCCGGGCGTTCGCTCTTGGCACGCCAAAAGGGGTAAGTGTGTACATAGACGTACGCGTATACACACGGACACACATACACATTCGCATGTGCACACATGCGTTGTACTCCGTGAGCGTCGGCAAAGAAAACGGTTTCGTGCCGCGTGGCCGTTACGCCGAGACGCAAAATTACAACGTCTTACCCCCCTTTTCTCGTCGCTGGCGCACTCATCCCTTCTCTCGCGGTACACACGCGGCCGTTCTGTCTTGGCTAACTTTTCCAGCGATTTTCTGTGCCTCTCCGATCGCATGATCGGCCACAATAATAGCCAGCCCAAAACTTGTCTGAAAGTTTCTCGTGGGCGAGTGTGTGCGCTGAGCAAAAAAATGGGTTGCGGTACGCACACACACGAGTCGATCGCGCCTTTACTTCTAGAGTATCTTGGCTTATTACGCGAAATTTCGCGAGTATTATTTTAGGAACGCGAAGGCTCGCCTACGCGACAAGAGAAAAAGGTCGTGGAGGAGGAGGAGGTAGGAGGAGAAAGAGAGATAGGCCGGGACAGATAAAAAGACGCGCGAGAGCGTCGGTGAAAAAAAAGAAGAGTCGAGTTTTATAAAGGTCATCGCTCGTCGTGCACACTCTCGTTGCATACTTATAAGCAGTTCTTTGAAGCGGCTCGTAAGACTCGCATCGACATTTCCGAAGAGAATGCAATTTATTCATTTAGCTGTGAAAAGAATGGCGAGCGCATTTCTTGCATTAATACTTTCGAAATGGAAAAATAAGGAGGAAAAAAGTCGAGCGAATGTTTTCCAATTTAAATTTTAATTAAACCAATTAAATCCGCTGGCGCTCGCGCACGCGCTCTTGCAAGACGTATATATAGCGGTCATAATGGGAAGGTTACTTGAAATTCTAAAAACCGAAAGTGTCCATTAAAGTTTGTAGCTGCAACAACGCGCAATTTCCAGCAACAATCCGCAGAAAAAGCTGGAAAGCGTCAAGAAAGTCATAAAGCCGTTTGAAAAAACGTAATAAGTGTGCTCTACCCTTAACACCGCGCGCGCCTCTTTTATCTCTCTCGCTCCTCCTCGCTCGAACGCATATAGTCTGTGTCCTCCCACTCTGCCATACCATCACCAGCGGCAGCAGCGGCAGCAGCGAGCACAGCTCTTCCTTTCTTTCTTCCTCCGCTTCTTCATCCTCCTCTTCCTTCACCTCCTCCTCCTCCTCCTCCTCCTCCTCCCATCCTCCTTCTCCTTCAGCGCCACTTCCACTTCTTCTTCGCCGACAACACGCGGTTTTGCCGTGACCTACCCCAAGCGAAGACTGCGCTGCTCCGAGACGTGTTGTACGCGCCGCACACTCGCCCACTCACGGCCGGCTTTCTCTCTCTCTCTCGCGCGCACGCTATGTCGGCTATGTAGCAGTCGAAAGAGAGGGAGAGAGAATGACGAGGCTGTATGAGTTGCTCGCATGCAGTATAGACTGCCGACGGGTCCGGCCGAGGTTTATTCTTTGTATGTAGAGACTCGGGCGCGACGTTTTTTTTTATCGTACGTTGACTCCGCGCCGGCAGATCGACGGCCCCGCTGGAGGCCCGCCGCGCGCCAAGCTGCACTGCAAACTCATCCCGTAACTTCGATAAGATTGCGAGCTGCCGCCGCCGCTGCCGTCGTACTCTCTCTATCTATCTATACATATGCTACAGGCTCCAGGAAATTAATGCGTTTTTCCCGATCTTCCTTCTCAAATTGCATACGTTGAGTCAGTTGGCGCGATTGAAACATAATAAATACACAGCGCGCGACGCGTTCTCGATTAAAATTATTTATCACCTCCGCAAATAATCGTCTTTCCAATGAATTGATAATGCACGCAGCAATAATTAAAGAATAAACAACGCACGCGCGCGCTCTCTCGTCCTTGAAAATCCGAGTTGCTGCATGGAAGATATCCCCTCGGCGAAAAGACCGGTCGGCCATCTCGCGCAATAATTCAAAACGCGGGCGCCCTGGCATCCGGCGCGTCGCCGCGGCTATACCCGCGCGCGCGCGGTCCTCCCGCTGCTGCTGCTGCTGCTGCTGCTGCACATATGCAACGCGTTCCCGAAGAGAAAGAGTATACGCTGCGCCGCCACTGAGCCGTGCGCGCGCGGACGAGGCGAGCGAATGTATAGAGAGAGAGAGAGCGAGAGAGGAAGAGAGAAAGACCAGGCGGGCTGGCAAAAGATCGTTGCCCTTCTAAATATAAGTTTACGAAATCGAAAAGCAAAACTCCGCTCTCTCGCGGACACGAGAAAAAGAGGGAGAGAGAGGGAAAGAGCGCGCCGAGAGCCTCTATGCATACACTCTTGAGCGCGATACATGCACACACACACACAGAGGCGACGAGGAGAGGAGAGGAGAGCAGCCGACTCGCTTCGGCAAAAATCTCGATTCTCGGAACTTGATTTTGCCGCTATTTTTCGATCCACGCGCGACGATGCATGCATCACCTTTTTTTTTGTCAACGCCCACTCGCGTTTATTCATTTGCACAGTCGAACGAATCTTATCTCATCCGCGCGTGCACTTTCGTATATTTTCCGCAGTTATCAGCGATATTTAATTACCGGCGAACATAAAAAGAAAGGAAACAACACCTTTGCGCGAAAGAAGCCTCTCCTCCCCCCGGCCCCCGCCTCTCTTCCCCTCCGTTCGAAAATTCGCGAAACTCGCGAAATAGAATGCTCGCCTCGTTTCGTAAAAACGATCTCGGTCTCCCCTCGTATACGCGTGCGCATATAGTCGTAGGTCAGGTTTGTTAGCAGTGGCATCAGCGGCGGCGTCGTCGACGCTAGCGGAAGGGGGCGGTCGAAGATAAAAAAAGGCGGCGGTTGCGCGCTCTCGAAAAAAATAGCCGGCTCGCGATTTGGAATGTGGGTCAGGAGAGGCTTGCGTACGCGCTCGGATCGCAGAGTGCAACGGCCAATGTCGACGGGGAAAAAAATAAACTCGAGCGCGATAAAACCCTCTCATCCAATTCTGCGTTATTCTTTCTCTCTGGGCGCGTTTATATAGAACGATAAAAATTGACGCACGCTCCTTGAGATGAGCGACGTATCTCTGCCGCGGAGCGAGAGAGAGACACTTTTTTTCATTCTTTGAGCGTCAATATGTAACGAGACCGTGTTCGCAACCTTAATACGAGAACATTAAGTATATTAAAAGAAAGTATTACAAGTGCGATTGATAGCCGGCTTTAATTATCGCCGCGTCGTTTTTCAGAAACGGCGCGCGCAGCGTCTGCGGATCGCACACGGCAGGGGTTACACTCGCATTCGGGCAGCTTGCTTTTACGTAACGCTTTGCAATAATGTGAGTAAATCGGTGGCGGCCTTGGAGCGTTGCTCTGATAATGATATTTAAATCTTTCGGATATTTAAATACAATAATGTATTGAAATCGTACACGCGGCCGCTCGCTCGCTCGCTCGCTCGCTCGCGAGTATTGTAAAAACTCGATTGTATTTAAAAATTGCGACCGCGGCGAACCGCGCGAGCTGATACACGCCGGGCGCGCTCTATTTGAAAGTCAATCGGGAATAAGAAAAACTATTTTCATGCGCGCGAATCGCAAGCAGATGATGGCATGTGATGAAAATAGACAAATCGTCGGCTATGCGTATATATTATAGTGAGTCAGTGGCTTTGAAAAAGTTTATTCGAATATTATATTGTGGGATTTTAATTGATTTCTGCGCGGTTCGGCAACGCAACGAATGCGATGTAATACAGCGATATAGTATTCTACGGAGCTTGATTCTTCAACCAGGCAATTTGGCTAATTTCGATTTAACCTCCTCCACTTGAGGTAATTAACTTTCAATTAAGGGAGAGCAGTGCAGAGAGACTTGAGGCCCCAGAATTCCGTCGATATTGGCGATCCTTTCATCTGCGGCGTGAGCGGCTCCAATTTTCAGCGCGCGCGCCTCTCGCCGAGCGCATCCTCCCTGATTCTCATGCAGCAAACTTTGTAAAAAGCTCGCGCTGGTAACAGCCAAATCAAGAAATTAGAAACGCTTCTAAATAACCGTTTAAATCGCGCGCACGAGATAGCGCAGCGCTGCTCAGCCCCGCAGGTAAAACGTATACGGACGCGGACGCGGACACGGACACACAGGCACAGGCAGAGGCACAGGCACACAGACACAGGCACACTCGCATTTCGCCGGCTGCAAAAAGACACGGAATAGCGTATACTCTCGGCGTCCCGTCCGAAAAAACAACTGCATCAGCCGAGATAAAGCGCTAAAGGATCCCGTCTAGCATTGCTCTCTCTCGGATAGAGTTGCCCTCTTCCCTCCCCTCCTCTCCCGTCTTTAGAGAGTTGCGCTCGCGCGCAAGAAGAAAATTCAAATGCTTCTAATTACCTCGCGTGTCGGGCATAAAAAGCTCCTCTCTTTCTCTCTCTCTCTCTCTCTCTCTCTCTCTCTCTCTCTCTCTTGCTCTCTTGCTCTCTTGCTCTCTTCCCGCGCTCTCGAGTGTAAGGATTCAAAGAGGGCAATAACCAACAGCTGGGATAGCGCACGGGTATACAGCGAGAGAGCTAGCGCGAAGGAGAAAGAGAGAGAGAGAGAGAGAGAGAGAGAGAGAGAGAGAGAGAGAGAGAAGTGACCGCTAATACGTAGAGCAGCAAGCGAGCGTCGGCATCATCATCATCATCATTTTCTCTCGGCGGCAGCGTCTACGCGTGGGTGAATATCCTCGAGGAGGAACTCGAGCGCAGACTCCGCCATAAGAAAGATGGCCTACGAGCTGCGCTATAGACACATAGTTTCGCTCTTCCCTCTCTCCTCATCTCTCTCTCTCTCTCTCCTCTCTCCTCTCTAGTCTCTATCTCTTTCGGGCTTCTCCCGTTTCACTCGCTCTTTCTCATTTTCTCTTATCTCATCTACTCTCTTCTTTCGCTCTTCTCTCTCTCTCTCTCTCCCGCTGCTCGGTAAGTGAACGGAAAAGAGAAGAGGAAAAAATTCGCGCACGCTTAATCTCGCGAAATCTAAAGAGCGAGAGAGGCAGCTCTGCTCGCGAGCGCGCGCGCGCGCGAGCGGAGAGGGAAAAAAGGCGTCTGTCAGGATATGCGCCTGTGTAATTACTTTTATAATCTTGCTAATTCAGAACCGGTTTCTCTCTCTCGCTCTCTCTCTCTCTCTCTCTCTCTCTCTCTCTCTCTCTCTCTCTCTCTCTCTCTCTCTCTCTCTCACTCGCGGTCGCAAGAGCTAACGCAGTAAAACTTGGTACCGCAGCACTCGAATCGCGGCGCAGTGCGCCGGGAAATTAAAAATAAATACATTGTGTGCAGTCCGCAACTCCCGGAGCTTTTGAAGAACGCGTGCGAGCGGCGTGCGTGCGTGCGTGCGTGCGTGCGTGCGTGTATAACTCGCCGCGGCTGCTGCACCGCTCATATATGAGCGATCTTAAATCAAAGGCCTTTTCTCTTTCTCTCGAAGATTAAATTATATTTTATGACCTTCGAACTGCCTGTGTGCGCTGTAAATTATCGTTGATTTTTCGTCGCCGAGGGTCGCTCGCACTAAAGTTATCTTTGTAATTGCTCGATCGGTGTGCATAACCTTGGTGAAGGAAGAAAAAAAAAATTTACCCGCACCTATATACAACATAATTGCCAGAGTGCCAAACGAAATATAAAGAAGTTGTCTCTCGCGTATATACGTGTGCGATGAAGCTCGGGCACTGGGTCACAGGGAGACGACTAAAGACGGCGGATTTTTTCTCCTCTTGCCAAACCTCGCCTCCTACGTCACGTGCCCGCAGCAGCGGCGACGAGCGAGGCGCGTAAAAGACGTGACGCAAGCGTGAGCGAGCGCCGAAATTCGGAGCCCGGTTTATCTTTCTCGGAAGGAACGGTGCCCCACTCCTTGTTTTTTTTTTTTTGCTTGCGGGGCCCACCAGCTGCTCGCTCTCCCACTTTCGCTCTCGGTTGTGTGTATACACGCGGCGGCCGAAAAAAGGTCGGCCGTTGGCCTCGGCATGCCGGGCCCCCGGTCCTACTAGCCCCGAAATTCTCGACTGGGAGTCAGTGTGCCACTCACGCCGCTGCAGAGTTCAGTGATCCGCGCGCAGCTTCCGCGTCATCATCTCTCTCTCTCTCTTGCTCTCTCTCGCTCTCTGCCGATATATATACGTGTGTATACATATACATATGCGTTGCTCGAGAGAGGCTCGCGGTTTCGAGTATACACTATGCAGTGCAGCTGTGTATTATATAGCTGGAAGGAGTCTCGCGAAGCAAGCCTTTCTCGCGCGGCGTGTTTATAGGAGAGAGAAAGAGAGAGAGACAGAGAGAGAGAGACAGAGAGAGAGAGAGAGGAGGTTGTGGAACTCCGACGTGGGTGTCTTAGCCTCGACCTTCCCTCTCGTGTCCTGAGGTCTCGGGAGAGCCTCGCTCTCGTCGCGACTCTTGCATACGTACATAACCCTCTCTCTCTCTCTCTCCCTCTATCTTTCTATCTCTCTATCTTTCTACGCGCTCTATGTGTACGAGAGAGAAAGGTCTATGAGTGCAACCCCACTTCCTCAGCTCGTCTTCCCCCGCCGTTCACTCCTGTACTTGCATATATATACGTATATACATGGGACTGGCTGCCGCGAAAATCTCGCCGGGATACGAGAAAGCTGACTGACTGCACTTGAGTGAGTGTACACGAGGGCGTTGTGCGACGCCGAGAGAGAGAAAGAGAGAGAGAGAGCGAGAGAGAGAGAGAGAGAGAGAGAGAGAGAGAGAGAGAGAGACGGATGCCGCAGGCCATATTCAAGGTTTAGGTCGAGTTAGTTCTCTACGTTTGCTGCATGGCACGCGCGTCGGTCGAATCGTTCGCCCGTATACAAAAATCCGTCTAATCAATCGCGCGCAGACTCGAGAGACGCACGTGCTCGTGGAGTAATGTGAATAAGACACGCGCAACGTAGACAGTATACACATACACACATCACAGACACACGCGGTGTGCCGGAACGGCTCGTCGCGCGCGAGAACCGCGAAGAAACGTATGCGAGAGCGACGTGATAATTTGAATCGCGCATATACAACCGTAAATCACCGAGTCGTGATTCATGTAGGGGCGAAAAAAAACGCGCAGGAGACGATCGCTAATAGCGACGACGAATTCGAGTGCAGCGCGAGTGCGAGGCGCTGCTCAGCCGTAGCGCAAAAAGTGCAGATGCTTCTCGTATAATAACTGTACGTAATTGCACGTCTAACGCGGCGCGTGTCTAATGTACACATCCACGTTATACGCAGGCGCGCGCGCGGAGATAAAAAGCCGCTTTAGCACTAGCGCCGTGATAAGGCGCCCGGCGTGCTGCGACTCATGCGGACGGGCCCCGCGCGAAAATCGCGGAAAATCGCGGAGATGCGAAGGCAAATGACCAATAAACCGCGAGAGCGCAAGAGAGAGAGAGAGAGAGAAGCGATCCGTGGGTGCGCGCGAGGCAGAAAAGACTCGAGCGCGCGTTACACCTTGGGACCTTCGCTCTTCCCCCGCTCGTTTGACTCGGCGCGCGGCGCAGCCAATTGCCATCGAGGACGTGCCTGTCGCCCGCGTACTGCACGCATGCGATCCCCACATAAACATGCACGTGCATCGGCGGCTCGCGGGACGTATGGTCGTCGCTCGGAGAGGAAGCTGGACCTTGCGAAATTCGTCGGTTGAATAGTCGGCTGCAGTTTCGGAGAGCGGCTGCTCGTGCATGCATCGAGGCTCTCAAGGTCGACTCGCGAAATTCGGCGGCGCGGCGTCCCGTTCCGCGACCAAGATGGAAAAACTGAATGAGCGCCGGTGCAGTCTCTGCCGGGGGGGAGGCGGGCGGGGAAAAAGCGAGCGGTGGAGGCGAACAGGAGGAAAAGAAAAGAGCCGGAAAAAAGAGTGGGGGGGGAGGCAAGAGTGCACCGACGACGACGACGACGACGGCGGCGGCGGCGGCGGTGGCGGCGGAGGTGGTGGAGGAGGATGTGAGAGCGGGAGGAGGAGGTGGGGGGCGGGTAGCTGTTGCCCTCCTCCTCCTCCCACCTTGCTCTCCTCGCGGCTCCTCGCTCGCTCTGCTGCAGCCCTGCTCTTTTCTACCATAGGCCCCCTTTTCCTTTTCTCTCTATACGGCTCTCTCTCTGTCCCTCCGTGGCGCTCGTCGCGGTACGCGCACGATATTCGACCACCGAGTACAGCAACGAGACGCGGATACACACGGAGCCGGCTCTGCGGACCAGCAGACAGACTCTGACGGAGAGCGCGCGAGCGAGTGCAGCAGCAGCAGCAGCAGCAGCAGCAGCAGCAGCAATAGCAGCAGCAGTAGCAGCAGCTGGAGGGAGGGAAAGCCCGGGAGAAGAAAAGAGTGTGTACGCCGCGCGCGAGAGAGACTGCTCCGCTTGCGAGACGCACCACTCACGCTCGGCAATTGCGGCTTCGCGTACGCGCTCGCTCTCGTCTCTCTCTCTCTCTCTCTCTCCTGCAGTGCTAACGTGAGGGGAGTGTGTGAGGGAGAGAGAGAAAGGGAGCGAGAGAGAGAGAGAGAAAATCGTGCGCCGGTGGTGGTGTGGCCAGGCCGCCGCCGCCGCCGCCGCCGCCGCCGCCGCTGCTGCTCTCTGCTCCGCCGCCGATGCCGCTGCCGCGCCAGAGAGTTTTTTCCTTCTGACGACAACAACACCGACCAGGAGAGCAGCGCCAGCGGCAGCCTGCCTCTCTTATCTAATTCTTCGTTTTCGGGGCTTTCGAATTTCTGGCAAGGGCCGCCAACGCCGCCCTGTATCGGCGTTAATCGTTTCCGCTGCCGAGGCACACACCTGCACCGCTATACCGCCGCCAAAGTCACGACAACTACCCCCCCGTCCGCATGTACGCAACGTTCTGTGCGCGATATCCCAGGTCTGTCCGGCCGTCAACCGTACAAACGTCTTCTCTCTCGCTCTCTCAGCAGCCGTGTCCGCGCGGAGATAGACAGAAAGGAAGAAGCGACTAGTGAATGTGCTCTCGAACGATGGACTCGATCAGGAACAGTGTGCCATATATTGTGATTACTACAACTTCTTTTTTATCCAAACGCTACCACCGACATTCTGTGATCCACTAAGTTTTTTATTCACAACTCTGCGTGCTTCTTCTCAAGCGAGGACGACACGCTCGTCTCTCATCATTCAATCTCGTGCTCTCTGAGGGGACTTGAAAGCACCAGTTCTTCGAGGTAAGCGTGTCTTTCTGTGTCTGATAAATTTATCATCGACTCGCTCGGTATTTGCATATTTTTTTCATCGATCTTTTCTACGTCAACACTGCCACACACACACACACACACACACTAGAGCAATCGTCCATACTATCTATAATTTCATAGAGACAAAAGACAAACAAAAAAAGTTTAAAAAACAAAAAAATATTTTTGGGAAAAGTCGAAGAGAAGCTTGCGAACGAGATCGACGTCAACCCCATCGTAGACGAAAGTCCTCGTGCCCGGTCCATCGTAGTCCTATCGAAGGAGAGGATCGCGACCTGCACGCGCGCGCGCGAATTCCGGAACGAGGACGACGCGCTCCTCCGAGCACGAACCGCCGTCGTCGTATAATACTCGACGTGTGTCGGACGACGTAAGCAGCTCCGATACGCGAGACGATCGCTCGGTGCGTGCAACTCTGTTATGTATATCGATATGCGCCGTCCCGTGTCTCTCTCTCTCTCTCTCTCTCTCTCACACTCACTCACTCGCTGCCTCTCTCCCTGCGGTACACGTCGTACGGGCGAAGGTTATATACACTCTCCACACACTCTCCGCGTGCAGTATAATACGAGAACTTCCTCTAATCCGACTGAATATTTCCCTCGCTTTCGCGGCACGACGACTTTGTCAAACTCCTTCTATCTTCCTTGGCAAACTCAGCCGTCGCTGTTGGCTTCCTCAAAAACGCCTTATTAGATTCCACCTGTTGCGCTCGAGCGCCGCGACGGCTCGGATGTGCTGCTGCTGCTGCTGCTGCTGCTGCTACTGCTGCCTCGCCAAGAGAGAGATAGAGAGAGATTCCGCCCCCGCGTTTGGCTCTCGCTTTTTTTTACGCTCCGCACAGGGTGGGACGCCGCGAGAGACTCGTCCGAGAGTTTGCCGGTCTTTTTTTCATGCGCAGGGGGAGAGAAACGGTCGAGGGGATCCGCCGCGGCTTTTGTGGTCATTGGCTGGCCGCTGCTTTTACGGCTATCTCCGCGAAATTGAGTTTAGTCGAGGACTGTATTAACTTGTATACTTGCTCGCAACGCGTATCTATGTGGAAGGACAATGTTGTGGAATTTCGCGCGAGAAAAATTTGATTTTCATAATTAGCAACGAAAGTAAACAAATAATAGCGTCGTGTAATATATTGAATCGCTTCTGCGCGATGATGCGAAATGGGGAAAAAAAACGTCCAAGACTGAATTAGAATTATGAAGTGGCGAGCGCGCGCGCGCGCGCTTGTGTGCATGCATCAGCGCCCGAGAAACTGCATATTATTCAATTTACCTAATGCGCGAAAGCAAACATTGAATCACGCTATTATAGATAGAGACACATATAGATGAGCTCGCGCGCACTCGTGCTCGTAATATATAGTTGCGCAAAATTTTCCGGCTCTCTCTCTCTCTCTCTCTCTCTCTTTCTTTCTCTCTCTCTCTCTCTCTCTCTCTCTCTCTCTCTCTCTCTCTCGATACAGAGACTATATTTAAAAATACACGCCGCTCTCGCGAGCACTGCCTGCAACAAAGAAAGTCGCGCGCGCGCGTGAGCTGCACTCGCGAAACGAAGAACGAGAAGAAGAGGAGGCATCATACGCGCGCATACGCGCACGACTATATGTGCGTCGAGAAGAGATAAGACCGCAAGAGAGACGCACTGCTGCAGTAGTAGTAGCAGCAGCAGCAGCAGTTGCCGCCGCCGCCGCCGCCGCGACCTACTCCAACCGGCTGCGAATTGAGACTCCTTTCTTTCTTGCTTTCTTTCTTTCTCTCTCTCCCTCCGTCGCGCGCAGTCACCGCCGCCGCCGCCGCGTGTCTCTCGTTTCTCGCGTTCCTCTGCGGGCGGCGGTATTAGCCGTCGTGGCTAGAATGTCAGGAGCAAGTGCCCGTTAAAAGGGGGGCCGGAATAACTGGGTGAGAAAAAAGGAGCAGGACTCTAAACTGATTTCTCGGAAAAAAAATATTCCATTTCCCTTTTTACACAAGCTGCAGCGCTCTCGTTCCTCGTCTTCTTCTTCTTCTTCTTCTTCTACTTCTTCTTCTTGTCGAATATTCAAGGATCAATGGACCGAGCGTGAGTCACTTCTCCTCTCGCGGCTGCATTCGCTCTTTTTTCCTCCTCTCTTTCTCTCTCTCTCTCTCTCTCTCTCTCTCTCTCTCTCTCTCTCTCTCTCTCTTTCGCGCTGCGTCCCTCATTCCAATTCGGTCCGCACGCAGTCGGCAATCGCTGCATGTAGCGTATATATGCGCGCTCTTCTCCCTCTTCTTTTTTTTCGTATGTACGTATGTATGTACGTACGTACTCTCCTCCACATCCTCGCGCATATAAGTTCCCTTTTTCTGAGTTCAACGACTCCTTATATTCCGCGAGAGTCGAGAGAGAGAGAGAGAGAGAGAGAGAGAAAGAGAGAGGAGAGGGAGGGGGAGTAGAGACGCGCGACGGGGGTTTGCCGCTGCCGCTGCTGCTGCGCTGCTGCTACGAGAGAGAAGTGTCAAGAGAAGTATCTCGCGCAAACCGAGTTGTTGCTGCGGCTGCTGCTGTAGTGACTTTGCGCGGGAGGAAGAGAGAAAAGAAGGAGGAGACGGACCCGAGAAAGTTTATGTACTTGTTGCGGGAAAACGCCGATGGGATTTTTCAGTCTTTGCGCGCGAACGCGGCGCCGGGATCGTCCGATCTCTCGTTATTGCGCCGATATAATTATAACCCCCTCCCAGAAATCGCTCGTTTTTATCCCCGCGCCGCGCACATGCGTGCCGCGATGCTATTATATACGTGTAAATTGTAGCCTTGCGAGATGCGACGAGCGCAGGCCGAATGCATAAAGCTAAGCGAAGAAAGGCTCAAAGTTATGGTCTCAATAAATAAATCGTTCCAGAAGCGCTTCGGCGTCGATATTATCATTATAAACTGAGCGACGGCCGGGAGAGGAGAAGAGACGCGGGGAGAGCGAAAAGAAAGAGGGACTGCGTTAAAAAGAGGAGCACGCGAGAGGAGATAGAGAAAAAGAGCGGGCGAGAGAGCAGCGCACTTGCGAAAAGAAAGCAAAAGGAGGAGAAGGAAAGCGAGCAAGAAGAAGCGATGAGGAGGAGGAGGAGGAAGAGGAGGAGGTGGAGGCACATAGAGGAGTTGCAGCCAAAAGACGTGGCAACTGCGCTGTCATAAAACATACTTATATATGCGCAAGATGTGGTCGGCAGCATCCGATGTGGAGCGATTTTTCTTCGCTGTCTCGCGAGCTCAGTCGAGAGAGAGAGAGAGAGAGAGAGAAAAAGTCGACGCACTCAGTGGCCGTGACACTCACTCGCGCTATATATACGTAGTCATACGCATATGCTATGCAGCTCCGGCGAATTATCGCGGGAAAATAATGAGAAAAACTGACGCCGCGCTACGATCGATGCCAGGTGCTGAGCATCACGTCCGATCGCGGACAGTCAATACGATAACTCGCTTTTTATTTGTCGATAAGTATACATAAAAAAAAAGATTGACGTTTGTTTGTTTGCGACATATTTTTGTTATCGTTCGCGCGCTCTGCTTTTGATGCTATGTGTACGCGACGACGCGCGAGGCTGTGTTTTTTTTTTTCAAGCAGACGGGGGAATCTCATTTTGTATAGAGACATCGTGGAAAGAGCGAGGCGCGAGAGACGGAGAGTAGAAATTGTGGAGAGAGCGCTCGAGAGTGGATAATGAATGTAAGCTGGAGCTATTTTTACGAGGCGTTATAAACGCGTAATGTACGCGCAAAATAAGTAGTAACAGACAGTTTAATAAGAAAATCGAGAGCGATTCAGGGCACTCTTTGTTTGCTTCTCGCGTGCCAGCTCTCTCAAGACTTTGAATGATTAATCGATGCATTGAATTTTCATTAAAACGAGCTCTCAATGATTTTCCCTTCCTCTCTTGCGCCTACTCCTTATTCCAGATAAGCGGGGCCGTGATTAATTAAACGTTTGCACGCAATATGGAAAATAATTTTCTGAAAATCTCATGCACACACACACACACACGTCCGTACATGTAGTTTATTCCTTTTCTACGATCTATCGCCAGAAGCATTGCTCGCGTTCTACACACACACACACACGATTTGATTAAAGAAGCAGCCTGCGCGCCGTTAGAATTTTCCAAACGCGAGAGCGATAAATCTGCCTTTCAAAGACTTTTCCCTCTCGCCAAGATAAAGTCCGATGCATATAGCGATTAATTATTTGTTTACGCGGCGGAGCGAGAAATCCGTCCTGCTTAGCGCGGCTAACGAATCGTCAAAACGCCGTACGCGGCGCGGCCTCGAAAAAATCCCTCTCTCTCGCTCTTTCTGAGCCTTCTTATCTCTCGGCTCGTAGCCGCAGCCTCTCCCTCCCTTTATATGCGGCTCCGGCCCGGCAAACAGAGCGGGGGAGAGAGAAAGAGAGGAGCGAGCAAGCTTTGCAGCTCGCGGCGGCTGAACCTGACCTCCGACAACGCAGAGCCGCGGCAGCATTCTTCTCCGCTGTTCTCCTCCACGTGCATACACTCATACGTACAGACACACACACACACGCGTACACACGTACACACGGACAGAGAGAAAGAGATGGAGAGCAGCGACCGACAGAGCGAGAGAGAGAGAGAGAAAGAAAGAAAGAGCTTGCACCGAGTCACGCTCCTACGTCATTAAAATAAATTAAAGATTATCAGGTCGACGCTGCCGCCACCGCTTCCACTGGCCAGTCGGCGACCGTGCGCGGCCTTCTTTTTATATTAATCCCAGTCGCGCTCACTCTCCTCTCTTTTTCGCTCTTTCTTCTTGTTGCCAATGCGATTTACTCGCTCTTTCTCTCGCTCTCTCTCTCTCTCTCTCTCTCTCTCTCTCTCTCTCTCCGCCGTGTCCCGAAGGCGACGTAACCGAGGCCACGTTTTTTCCTTCTATCTCGGAATCATTTCAGTTCCTGATTGAAATTTTTTCGCTGAATCCGGTAATTGAATTCAACGCTTCGTTCTCGAAATACCTTTCTTTTTCAACTGGAGAGAGATAGAGAATACGCTCGAAAAAGTAAGTCAAGCTCTCGCTCTCGCCTTCACCCCGAGCCCCGCCGAAATGCAATCCAAACAGAGAGCGAGAGAGTATATGCACAAGCTGTTAGCACTGCTTACTTTCGCCGCGCGCGACAGCTTCGGCCTCTCATGCCGGGCGCGACAAATTCGCGGCATTGTTTTACCTTGTGCCTCTGGCGCTCGTAAAAAAAAGTTGCAGCAGCAGCGGCGGCGGCAGCGGCAGGCGCAAGGTTACGTGTACAGCTCGCCACAGCTGTGAAACAGAATATCCCTCTCCGCCTCTCGCGCTTTCTGATGGAGAGAGTGCTTGTGTGCGTTTGTGCGAGTGAGAGAGAAAACCCGTGTGCGCTTGGGAGCACGTGGCTATAATGCGCGCACGTCGGTGCGCGGGTCAATCGCGCGACTCGTGCACCGCAGTGTAAGAGAAGCCACGCGGCCATGAATAATCGAAGCGGCTTCCGATAATCGTTTCGCTGCATCGCCTCGCGCCGGCTTCTTTTATACACACATATATATAATACTCCATCTTCTTCACGCTCGCGAGATTTCACGCGCATTTTTCACTCGCTTGCCCAACTCGTTCTCTGTCTCAACTTGACTACGGCAAAAACGCGAACAGTATAATAAACGAATAAAAAGAAGAAGCGCGAACACTCTGGTCAGAAAAAAAACCTGCTGACACTTTTCATCGTCCTGTACACTCTCGCTCGGCGGCCACACTCATGCTCCGATGAATGAAACATTAGCACGGCGCGCGCGCGCGGATAAGAGTCATTGTCGCGTCGCGCGATTTCGCGCGCACACGCGTATATATATGCAGCCTTCTCTCTCTCTCTCTCTCTCTCTCTCTCTCTCTCTCTCTCTCTCTTTGGCTCTCTCTCACTCTCTCGGCTCTCTCCAAGGCGTATAATGTAATAATAGATTTTCATTCGCGACGCGAATGTAACGCCGCCGGCTATTCTCGGCGTTTAAGCGCGCGCGTTAATAACGGCTACCGCACCGCTACGGCCGCTATACAGCCGAGCGTGTCCCGCCGAGGAATCATTCATGACGTACCTGGCATTTATCGGAGACGATCATTGAGTGAGAAAGATCAATGACAGTATTTTTCCTGAATGAGCGGAGCAGCGTTCTCGCGACGCGTAATTGCGCGCATCTTCGTATACAGCACTCGGCTGCAGAAGCATCGCGTCAGCCTCGAGGGGGGGAATTACATACCGTATACACACACATCAAGCCGATGATGTATATCTGGATGCGCAGCCCGCTGAGATTTTAGGCGTTGTCTAACCGATCTTTGACCGTATCTACTGGCGCGCATTGAAATCCTTAATAAGCGCTATACAAACTGCTTAGAACCTCGAGATACATGGTAATAACACCTTGCTTGCTTAAAGCAATCCTTTTAATCTCTTTTCGTACTCTGCTGCTGCTGCTGCTGCTGCTGCTGCTGCGTAGCGTACACCTACAATTAGAGGTAAAACAATTACTTTTATCGCGGCCAGTATCATCATAGTATCCCATTAGGAGCACGACTAACAACTCTCCCCTTCATCGTTTACTACTCGCGATCGCGCTATTCCCATACAACTGCTAGCCTCTATTTGCAGAAACCGCTAGGTGATTCCCCGGAGGAGAGAGAGAGAGAGAGAGAGAGATCATGCAAAAAGCTCGATTACCGCATCGCGGCGATATAGACACGCGCGCGAAAAACAAACACGGCAGTAGCTCGAGAAACGGCGGCCGATCAATTCGAACGGCATAACTCGGCATCGGCTACTCCGACCTACATTAGCCGGAGTGCCTCCAAAAAAGCTCGTCTCGTGAGCGTGCAACGACATAAGTAACAACAGCAGCGGCGGCGGCGGCGGCAGTCTACTCGTCGGCAGCAGCAGCAGCAGCAGCTGCTGCTGCATCGTCAAACCAGTTCCCGACTCTTCCTCTCGATCTCGCCACAAGAAACCCGTCGACAATATCCGCGAATCTCGCTCGATTTCCGCGGAAGTCGGCTCTCCGCAGTCTATAGCCTCTCTCTCTCTCCTCTCTCTTTCTCTCCCTTTCGCAACTCCTCGTGTTTACCACGCGTTCGACTCGCGCACGTGCGGTGACAGACGCGCCATTGAGCTCGCGAGCCGGCAAATTATAGGCGCTAGCGAGCCATTATCGCTCTTTCTCTCTCTCTCTCTCTCTCTCTCTCGCGCGCGCGCGCGCGCTCGCGCTGCGGAATTCCCTACTCACAATGCGCTTTCTCCGAGCGCTCGCGCGCGGCTGCGGCCGAGTCTAGACAAGCCGGCTGATTGTAAATTTAGATGAGATCAGCGCGGAGGGAGGTGTTTTTTACACTACGCACACATAGATGCGTTAAATTGATTGCTGTAGCTCTGCGTTCTACCACTTCTCCCCCCCCCTCCCTCTCCCTCTCATCTCTAGCTCTCCCTATAAGTCTCCGTATACTTATATTTCGTATGGACGCAGTCACTCATACGCAGAAATAAAAACTCATGTATTTTCTATATTATTTAGATAGCATTTCCGTCTCTTTAAATATTAAGCGATCGTAAGGAGAAGAGGCTGTCTGCGGTGTGTGCTCGACGCGTAACACTCGCGGCAGTCAACTTGTAAATAATTGCCGTGAAATCGATAAAGCTGATCATTTTCATCGAAAAGAGCGCGATGCAGGCAATTAATTATAATATAGCTCCATTAACGTATAATTTACTGCGATCTAGTCGCGAGCGTGCGAACAGCTAATGCTGTGCACGATGCGAACGCGAATCGATAGGCGCACAATCTGCCTCGCTATGTACTTCCAAACAAAACGCACGAGCGATGTATAATCCATCGAGTGTGAAAATACAGAATAATGCGGTCTCGAGACGAAAGCTCGGCAATATCCGCGCACAATGGCTTTGGTACAAAGTCTCGAAAAATCGACAAGCTCTCGCGTGCGCGCTCTCGTCTATTTATACGCGTGCAGCCGTCGGCTGCACTACTACCAGCAGCAGCAGCGGCGGCACGTCCAAACTTACATTACCTCGAGAGCAGATGCGTTTTCTCGATTTATATTTTTACGCGAGCGCGCAAGCTGCATAGCCTGCGCGCGCGGGAAAAGCTCGCCAAATCGCGCGAAAAGAGGAGAGTGAGAAACTGCGCCACCATTCTTAGTATGCGCATACATGTCGAATTTCAATGAAAAAATGCACTTTTCTTTGGTCCAAAAATCGAAAAAATTTTTTTAAAGCTAGAGGTTTCGGACCGATCAGACTTTCAAAAATGCAGAGGAACATGGGAAAAATTACTAGTAACCATATTTCTGAGCCATTTTACGCTTTTTTTACAGAAAATTAATGCGTCAAAACACTGGAATAATAACGACTACGAATGTATAAATACAATACAATAAAATTCCGAATAACACTATAATAAAGTATTACAAAAGAGCTTTAATTTTAAAAAAATATGCCAAGTTTCGATGCTCTGATCAAAAGTTATGTCCATTTAAAAAAAAATTAATAATAAAAATCTGAATAGCCAATTTTTTGTTTTTCCTCCATATGCCTCCCCATGTTAAATTTTCATATTCTATATTTCGCATGTCCCACGAAATTTTTCACCATCTTTTGGCTTACAGAAGAAAGTCCCATTGGTCCGAAAGCTCTAGCTTAAAAAATTTTTTTGCGAATTCTAGACCAAAGAAAAGTGCATTTATTTTTTGAAATTTGACATATGCGGCTGTATATACGTATATATTCACATGCTTTTCTGTATTATCTCTCTACATACTCTACAGACGTACACATACATACGCGGTGTGTATATGTACATACACGCGATGCTTTCTACTATGCTACATCGATGCATTATCACATGTAAACCGGCGTCGGCGGTAGCGGCCGAGTGTGCTCTGTTGGTGCGTGTATAAATAACATTGGCGTAGACGTTGCTCCCTCTCGCTGCCTCTGCCTCCTCCTCCTCCTCCTTCTCTTCTTCTTCTTCTTAGTCTTCTTTTTCTTCTTCGGCGTTTCTTTATTCCTTTCTTTCGCGAGCGAGCGAGCGCGCGCGCGCAGTTGCGCAGCTTTTTACGCCTTTTTTATTTTTAATTTAACTGCCCGCCGCATTTTCCTCGAAATCGTCCTTACTTTACGACCCACTAGAAATCACATTTGAAGAATCTACTCTTTTTCATTGCATATACATACGGGAGTCAAAAAAAAAAAAAAAAACAGAAAAAAATGAATCCATACCACTCGAGATCTGGCCCCGCGCATGCTTTATTCGAATTAAAACACGCGGCTCTCGATACGCGTAAGTCGAGTGTGTTGTCACGCTGCGAGCGATCGAAGAGCAAAAAAAAAAGAGTGAGCTCCAATCAATCGATATCTTTGTCCTCGTCAACTCCCCGTCTCGGCGACACCGCATCTCGCCTTCTCGCTCGTATATACATACAGACGACACGCACACACACACACACACATTCTGCAGAGATACGCGCGTCACATTCGCCGCGCGTTCGTGATTTCAAATGGCGCCGGGAATATATACTTTGTTATCGAGTGCTCTTATCGTCCCGCGCATTGGAAAATTTTTCACACTATCTAATGTGCTATAACTGCTCCATATGAGCGCGGCGCGAGATGTTGGGGAAAAATCGCGGACGGCTCGCAACCGATCGTTACGACATCCTCGTATTATAAAGAGGCTCTTGCTCTCTCTCTCTCCCTCGCTTTCTCGAGGCTAACTTTTACCGAATATAAGCGCCGCTTTGAGCGCGCGCGAGCCTCGAGTCCGCGGAAACAAGTAGCTCCTAGAAGTGGCCGAGTATGTAGAGGCGGACGGCCTGGCCGTGGAAGAAAGAAAGAAAGAAAGAAAGAAAGAAAGTCGAGCGGACGCTGAAGAAAGACACTCATTATATGCTGCTGGCCGAGGCGCGAGCGCTGGGCGCGTGCGGCTGCTGCTGCTGCTGGCCCTTATGTATACATGCGCGCTGCACACGCGAGCGCTTGTAATGTAAGGCGCGTGTGTGTACGCGCAAATGCACGCGAGTTGCGAGTACAATGCGCGAGAGGCGCGTAAGATGACTCAGAAACGAGTTGGAGAGTACGTTATAGTCGAAAGAAGAAACCGGAGTAGGCTCGGGAGAGTCTAGGACACGCGCGCAGTTGCGCGAAAGTCGCTCGCTCGCATGAATATCCGAGTTTTCGATGAAGTATTCCCGCGTGTAGTCTGTAATAGCGGTTCTTGAGCGTAGGGAGTATAACTCATTGTCAATAATATCGAATCACTTGTCCCAGCGGGACACTGTGAGAAAGCTACAAGGTGAGCGCAGAAAACTAGTTTTGCATCGAGAGCCGCCGCCGCGATTACAAACCAGAAGTCAAGGTGCAAGAGCTTAGGAACCTCGGCTCTGCTGTATAGCGGCAGTAGCATGAGCGTGTACGTGTGTGCGTATAGGCTTGCCGCTATCGGCTCTCATCTCGATTTCACATGGAAAACCAAAAACCTCAAGCTGTAGTCGCTCTTTCTCTATCTCGCTCTCTCTTGCTCTCCCACTCGTATGTGCACGTACATATACTCCTCCGCTGGTAACATGATAAACAAATGAGACTTGGCAACGCGGCCTGCAGTGTAGTTGAGCCAAGGCCTACCGGCGCACTTTTATTTTCTCTCTTTTTCGCGGTACAGGCGCAGACTCTGCTCCGATCGCTGTGTACGCCGGCGAGCGAGAGAGAGAGAGAGAGAGAGAGAGAGAGAGAGAGAGGAGAAAAAGAACGCGCGGGCCAAGAAAGAAGGGAGAAAGAGCCGAGCACTTGCTCTCGTTGCCTCTTTTTTCCACTCCCATGCCGCTGCAATGTCAACGTCTGTTTGGCGACGGGGACCGGGGGATGCTATGTGCAGCCCACTATCTTGTAACGCGAGAAACAAAAAGTTTCCAGCAATGAAGAAGAAGAAGCAGAAGAAGAAGAAGAAGAAGAAGAACATGACGAAGAAGAAGAAGAAGAAGACGAAAAAAGGATCGGATAAAATCGCGCATTCGTTTGACTTTTGAAAAGCTGTTAAGCGAGGAAAATAAATAAAACCGGCACTGAGTGTACCATTAAAAACGTCGAGAGAGGGAGAAAAAGGCGCAAAAGAGAATCGAAAAACTTTACTATCCACACTTTACACTTTACAAGTGCATTAACGACATTTTCCATATACAACGTAAGCCGCCTCGCGCTCGCGCGCGCATATAAAACGTCCTAGACAACCAATATTGCCCCTGCCCCCTCGCCCCTCGCGGAAAAAGGGCAAAAAGTAAGCAGCTCGGAGAAACTCAAGTCTAAGAAGAAGAAGAAGGAGGAGAAGAAGAAGAAAAAGAGGATGAGGAGGAGGACGACTAGGAGCAAGCTGCGAGGAGCGCAGAAGAAGTATGCGTTGCAGCCGAGTAGAGCCGGCCGTCCGCCTCCGCAGCAGAAAGAAAGAGCGGAGCTAAACTGCGACTTGCACATTCGCCTTCCCCTCATTTTCCTCCTCTCGGCGCGCTCTGCCTTCTTCTTTCCTGCACCGCCGCGCGCGCGCGCGCGCGCGTGAGCGAGCGTTTATTTTTATTGCGCTGCGGGAGAAAAAAGTTGGGAGGAGGAGGAGGAGGAGAGAAAAAGAAGAAAGGCCTCGCTCGTTCATTGCCCATGGTCAGTAATTTCGAGTAGGGGGTATGCATATATATATAAATACACATGCACGTCGTGCACACGCGAACGCCCGTGTACACACCTATAGATATACATACATGTAGAGAGAGAGAGAGAGATGTGTATATATACATGTATACGTACGAACACACAGACACCGATGCAGCGCCGAGGCGAGAATGCAGCGACGACCTTCGCGCGCTCCTCCTTTTTTTCAGCGCGGTCCTTAGCCCCTCGCGCCTTCTTTTCTCTCTCTCTCTCTCTCTCTCTCTCTCGCTCTCATGCGCGGCTTATTTCGTTTATTTGCGACTTTATTTATATCAAGGGCTCGGAGAGCCAAGCGCGCAGAGAAAGAGTCTCTCTCTCTCTCTCTCTCTCTCTCTCTCTCAAGTTCAGCCTACTGAGATATGCGTACGTATATACTTTTGCAACGCGCTTTTCGAGAGATTTATTCTCGGAAAACCGATCGCTCCAGCTGAGGTTATTACTTTCACTCGCAGCTCGCCTACTTCTTAATCCGAAGGTTTTCTTCTTCTGGCCGGGAGGTGTAGTTTCTTCTTTTTTTTTCTTCCCTCCTCTGCGCGCTTTGCGCTTTTGTTTGGCCTTTGAAGCGTGAAGGTGAGGGACTTTTATTGTGCGGCTTTTAACGAGTTGCGATGAGCCGAAGTAGTTTTCTTGCGATTCTTCAAAGTTTAGCTGCGCGAGGAGAGCGAGAGAGAAAGAAAGAGAGAGAGAGAGATATCCGCGCGAAATTTCGAGGGCTCGAATTATTACTCATTCTCTTGCTCTTCGGCATAAGCTCTTGGCTGATTTAGACTCTCGTCAACTAATGGATTTCATGTAAAACCGTCGCGTCTTACTTCGCGAGCGAATCGTATAAGAAATCAATTGCGAGTGCGCGCTGTATCAAAATTCCAGGCTAAATCATGAGATTTTCGATTATCTCTAATTGACAATTCCGCGCGCGCGAATGAAGTAAATTTTCTTTTCAACTCCGCGCGAGGACTGCGCGCAAGTGAATATTTTACTGCTCATTACGTGGAACATTACAGGCAATTCCAGCAACGCGTTACGGCAACAATTACAATAAATTAGCGGGCTAAGCACCGGGCGTCAATTTTATTTACTGACTAATCCGAGCGTCCGCGAGTGAGGATCGTCCGCAGGCTTATAGGTATACCAGCTATTGCTCGTTAGAAATTTTTCGCGCGCATCGAGAGGCTTTAGGAGTAGACAGCGCGAGCCACGACGTCGAGTATGCTCGCCGAGCAAATTAAGTATAGACCGCCGCGATGCCTGCTTATCGTGACGTCAGTGATAAAAAGGCAGCCATGATGGATAGGAAACGCGCGCGCGCGCCTGCTCTACACAGTCTTCTTCTTCGGCTTCTTCTTCTTCTTCTGCTTCCCACTCGAGAAGAGACTCCGCCCCATTTTTCGAGCCGAGCAGCGTAGACGATTTTGCATCTCACGCCATTTTTAAGCCAATGTTAGCTCCGCTTGCTCTCCGGCTCGCTCACTCTTTCTCTCTCGCTCTCTCGAAAATTTATCGGACTGTTTGCGCTCGTCTAGCGCGAATTATAATTAGAGCTCCTGCTGAATTTCTGCCGATGCTGCTCCACTCGATGCGCAGCTCGTTTCCTCGCCTGCGGCATAATTTTCTGATTAGCGCGCATTTTTTCGCTCCACGTACGCTGCCCGCGAAAAATCCAGGACAACTCGTGCGGCTGAAACTACTTTGTGAGATAGTGCTATTACTGCAGACATTTTTTTTTCAAGCAGTACACGAATGCGTTCGTGTACTGCCGTCCACGCATTCGATCGCGATGAATATTCAATCGGAATATTTTTACGCGAACCATAATAATATCCACAGATACGTCGGAAAATAAATGTTTGAAAACACGATTTATAATATTTATCTGATTGTTAATGAAACTTATATAGACGCGAAAAAAATGTGCAATCGCAGATAACGCAAGCTCGCTATAATGTACACGAAAACAAAGTGAGTTAACTTAATTTGATCGTATCAATTAGCGTTTTATGCGACTAGAGGAGCAAAGTCAGAAAAAATTGAATACGATAAAGAATGAGGAAAATGCAAGACCTTTGTGGAGAAAATCAAATTGTCACGATTTCCTAACTCTCGCATGCTCTAAAATGAGCTTGATACACAAACATACTATTCTGAAAACTATAACATTCTACAATAAACTCGATGAGATAAGTTGATGCTAACCGCAGTAAAAATTAATAAGAGGAAGTAAGGACGAAGAGTTGAAGCCACGGTCGACGTTGAGAGAAAAGCCGAAAAATCGCATAAAATTGTTGAGAAAAGCAGAGAGACATCGCTTCCAACCACGTGATCATCGCTTCAAGCACTTTGCAGACATCCATCGATCTCTCAGCAATATCTCGACCTCCACTTTCAGCGCACTAACACACGAGAATAGCATGTGCACACCCTAAACAGAGCGGAGTGGGAGAGCCAAGATACCGCGAGACTAGGCGAATCGCCTAGCGCTTCCGGATTTCCCGACTGCAGCGCTAACTGTCCTCTCTCTCTCTCTCTTGCACTTAGCAGATGTCCATGTGTTGTTACTCCAATCGATAGACTCGTCCGCATGCACACAGGCAAAGACAGATTTTTCAGACGCACGTTGGCTCGCGCTTATCAGCTCGCGTTCGCTTTTCGCACTCTTTTTTCGCCAGCTCGAGCGAGAGAGTGTGTACATGCAGTCGGCCGAGCGTCTCTCCGTATACACTGTGTGTCGCAAATAGTCTCTTAGTTAGCGACGCCACTCGCTGGCGCGCGCCCGCGCACGCTTTTTCTACCTATTTTTTTTTTTTTTTTTACAATGTTCAACCCTCGACCTTCGCGATAAGCACGGAAGTGACAGTTCCTATACGTATACGTACGAAAGCCAAAGGCACCAAGTGTTCAAGACTCAAGACTGTTGTTCCTCCAGCGTGAAGTGGAGAAAAAGTATTCCTGTGTGTCGTCCTGTTTTTCTTTTATCGTTGATTGTTTTTAAACGCAAACTCAAGAGCGGGATATAGTGAAGACGATCGCTCTCCGCATCCGGCACAGCAGCATAGCGAACTTATGCAACTCCATTGCAGCCGATCTTTTTGCCAGTGATCGTCGCAGAGGTGCATCAGCTGCAGCCCCCCCATTGCCAGGAACATGTACGCGTCAGCGGAACACCACGGCGCTTGGACAACGCCACCACCTCCAGCTGACTCGGCACCTCCTCCAGCGGTGTCTCTTCATCCTCCGGAGCACCACCAGCTCGAGCAACAGCAGCAGCAGCAGCATCAAGAGACTCATCCGCGAAACCACCACTCGGCCTACGCGCCGCCAACGTATCATCAGCCTCATCCCCATCATCCTCACTTGCCGCCCCATCAGGTAATTAACACCGCTCGCGAGGGAGAGGGAGGGGGAGAGTGTCCTACTACACTGGCCACTTCTCGCTCCCGCAGATAACAGCCCCCGACTATATACGATCGATGCTGCTGCGACCGCGTGTGCAAGCGTCGCACACACACAGGATATTGCCTGATGCCGCCGCCGCCGCCGCTGCTGCCGTTGCCCTGCGTTGGCTATACGCTGGGGACTTTTTTCGATTTACCGCGCTGCGGTAATTTCGTACGGATCATGGACGGGGATGGAGGAGGAGGAGGAGGAGGCTTTGATGAGAATATGGGCTGCGGCAATTGTTTGCTGGATTTTCGTAATTCGTTGCTGATAAGCTAGTTAGCCGCTGCTGCTGCAGCTGCGACGCGTGAAATTTCATTTTGCGCGCGACAAGGTTAAACCGGGCGCGTATACGGCGCGCTGATTGGAGAAAGAAAAGTCCAGGAGGGATGGAGAGTGTCTTGCAAAAAATTGTGCATTTTTCCCGCGGAGACGTTTATAATTTCGATATGTGCAGCAGCATCAATAGAGTTCCGCTCGCGGCTCGCGTTCGCCTATTCATGCCGTGAAAGGATGCGATGCGCGAGAAGAGGAGAAAAAAAACGGGCTAATCCATTGTGCGGAGAAAATTCATTCTTCGCGTTGCCGATGAAGAAAAAGGAGGAATAAACACTCGCGTATAAATAGAGGCGACTCTCTCTCTCTCGCTGCGTAGATAAAGGCGTGTAACGAGCGCAGATGGTCTCTCGCGCTCTCCGGGGCCCGATCACCGCAGCGAACCGACTCTATAATAAGCGACGATACACACGGCTCTGCGCGCGACTCGGCTTTTCTCCGTACGCAGCCCCGTGGGACGAGAGAAAAAAGTATTGCCGATACTCACGCGATACACCTCTTTCTGAATAATAGAAAAGAGCCGCGCGGCTGCAATTACACCCCCGACCGTTAATTTTTATATACGAGTTGCAATCGATATACGCATAAAGCAGTCGCGTATATAGCTGCAGCGGGTCGAAAAATTTCCATAAAAACGAGTCGCGCATCCCCCGTGTAGCATTCCTCGTTCCGCTTAGACCTCGCGAAGGCCGACCGGCTTTCCGTGTAAACCTCGCGCTCTTCTGTATAGATGTAGTTATATACCTGCAACGCTCTCGTACAAATACACACGCACACGCACGCGCGCATACTCTCGCACGGGAGAGAGGCAGGTCCAGCTGCCTCGATCCAGCACTCCGTGGTTTTGCATAATCCAAGCGGAGAGACAGAGAGAAAAATGACACCGGCGGCCCAGAAAGCGATAGCCCAGCTGAAACGACGACCGCACGCGTATGCGCGCGGGGCAGCCTGTCAAGCCTCTCTCGCTGTTATATACTCGTGACGTGTGCGGTGACGCCGCTAGAAAACGAGTATAGAGGATCCTCTCGGCTATAATTTTTCTCTCTCTCTCTTTCTCTCTCTCTCTCAATCGAACGATAGGCCGCAAACGATGAGCTCGTACCAAGCTCCACGACACGGTGCGCAGATATTTTTTCTTCTTCTCTCTATCTCTCTCTTTCTCCAAACACGCGGAGATGCAATTTTTCGCCGCTGCGCGTATGCGCATATAAAGCTACACTCACACGGCTGCGCGTGTAATTGCGAGACGATCGATTCGATTGCAGAAGGCGCTGTGCGCAGGTAGTCCCGATGTCCGTTACGAATTTACGGTACTTTGCCGAACGATCGGTGCGTGGCTCGCGATGCTGATGCGAGGGGGAGAGAAATATATATGTATATGCAAAGCATTTTTGCTTTTGAGCACCCACGTATATAATTCGAATACTAAATGATTGGAAGAGCGGTTATTTACTCGAACTGATTTGTACAAATTTCGCGTAATTAATTCGATTGATATGCCATAACCCGTTGTATATGCGCATTGCAATTGAATAGCTCTCAATTCACTGTTGCAATTACAGGAATTTTGCTTTTAAATAAATATATCATGCATTCGGCAATGGCAGTTTCTCCGCATCCGATTATTGAATATCCCGCCGTGATGAATTATTCGGAAAATCGATAGAGAGCTTTTAATTCAAAAATAATTCAAGTTTAAAGTGTATATATATATATATGATAAATCGGAGCGAATTTTCGCAAATTATCGACAGCATAATGAAGCGTATGACGTTTTTCATTTCTCAGGAAACATTTATTACGTGAACGCATTCGCTCTTGGAAGCCGCATTCGCGTAACTATAAACATGTAAAATCAATCACGTTGGATTATGACGCGCATATGGCCCAATAAAATTAGTAAAATGTGGAAAAAACGAAGCTTATTTCTTCGATCTAACGTGTCGCTCTAGTGCGACAGTGGAAACAGGCACGCACCGAGACTAATTAAGCTTGGCATGCTATTTTTCGCGCATCACCGCGTTCGGCCGTTCACGATCCGCAAGAGAAAGAGAGGAAAGAAAACCGGAAGCCCGTAGTCGTCCGGTGTGTACAGCATATTCGAGGTGTAACGAGTAGGCCGGATTAAAGCCGACAATTACAGAGCTCTCGCTAAATTTGCCACTCTCTCTCTCTCTCTCTCTCTCCCTCGGACGCACCTTGCGTTAACGCGCCTAATTGCCGTTGCTTAAGTGGATTATTTATCCAAGTTCGTTGCCAGGCATTTTTTTTTTCGAGCATCGCACCGCAAAACGGCTCCGCAATACAAACGAGCTCTGCGGTGTACGTCCCGATATGCGCAAAGCCAGGGATTTCGGAATTCGATCGCTGCGCAGTGCACCGCCTCCGCACTGGCTAGAAACTTGAAATAGCTATACCCCCTTGGGCTCCGAAAACCGTCCAGATCCCATCTATTTGCCAGAGGCAGCAGCAGCAGCAGCAGCAGTAACGTGTATCCATTTGTCTCTCTCTCTCTCTCTCTCTCTCCCTCTTAGCTACACAGAGAGCCGCGCGCACGCGTCCCTTGCGCGCTAGCTACGCACGCGTACGTACACGTATAGCTATCGTGGCTGCGTACACACAGAGAGCTACGGCAGCAGCAGTAGCAGCAGCCCAGGTTTTCCCTTAATTCACGTAAGGGTGTGTGCCCGGGCCTATACGTGTGCAAGCTAAGGCATTATAAGGCCCTCGGGTAAGGCTGCGAGGAGAGAGGGACTCGGAGCATTAGCCTCGGCATGTGCATGTGTGCCGCCGCGCGCCGCTGTCGCTGTCGGACGCCGGAGGAGAACATGTGCGAGGGAGAGAGGACTGCTGCATGCGTGGGCGGCGATAGAGGGGCTATCTCAAGCCACCCCGTGCGCCTGTATACCCACGACGTCTTGCAACGAATAATTTCACCTCGTACCTCTCTCTGTAACGAAAATTCTCAACCGCTCTGTGTACGTGTGTGTGTGTGTCTGTGTGTGTGTGTCTGTATTCCATGCATTTTAAGGAGAGTAATTTATCGTTCAAGTTCTGCGCTTGGCGCGAGCTGCATAACGGGTATGTGCTTTTCTTACTCTCGACATTGGCAGCGTTTTAGTCCCGAAGGAAAGAAAGGCCAAAGTCGACGCTATCGAGGCGAGATCAAGCGCGAGAATGGAAGAAAAGAAAGGCCGGGGGAAGAAGCGATTATGCTCAAACTTACGATCACGCGCGTGTAGGCGAGCCACGCGCACATATGGCCGGCGCAGGTGAGAGAGATCCACCGTCGACTCATCTCTCTTTCTCCCTCTCTCTCTTTGTGTGTACAGAGGCAGCCGCAGCAGCAGCAGCAGCCGTGCAAGTATATACGTAAACTGTGTATCGGCCCGAGGCAAGAGCGACATGAGCCGCATAGCGGCGAATAAAAGGGTTCTTCCTCTTCTTCTCTTCTTTCGCTCGCGATGCTAACGATCCCTTCGTATAAGTCCGAACGACTAAGTAAAGAGCACTCGATATACAAAAAAACGCTTTTGCTTTGCATATACATTTGCTCTCGCGTTCTTTATACTTCTCCGCGGGTACGTCGATCACTCTGCAGTTTGACATCCGCTTCCTCTTGTCTTTAAAAACTGTATGACGTATATACGTACTCATTTCTGAAACACAATTATTGCTCGCATTAGGTCAAGTGAACGTCCCTGCAGGCGATAAGACTACGCAGCAGCGCGCAGTGTTGATCGCGTCGGAGGAAGCCACTTCTATATACCGTTTTTAGGTCTTAAAACGCAGATTATCGCAAAAAGCCGGAGTACTTAAAGGGGTAAAAGCTCGCTCGGGTCAGAAGGAATAAAGCACGTCGAGATTTTCCTCCTGCAGCGAGGATATACACCGGCAGCATCCGGTCATGTAACATGATATATTTTTCCATTATTAAAGACATTAAGTCGCAATGGCCTGCGGCCAGGCTATGATTCTTTTCGCTCTTCTCCCGCAAAGTCGTCCTTCTTGGGCGGCATCTCTCCTAGCTCATTTTTTTTCTCTCGCCGAATAGCGTAAGTCTCGCTGTGCAGTCGGCGATAAATCAGCGGAGAAAGAGAGAGAGTGGGAGAGAAAAAAAATGCTTACGAAATCCCTAATTTCTCCGCGCAATTTTCCGCGCGTCTGCTGATAAAAATTTTGATTAATGGACACGCGACGACGCGCGATGCGGGCGCTCAGGTTGTCTGCAGCGCGCACTGTGTAAGCTGATCGCGTATATAGCCTTGTATAGCATTGGATCGCGGAAGTGCGCGTAGATCAAAGCTGTAATTAAAGCGCGTTTAAGCGAGTGCTCTTTTTAATTTGCGACACTCCCTGCAGCCTTGTCCCATCAATTTGAAGGGTTTCGCGATTCTTATCTCGGCCTGCAAGGTGCAGCGTGTATGCGTTTATGCGTGCAGCATTTAAAATAAGAAAAAAGAAATTATGCGGCTGCGCAGTGACGTAAAATCAATCAGTGCGACGCTCTCTCTCTCTCTCTCTCTCTCTCGCTCTCAATGCCGAAAATCCTACACGCAATACCTTTCGCCAGACTTCCGCGTTGACGCGCGGCGAGAGCCGGCTCTCGAGGTCGAGCCGATTGTCCTCGCGAGCGCTTTACCTATATACGTATATATATATAATGCCTTTTTCGACGAGGGAAAGAAAAGGCGTCGAGGAGAGCCACTCGAGACTACTCCCGCTTGGGGAGTCGTTAAAAATCTCCGCAGCAGTCGTCCTCAGGTTAATCGCTCGCGAAGGTCTCTCGAACAGTCTCGATCCAAGATAGCCCGGACGCGAGCCTCTAATGATCAATCAATTGTTTGCTTTTTATCCGATCAACGAACTTTGTACTCAGTTCTTTTTTTATCCATCGAAACAATATCTCTATAAATAGGTAAATCGTAAAAATTCCTATCTGATTGCTTAAATAAATAAAATAAATAGAAAGAAAAAATATGGTCGTCGTGCTTCCACTGTACTTCAAGGGATAATCAGCTGTGACAACGTACTCTGTTTTCACAGCGTCGAAAGCTAACAAGCTCGTCGCCGGGAAAGAAAAGAGCGTGGCCGTCGGAAAAAAAGACATGCGAGCGCGGAGAAAATCACGAAACAGGCTTTCTCTCTCACGAGAATTAAGCAACTCGCGTGGGGATGATGCCCAGTACTTCGTCGTCCGATCGTCGCTACACTTCAAGCCTTTTTCCCCGTCCCCCCTCGTGCGGAATCGTTTTCTCTCCCGTGGGATAGGGCTTGGAAAAAAGCTTGCGAAAAAAAACGGAGGAGAGAAAAAAGAGAGAGAGATGAAAGGGGTGACTGCGTCCGACTTTTGCAGCGAGAGCCGAGAAAGAGAAAGAGAGAGAGAGAGAGAGAGAGAGAGAGAGAGAGAGAGGAAACTTGAGAACCCTCTGCGACAATTTCAATTCTTTCGCTGCCGGCTGCTTTTGTTCCTTTTTCTTCTCACGAGAGAGCTGTGGAGAGCTAAGATTCTTAAAACTTCAGAGAGCAGAGAGCGAGAGAGAAAGAGAAAGATTTTTCGATTTTAATTACAGTTTTAACATATTTTAATAAAATCCGGGACGACGGAACTCCTTCTTTTCCAGGTCTTACACGCTACGACGCGCTGGCGCTTTTTCAGTCGAGAAAATTTTCCGACTGGATTTCAAGAGATTTAGCGCCGAGTTACCCGCGATAATTGCTTCGACGGGAATTTTTCCGCTCGCCAAAGTTCAAATAAAAAGGAAGGCCGCACTGCAGCGAACGAAAAGTGGGCTAACAAAATATTTGCGCCGTCTCCCTAATCCCGGGAGAAAAGTTTTGTCCATCCAAGCGCGTGCGTGCGATGCAGCGATACTCGCTTCTTTTCTCTTTCGAAGCAACTATATACCGTCTAACCCTTTCGGAGCAGTGCGCGCCTGCCGCCCCCACACTCCGGCCTAATCCAGGCCGCGCGCCGCAAACACCTGTTCGACTTGCTTGCGAAACGACTGCGCTCTCAAAGGCCCTTCCTCTCCTGTTTTTTTTTTTTTTTCTTTATTTTCCTGCTCTCTTTGCTTGCGATACTCGCGAGCTGGAAGAGAGGATCGCAGTCTTGCGAGATCCTCGAGAGACGCTGGTGTCCCGACGACCAGCGGCGGGACAAGTGTGCAAGCGAGTAATATACACGACGCTGTGTCGAAGTGCGTGGAAAATGAGTTTGCGATTCAGTACGTGCTCTCGTACGATATACATAGACATACTTTTGAGAAAATATTGTACACCTTTGCCCACACGTTTGTCAATGTTGCATGCACGATAATCGAGAAAAAAGCCTTGCGGACCGTTTTGCTTGACAAGTGTGTAGAAGCGGAGGCATTTTTCTACAATACGCTTATCAGAGTAGACTCGATATAAGAAGCAGCACTCATGCGATGGCTATATATGACCCCCCCCCCCCCTACACACATATTCATTCGATCGATTCGATACACGTAATATATAGATAAATCATACACAAACGCACGAGACAAAGACACCCTAAGAAAACAACGCCATCGCCCAGTGCCCGGGCAAGAGCACAGCATACCAACTAACCCCGGCAGTTCTTCTCGCAGATCTTCATGCACAAGAACGCGATGCAGATGCACGCGCGTGAACTCGGTGCGGCGGCTGGTGCCCTCGGCGGCGCGGGACGTCCCGGCGCCGGCGGAGTCGGAGGCGGCCTCGCCGGTCTCGGCGGCAGCCTCGGCGTGGGAGTCGGCCCCGGGGGCATGATCACCGGCAACGAGGTCAAGCCCCACCAGTGCCAGCAGTGCCTCAAGTCCTTCTCGAGCAATCACCAGCTGGTCCAGCACATCAGGGTGCACACCGGCGAGAAGCCCTACAAGTGCAGCTACTGCGACCGCAGGTTCAAACAGCTCAGCCACGTGCAGCAGCACACGAGGCTACACACCGGTGAGTACACGCCTCTCTCTACTACTATACTACCACTGCTACTACCACTGCTACTACAGCCGTGTGTATATATACACGACTCAAGTTTAAAGTACAGTAACCGCCGCCGCGCTTCTCCAAATCTCCGCTCGCGCGCAATAACATTAGCATAAAAAGCAGCGGAGCGCGCGCGCGAGCAGAGATCCCCATAAAGCTTGCCGGGGATCGCTCGCACGTGAATCAAAAGCCCGCGAGCTCACTGCAGTCATGAGAGCCGGCGATAAAGGCTGTGCGCTCGCCGCTCTGGCGGTAGCCCGCTTGCGTGCGCGAATGTCAGGGAAATACTTACTGATAACTGATAACGCGCGCGTTCTGTTGTGTTGCCGCCACAGCGCGATATATCTCGTTATTTAGCTTAGCCGGCCGCTGCCCAAGATAAAGCCACTTGCGCTCCTTTCTTTTATTTTTCTTCGAGGCTCTCTTACGCTACTGCAGCTCTCTGGCGCGCGTATATATATAGACTTCGTCCTCGCGGCCGGCCGGGATTAAAAGCGAAAAGAATTTCATTAAGGGATGAGGGGGTGGGAGGGAGAAAAAAACGAGAGTCGACGAGCGCACTCACTCGGACGGTATTGAGTACTCGGCTCTCGACGCTTTTGGCTCCTTTTCTTCGCCTGCAAAGATGCTTCCTCTCTTCCATTTTTTGGCGAGCGAGTTAGCCTCGAGGCGCGCGGTCACGCCTCTCGTTTATATACCCAAAGATCTCTTTCCTGCGATCAAAGCTTTTCCACGCGGAGAGAGAATCGTCGAGGATGATTATGTGCGTATACGGAATAAAACGCGCGCGCGCGTCCACTTTCGCGGATTAAATTTAAAGAAATTATACGCGCCTGTCGCGCTCGAGGGCAGAGATTAAGCAAAACAAATTTTTCTCTCAGAGCTCGCGGCCACCCTTGAGGCATAACGCGCACGCGACCGGACCCTCGAGATCCCACTCGCCCCTCCGCCTATGTATGTATATACACCATAAACGCGCCGGCAACGCGAAAGAAATTCACTTTGGCCGGCCAGCTCTCGCGAGAATAAATAAAAAGGGAGCGCGAGAATTTCGAGTATTTAATCTGGTGAGTTAACAAGATCCTTGTGAATCGAGACGCGAGGGAAAGGTGCGCGCTCTCTTTCTTCTCGCTCGGGCTCCCTGCGTATACGGCGTAAAAACAACTTTATTCTCGCTGGATGTATCCTTTGACCGTTTGCGCTCTCGGAAGAAAGTCTCGCCAAAGTAAAACATTATTGTTGCGCTCGCTGCGTGTACGTGTATAATCCGAGTACTCATAGAATATCTCTCTTTAATTTTGGACCCTCGTCACTAAGACCGTTTCCGCCTAATCCGCGCATAATCCCACCTTCGTAATAACTCCTTCTTTTCTCGCGTGTAATCGAAACAAATTCGCAGCCGAGCCTCGTCATCAAACGCATCGGATGAATTTTAATGCTTTTTTAATAATCCCTCGCTCTCGCTCTGTCTCTCTGTCTCTCTCAGTGTCCCGCGTGTACAGGCCGTGAATGAAAGGAAAAAGGGTTGAAACTCGTTGGCGGAGCATTGATTTCGGCATGTGCGCTCGGGGACTCGCTGATCGAGCTGCCCCCGTCACTGCGCGGCACTAATAACCCACCCCGAAGAATTCCCCGAATTTTTTTTGTTCTTGCCTGTTCGCCAGATTATTATAGCCTGTCCGCTCGTCGAAAGGAGAGAGAGAGAGAGAGAAAGGGTGTTCCATAGACTACTTTGCCATCGAGGTTAAACAAATGTCGCTTCTTGCGCTCCTTCTAATTGCTTTTTAATTTTCCGGCGTACCTATTGTATACGGGTTTATACGGAATAAAAGTAGGCTCTGAAATTTTGTTTGAGAATTAGAATAGACGAGCAAGCACCTAGCGTATCTGAGAGCTATCGAGCTAAATTTAAACAGGGCTGCAAAGATCGATAATCTATCCGACAGAAGTTTGCGCCTTCGTATTTTCGAAATCAATATACATCGGCAGCGCTATAGCTATATATACGATGTACGGGTCCAAGCTGAGCAGGCAAAAAAGAAAATATCGAACGAACATCTCTGGTTCGCGCGTCGCACGCAATCATATACAGATATACAAGCGCAGCAGCTCGAGTATATAGGCAAGTGCATATCTAGGGAGAACCGCGAAATCAATTTCGCAGAGCATAGGCAGGCGATTCCGGACGATTAGGGCTGACAATTACGGACCCTCTCTCTCTCTCCCTCTCTCTCTCTCTTCCCCTCTAATTCTGCTGCCGCGTTTTCCTTCGTTCCTATACAACCTATCCTGCAGATTATGCGAAGCTACGCGCTGCTCGCGTGTAAGCCACAGGGTAAATGACCCAATTATTTAGACTTTCATAGCGTCGAAGCGCTGGGAATTGCTCGAGTCTGCGCTATTTTTAACTTCTATTTATGGCGATAATAATTTTGTGTAACCAACTTCATAATTAATAATTGAATTATGCTCCTCGCACAAGCTTCGCGCACAAACACGGACTGTTTATGCGTGTTTTTGTATAATTCTAACGATATGTCAGAGAGCCCCGAATTAATTTCAATAACGATTTAATTCAGCGAAATTAAACGCGTATTCCGCTCATCGGCGCTTCGCGAAAAATGCACTGTTTTTTTTCTTTCGATTTAATTTAATTACATAATACAAACGAGCAGTGGTTAAAACAAGGGATTACTCGAACGACACTCTCGTTACAGATTATTTCATTTTTGCGATGAAATAATTCAACGAGACATTAAATTGAATTATTTAAATTATTGAAACAAAGCTTGTTTTACAGTGTATAATACACGCTTTGATATCCCTTCCAGTCGATCGATTTCGTCGAAATAAACACCTTTCTGTAAAAATTATTCGCCGATTGCAACAGTTTCAATATTCGTAATATGCGCTCGGAAATATTTGCTCCCATTAATTATTAGAAGCGACCATATATATGATCAGCTATAACCAAGCTATAGCAGCAGTATACCGGTACGAAACGAGCCTCGCTATATAATAGCTGCTTCTGCTCGCTTAGGTATTTACGCTTTTTCCGCGAGCGATAGATATTGAAACAATGTATTCGCGTGTATAATCTCGTTGAGCAGCGCGTATATGAATTAATCGGATTCTATAATGGCGGTTATTCGATTAGTGAATTATTTTACAGCCGGGCAAATTTAGCGTTATAAATATTTAAGTTACAGCCCGCAGCCGGCATTGGGACTGGAATTTTGTTTCTAAATTCTTAATTTTTTCCAGAAATCAATCGGGAATTAGCGAGAATTACGAGCCGAACGCGATGAATAATAGATTAAACGCTTTTAATTAGCCGTTGATATAAGCTTTATAAATTATATTTGTCCTGTGTCGTTCGACAGAAAAGATTATAATTTGCTATTTGCGACGAACCGATAATAATTACGATAGCCGCGCGTATCTTTCCGACACTCCCCCCAATGAAATCTCGATTCGGCGTTGAATTCGGAAAATTTGGACATAGCTGAATTTACTGCATTCGATTCAAAATGAGTCGCCTATACTCGTGCAAGCTGCAGGCTATACGTTACGCACAAGTGTATGGGGTTCATTTATTACCGGACTAGAGTTGGACAGGCCGGAAAGGGGTGTGTTGCCTCGCTCGTAATTTAATGAGGGATATGAGGATAATTTTTCCGATAATTCGAGGGTAATTCGTTGTTTTTCGTGACGAATGGGCTTTGCTGAAAAGATACGAGTGGAGGAATAGTTAATTAGCGAATTCTCCTCGAAATTCGGAAATATATAGCTCGATCAGCTCTTGCACTCACCGTGCGCTATCGCTAATAGAAACATGTTCTATTTCTGCCTAGGATGTATTATAATCAACCTCGTAACCATTTCACTGATGAATAACTCGTTAACATTGCATACACGCGCTCGTGTTCTATAACCAATTATGGAGCTGCATTCAAATTTTATAATAAATCCAATGTATTAGACGATACAATAAACTAATACTAAATTACGTTCCGTATAATGCAGATAAAGATAATGCGCTATTCGAATGGTTTACATTATTCCAAATGAGCTATGACCACAAGTGTACTCCTTTTGCGGAGAAAAGAAATCGAAATTCTCAATCGGTAATAATAATAGCAATAATAATAATAATAATAATAATAATAATAATAATAATAATAATAATAATAATAATAGCAATAATAATAACAATAATAAAGCAATAATAACAGTAATAATAATAGTCCAGCAGCAGGCGATTTTAATATTTTAAGTGCAATTCCCTGCGTACGCGTTGATATACCTATATCTGCGCGTGTTAGCCTGAAAACAGCGCAATGCTGCATAGTTCGCTAATGCACGCATATATATCGAATAATCCCAAACGATAAAGACAGAGCGCACTCGAGAGACCATCACTGCAGAGGTAGCCAAACGGGAAAAGCACCAGTGTGCATTCCCCCGCAGCCTCCCCTTGCCCCTCCCCTCTGTCGCCCAACTAAACTGCCATTATAATGTTTATACCCGGGCGCATATATAATTCATTAACCGAAATTCGCTGGCCGGGCTAGTCCCCGATAGCGCGTTAAGTTACATGCTCTCTCCCTCACACGCAAACATAATGGCAGAGAGTACACTCGGTTTGCGAGTGTGCGATATCGATAGCCGATCAATATATGTATATAGTTTCACCCCCGGCCGAGCCTAGACAAATACAACCCTGCCCGCTCGCTGCATCCAGTCTCTCTCTCTCTCTCTCTCTCTCTCTCTTCTCTTATTATCCCGCGCTGCATCTCGTTTCCTGCGCGCCGACCAATCGCTGCTTTCAAAGCCATCCCCACCCCCGAGGCCGACTGCAGTGAATGGGGATATGGAGGGAGCGCCGCGCGCGCATTATAAAGGGGGTCGGCAGAGAAAAAGCGCGGGAATTTTTAAAGTTCGCGGCGCCACTATCGCTCAATAATGGTTGTCGCGCTTGCGCACCGAGCCCCCCCCCCCCCGCCGACACATGTGTGTGCGCGCGTAGAGCGCCGGGGAGAGTATATCGGGTATATGCAGCCAGCCGAGATTACCCCCTCGCACGGGCCGATTCAATTTCCAAGCCGAAATCTAATGATCCACCGCTCTAATCGTTTATTTCCGAGAAGCTGCGCGCATCGGTGCGAAATTCAAAATTCCCGCGCAAAAGATTCGGCGGCCGCGCGGCAGAGCTCACACGCCAGGCACAGCGAATTACAGACACGCCGGAGACGGAAGGGAAATGACAGAGGGGGAGGGGGAGCGCGAGGGCGAGTCTACGGGAGGCGGAGGATGATGATGACGGACGCGTTGCAATCATCGAGCCGCGAATGACGTTTAACGCGCTCGGATGCGCTTTGTAATTGCGCGCGCGTATAGACGAGGAGGTCGGAAAAATCCGACGGGAGATGGTTATTGGTTTGGAAATGATGACGTCGAGGACGAGGACGCCAGCGCTGATGATGATGATGACGATGTTCACGGCAACGATGCGAGCGCGTAACGAGTTTCCAGGGCATTTTTTCCTATCCTATATTTCCAGAGTCATAATTTGATCGGGAATTTCTGCTCTTTTTTTCTGACGAGAAAACGTCGAGCGAACGCGTACGTGCCCGTTTAAGGGTTGTCGCGCTGCCTAACGCAAATAAGAGCCGATAAACGTGATATCAAATATTATCCTTTATTCTCTGCGATCGGCAGTGCGATATAATGCTCATATTATACGACATCAATCCGGCAGTTGGAAAACGCGATCGAATCGTAAAACTAAAATTTATCACGCTTTTTACGGTAATACCGATGATTATATAGTCCATGAATAATGAAAGCCAACGTCCACGACAGCCGCAGAAGGAGTAAGAGACACACACACACACACACACACACACACACACACACACAGAGAGGGAAACAAAAGCCGGCGATGGAGGTTTGATTACAGCTCGACGTGCGGGGAAATATCATTATGCGCATCGAAAAAGGGGGAGAGACGAAAAATCGAGCAGTCGCTCTCTTTTCCATCCTTGACCCAACTCCTATCTCCCTCTCTCTCTCTCTCTCTCTCTCTTTCGCTCGCTCGCTCGCGCTGTTATTACCCCTTTCGACTGCGAGCGGGGATGGGCCGCTTGAAAAAAGCCTCACGTTCTCGCCGCGAAATTGACCGGACAATTTTTAAGCCCACTTAATGCTGAGAAAAATTGCCGTTTCGCTGTCGCATGAATAAAAATTACACCAAGCGTAGTTATAGAAGCGAGAAAGATAGGGTTGCGAGAGTCACATTTTTAGACTTGATGTCTTACGGGTTATTGCTTTTTTTGAGGAGAGAAAAAAAGCGGGAGGAAGAGGGAAAGAGAGAGATTCCGCGCGAAACGGAAAGGGCTTTAGCAATTTCGTTCTCCCGCGACTCCTGCAGCAAAGAGAAAAGTGGACTAGCAGCAGTTGCTCGGCTTTTAATTCGCTTATTTTCCAGCCTTAAGAATTCATGTTTACCTGCGCAGCCCGACAGCCAACTGGATAAAAGAAAAATCAAAGCAAAACGTCCCGCCATCTCTCTCTCTCTCTCGTCCACGATGCGCAGTTAAAAAGACGTTGGGGCGGCGAAGCTTTGGCCGCGTTACTTCCTTGTACCTCTCTCTCTCTCTCTCTCTCTCTCTCTCTTTGCTATACTTTTTTGCCCTTTTTATCGCGTTCTCTTTCGCTCTCTCGCGCGCGCGCAGCGCAAATGGCGCGGAATTAAAGATTAAACAAAGTGGAAATCCGTGACGTTTTCAGCCGCGCCACTTGTCGGCGGCCCTTAGCCGGCAAAAGGAATAGCGATCTGCTTATCCCGGCTTCCACAGCTTCTTTATGCCGTAGTTCTCTCGTCGCGTCGAAGGGAAGTGGGAGAGAGAAGGAGAGTCGAGGCGAATGAATGAGAAAGAATATTGCAGGAGTCGCGAGTCCCTTTTCCTCGGTTTTCACCTCGTTGGCAATTCTTTCGCTCGGCGCTTTGCTGCAAGAGAGCAATAATCCACTCCGCGCCGGGAGATCCAGTCTTCGCGCGTTCTCAATTGCGCGCTCCATTATGCGAGAGGAAACGAGGCGCGAAAGATATTTATCAGATTGATTTATTTTAATAAGTCGCCGTTGACAATTTTCCTTCAAGTTTTATCTCGTCGCGCGGATGTGTATCCAATGAATTAGCAGCCGCACCACGCTCTCGCAGCGTGTATACTTTATCGATGCATATATGTACAGATATACGCACGCACGTATACGCTCTCGCGTGTACGCACTCGATTCGATTCCATATTGCTGCATTAATCGTGGGCCTACACGTATACGCGGTATAGAAAAAGGCCCGAAAGAGATAAAGGACGAGATCCTCTCGTAAAAAGGCTCGTCTCGTCTCTCGCGCACCCTAATATCCATCGCGCGCGAGCGAGTGAGCGAGTGCACGCACTAAATCAACACGAGTGTACATGACACGCACTTCATTATACACACGGAGCCGCCAGTGCACGCTCGCTCGCGAGAGAGAGAGAGAGAGAGAGAGAGAGAAGAGAGAGGAGAGAGGCTAATAAAGGGTCTAGCCGCGCACTCGACTCGCGCGCTGCACACACGCATTACGCAACGAGCGCGACGCATCGTCGAGACGGTAAAACAGAAACGCAGAGCGCACACTGGCATGGAAATTAGTCGAACTACACGCGTAAACACATACGGCCTTATGGCGCGTAAGCATAGACATCAGCGCCGAGAGAGAGAGAGAGGCAGCTCTCCGGCTATTTAACCTAGTCATGCCGTATGTGCAGCTCGTTCTCGTTCAACCCTTTTTTTCCTTCCTTCCTTCCTTCCTTCCGCGAGGGTTAATTTGAATAGAGCTCGCGCGCGGCCGATCCTCGGCATTAGGCGACCGCCTACAACTAACTGCGGGCCTACTCACTTTTTTTTCTTCCTGTATAGTCCGCGTTATTCTGGCCCGCTTTTTTTCGACGCAGGACAAACGCGGGGGAAAGGGGCGAGGGCGCATCGTCTCGTTCGCTCTTTGTGTATTACACCGAGTTCTTCGCTTTTCGATTAGACGGCCGGTTAGTACAAGCGTATAGGTGCAGGCTTAGATTTTTTTTCATCTCGAGTGCCGGGCAAAAAATTCGGGCGATGACGCGTCGATTCTCGTTTCATTAGCCGGAGACTCGGTGCTCGCCTCTTTGTTACGAGAGCGAACAGAAGCTGAAAATTTTTCTTTTTTTTCGTTGTGCATAGGCACAAATTGTTCAGCCGAAAGAGACACACACGTGCCCGGTGGGGAGAAAGAAATCGAAGGCAGCAGCCAACGATTGAACACAGCGAGAAAGCGCTTTTGTCGCTCGCTTATGTAGAGAGGGAGAGGGAGAAGGAGAGAGAGAGAGAGAGAGAGAAGAAATAATAAATTGGCGCGAGAGTATCGATCGACAACATAAACTTCGCCAGCCGTCACGAGCCCACTATCGCGCGTCTCGCGCGATTTCTCTCCCCGCTAGATTCCGATATTGTTGCCATGAGGACGATGCACTTTTTTTCACAGTACAGCCTCGCCTTATCTTATCGGCGCTGATGCACCGCGCGAAGCGCGCAAAATGTGTGTGTATACGTATATATATACACTTATAGCTGCGCTGGAGATGCAGCTGCGGAGAGAAAGTGACACAATCGCGCCGCGAGTAGTCTCTTTTTCACCTATCGCCTATATTTAAACGTCACCCATTCAAAATCGTGTAGCTACGAATTGTCGTGTCTTGAAAAAGTTTATTGTCTCGGGTCTACCCCACTCGTACAGTACGCATAATTATCGAATCGCAACAATAGATAAGCGAGTCGAAGCTGTGTGCGAACGTCAGCTAAAATGTCCCGACATCCGCTCGCAGATGCATGCACATGTGTATGGAGAGCGAGAGAGAAAGAGCGCGTGAAATCGGACCTTCGGAGAACATGGTCTTGTATACATTCGGTGTACATATTGCCCGCTCGAGGCCGCAAAGAGCAAACACGAGAAACTTATATGAATCGCGCGCGCTCGTCTTTATTATCTCTGCGGCTCTGGAGTCCTCGACGCTCTCTTTCGTCATTTTTTCTTCATCTCATTAAACGTTTGTTCTCCCGCTAAATCAAGCCGCTCTGTGCATTTTCAAGGTCCCGCGCGCGGCAATTACCCGCCGTAATGCAGCGCGGCGCGAGAGGAGCGAGGAATGACGCGAAGGAATTCCCGCACACTCGCGACGCGCGAAATGTGAAATTTTCCGCGCACCGCACACACAGCGCACACAGCTAATATACCACGGCTATAGATGAAATTAATTCTAATCCTAATCGAGTAGACCATCTATATACCTTTCACCTTCGTCGGAAAGCTCCGATTCGAGGAGAGCCTTTCCCATCGCGGCGGCGGGTCGGAAGGGGAGGGAAGGAGAGAGAGAGAGAGAGAGAGAGAGAGAGAGCCTAGGATTTTCTCAGCGATCCACTTTCCTGTCCGGATAAGAGGCGCACGCACACGCATCCTCCCTCTCTCTCTCGCTCTTTCCTTATAATTTCTCGGGCTCGCCGGTTTCCGCGATGCTTATCTTCCGCAGCGCGGAGAGTCCGCTCGTCGTGGAAGGTGCGCCTGCACGAAATAAAGAACGTCTCGGGCACGCCTGCGTATATGGATATAGTATGACCGGTGTGTGTGCGCGCGTTATACGTGTGTTTACTGTGCAGTATGTGCGATGAATGTCCATTCGGTTCGGTTCTCTCTGGAGGTATACATACATATAGGCGTGCAGGTTCGGCCCCTGCAGCCGTCGCGCGAGTATAATGCAATTAAAGTTTGGATATCGCGCAGGGCGGAAAAGCTCGCGCGCGGCTGCTGCGGCCTATCGAGTTTCTTTGTGATTGATGAATCATTGTGCTTTACTCGTCGAGTATATAGAGTCTCTGATAGACTAATAACGCGATGCAGCCTCGGGCCGCTCTTTCCTTTAATATCACGCTGTGTCTTATGTATTATACCTATACAATTATACGTATATAGATTATCGGGAGAGATTTTCTCGAGCCTATTGATATTATACGCTCTGTGTATGTATGAGTGTATCTTGGTCCCGGAAAAATTTGAATTTTCTTATCGGCGAATCTGTCTGGGATAGAGTAGTAAACTCGGAATATTCGATTCGCGAAGAAGGATCGCGCGCAAGTGTCAATCATCGATTAACGACCAATAAAACTTACAGCAACAGCAGCGGCTGCGGCGGCGGCAGAGGCAGAAACTTGCACAGATCTCTCTCGCTTACACTCGCTCGCCGTTAAGACTCCCGGCTCTCAGACCTCGGGGAAAGAAAAAAAAGAATGAACGACGGAATAGACACATAGCCGACATTGATAACGCTCTTGCACACACACACACGTACGCGCGCGCACACGCACACGTGCGCAGGCTCGGCGTTTATTTCTGCCTCGCGCTCGTCTAGTCCATATTTATGGCACTCGTTATTCGCACGGTGTAAACATAACCACGAGCGCCGCCGGTCCCGTGTAGCCCGCGAATCTCATATGCATATACATCCCACGTGTGTATATAATTATACGCGTTTCTATATACATATAGCCGTGCATGCAAAGGAAGAGCGAGTAGGCTACATGCATTATAGCCTCGACGCATTGCTCCGTTGCCGCCGCCGCCGCCGAGCGCATTTCATTAGATTAAAATGTGAAGTGGAGTGCCATCCGGGCGACTTTCTAATCGACTTGGTCTCGCGAGGGATATACGTCTACATGTGTCTCTTCTCTCCGCGCGCGCGCGCGTGTGTGTGTGTGTGTGTGTGTGTGTGTGTGTGTGTGAGTTGTCGCGGCCGCGTCTTTTATCTACAGCAGCGAGACGCCGCCGCGGCCGGCCGCTTTAGCCGGTCAGTAGGTTAAGCATACATATATATATATATATATATATACACACACACACACACATACATGAGCGTGCGAGAATTACAGCATTGAGAGCTTCGCGTGTGTACACAGCACACACTCACAAAGCCTTCGATCTCGACTTTGAATAATACCGGAAAATTCAAGTTCGATTATAATCCGCAAAATCACGACTTCATTTAACGCAGATTTCATATGCGAGCGCGTGCTCGCGGGGCTCGCGCGCGAGGAAATTGATTATTCAAGATTGCCTTTGACAGTTATAACGGCTAATAATTAAGGATTATAATACACTCGGGGGATTTCAATTTTCACATGTAAAACTAACACTCCTACGTTGCGCGCACGCGCGCGCTCGAGCGAGCGCTTGCATAACGGTATCTAAATTAAAAATTTAATGACACCGAGCAAATTCCTCCCCGGCGTTTATTATCCGCATAACGCGTCACATGCTTTCTCTCCTCGACGCGTCGAAAAAGTTAAGCAAAAAGACCCGAGCATAGCTGCATTGGCAAACGATACCCCCGAGCGCGAAACCGTGTAAGCGCACACTACGTCTCTCTCGCTCTCTCTCTCTCTCTCTGTCTCTCGCGCCGCGGTAAGGGTCAGGGCTGTGGCTCACACTCCTGCACACACTCACACACACGGATACGGTCGCAAAAGGAAAAACACTTATCGCGCGCGCGCGCGCGGCGAGTGCAGCGAGATTTATACGCGCGGTGCTTTTATCACCCGTTCCGCTGTTAAGGCCCGCACCAGGAGAATATTGAGCGCGAGCGCGCGCTACGGAGAGCCGCGGCCGGGGCAGTAAAATAAGATATAGATTTCCATCTCTAGGTGGACTTTCTACCCGCGGCGTGTGTAGGAGTTCTTTCTTTCACCCGTATAGAGCTCTCGTCTGTCTGCCGCGGAGTAGTCTACCTATACGTATATACCTGCTGTATAATGCGCTTCGGCCTTTCTTTCGCGCACTTATTCCGACTTCGACTCCGAGAAGATACTGCGCCGGGATCGCCTTGAGAGCGACGCGCCGATTAGGAAAAAAAGCCGAGGCGTATCGATCTCCTTTATTACGGCGGGAGAGTATCTCTCTATATGGCTTGAATTATTAACGCTTGTGCGTATATAATGTACATTACATGTGCGCGAAAAGCATTTGAAAATTTATCTCTGCGTGCGCGCGAGAGCGGCCCCACTGGAAAAATCCCCGAGAGCTTTATATCACCCGCATCGGCATATTACTCGCGCCGCTCGTAACGTTAAATAACAAACAGCGATCGCCAAAGAAAGTTATTATTAATTAAACGAGAGTACAGATATCCACTACTTATACGTATACAGCGTGTACCGCAAGGCTGCGCGCTGCACACACATACACACTTTCCAGCAGATACGACTATATAACGCCCCGTGTGCCGCGAGCGAAATCGTTTCTCTCGGATATATACAAGCTGAGAGGAGAAAACGCTCGACTTTTGGCGGCGATTATGCGTGTCTCGCGTGTGTGTGTGTGTGTGTACGTTACGCTCTAGCTGCGCGCAAGCTGTGCACGAGCAAAAGGACCGATGGCAAATGTGGGCCGGAGGCTGCGAGACGTGTCTGCGGACGGACACCGAAGATAAATTCCGAAGAATTAATTATGTTTATTTTGCGGCGGCATTTTTCACTCCGCGACTTTTTGCTGCTCCAGTTTCACGCTGCTCCGCTACTGCTGCAGCCGCCGCCTGCACCGTGAGCGAGATACATTAGGGACAACTATTTTTTATTCGACTGTGATTAGAATTATATACTCCGATATAGCCTCGCACTTTTCGCCAGATCCTTGCAAACATCGAGTCCAATTACGTTATCTCGATCTCTAATAGGCGCGCGGGAGAGCGAGAGAGACGCACACACCAATAAATAAAGAATCAGCGTTATTAGGCTTCGAATCGGCTAATAGCGCTCGGGCAGAATTTTATCGCGCGCTCCATCGGATATCGGGCTTGCTCCTGACACTCGCGGCACTGTCGCCAAACAAATCGCTAATGCAGCCGGTCACGCAACTTGCTTATGCAAATTCGTAAAGGCGCGACGAGACATTGGAACAGGCGGAGAGCTGCGAGGAGCGTGGAGCAGAGTATGTGCCCAGCTGCACTTGAAATTGTATCAAATCGAAAGGCGCAAGACGGAAGTAGCGCGGGAGGGAAGGAGCGCGGAAGCCTAAATCAGGCGAACTACCTTCCTCAGCCGTGCAGCAGCCGATCGATCCTGCGCCCAGGCAAAAGAAGTAAATAAGTCCTCGCGCGCGAGGCTAGTCGGTCACGCGGCGTCGTATATCCGTCCTCGCTCGGTTCTCGCCTCGTAACGAATGCCGGGGGAAAAGGACGCGAAGGTTATGTGTCTCGATCGAGCGGCAAGGTCGCGTACCTATTGTGTTATACAGCCGTGCATATGCAGCACGCGGCGGCAGAGCTTCCGAAAGAATGCGCTCGCATACATGCGATGTTATATGTGTATAGAGATATTATACTCTCTTGCGAAGACGGAGACGGAGACGGAGAAGAAGCGAGCGGGCCGGTTTTATCGGGGTAGGAAAACGGGCCGATGATCAATCTCAAAAGGAGGCGAAACGAAGACACACACGCGTATGTATATAGCGGCGCGAGTGTAGGCCGTGGAGTGCGCGGACGTCAGTAGCAGTGATGGATCTTCGCATTATTACGTGTTCTCCCGGCCGATTCTCTTGTGTATTATACGTCCGTTTCGTGTAGCCGTGAATTTAGAGCTGCTCACCACCGCAACTCTCTCTCTCTCTCTCTCTCTCTCTGTTCTCTTAATTAACCTTCTTTGCTTTTCTCTCTTTTCTCTATCGCCAGCTCGGCAGCTCTCCCTCTCCCTCTCCCGCGCGCTTCTTCCTTATAAATACATTCGCCCGCCGTATAATGATTTACAAGCTGCGCGCGCGCGCGCGGGCCCCGATGCATGCGACGAGCCGCGATTTATAGGGCTCTCCTATGTGCCGCGCGAGCGCGTATACGTACACGTAGCCGCGACGAGCTATTTCATATTTATGTAATATATCTGTAGAAAGCAGCTCTCGAGCGCGCTATTTTCGATTCGACACGAGAGTGATGAATCATTTTCTGAAATTCCGCTAGCGATAAAATAGAATAAACTCTGTGCGGCCCGGCGAGCGCGTGCGCGCGCGCGCGCGTATGCAGTGCAGCGCACACTAGCTCTGTGTACACTATATGCATATGCAACGTCGAGAATACGCTCGGCGCTTTCATATTCATGCGCCTGGGAATATTATATATTGGAAATTCGTGTTGACCTCAGAATATACACTATAATGTGCCGGGCTTTGAATTGATTTTCGGTTAAAGCTTCATTAGCTTTTTCTTTTTTTTTTCATTATTGAATAGAGAGGCATCCTCGAATATAATTGAGCCATATGCTGGCGCGCTTTAACTCGAAATGATAAGGGGTCTGATAACGAGCCTAGAAAAAAAATTACGTAAGACGCGAGATAAGCAGAGTTGAATCGTGTTCAGTTACAGGAAAAGACTTAGGAAACCGCATATCGTAAAAATATATTGCGTTAATATCGTTACACTAATGTCAAATTCCAAACGAGCTTCTACTTTGAATATACGTGTCGAGGAAATACATTATTTCAAAGGGCTATACAGAATGTCTGTATACAGATTGGCAATTGATACGAGATACTCGAGTATACGGGCAAAGGCTATAAAAGTGCGAGGAAAACGACTTGACGAAAAGAAAATAGCGCGCTTAAATCAGACAGTTGATGAAAAGTAAGCGAGAGCCAGCATCGTCGGCGCTCTTATCTGGGGCGATATCACCGTCGTCTCTACAGCACTAGCGCACGACCTCGCGCGATATTAATCTCTGATAAACGCCTCGCGAGCTCGGCCAGACAAATGGCTCGCTCGGAAAAAATCGTAAAAAGATCCCCGCGTGAAATATACCTCCCCCGGCCGCGATTCCTCCGCGAACATTCATTCTGAGACATTAATTTTTACTTCCCCCTTTTTTCACCCCGTTCGCTCGTTCTCTCTTACTCATCGAGAAAGACAGAGAGAGAGAGAGAGAGAGAGAGAGAGAGAGAGAGAGAGCGAGAGAGACCCCCGTGACTGCCTAATGACCCGAAATCGACTTCGTCCCGCGCGCTCGGGCACTTTCTCATCCCCCGGCGATGTCTTCTTTTTTTTCGGGGAGAAAGGCTTGCCGCGCGCCTGATCTTTACAACGTGTTTGAAATTCATAGGAAAAAAGATAGTTGTTATTATACGCCGAAATTCTCACCCCTTTTTTGCCTCGCGCTCGCTGAACGGCCGCTATGAAGATGTCGTATTCCGCGCTAAGTGGCGAAAAATCCAAGAAGTCGCTGTAACGACTTAACGAAACGACTGCCGCGAGAGCAAAAGGGTTGCGAGGATGAGAGATGAGACATTGCGAGCGCGGGATCGTCGTTATATTATTATACGCTGGGAGGGGACCGGGACATTATGTGGCTCTTATTTTTTTTTTCTCGAATTCTCGTGAAATGCCTTCTATGCAGGCAAATGGACCGAATTTTTTCCATCCACTCGAATGTATTATTGTCGTCGTACAACAATAGTCGGAAACTCGATAAAAAGTCGCGTAACAATTGCATTCGGCCGAAAAAAAACGTCTCGAGCGCGCTACGTGTACACATTCTTTTCACCTTCGTCGTTTCATCGTCAAAGAAGACACGGCTGACGTCAGGTTTCGGGTTACCATCATCATCGGCCTCGTCTCCACCCTCCGTACAATAAAGATTCGACTTTTTGTCCCCCGTTCTCGAGCTACATAGTTCCTTCATCTCGGCGTTTTTTTTTCCTTCTGACCCTCTTCCTCCGGCGCGGTACCCCTTTTCCGCGGCCGTGGCGGCACACCTCGCAGGACAAAGCACTCGCGCGAGTCTCACAATGGGTCTCATCAGGGATCGGGAATAAATTACTTACAGAGCTCGCTCTCGGCGCGCCAGTGAGAAAAATGATCGAGGTCGGTCTGTCTCTCGGTTACACCGAGACGCTCGCTCTCCTAACGACCCTGCGCGCGGATATTCGCGCCTTCTTTCCCGCGGCCATCTGCGTATAGCGCACGTCGTCTTCTCTCGTGATCATCTCGAGCAAAAAAAAAGAAAAAAAAGACGGGGGCCCCGCTTTCGCCGCGAGCTCTCCCCCCGAGCGTTGATTTTGTTATTGTTGGAACTGAGACGTTTTAATTTTAGATCTGTTTGCTTTCAACTAATCTCGTACATGAGGTCAAAGTTTAATTAGAAGCGACGATATGTATCGTCAGTAGTGCGGCACAAAAGTTTCTAGTCTACGCTTAATTGCGAATCTGCGAGATTTTTCCTGTGTACGTGCACACGCACACTATAGCGCGTCGCGCAGATAACGCAGATAATTTTCTCCAACGTGCCTAATAAAAGATGAATTGGTTGTTTAACCCGAATAACGCATTTCTGCGCAAGAGAGAGAGAGAGGGAGAGAGAGAGCCACCACAACATCGTCGACAAACCATATACTATACTCATAAAGCTCTGGACGCATTAACCTAAATTATTCAATAACTAATTTACACCGATCTCGTACGCGCTCCCAACTGAATAAATGAACACAGGAGCGGACATTCGAATGTCCATCGATAATAACGAGCCGCGCGACACAATCTTCGTACCGCCCGAAAATCCGCGGAAAAAGGCTGACGGCCTCGAGCACAGCTTCCAGCTCTAAATTGCAACTCTCCCGATTTCTCATTACGCGCTCTCACCCCTACTGCTCCATCCTCCACGCGTTCGAGCTGCGACCGCGAAAATTTCGAATTAAGAGGTTCATCGCCCTTCCGATGCAGCGTGAGGAGAGAGAGAGAGAGAGAGAGAGAGAGAGAGAGAGAGAGAGAGAGAGAGAGAGAGAGAGACAGAGAAGGATCTGAAGGCAGTGCATGTGCGAAGCGCACACACGTCGGATCGCCTCCTCCTACACACGAGGGCAGAAGCAGCAGCAGCAGCAGCAGGAAGGAAGCTCGAGGCTCGAGAACTAGAGAGGGAAGGGTTACCATAGCCCCCGGGGTCAGCGACCACGCGCTTGCAGAGTCAGCCGGCTTCTACGTGCCATACGTGCGTAGGTCTACGCGCAAATTCACGAGCATCGTCCTTTACCTTTCATACAGTTTTATACTCCCTTTCCTCACACCTACGCCTTACACATACCGCGCTCCGTCTGATGAACTCGCGCTGTCGATGTCGCATCGTTCACCCACGGCCGATTATTATATTCTTTTATTTTTTCCCTTTTATTCATGAGGCATTATGCGCTCTTTAATAAGATATGCGATGAATCCGAGTGAAATTTGCCCGCGCGTACGAAACGTGAAATTAGAGGTAACATAATAATCCGGACGGGTGAAGAGCTGCGCGGAATAATTGCGCTAAATAATTATTGCGGATGGATATAATGCGCGCAGACGAAATTTGCGGTATTTCGTTATAACTCTAATCTGCGCACTTTTGACATAGCTTATAGCGCTGCGTTCGCCTATAGCCGGCAATTTCAAATAATTATACTGTTTAATCCATTCGCACAATATATACGTTCGGTGCACCGTTCATGCGTAAGAGAATAAAACGATGAACGGGCGAGGAAAAAAAAACAAAGATCGCAAAAGGGGTGAGGAAGAAGAGAAAGAGATAAAGTGAGTAGGCGGCATCGGCCATTATGTGCGAGAGAGAGAGAGAGAGAGAGAGAGAGAGAGAGAGAGAGAGAGCTGGCATGAAAAAAGGGCTCAAGCAGGTGGAACGAGGCGAGGGAGTCAGCCATATGCTTATAAAGAAACGATAGCCACCCGCTGTACTGTACGTATACCTACCTGCACTGCGTATACATCTAACTTCGAACTGCACACGGCTGCCTCTCGTCGTAGCATCTAACCGGAAGTCAGACTTTGTATCGTCGAAAAATCTTCCGATACCCTTCTTCTCTCCTTTCTTTTTACACGGGCACAATTTGTATGCTAACTCGAGGCTCGGTGTTACTCCTTTTTTTTGTCTCGGCTATCTCATCGCGTCGTCACGTTAACGTATGGGCTAATTTATTTTTCTCTTATTTTGTTGCACCCGGCCGCGTCTGATTTGTCGATCGCAAGCGCATTGAAAACGCATTAGCGTAAATATTAATCATTCGCCAAATGAGTTAAGGATTGCATTGTTCATTAATAGCTAACTCATAAACGTGGTGATGCGCATCATTGTTTTGAAAATTGATAGTTAAATAATTACTGTAATGCATGGGAATTCAATTACTCGAAAATCCTTTCTATTTTAGCATTTTGAATAAACTCCAACTGAACATAAATCCGATAATTGATTATTCAAAAGTTGTGCAAAATCGATGTGATTGCGCTCGAAACACAAGATGCGGCAACCAGAATCGAAAATAACGAAGTAAATGTATTTTACAATACTGGAGAACGTTGAAAATATTATTATTTTCTTATTCTTCGTCGTTTAAAGTATAACTCTTTAAAAATTGTAAATAAAGGTTATGATTACGGTCGAAGTAGTTACGTTTGTCGTATGCCGTTAAAAAGTTTACAAATTATAAATAGAATACATAGATAGTGAATTCACGTACATATATTTCCAAAGAAGATTTAGCCGAACAACGCAACGCGAGAGGAGCTGCGTAATCGAGCGACAAATTTTTTGAATTTCATAAAACACATCATCCCGTCAGCATAACAGTTTAATCTCGAAGCGCGTTGTTCCGGATTTTCCTCGTCGCTCGAGATTAAAAGGACACACACGCACGCATCGTATATAATATATAGGCGTGTCCTCTCCCGCCGAATATATACAGCGCGCTTATACGCTCTCCAACAATATATGCACGCGCGCGTACACGTAGTTAATATCGAATATTTGCACTTGATGCGGCGGGTACACACGCGCGTTGCGAAATTTTTCGGCTACGGGGATGACGATCGCCGCGAAGCTGAAATTGAAAATCCGTCCGAAACGGGCTTGATGCGCGCGCGAGGTGCATTTTTGTTAGGGTGACAGTTACGAGGGCTTTAGCCATTGAATTATTTCGTATGGTATGCGCTCGTTCATGGATGCATAGAGCATATTCGCGATATGTTATTTATAGTTAAAAAGGATACTGATGGACATCTTCAGTTGGGTATATATACTCGTATATCTATTGGTTCTCGTGAAATTTCAAAAGCTGATGGAATACACATTAATTTCAATTTGCTAATAATAAAATGATTAATTGCGTCTCCAAGTTTCGGTCATGCAGCTTTATATTTCCACGTGTTTGCCTTCATGATTTTTAAATACAAAATCAACTTTGAACCTCTGTAGTCATCGATAGTCAGTGAGCAGTTCGACGAGGATTCCAGTGCTTCCTATTTTCGCGGCAAAAACTTGTACAGCCGTTAAAGCAAATGAAAATTCCCTCTATCACTGAATAAAGTAATCACTAATATTAATTCAATGATATGCAATATTGTATTCTGCGTCACACTTCGCATATGCACCCGAGAAAGAGGCTCGTCGCGTGCGTTTGTGATCATTGGATCAAAGGCAAATATTACAGGACTCGCGAGTTTTACCTCTCGTGGTCGGTATCACGCATTCGAGTACATAGTATAGTGAAAAAATGACCGGGTAATGGAGAGTCATTAATAACGAAATACCTATCTCCGACAGGACATTTGCCCTTTATTATGTATATCGTATACGTATGCACTACCGCGGGTTGGATGTAAAAACAGGCGTAGTCCGAGGCGTAAAACGAAACGTGCGAGCCCCATAAATTGTGCAGCTCGAGCAGTGGGAGCTCGGCGGCGGCGGCGGCGGCAGCGACCGTTTTAAAAATCGGCAAAAAAATCATCATTAATCCGCGCGCAGCGAAATATCTGTGGAAATTACGCAGGAGGCGGTGGGTGGATTGGAGGGTCGAGAGGGGGGCAGTCAGTAGCTCTCGGTGGAGTGGCTACGGGGGAAAGAGCAGGACGGGGGGGGGGGGGGGAGGGTGGCTGGGCCGGCATCACGTTAATTCAAGCGAAAATTCCGTATACGAATTCGACCATAAATTTCTCGCTAAAATTCCCCGGACGCTCCCCCCAAAGAGAGGCTGCTGCAGTGGCGCGGCCTGAGCTCGCCCCTGCTGCTGCTGCTGCTGCTGCTGCTACTGATGGTGGTGGTGGTGGTGGTGGTGGTGGTGCTGCTGCAGCCGATGATGACTGTAGTCCGCTCGTGCACACACATACGGCGCCGCACGCAGACGAAGACTCGAAATTTCGCTGAGAGGGACGAGCGCATGCATTGCCCTCGCGCGCCAGTGTAGAAGCACACATACGTTCGCCAGGGGGTAGAAATCATTAAAGGGGCGTGGCGTGGGGGGGCCAGTTGCTGCGCTCTACGGCCGTGTTGCCCGGATGACGGTCACGTGGAACCAACATGGCTGCCCGCACACGCACACACGCGCGCGCATACAATGTGTGGATAGGGATTTCCCCTCCACTTGAGCACCCGCTCTACGATCCGCACTCACACGTACGCGTGCTCGCCCTCGCTTCCTCTTTGCAACAGTCATTTGTTATCGGCCATTTTATTTTAATGATTTCCATGCATGCGTGAAACGCTCCGGCGCGCACTGTCTCTCTCCTGCAAGTACGCGTGTCTCTACGCGTCCAGTGTATATGTTGAAGCGCAATGCACCTACGCTCTTGTGCTGCTGCTGCTGCTGCTGCACCGAGATCCCGGATAAAGCGTATATTTAGGTACTTACCCAGAAGAGAGAGCGAGAGAGAGAGAGAGAGTTAGCATCATCTGTTACTCTTGCTCTGGAAATTGCGCTTGAGAGAGGCTGCCGCTGATGCTGATGCCGCAACGGAGTGCGCGCCTGTGCTTGTAAGATTTTTTCTCCCCCCGCAGTGTCCCTCAGCGCAGCCTTGCACTCTCCAGGGGAAGCTTTAATATATTCTCTCTCTCTCTCTCTCTCTCTCTCTCTCTCTCTCTCTCGCTCGCTCGCTCGCTCTCATGCAGAAACAGCGGACAGCATGATTTTCGCCTCTCGTACTCAACGCCTGGTTGATTTTGTCACTGTGCAGTCTGTCGCTCGATGATAACGATGTTTTTCGAGCGCCGCTGCGCGCGCGCGCGCGCGCACTCGCGGCTTTTTTGCCCGAGGGGGAGGCTCGAGAGGCCGAGTCATTACGGGAAAGCTTGTTAGTCATCGACAAATTGTTCGGACTTTTATTTGCGGCTGTAAATCTACGCGCTGACGCTTTATGGAGAGAGCCGTTCTACGGAGTGAGAGAAGAGAAAGAGAGAGAAGAAAAGATGCTACTTTTTTTACGCGTAGTTTACTGGAGAGAGAGAGAGAGAGAGAGAGAGAGAGAGAGAGAGAGAGAGAGAGAGAGGACGTTAGCTCTTTTTTTATTTCCAACTCGACATTCAAATAAGTTTGCAGAAGTAGAAACTCGGGATAATGCACCTGGAAATATCCTAAACTTTTTAACGACGATAGCGCGAGCTCCGCTTTTGTGTACACCGAATTCAGTAGATATGTGTGTGTGTGCGTGTGTATCTTATATATAAGGCGAAATCCCGCCGGCCGACGAAATATTAAAAAGGTACTTATAATGCCGCTTTGAATCTATGAGCTCGCGAGTATATGCATGCGTCGCTGCATGCATGCATCATTGCTTCGGAGCACAACTATATATACCGTTATAAAATTGCAATTATCTTTTTTACGAGTCCGCGCGCACATGAATTATGGGCTCGTGTTTTACTCTGCACGAAGACCCCCGCGCGATATTTTTGCAATAGGGCTCTTTTCTTTCCTCGAGACTGCACGCGGAAGGGCCCGGCTAATTAGTTTTTTCTCCAAACCGCGCGCTCGACGCTTTTCTCCGTATAATAAGTACAGCGCGCGCTATTCCAGCCGAGCTTTCCAAACCTTGTCGCTGAATAACGTAGTACCTCCGTAGCATAAATTCCAACCGATTCTCCACCCACACACGAGAGCCATAGTTCAAGCAACTGCTCAGCCAGAGCTCTGCAGAGAGAGCGAGCGAGCGAACGAGCGGGAGAGAGCTCGAAAAGAAAAACGACAAGCTCAAACTCCTCCATAGCGATAAGAATATTGTCTAATTAGACCGGACCTTCTTCCGCGTACCGGCGGCCTCCTCTCTCTCTCTCTCTCTCTCTCTCTCTCTCTCTCTCGCGTACACACACATACACACAAAACGCGCGCCTTATGTAACCGTGAACTTTTCCTCCTCCTTCTCCTCTCGCTTGGCAATATCCTGCCCCGCGATCTTTCGTCCTGCTCCTATGCGGCCAGAGCGAAGCAGCAGCAGCAGCAGCAGCAGCGGCGGCGGCGGCGGCAGCAGTGGCAGCAGCAGCAGCAGCAGAAGAAGAGAGTCAAGAGAGAGTCGAAACTGGTTTCGAAAAAGAAGTTTACTATCCATTCCGCCTCCCCTTTCTCGCTCGTCGGGACGACGACTCCTTGCTCGCGCGCGCGCGAACTGCCGAGCCCTTAAAACCCGTCCTGCGGGTTGCATCCTACTATACGAGAGCGCGTTCGATGGACCAAGTTCACGCGCCGCCACTGCCGCCGCCGCCGCAGCCGCCGTAGCCGCTCGTATAAGTGTTTAGAGTCTGCGAATGAGCCGAAGGCAGAGACGCTGCCTTCACCGGCCTTGTTATTAAATGTATCGGGAGGATCCATCTTTTCCAAGCTCCCTACTTTACTTGCACTTATGGCTCATAATTATTTCATTACTGCTTCATTACCGGCCGGCGTTATACGTTCCAACGATTCTATTTTTATCTCTGCGAGTGTACGCGTCACCTCGTTATCAATCAATAATGCCTATTGCAAAAGTTTGTCCTGTCTCGATTTCAAATTTATATTGCAAAACGTTCATGGAATCGCAACCGGCATACACGCTATGCTCAAGAAAGAGCAATCAGCGCGTTAGCGGAAAATTTTTACAGACCAGCGACGATCGTTGAGGCAGGCGAGCCGACAAACGGCTGCAACAGTCACCCTATAATAAACTCCCGAATCTCCCTCCGAGGCCAACCCCCTCTAAAACACGCATGCTATTTGAACGAGATTCATTGTGAATTCATGGCTGGTGCTTTATGCCTCTTCAAACATTAACGTGTGCGAGCTCTGCTAGCACCTGATTAACGCGTCGCGTCCTGAGAATACAAAGTTGCCGAATCAATCGTGATACATTCCCAACCGAATTTCAGTGGCTTTACGCGCACCGTGTACTTTTTCCCCCCCTCCCCTATCCCTCTCTCTCTCTCTCTCTCTCTCTCTCTCTCTCTACGATTTTTTATCATCCTTTTTTTACGTCCGCCGCCGCGAGCTTTTCATCATCGCGCTCGCGCGAATCATCAAAACGGAAAAAGAATGGAAAATGCATCGGGATCGGAAAGCCGAGCACAATCCTGTATAAATGTATATGGTATGGTCGAATATATATATATATATATATATATATATATATATAGTTGAAAGAGCGGGCAGCCACCGCCCCGAGCTCAAAGTCATCGAACCCGGCGCCTAACTGAAAATCCCACCCCAATACTCGCGCACACACACGCACACGCGCGCGTACACGCCTGCGCCAAGTCATCGAGAGAGATGCGAGCGAATAAAAGCACGGTGAAAATATTCAAATGATAATTCAATATTGCATATAAGCGAAAAAATTCTTTCGGCAAACACTATGTGCCTATACATTTCGAGCTGAAAAATCGCTGATGACTCTGCCAATTTCTGCGTCTGGCAAATATTGAAAGCAGCCAAAGTCATCGAGGCCAGAGGGCAAACAAAGCCCGTAGTGCATTCGATCATCAAACGTAGGAGGGGGGAGGGTGAAAAAAAAATATCCGGAATTCTGCCCAGTTGTTCCAGCGGCGTTCATCACGGCGGAAAGCCCGGTATGAAAAAATATAGCGCGCAGCACCACACCCCCTTTATAGGCGTCATCCAGTGCGCCTATGTGCGCCGGATATTAGTCATCGAGGCCGCGCGCGCAGTCGTTAAAAAATGCAACAACCCCGTGGAAAAAGGCCGTCGGGCAGGGCTCCCCTCCTGCATTTTCTCTCCACTGTTTCGCCGCGACAACAAAGCCAGCGCGCGTAGAGTGCAGTAGCGGCAGCAGCAGCAGCAGCAGCAGCAGCAGCAGAAACAGCAACGCGAGATGAAAAGGGTCGCGCGTGGGCGTGTGTGTTTGGCTGCGTGTGCACTGTGTGTGCATGCTCGCTCGAGTCGATAGCGCGGAGGGGGCGGAGAGTCGAAAGAGGCTCTTCACCGCGATCGGGCTAAAACACATCCCCGAGAGAGAGAGAGAGAGAGAGTCGGTGTGCCTGCATACATGTCTGTGCGCGCCGGCAGTTTAATGATTTTCAGGCTGGAATTTCGATGACGCCGTCGCTTGCACCCCTCCAATGACGTTCTCCCTCTTTCTCTCTCGCTGCGTACACCCACACACGCGCGAGCACACACATACGTGCGAACAAACGACATTTAAATACGTACGTAGATGCATGTAGAGTAGCTACGCGAGTGTACGCGAAGGACGGATACATACGAGTTTCACGTAAATTTTACAGGCTGTGCGTTCGTTCTCTCTCTTACTCATTCTCTCTCCCCAAAACAGAGAGAGAGAGAGAGAGAGAGAGAGAGAGAGAGAGAACGAAATGCGAATGCATTATACATGGATTGCAGGGGACATTAATTTTCTGGCGCGGACGTGTAGTGGGCCGCCACCGACGCCGCTGCCGCTGCTGCCGAGAGGGTGCAGCGCGACTGCCTGCGCCTGCTCTGGAGTAGGGGGCGGCAAAGAGAGGAACGTAATACGCGGAAGAGAAGGAAAACTTGCGAGCGGGGGATGCGACGTGTCCCGTGCACACGCCCCTGCACTCCTGCGTGCACCCGCACCTTTTCTCCGCTCTCGCTGACCCGCGCGACTCTCTGTACACTTCCGCCGGCTCCCCCCCCCCCTCCCCCTATCGCGGGAGAAAAGCACGTGGCGCGCGACTTTTTTTCCGCGGTGATTTTGACGAGTGGATGAAGAGCTCGCGTCAGTGTGAGATGAAAAAATCCTGGCCTTTTCAAACTCGCGCCGCGGTACGGGTGCTTTTTGGGCGCGGAGCTTCGCCGGCCCTGATGCAGAACCACTGCTGCTGCTGCTGCTGCTGCCGCTGGCAGTGGTGGTAGTGGAGGTGGCGGCGGTTCGATGATTCCGAAGGGGAGAGAGGAAGGAATGACTATCGATTGGCGCTAGAGTCAGTAACGAAGGCTCTGCTGCTGCTGCTGCGTTGGACGCTGCCTCGCTCGGCTCGGTCATTTTGCCGTGTGCGATACAAAATTTGTCGAAGAATATTTTGAATTTTCGCACGAACAAATGACGGTTTTTCGGATTTTTTCGCTCCTGGAAAAAATTGCGTCTACCGCAAATAATATAACTACACTCGTTTGCAATGTGTTCCTAAAGATTTCGAACGTGCATATAATATTAGATAATCCCCGCAAAGTTCAATAAAAACTCGATTAACCCGTCGCGAGGGCCAAGATCGATCCCCCCTGTATAATCGCCCACGAGTGTACAGTAATTGCACGCGCTTATTCGCTCAACTCGTTGGATTCATGGGCAATAAGTCCGGCGCGCTGTAATAACGATGACACCTCGGCTCCGAGTCCAAGTCGCAGAAAGAATCCCGACGAGCGGAAAGAAGGTCTCGGAAAAGGATTAAAGCGAGCGCAGCGATTCATCAAAAAGTTCGCCTACAATTCGTAACTCTTGCCTTCGACAAAGGCCGCAAGGAAAAAAAGGGGTCGCGCGCAGACGAGACTTTTGTATATACATGTATACTTTCTTTAATATCTATCTTTCCAACGAGAATGAGAGAGAGAGAGAGAGAGAGAGAGAGAGAGAGAGAAGAGAGCGAGAGAGTTAGCCGGTGTTCCTCCTCTCTTTTCTTTTGGGAGCCGGGCGCGCTCGCGCGGCACGCGAGATTTTAAATTTAATAATTCTTCTTCCTGCTGCTACTTTCGCCCGCGGGCCACTCGCCGTCAATTATTGCTATCGCCCGACTCTGTATATAAGTGTGCGTCTCTCCTTGAGAATTTATTTAATTTCTCGCTGGGATGCGCTCCTGCCTTTTTTCTCTCCTATACAACTCTTCAAATTTTTTTGCAGTCCCTGATCACCTAAATCATATCAGTTGAAGTTTAACTTCTACGAACCGATGGTACTTCGTTTTTTTTTTGTTAAAAAAAACTTTTTTGCAAAAATTTCGTGGACGATCCTTATAATTTTTATTTCGGTCGCAACCGGGTCAACTAAACAATCGATACGCCTCTTTTTTTTCCTTCCCTCTCGTGTGTCGCGCGCTCATTTAAAAATATGCGCGACTCGACGACCCCTTTCACGAGCAACCGCTTTAAGAAACAAGCTCACCCTTTGCCTACTCGGCCCACCCAGGGGAGCAGCTGCTCCTCGAAATCTCGTAAAATATCATTATTTTTCTCACAACCCTTTAATCTGCGCGTCTCGCTTTAAACGGGGAGAGAAAAAGAAAGCAGAAACGCTGTGTACACACGCTTCCTGCGGCACGTCGCGTTCGAAAAAGGACAAACACACGGGGACAAGTTTGAGTATACAGCGAGTACGCATTGGAAGCCGTGCGCAGCGCGCAGAGAAGAAACACTCGAGAAGCGATCGCATAAGTTGGCCATTCGGAAAGTTGGCGCATCGCACACACCGCAAAGCACTCGCGTGCCCGTAATACGCCTCGCAATCATCAGCGCGGCGGCCGCGCGCGGCGTCGATTCAACATAAAGAAGTACGTGTCTACGTATACGCGAGAACGAACGCGTTTCTCCGCTGCAGGTTAAAGTTATAAAGTGGAGTCAATCAGTCGAGGGGCTGATGTATTCGCGTTTATGGGATGTAGGTGTACATACCCAGTGTGCAGTCGAGGCGCAGGAACTTTGTTGTCAGGCATAGAAGAAACAACTCGGCTCTCTCTCGCTCTTTCTCGTGATGCGCGAGAGCCCGCGTTTATGCTCTTTCCGCTATTTATCGGCGATAGTTTGCTTTGCCGCGAGAGAGAGAGAGAGAGAGAGAGAGCCGAACGAGTCGAAGGAAGAACGCTTGCCGCGGATAAAATTGCCCGGTAGCTTCCAGATATAGAGCCGGCCTAATGGTTTTCGGCGTTTCTAAGGTGGTTAGAAACTTTTGTTATTGAATGCCGGCCGATTACGGGCTTTTACCCATCCTGTTTTTAGAGCGAATCGCTTCGCGGGGTATCATCGCGCCTTTACTCTGCGCTTCGGACTTTCAATTCCGCTGGAAAAAGTCGCGTATCGCGCCTTGATAGCGCATACAGCGTAGACAATGAGCTATATACGTACCGACTGGCGAATACTGAACTTTCCGAGAACCACCTTTTTCCCACCGGCAATTACGCCTCTGGCGTAAACTTATACGCGTGGTGCACGATAGCATTATACGAAAGAAGCTACTTTTACGCAACTATCCCCATACGTTTTCAATTCGTCCCGTGGAATATGTACGCGCGTACGGACTTACATATCTATATCGACTGCAGGCGGATATTAATAATGCGATTTTAATTGGCATCGCCCCCCCGCGCGCCGCCAAGGAAAAACCATACGGCGATTCCGAAGACGCGTACATGCACAGACGCACGGACGCGTACACACGTACGCGTACACGTACACGTACACACACCTGTCCATATGGGCTATGGAGAAAAAGAGCATGTCGGCTAAATAAGTAATTGCCTCCTTCGCGGCGCTCATTGTTATTCGGGGTCTTCGACACGTATTGACCTTTTGTTGCGAGAGCGCGCGCGGGTGGCTTCCTCCTTCTTTCTCTCCTGCCGCTTCTTCTTCTACTACTGCTTCCTTCTTCCTTTTTCGCCAGCCCCTTATCTGCTCCATCTACTCGACCGCCGCCGCTCGACTATGAACGAGCGGGTATAGCGGCGGCGCCTTTGTATATATATGGGAGAAACCACATGCGTGCGAGGGAGTAGGCTAAGGGACTCGTTGCGGCTTACATTATGCGAAAGGGTTATTAGCGCGATTCGGAATTCGCGGCACGATGATGCCCGCTTTTGTACGAGGGAATAAGAAGAAGGCTTTTCTTTTGTCATTCGCGGCTCGACGGGCTGACAGGTGATTGGCGAGAGGCAGAGGAGAGAGTACAGGGGAGCACCGCGACGGCGATTGTTGTTTTTCTTTAGCTGTCCGCAACAAATGTTTCCCCCGACTTTATATCCGAGTATAATCTATCAATGGAACATCAGGCCAATATCGATCTCCTTCGAAAAGTTTTCCGCGCGCTCACTCCCCTCCCCCCCCCCCCTCTCTCTCCGCAGAGTGTATACTTCTTATTACATTATTCGCCTCTCGCGTACAGCAAATAATTCCATTTCGTCGGAAGAAAAGTCGATCGCTGAAAATTTAATCCGCCGTCCATAAATAATCCTCTGCCATATCTGCATCCCCGATAAAATTAAAAAATCTCGCGCGCGTTCGACCCGCTCTCACTCTTTCGCTCAGCGAGGCGGCGCAAGACGAGCACGAAATAGGAAAAAGAAAAAGAAAAAGAAGCGCGGTATGAAAATCCGGTCGAGCGAAGAGAGTAAGCTGCCGAGTGGAGAGTTATTTTTATTAAAATCGCGGCCATGCAGTAGCAACGGCTCGCGCGCTGATCTTTGATGAATCGGCGGGGGCCGATTGAATAAAAGATGAAATCGCGCGCGATCTCTGCATCGACTCTCTCCTCTCGTCAGTCCTCGTCTTTTTCTCTGGCGCAGAGCCCAACGCGGGCTAAAAAGGCAGCGAAGAATGTCGATATTAATAAAAGTTAAATTGAGCCAATCGCCCGTGGAAATTACAATGGACGCGAGCGCGCGCTCGCAAGAGAGAGAGAGAGAGAGCGAGCCTGCGAGCGAGGGATGAGAAAAAAAAATTCGCGCGAAAGCAGCGGAGAAAAAAGAGGACGAGTTGCCGAGGCTCGAACAAACTTTCCTCGTTGCGGAGATGATAGACGGATGAGAAATCGAGGGAAGGGGGCGGTTTTTATTTAAAGATTGCTCGGGGAGATAGCTGCTGAAAAGTACCGTAGTGGATTTTTCCCGAGAATAATTCATATTCCGTTTGCATATAATGTACAAAGATACTTCCCACACGGAAATTCTCGGCAATGGCCGGCCAACCGTTAGCCTCCAATTGAGTAATTAATAAACGCTTTATTTTAACGAGGAGCGCCTATTATTTTGTCTAATGTCACAGACGTTTTCTTCCGAGCGAGTACAATGTTGTCGGAGCGATCGAGCACTGTGTATAACACGCGTGATAATATAGCTGTAATAGGTCCCTTCCAAACAAACTATTCATGTGCCGGAGGTCAAGGCACTCGGATCCTTAAAAAGTGCGGGAGGCCACGGAAGAGTTCGACGAACTCGCGGACATATCGTTTATGACTAGCTAAATATTATTCGATCGATTATCCAAGTGCTCGTGTAGTCGATCGTTATTGATGCTTCGCAAATACGCGGCTACATATATTATTCAACGTGTAGCTTATAATACCGGCTAACAGGTTGTTACTGTACTTTTACTTATCGACTGATTAATGGGAATTACTATAAATACAGCATTAACAAAGTAATAAACGCATAGGCGTATAAGTGTCTCGCGCATGTGCGCGAAGCGAAAAAGCAGAATAAAACTAAAGGATCCGCGCGGCGCGGAGAGAAAGTGCGCGCGCGTGAGAGATCGGAGCTGCAGAGCGAAAAGAGCGATAATAATTAGGCGTCGATGTCTGGTGTAATTACAGGTGAACGGCCGTACAAGTGCCACCTACCGGACTGCGGTCGGGCGTTTATCCAGCTGTCGAATCTCCAGCAGCACCTCAGGAATCACGACGCGCAGGTGGAGCGCGCCAAGAACCGGCCGTTCCAGTGCAACATCTGCGGCAAGGGCTTCGCCACAGAGTCCAGCCTGAGGACCCACACGTCGAAGGTCAGTCATGTATGTACCAAATCCGACGTCCATGATTTTTTATTATTTAACTCATTCAAGCTCTCTGTGTGTACATATATATACATAATGCGACGACCGACGAGTAGTGCGCTCATCCACACGTATGTATATATACGCGCATTTTTTACTTTTTTTACTACTTCTGGTTCTTTGATGCGTCCCTGTCGCTTGGCCGCCGGCTCGGCGAGGTCTCGCCGGCGATTTTTCAAAATTTTTATCGCGTTTCCTTTGACTCCTCGCGCTACGGATGCTTTTTATTATGGCAAAGTCGACGTGTAGCTGTAAAAAACCTCGTAAAACGTTAATGCGCCAATAAAATGCGAGATAAAGCCGGGAATTAAGGTGTTTATTTTTTGTCTCGATTTTTTTATTTTAATTCGCAGCCGCGGCGCATGTGCTCGAATATATGTGGCGCGTCGTTAAAAAATTAATTTATCGTTTATCGCTCGCGAGCGCAAAATTGCGACGATATAATCGTAATGCGCCTATATTATTTAATTCGACGCCGTCGACGCGCAACAAAGCCGCGCGGCGCTAAATTTTCAAAATCGAACTCATACTCGCCAGCGAGACCGAACGAGCCGTCGCCTGGGCAGGCCACTGTATTTTGCCGGCCACATACATAACCAAAACATTCTTATGTAATACTTACAACTCTGTCGCTCTTTGTCTCTGTCTAATAATCGCTGATGGCATATACGATATCGCGAGGCAAAATTTGCACTAAACATACTCAATAACTCACACATTCACCTCAAACATACATGTTTTGTCGATTTTCTTGTTTCCTTTTATGCGCCAAGTAACAACAATTCATGCCAAGTATACGCGTTTCACGCTCTGAGACTTTGGAAAGCCATGGTGAGGGAAATACATAACACACGCTACACATTACATATACACATATATACGCTGTGCACGTACTCGACATTATTGAATATGACAACATTAACGATCAAATTATAATTTTAAATATTCCATTTCGAGTACAAACAAGCCTGTGCGTGCACTGCTTATTTTAACGACGACGCGGTGATGGTTCACGCTTGCGCATATAAATATTAAGGACAGGGGTACAATTCGTATAATATGTAGATATATAACATCTCTCTGTGTATATTTACCAACATTTCGCTACACACCGTCAGTTTCGTCAGCTTTTGCGCCTGTAATACAATTTCATATCTCTCTGAGCACACACGATACGCCGAGCTTCTCTCTTACGAAAAGAATCGACTGCTCATATATTCGCAATACGAGCAGTCACCGTGTACTTTTATTAAAACCAGTAATGTGGGCAAAGGATTTGTAACATTAATAATCGCATACTGGTGGTGCAGCTACGGTGAATAACGCACGCAGCTAAGCTTGACTAAAACAACCAAAAAAAAAAAATTTCTCGATAAATCTATTAATTTACCGATGAGGAAAAATCGTCGTAAATATCAGCCGCGTCCACCGCAACTGTATTCTCCTCAAGGGGATTGTCGCAGCGATACCAGCGTGTCATTCTGCTCGAGTCTCCATAGGGCTCGTGGATACATTATGCGCATCAAATGCGAAAAAGACGCAAAAAAAAGGAGGAAGCCGCGCGCGCGCGCGCGCGAGAAAGAGAGCAAAGGGTGTGAGAGCCGAGCACAATGAAAGATCTCTAATCAAATTCAGCCCTTGTGCGAACAAGGCTCCACTCTCGCTCGTTCGTTCTCTCTCTCTCTTTCTCTCTGGTGTCTTGTGGGCCAGTTTTTTTTTTTGCGCCGGCCAACCGAAAATCGTCGACCCAACCCTTTCGCTCTCGCCAAGCACATGTCTCTCGCGGAGACGAAGACGAGACCAGGAGGAAGAGGCGAGAGAAAAAACTCACGGGCAGATGCCTTCCGCTTCCCTTCGTGCGCAGGAACTCGCGCGCGCTCACGTCGCTTCAACACTATAGCCTCTCGGGCGGCTATAATCGCCCTCTTACAGATTCATCGGACTTTTTTGGCTCAGCGTTATAGCTCTCCTCCGAAATCCCCGGCGACGCGCGTTTAGCGGCAATGTTTCGCCGATAAATATCTCTCGGGCTCCCGAGGCGTTGGTGCGTACACGCTGCGTACCTGGGCGTTCGTCTGTACAGAGAGAGAGAGAGAGAGAGAGAGAGAGAGAGAGAGAGAGAGAGAGAGAGAAAGACGGGCCGCCGCAGACAGGCGTAGCAGACAGAAGTAGCAGCGGCGGGGCGGCTCTCTTCGCGGATGCTCCTAATTGAAACCTAATCCGGCGCTAAAACCCCGTTCAATTTTCACCGCCCCTCGGCCGTTCCAACGCGTCGATAAATCTCGACTGCGCTAATCTGACTTCCTAACGAGGCACTTACGAGCCGTCCGCTCGCTCCACTCGCGCATAGATCAATCTCTCTCTCGCGCGCGCGCGCGAGCGGGCCAACTCCGCGGGCCTTTTTTGACGGGAGTACAGCTCGAAAATCCTCGCTGATACTGCGCAGCGGCGCTCCGATGGGACACACGATGCTGAGATAAGCGGCGCGCGCGCGTACAGGCGAGCTATTTTTCCTCGCATCCTAGCTTTGCATGCTAGCCCCGCTATTATGCGCTGTCTTCCGGTAATTTGCCTATGGGGTTGTTTCAAAAATCCATGTACACTAGCTCTCTGTCCGCGTGTTCGAGGCGCGCGGGATGATCTCGCGTTGATAAGAAGGCAGGGGGAAACGTTTTATTTCTCTCGGCTTAACCCAAATATCGAAAAGTCGAGAGCGGAGAATCTTTTGGCCAACCCTTCGCTACTCTTACCCTCTCTCATTTCGGCCGGCTGCAGCTACATAATACGCGCTGCTCGCGATATCTCCCGTCGCGGGGTGCAGGGGAGGGGGGGGGGGGGAGCGCGGGTCGCCTCGAGAGAGGAGATTGCTGGGACTCGTTAGCCGGTCCATTTTCGCGAGATCCGACAGCTTTTAAAATTAGTTTCTTTACTGCGACGCGACGACCACGACGACGGCGACGACGACGACTACGACGACTACGACTCCCTTCCAGCGGGGCGCGCGCGTTGTACTGCCAGCGGATTACCGCAGAAATAAAGTATCGCGTTGCAACGGCGAATCCCTCTCCCTCTTTCTCTCTCTCTCTCTCTCTCTCTCTCTCTCTCGTCGTAGCGTAATTAAAACAACGCTCTCTGTGCCCCCGCCAAGGTGAGAGAGCTAAATGGAGGGGGCTGGGAGAAAAAGAGACGGGATCCTCGCGCTGTGTCGTCTCCTGGGCGTTTTAAAGGGAAAATAAAACGACGAACCGGGGGCCAAGTCGTAACAAACGCGAGAGAGCGAGAGAGCCCATCTTGCGCTTGGGACTAATCGAATTGCCGCGCAGCGAGCAGATTTCTTGAAATTGTTTTCCTCGTTCCGCCTAATAGATCGTCGCTCTCCCTCTCATCTACTCCAACTCTCGGCTTCTTTTTCTTCCTCCTCCACCTCTCCTTCGTTCTTCTTCGCCGTCGTCGTCGTCGTCGTCGTCGTCGTCGTCGTCGTCGTCGTCTTCTTCTCTGCTGCAGCTTCCTCTGCGCGCAACGGCGTCGTGAAATCGGAAAAAATACTGGCTCGCGCTTACGGTCAGTCGGGACTATATAGCCGTTGCGGACGAAGGAACGATGGCAAGGTATAACACATTTGCCTGATTAAAACGTGATTCACGCGAGCCTCCAGCGACGATTAACCATCTGTTGGCGGGAGAGATCGCGATCAGTCTGTGTCTCCTATAACAGTAGTCCCGCCGGTGCGATTTTTTCTCTCCTCGCGCGCGCGCGTTCTGTGCAGTGTGTATACTGTATATATATATACGTACCTGTATACATGTATACAACACACAGAGCCCAAGTGGTTGCGCGCTCGCGGCACGAATAAAAATTAAGTCGCTCGCTCGCGTGTCGACGAGGCATTATCTCGCTGTATGGAAAGGCAATACAAGCCGCGCACGCGGCGAATCGAATATTATAATAGGAACGCGGCGCCTTTGGATATGTGACGAGGAGAGCAACAGAGAGAAAGGGACGTGTATATAAGTGCTCTCTTTGTAATGGACGCCACTTACTGCCCCTGTTTCTCTCTTTTTCCTCCTCTTTTCGCCTATTTTCCGCTCGATATGCGCGAGGCGAGCCCGGCTCGTTCTATACTCTCATATATATACATATATAGAGTGCACGCACACAAGCGGCGAATTACGTCCTTCCGCCTGGGCTCTGTGCCGACGATACTCCCTCTGTGTATATTCCGCGTGCTATAAAGGCGAATAACCTAATTTAGTTGGAGATTCGCAAAAACGTATGCATTTAGTAGAAGGCAGTTCGTTCCTCCGCAATACGTCCGAGAAAACGGAAGACGCAAAGTCTCTTACCTAGATTCTCCTACAGGTGTATATATATACCGGTTGCCCCAAACTTTCGGCTCATCGAGTAGACGCTTAGCCCACCGAGTGAGCGTTAATAGTTGAGTCTGTACACAAGGAGGCAGCGGAGCGCGACCCCCTTTAACTCGGGCCTGCCTTCGTCTTTTTCTTTTCGCTGCTGCACACCTCTAACCCTCTCTCTTTCTCTCTCTCTCTCTCTCTCTCTCTCTCTCTCTCTCTCTCTCTCTCTCCGTCTCTCTCGACTACTGGCTGCTGTTGCGTTGGCTTCTTAATTGCCCGTCGCCGCGTTTGCTCCGTAAAAACTCATTAGCCGCTGGATTTATATACGACGAGGCGAGTTTTGCGAGGATGAAAATTTAATCGGCCGATGATGGGCCATTCGAATGTCGGAATTACGTGAGGAGACGATGACCCTTCCCCTATGCCGTTATTTACAAGCACTTAGAAGGTTGCTGTATATTAGTAGCTTATTCTTTATGTTGTCGTTACTCGATGTAGTATATACACATTGTGAGTTGCTTAGATATATATATATATATAGATATGTGCGTATGTACCTGGTATCAGTTTCGATCGACGAGCATTTTTACATTTCATTTATATCTTTATTATTTCTGTAGTCTGGTTAACGAAAATGAGGCTGATTAATTAGTCGATATCTGTAGTGGTTTAAGAAAAATTCACGCTCATTAGTTTATATCTGATGTATATATATAAATATACGGAATAGGAGAGCGTGTCTCTCATACAACATGCAATGCGTGAAATTGGAAAATGCAAGATTTGCCATTCGAAAAGTTGGCAAGTCTCGTAGTTGGGAGAGTTCGAGCTGCGTTATCGATTCGATGCGACGACCGAGCAATAAACTCCACATCGAAAAGCTTCGATTGCCAGATACCTTCGAGACTATACCGTTCCGCAAAAATAAAATAAAATAAATAAAACACAGCTACGAGAGAACAAATGAGTCGACGCGATAGTGAAAGAAAATACACTTGTTTTTTTATTTTATATATTTATAAATCAATTGGACGTTTTGGATATTTACATACATAAAAAATATTTTCTGCCAATAATCTCTCATTGAATTGTTTCAAAGCTTCAGAAGAGTCTTTTTTCGTTTTGTTTAGAATCATTGCCAAATGCTACTTACGTCACAATTACTGCCAAATCAAGTTGACATTCGGGTGAGTTGATATTTAATCCATAAAACTACACTCTAAACGTTTCCTGTGTAGTTTCTAATGAAAATCGTGTGTTAAAGTTGAGATCTGAAAATCATGCTGATTGTTCATGTTGAAAGCATTTTCATGAGATATCACTACATTTAACACAAAGATTTACGGAAAACTACACAAACCTTTTTGCAATAACCGTGTGTTTTTTATCTTCTATCAATAATTAATCTATGTAGTCTACTGGAAAAGTGACGCAATCATTTTTTTCTGACAATATCTCGTTGTTATATAACTAATTGTGTAATTAATACTATCTTTTTTGACAATAACAAATGCATATACAATAGGCGTCCGTTGGAATTGCACAAGTAGCATGTTCTTGGATTCTAACACGCCAAACTATCTACTCCAACACCAAATTTATACATGTATCTGTAATTACCAAAACTCGTTCAATGTACAAAGTCAGTCACCATAATCATCACTCTCCTTCTGCTCGTCTCTCCTTCTCGGCGAGAAGCATAGCACCCCGACACGTGTCTGTGTATATATCTCTTTGAATATTTCACTATCGCGTCCAAATTCTTTCTCTCTCCCTCTCTCTTTCTTTCTATTACACCCTGTCTCCCTACTTTTCTCTCTCGCTCTCTCTTCTCTCTCTTTATGTCTGAAGCCAGCAGTGGAGCGCACACTCGCACAGATCAACAGCCAAACACACGATATTGCGGATGAAATAAACCACGTAGTACACAGCGCGGTGTCCTCGCACCTTTCGTCGACTCGATCAATTCGACGGGTCATTAGCCGGTTTTCAGTTCGCGCGCGCGACTATCCTGCCTTTCCAATTAGCAACCGAATACGTTCTTTCTCTCTTTCTCTCTATACACCGAACACCGACGGCTGGCTTAACTCCAGAAGAGGAGAGAGAGAGAGCGAGAGATACACTCCACTCTCCGTCTCTTTTGTCTAATGCTTCCGAGCGTCGGTAACTTCATTTTAAAATAGAAAAGTGGGACGGCCTTTCGCGGCCGGAACGTTTCGCGCGCACTGAGCGTCGATTCGAGAGGAAAGCAGATTCCCGTTCATCATCTCGCGTCTGCGATGCATCGCCATCGTTATTTACACGAAAATTTCGCGAAACTATATAATACGAGAGAGGCGCCGCAGCGAATGGCAAAGCCCAAAAGAACGCGAGAGCGTCGCGAGAACGCAATGGCAAATGTCGCGCGACGTCACATTGCCATAAATTTAACGGTAATTTTTGCGCGCACGAACGAAGATTCTTTCCGCGTTCATTACGCGCGCGTGTACGTGTGTCTATATACGACTACACTCCAGGAAGACGGTTTCTTCTCTCCTAGGCTTTTTTTCTTCCTCTGCGCGGGCGCGGGAGAGCGACGAGAGAGCGAAAGAGAGAGAGAGAGAGCCTCATGCCTTGCATCACGCGCTAATGGCATTCGCCCGTGGCGGTGTTTATAATGAGAGCTGGCTGCAGCGCGCTGTTTTCTTCGCCTGCGATATAATTCGACTTTGAGCGAAGCACATACGTGGAAAACTCTACCTTTTTCTCGCCCCTACCAGAATATTTTTTTTCTTGTTTCTTTCGTTCTTTTTTTTTGCGTTACAAGAACAAAAGCAACAACGACATGTGTATATGCGTGTGCTCAGTCACAGCTCAAACATAAGCGCTAGAGAATAAAAGCGATACGTAATAAAGTCCCCCATTGTCGGGTAATAAAGGTGCAGCGAGTCGTAACTGAAAGAAACGCTTAAGCCAAGTGTCAAACGAGGCCTCAATTGCAATCCTAATCCTCAGAAATTGAAAAACAAAGCTCCAGAGAGCGAGAGAGAAAGAGAGAGAGGTGTGTAAAAAAGCGGCTCCTTTTTTGCCGCGACTCCGCCCTGGCTCACCCCCTTCTATTTTTTTTCTTTTGCTCCGCTCTCTCTCTCTCTCTCTCTCTCTCTCTCTCTCTCTCTTCGCACACTCTATGTACGCGCGCACGCTTGTATGCACGTCCCCCCCGAGGTCTTTCTCCCTATTGTACGCGCGGGCGTCGCGCTCCACCTATTTTTTCTGCCGTGTACTCGCCCATTGGCACGCACGCGATTATTCCTACTCGGTTGCACTCTGTTTGTACTGCCGCCGGTGTCATGGCAATTTTTTTTGCCCCCCACCCTTGATCGTCAGCCGCCTTGCGCATTGTTGGCCGATTTTTTCCTTCTTCCTTCTCGACGGAGATGAAGTTCGTGTTCATTAATCGACGGCCCAATGGATTAGCCGAGTCAGCACGCTAAAAGGAAGGCTTAATAACGCGACGATGTGTATGTACACGGAGAGAGCGGTGATGCAGCTATGACGAGGGCTTAATGGGAAATTACCGAGCGGATTCAATGAAATTATGATGTGCGAGTGAAAAAACAAGAGAGAGAGAGAGAGAGAGAGAGAAACACACACGTTGAGATAGAAAAAACACCGTAGTGGCGCGAGGATTGTGCAAACTCCATATAGCTTCAGGGGTTAATGTTCGTTGGGTGAGTTTTTTTTTCCCTATTCTTATACTGTTCGGCGCGACAAATTATATCGGTTCGTGCCGGAGCGACGACGCGAGAGGAATTGCCTACATCATTGTAAAATTATAATGGGATCGTAAAAAAGAAGAAGTCGCGCGACCGGTTAGAAATGGAAAATAAACGGAGGCTCGAAAACGGCCTCTAAACAAAAACTTAAAAAGCAATTAAAAAAGCAAACCTCAACAAGCCATAACAACCGCGGAAAGAAAAAACACTTTAAGATGCAGCAAACTGAAGCGTAACGACTGCGCGGAGACTCAAGCTGTCAGTCGAAAGCCAAAAAAAGAGCTTTCGCGAGCCGAGCCTATACCTATCTCCATCTAAGCCAAAGAAAAAGAGAGAAAGAGAGAGAGAGAGAGAGAGAGACTCACGCGCGCGCGCGAGGCAAGATCGTAAAACAAGGCGAGTGTCAGTAACGACAGAAAGATGCGCCTCGTGCTCTCGGCTAAGCTATCCTCTCTTTCTCCCTCTCTCTCTCTCTCTCTCTCTCTCTCCTCTTTCTCTCGGGCATGAAAACTCGGTGCGCGCCCGCACAAGAAAAGAACGTTGCACCGCACGAGCAGTCAGTGAAGGTTGTCTGCTCGCGGCCTCTGTGCACAGAAAAAAGAAAAGAAAGGGAGAAAGAAAGAGAGAAAGAGCGAGACGAAAAATAAACTATACGACGGGGGAAAAAGAAAAGAGAGACCTTCGGACTTATCCGCGGTCGAGAGCCGAGAGAGAGAACGGCCGACGAGTGCGCAGTTCCTCTGGTTTCTTCTTTTAACGCGAGATTTTTTCCGCGAGGTCCGCTCGCTGCGCTCTCGCGGCGCCTCGCTACATCGAGAGAGAGAGAGAGAGAGCCGGATATTTTTTTCCACCTTGAAAGCGAGCGGGCGCAGGGGGAGAGTCGACTTTCGAGATGAAGGGCCTTTTATCGTAATTAGGGCTGAGGTGCATAAATATTAATCGCCATTCTGGCTTTTTTTCATTCGCTTTTTCGCAGCAGGGAATTCGCTATTCCCTTTTATACATAAAAGTCGGCTTAACTTCCCTTTTACTTCCGTTACTTCGCCTGCAACTACGACTATATACACGTATACGCGATCGACCGAATAAGGGCTCTATACTTCGACTTTTGTGGCGCTCCTTTGCCAAGCTGGCGCGCGCGAGATTTCGAGAAAAGGGAAAAGCAATAGGCGAGCTTTGAGCAGCCCGGAAGAAATAGGAGAGAGCGAGAGAGGTATAGCGCTGAAAAATCAATGAGGCGAATTAGCACATTTTATTAGAGTGCACCCTCGCGTAAAATCACTTAATTGAAGGTACAAAAAAGGGGCGATAAAGTTCCCGATTGCGACGATCTATTTTCCTCTCCAGCGAGTCGTCCACCGCAACACTCGAGTCGGCAAGCAAGAAAGCCACCACCGCCGAGTTAATTGTGATCGTGAAAAATCTCGTCAAACAAGTATACTGCAGTGTGCGCTGGCCACTCGGGCGCTCTCTGCCGTCTCGCCTTTTACTTCTTTTATCCGCGCTAAAGCGCCGTCGCAGCGCCTTCGCGTCGCGTAAGCGCAGTTTCGTTAGAATTTTTCGCCGAAAAATTGGCCGTCGCGCGCGAAGAAGAAAAGTTTTGAATATACCGTACGGCCGAGAGAGCTGCGAGAGAGCGAGAGAGATCGGAATAAAACAAGCCGCGCGCTGGAAACTCCTCGAGAGCAACTAATTGCAACAATCTATTTTCACTCCATCGACAAGATCGAAACCGCTATGCGCTCCGTACCTAGCAGGCATGAGCTGCTCCTCTCGGACTCGCGCGCACGCATACACACACACACACACACACGCTCGTACAAAAGATCGCGGCGATGTCGGCCGGCGCAAAAAGCTGCTTAGTAGGCGGGGGCAGCATCACGAAAAGAGAAGCAACAAGCCACGCGCCGAGTTAATTATAATCGCGAAAAAATCGCTTATCGAACCATTAACTTCTCTCTCGCTCGCTTACTCCGAAGCCGCGAGAGCAGCGGGCAGCCTTCCTCCCTCTTTCATTCTGACCGCGTCCGACTAGTAATGCGGCCCGTTATTTCTTCCCGTATACACATCATGCGCGCGTTATATATAACAAATCCTCGAAACGGGATCGGCCGAAACCAAAGCGAGCGAGCCGCGCGGAATACATACATATATATACGTGTTATACGTATACGGCGAGACGAAGCCGACTTTCTTCGCGCGCAGACCTATTCTGCAGGGATGTCAGCGCGCGCCTGTGCCATTTTCCAGCCGCTCGATTTTCCCGCGACCGTTTTTCCGAATGAGAAAAATTTTCTCCCGATCGAAAAAGGCTCGTCCCTCTCAGCTCTCTCTTTCTCTGGCTCGCGTCGAGGCTCTCCTGTACAGGTATAATATAACGTAGAGCATAACTTCTCATTGAAAGTTCAGACAGTGGAATCCAATGGAGGTATGCCGCCGACAACACTGCACATCCCAAGCGCGCGCGCGCGCGCGCGTGTGCGATAGTTTATTCTCGCGCCTAGCCACAAGTACACATAAAGAGGATCAAAGATGGTTCTTTCTCTCCGCGCTCTCTCTCTCTCTCTCTCTCTCTCTCTCTCTGTCCGACTCCCTCCTGCTCAGCAAAATGGCCACACGCAACATTCACACATGCGAGTCGCCCTGACGGCCTGTACGTGTGCCTATACATATATATGCGTATACGCGAATACATAGTAGATTCTCGGGAGCGTCACGCACCGCTACGCGCCTGCTCACACCCACTTCCTTTTTACGCCACTCCCTGGCTCTCTGTCTCTCTCTCTTGCTCGCTCTCTCCGTCTCTACTAGGACCTGTGTGCCGTGCGCGACGTCGGCTTTTGTGCGTGTGCTCGCGAGGGATTGCCTTTTTTGCGTGCTCCATACGCGCGCGCGCGCGAGAGAGAGCTCAGCTAGCGCGGATTGTTTTTTCAAGAATCGTCGGCGCCGCTTTTTTGCTCGTTACGCGCGGCGCGGTCTCCGGTCACGCGATCGCGAGCCGCCGATTAACTTTTCGGGCCATCTGCTGCACACAGTGCTGCAGCGCGCGCTATACGCTGTACTATACTGCTGCGCCGCTTTTTTCCCATCTCTCTCTCTCTCTCTCTCTCTCGAGCGCGTTCTAGTTGCGCTAGCAAATATCGATTGTTGGGGAGGAAACGTAGCGCGGATTAAAATAAAGCCTGTATAATTTATCGCGATCGATTCGATCCCGCTGGGCGCTGATAACGCTCGCTTTGCCCGCGCACATTATATAGCCATCTATCCACTATTCTTTTAGCTTCGCTGAAAAGCTCTTTCGCGCGCTCGCTAGCTCCCGTCGTCCGGGATATATACCCTGAATATCAAATAAGTATCCTCTCGCGCGCTTCAACTTCCGTCGATTCTTCTGCACTATACTCCTCTCTTTCTCTCTCGCGCACGCTCAGCTCGTGGAATATTTAAAATCCCGAGACCTCTTCTTTTTCTCTCTCTCTCGCTTCTTTCCCCGATCATTTCCCAACTAGCGAGCCCAGCGAATGCGCAAGCCTTCTCTCTCTCTCTCTCTCTCTCTCTCGGTTATTCTAAATCAGTCGCCGCGGGTAGCAGGAAGTAAGGAATCGTAAATATAGAATCCAAGGGAGATCGAGCAAACGAACTGCCGAGAGCAAAAGAGAGCGAGATTTTCCTCCTCCTCTCCGCCCAGCGAGGGGATGTTTAGTCTCGTGTGCGAAGGAATGCCGCTCTCGCGCGTACTATAGATATATATACGCGCGCACCGAGCAGCGAGAGGGATGATGCACTGTTTTGATAAAACAGCACTGCGTCGCGCGCACACGCGTCCCTCGCCCGTGTGTTTGCTTTTACAAGTCTCTCGTCACTGCGCCGTATCGATTGTTTATATCGAGACACGTTCGCCGGGTTGTTTAAGGAGCATCAGCAATGTTGCAGCCCATCGCGGGGCTTTTACGCGCCCGCGCGCGCTGGCAATTTTGAAAAATCGATATATATATATACTCTTCCAAATGGAATAGGAGCGCCCGACGCGGTTAAATCTACAGAACGAGAAAGAGTTGTAAAAGTTCTCGGCAAGCGTCGTTACGATTTTATTTACGATTTTATTGGATTTTACCGGCTATCCGCGGATGCTCCATTAAATACCAAGTTCGCTATTCAATCTAACCGATTTGTGCTCGATGTTTTTCTTGCATTATTCTTACATTAAAAACTGAATTATCGGACGAAAAAAGAAACACTCGCGTGCACCGAGGACGTCGCCGGATCTAGATCTCGCAAGAAAGCCCATACGACGCGATCGACCCACATAGAAAAAAAAACCGCAGTGTACACTGCCGATAACGAGGATCTCGGCGGATTTCGGCGTATATGGCAAGAGAGGGGCAAAAGAAAAGGGGCATAGAAGAAACTGCGCGACCGAGAGCGCGCGCGGACTATACGGGAACGCGCGAGATGAATTTGCGCGCAGCGAGAGCTAGCTCTATCACGTGTGCATGTATGTGCGAGCGCGCGCGCTGCACTCGCTCGCCCACGCGTTTCTCTCTCTTTCTCTCTCTCTCTCTCTCTCTCTCTCTTTTCACGGTCCGTAGAAAAAGAAGAGAGAGAGAGAGAGAGAGCGGCTGATGGAAAGCGCGAGCGAGAGGAGGCTATATCCTTTAAGGAGTAGAGGGAGAGGACGCGCAAAAAGAGTCTCTCGGCGAGGATGCTGCTGTTGCTGCTGCTGCTGCATCAGAGCGCGCAAAAAAGGAAGAAAGAGCGCGAGCGCAGGAAGAAACCGGTTTTTTCCACTTGGGCCAGGTCGGGGCGTCGAACCTTCTTCTCCGCGTCTTTCTTTCTCTCTCCCGCTCGCTCGCGCTCTCTCGCTCTCTCTCTCTCTCCCTCTTCGCGCTGCCGGAGAGTATATAAGAGCAAGAGCGAGAGAGAGAGAGAGAGAGAAAGACGAAGAGGAGCCTCTCCGAGAATAACTTGCATGTGGAGCTCCGATGCTACTGCCGCTGCTGCTCTCTTTCTTCTCGTCTCCTTAACTCGAGACGCTCGAGAGCTGCGCGCAGCTTGCCCTAGGTCCGGGAAGAAAGAAAGCAAGAGGAGCTGCGAAACCGGGCGGCTCAGAAAAACTGAGGCCATCGCGCGCTTGAAAAAACGAACGGAGCAAAGACGAAGGTTGCTCATCTCGGATCAAAGGATCTTACTGACGTGGCTGCTGCTACGGCCGTAGACGATGATGCGCGTGTAGGAGAAGGAAAAGGAGGGAAACCGAACTCTTAGGTCATTGCCGCTCTCGAGATCTTATTTTAGCCAAGCGCTCTCGCTTTACGTACGCACTTACGCATCTTCTCTGCAGTATATATTCCGCTTTTCTGGCTTCGGCGCCGCGGAGAAGCCGCCACCTGACCTTCGATCGAGTTATATAGTGGCATCGATATTTAAAGTGTGCCTTTACTCCGTTCTTATACACAGCTGCTCTGCCGAATACCAAAGCGACGAGCTGCGAAAATAAGGCTCGCTCGTAAGAGAGAAAGACAGAGAGAAAGCCAATTTTGATACAAAACGAAAAGACGGAACTCCTCGGCAATAGCTGCGCGCACTCGGGACTTTCGGGCTGGCAAGGCCGTTTTTTCAGCAGACACGGTTCGGATGCACAGCGCTGCTGCGCGTGTCCTTCACCGGCGCATCGACAATGCAAACGAGAAAAAGAAGGAGAGCGAGAGGCTGCGGGTGTATACGAAACGCGCGCACACACGTATACGCATACTCACTCACACACACACACACACACGCATACGTTCAGTCGCAAAGAATGGCGAGGGGGGACCACACATATTTTCTCAATGTCACGTCGCGCGGAGATAATTTTTTTTCTTCTTTTTTTCATTTTTGTTTTCAACTCTTTTCTCCTTCCTTTTTTACTTTTGATACACACCACTTGAAATATATATTCCTGAATACACACGACGGCAAAATCAAAGAATAAAGAAAAAGTAAAAAAAAGACAGTATAGCAGAGTGTGTGTACAATTCAAGGACGTCAGATTTTTAGCGTACATTTTTCGTTGAATATTTTATGAAAATTTATTAATGATGATATATATTGAATTCATATATAAATATACATGTATTAAAAAAAAACGAAGAGAAAGATTGAAAGGGCGAATAAAGAGAAGTTCGAAGCCATTCATTGATTACATGCTTTGCGCGCGTGCATATTGTATCCCAGGTTCCACATCAGACTCCTGTCTGTTTTCTCCACGACATGTATGTAACCAGGGAGGTCATGAGAGGTCGATCGACGCACACACCATAAAGGTCACTGATTATTATTATAATCCAATATTCCAAGCCAGTTTCGAGAGGCGCGCGCGCGCGCGCGAGCGTATAGACTCGTGCGTGCGCCCGAGCACTTTTGAAAAGAGAAAGTCAGGAGAGATGCAACTCGTGGTATTGTGTGCATAAAGACGCGAGCCAGTCGATCGATGTCCTGACCCTGAGCTTTCATTCACCTTAATCTCGGGCTTCTTGCTTAACTTCTCGCGAGGAATCACGTCCGAATCAACGTATATATCCCCCCCCCCCTTTCATACGGCGCATATACATCCTTCCGATAAAACCTTGGCTCTCGGTACAATACATTGAGCAGTCGATACCTGTCCCATCATCATCGCGATTTCATCGTCATGTTAGAAAACGAAAAAACAAAATTCAGAGTCCTCCGTAGCGCAAGGCGTGTAGTGCTCATAGCATATGTTTAAACAATGGTGGCAGCGGCTTACTCTTTATCCGCACGAGAAAGACAAGATAAAAAAAACCAACTCTAGCTATATGTGGGAGCAAGCGTCTGACTGTGGTATCTCGTGTTCTGTTTCTGCGCCTTGTACGCGCTTCGCCTCGTCCTGTGGGTGCTGCTCTCGCGTCGAACGTCAACGGCATACGCAATGCCCCCCTGCTGGCATTTCGTTCACGCACTGACACACGTACGAATGAATCACCTGCGACCTCCACACACATCCACGCGTCCGGGGCAAAACATGCTGCTCCTCTGGTGTAATCTCGCTCTGGTGGCTGGTGTGTGTGTCTCTCCATAACCCCCTACGCTACGTGGTGGTGTCGACTTCCTTACTACTACTACTGCTACTACTACTGTCTGTCGCCTCCTCTTCTACTACTACTACTACTACTACTACCACTACTGCTACTACTACCGCTACTACTACTACTACTACAACTACTACTACCACTACCGCTACCACAATGCATTGTCTACTACTGATCTGAATGCGCGAACGAACCGTCAAAAAAGGAGCTGCAACAGCGTGTTGTGTTCCAGCAACACAATTCCCTCATCGGTGGGCCCAGTGCCACCAGCTGTCCTGTATGCCACAAGCTCTGTCTGGGCGGCGAGGCCCTCATGGAGCACATGAAGATCACGCACAAGGACCCCAACGCATCAGGTGTAGCCAGTAAGTATGCCCAACCGAGGCGGTCAAGTAGTCTTGGTTATACACTTTACTATCTGCGGGTGAGCTCGAATCGTTACGCATTGCTTCGTTTAATTATCAATTGCTGCGCACACCGCGGCCTGCCCTCGTCCGAGGAGCCGCAAACGCAATTGCAGATTCCAGCTCGCTGGCAGCTCTGTATACTTCTAGACATTCTTTTCACGAAGACAAAAAGAGCTCAATGCAGTGTCTTAGAGAAACGTTTTATTTTTTTGCACACAATGTTAATAACCAAGTGATATCTCTGAGAGCAAAATCGAGCTGAAATGTAGAGCGTCACTTTCTTGAGCTTGTGAATAGCTGTACATGCAAAACGAGCATCGTCAAAATCAATTTAACATATTCACGGCACACTTAACATGGTGATGGTATATACAACTATAAACATTCGCGCGCTGGTAGAAAGCAACGGAAAGTGGCGTAACCGATGAATTGGAGAGAATTTCGAGTCAAAGCGTGGTTAATGCCGATAAGATCGTACTTAGAATAGAATATAAGTCCCAACATCGCTTTTGGCGCGGGCAAACACTGTGAGCATGACCTTGTTTACTCTCTTGGGATTTCTATTACATGCATATATATGTTATGCTTGTGGGATCATCCACACTAACGGATATTTACTAACCTGAACGTCCATATGCTTGAAATTTGATAAGAATCTGGTATATTGTACATAAAAAAGGGTTTTTTTCTTGATGAATGAAAGTTGCGAATGAGTGACGTGAGGGAATTATGCTGTATTCTAGATGGGCTTGGATTATTGATTGACACGGTTCAACTCCGCGAGTTTCGGTCTCAAAGTTTCGTGTACTAATTTAACGAATACCTCCGTTTTACTGACTATTGAATATTAACGGCGATCAACACATTTGTCAAATCGGACAATGACTTTGACAAAATAGTCGGGATTGATGCCTTTGCCGCATTTCTTAGTCATCCAAATGTAGAAAATGTCAATTATAATAAAGTACACTTTTAGGAATTGTCGCCGTGAATAATCGCGTTGAAAAGACGCTATAGCGAAGCTATAAGCACGTTAAAATCTGAGAATTTCCGTTCAAGCGTCTAAATATATCGCTTCCTATCCATAATTGTATAAAGTTACTTTTCTGCAGATCGTAACTATTGTTAGAAGCTTCCTTCGAATCCAAACAATAGAATCAGCATGATTCAGTGAAGTGCGATTGAAGTGAGTGCCTGTGCTTTCTACATTCATAAGTCGAAGGGCAAAGCGCGTGCGAGTTTTCGCTCGCCTATGCGAAAAGAGCGTGCAGCATCATGGCACGAGTAGGCACGACGTCGAGATACAGAGAGATGGAGAATAAAATGTATCTCGCACGCGCTCAGCCCGAGTCGAAGCCCTGGTCCGAGTCTCTGCATCTCGCACGGCGAGCGGACGTGATGGGCGTCGATTCTCGTTTGGTGGTGGTGGTGGCTCTCGTTCCTCTCCGCACTGCACATTAGAGGAGAGGATAGGAGAAGTTATCGGTTGCGGGGTCCGCTTTACCTGCTTGGCTCTGACCTTGACAATTGTGTCGCCCTGTTGTTCCCACCGCTGACTGCACGACCTCCGTTGCCGGGGTTTACTTAGCGAAGCGGCGTACCGCCAACCATCCCTGCCCCGTCTGCGGCAAGCACTACGTCAACGAGGGTAGCCTGAGGAAGCATCTCGCCTGCCATCCGGAAACAAGCCAGCTTACCACCAGCCTGAGGATGTGGCCCTGCTCCGTTTGCCAGTCCGTATTCACGAACGAAAGTGGTCAGTACCGCGACGAATCTTTTAGTCTAGTCGCAAACGAAAAATAAACGTAAATTCGAGAAATCGAGCGCATAGAGTCCTCGCGTCCGTGGTCGCTCGCTTACGCGCACGCGTTACACACCGCATCACACAGAGTCTCTCAATGAAATCGTTCGTAGGCCTGCTAACGCACATGGAGCACATGAGGATGGACCCGAAGCACCAGTTCGCGGCGCAGTACGTGCTGAGCCGGGCCGCCGCGGAGAGGCGGGAACGCGAGCTCCTCGCGGGTTCGAGTCTGGGTAAGTTTACACAAAGCAAGCTGCGCAGTCAACGAGCAGACCTAGCAAAGCCAAAAAGCAAAAGAGAAAACTGAAAATGAAAAAGCAATTGGAAGTAGAGCTGCAGTAGTTGAGCTATCGTTGCGCGTTTAAGCCCCCCGCCTGAGAGGAGAAAGCAAATTTGATATATAATTGTGTCTGTGTTGGTCGATGGGAAGAACGTTATCTCTCGTGTTCAGGAGCCAGCCTCGGAACCGTACTCGGAAGCCAGATGGGAGGACCCCAGAACCTCCAGCAACCACCAATGTGCCCTTCGCCCTCGGCCCATTCGGACAGCAGCAGCGGAAACGGCAGACTCTCGTCGGCCGGTAGCGAACCTGGTACGCTTTATTATATCGCTCTCTTCTCTCTCTCTCTCTCTCTCTCTCTCACTCTACTCAAACTCTCTCATTCTCTGTTTCTCATCTCTCTATTTCTCTCTTGCTCTCTCTCTCTCTCTCTCTCTCTCTCTATCTCTCTATCTCTTATTCTCCCGACTCATCACAGATTATATCGTAAAGATTCTTATGAAAGTTCAAGCATTTGGCTTGTTGCTCTGCGAGCTTGTATTCGAACTTATATAAATGTATTCCGAGCATATTGGGATACGATAATAGTTTTCGGGAAGAAAAGATCTGAACAGTTAAGAGCATTATATATAGTTATCGTTGCATATATAGAAACGTTATACACACAAACACATGCATAAATAGAAAAAGAAAGACATATTACTAGTTGATAAGTCATCACTTGGTTAATGACGCCGAGAAACTCACATGGCTTGTACTGACGAGAGCAGATTTTTACGCAGGCGCCGGATTACTAAACAACAACAATAACAACAATAACAATAACAACATGGCGTCGCCGGGACCGAGCGGCAACAAGCTCAGCGAGATGCTCAGGGCCGGAAATCAGCAGACGACGGCCCAGCAGTATCACGACGAAATGCAGTCGCAGCAGCAGCGAATGGCCGTGATGGCCGCCGTTTCAGCAGGTAAAACATCGGAGAGCTCTGCAGTTCTCCAGCTACTATCCGACAACAATATAATACGTCGATTCTTATTCGAGCTGGTGTAACATCCGGCCGAGATATTGTTATTACTTCTGTACTCTCGTAGCGCGGTCGAACGAAAAATATGTCACTCCTTATCGGAGAAAACATTGAAAGTAGCCTTTGCAACTGCGCGCGCGCGCGCGCGCTTTACACATCATCGCTCGGCTCGATAACTATTTGTATAAGAAGCGAACGAACGGCTTTTATCGTGACAAAGAGAAATAAAGCCCGGGGTAGAAAGATCGCGCGTCGTTCCAATTACAGCACTGTCCGATATCGCAGATCGATGATTTATAATTGTATTTCTCCGCTTATTTATGAATATTTATCGCGATCTCTCAATTACCGAGAGCCCGAGCCTCGGCAGAGAAGAGCCTTTATTCTCCAAAGCTTTCACTCGGCTCTTCAATATTTTCATCGGCCGCCGCTATGTGCTTAAATAAATTACGTTTATTTGCCGCTCCGCGCGCTGCCCCCGTCTCGCGGATTTTTATTACCGCGCCGCAGCAGCTCGACTATTATTTATTGCAATTATTGCGTCTAGCCCAGATAACCGTTCCGTTCCGTTCCTCCAACGAATCTTCGTACGCGCACTGTATCACACGAGACGTACTGATGCGTGAATTTATCGCAATGTGTTCGTACAGGACTGCAGAACTCAGTGTCGCCGAACCTGTCGCCGGTGGACGTGGCCTCGCTAGCCGCGGCCATGCGCATGGGTAACAACGGGGACATGGGCGGCGCGGGCCAGGGCTCGACAGGGGCACCCGGCCAGCAACAGGGTGTCCAGTCCTCGGGGACGGAGCAGGCGCTCAGGTTACAGCAGGCAGAGGCGCTGCTGCGCTCGCAGGCCGAGCACGCCCTCAGGCTCGCGGTAATAAAACTTCCTCTCCAACCCCCCCCCCCTCTCTCTCTCATCTGCCTCGAGATTTTCCCCGCTAATTCAGGCTTAAGTGGGACCAGCTCTGGCTCTGGATTCCCGGGCTACCGCTTCTCTTAATTTGCGCGACACGTGTCTGCAACTCTTCTTTTATCCACTTTATTTTTTTCTTCCAACTCGAGGGGCGGGCTGGGTTCATTAATTTGCCACCTGCACCCACGGACGAGCTTGACCCAATTAGGCTTGCTCCAAGTGCCGTGTTCCGATTTCCCTTCTCGCAGCCTTCTCGAATCGTCATGCGCGTTCTTTCGCGAGAGCGAGACTAATTGGCTTTTCTTTTCGTGCGTTTTCAAGGTGTCACAAGCAGCGGCGGCAGCGGCGAGTTCCGCGAACGACATGAGACATCATCTGGGGCAGCACAACGGCGGTGGCACGACTGGTATCCCAGGACACCACGGCAATCAGCAACTGTCTCAGCAAGACTCGCTCACTCCGGACATAGGTGAGTACTCCATATAGGAATTTTGGATTTGGCTAAACTTACTCGGGACGGACTGCCGATGCTAACAGCCGTTTTTGGCATTGATCAACAGGGGAGGCACTTCGACTCCAAGAGCAACGGCTGGAGCAAGCCTTGAGGCTTCACGGTGACCCGCGGGCCCTGAGCTTCACCCTTCAGCACGTTGTCAACCAACAGAACAACCAGCAACCATGAAAATTCAGTTACTACTGAGACGAGTGGACCCCTTGGACGCAGGACAGCACAGCGTCCGCCTCGCTCAACTCCATGGACAGCTTGCACGCGCATCAGCAGCAGTTGCAACAGCAACAGCAGCAACAGATGTCAATGGGTAACGAGCAGCAACAGCAGCAGCAGCAGCAGCAGCAGCAGCAGCAGCCGCAACAGCAACAGCAGCAGCAGCAGCAGCAGCAGCAAGGAGGCGTGAAGCTGTCGATTCCTCAGATCCACGACGAACAGCGTGGCATCAAGAGGAAGGCCGACGAGATGAGCGGCAACGTCGTCGAGAACGCGTAGGCCGTGTGCCTTGTCAGACGATGCTGCGTCCAAGTGAGCGGTCAATTCTCAATCACTCCCATGTCTCAGCTAGTAACGGAAAAAAACATGCACTATCAACTAAACTGGATACTGAACCCGAGTACAATGCAAGTATTTTCACGAAAGACAATATAAATGTAAGAGCACCGGCGAGTAGCAGCGAGCGAAAGCAGTCAACGGACAAGACAAGCGTGAGCGTGGACCGTATTGTATACTGTGATGTTACGACAGCGCGAGATATGATATATTTGGTACATGCGATTCGCGCGACTTGTCGGCTGCGGGTGCTTTAGCGAGCGAAGACCCTTGACACTTCTCATGAGTAAGATTTTAAGACAGAACTAGTCTAGCGCTCGCTGATCCACGCGCGGCGCAGGTCGTTTTACAATGTAAGCATTGACTGTTTCGATCGCGTTGGCTGTCTCTGACGATAGCCAGAGCCGGTCATTGCCGAGACTACACATTTTAGAGAGAAAAGATCCGTTGTAGGAAGACCGACTGCGGCACGGGGCAGGCGCGATTTTGGTCGTTCCAGTGGATAAACCGTATCGCGACTGTTCCTCGCTCTCGACTTCCGCAAACGTGCCATAATTAATTAATAACGAGCAAGAGCAACTACGCGCTCACACTGAACGCGAAATTCCAACAACCTCAACTCGCAACAATGCCTAGTCTCACTGAGAGATTAGCGAGTCGTAGACGAGAATCTGGAGGATTGGAACTTCGCTTGAACTATAAATTGTAGTGAAAAAAAAAAAGAATAATAAGAATCGCGGAGTTACGGGTCTCGGGCTACCCTTGGAACTCCGCGAGAGGCTCAACAAAACTCGAAGCTAAAGCTTAGCTGATAATTATAAATGAAAGAAATTAAAACATTGTATAGGACTTTACCAGACTTAAGGTTCCCCCGGAATTCCCCTTCAAGACTTTTTACCCCAAGCGTAATTTTTAGGAATCGCGAGATTTGACGAGTTGTTTATAAGCCTGTATGATAAAAGAAATTCGCGACGCGCGATGTCGTCGTATCGGTACAAATAATAAAACGCCGCTATTAACAATTGAAGAAAATATGATAATAAAACGGTTGGCGTCGACTATAAAGTAGTTAATACCGAGCGGGACAGACAGAGATGTCGCGCGTACGCGAAATATAACTGACGGTTTTAAAGATGATGATTATGATGAAAATAAAGGACGAGACGCTTGACTGACTGACACTCTGTAATACACAAACATTATGTATGTTTACATGCGTGACTTCACGTACTATATACACGCATGTATTCGTATATGTACATAAATGAGGAAATGCATAAACATTTTTGAACATACGATATACGTCATTACACTTGTGCAAAGCGACACAGTAATGATAGTAATGTAAATCGTTAGTAATATACATTGAATACGAGTAATACACAATACACACTGATACATAAAACACACTCATCACAAAAATGATTAAAAAAACATTGAAGATGCGCGCAACTGTGCTCGTTAAAGCACAAAAACTATTAGCTCGTAAGCGAACAAACAAAATACAATTATTACAAACAAGTTATATTATATATATTATATATACATGCAGAATATGACGAGAGGAAAAAAGCTCTAAGAAAGCGTAAAAAATCATCGCGATGAGATGAAGAAATGAAGAGAGATAAAAAATCTAAATGCTAAATATTATATATATTATATATATAAATATTATAAATAATGAATATAGGGTCTATGAGACTAGCGTAGTTAGGCGAAAAAGATAAAGTGAGTGAGAATTATAAGCGTGACCGTGAGAGAATGAAAAATTCGCGCGCGTGAATGCGAATAATTGAGCGAAAGTTTGATGAATAAAGATACGCGAGCGAAAATGCGAAATAATGGTGCGAATGAAAACGCGAAGACAACAAATTTTTCTGCGATGGGCGTGATTGAGCGTAATCTGAGGTCCTGTGATCGTTACTAAGCGAAATATTTTTTTATTTCCGATATGTAAACGCGTAATGAAATTTTGCGTCGTTTCGAACTTTTTACTTGCAATATATACCGTTACGTTCTCGCAATACTATTAGGGAAGGCAAGAGAAAACAAAAAGTTTAACGGGTGGGTCTTTCGAAAGGGTATAAATGAAAAAATCGAAACACTGTCGATTATTAAAAACGATAAATATGGCTGATTAAAGGGAATTGATAAAAAAATAATGGGGTTTTTAAACGATGGTAAAAGGCACAAAAAATGGAAAGGCAAGTCCGTTATAGGTTCTAACGAAGATAAAAAGGGGTTGAGCGCAAGCCGTTGATGAATATCGCTTCAATAACGTCAGAGGCACATATTTTGTCAGCGGTTTGTGCCCCTTTTCAAGTCATGGTCGTTCGCGCTTTCGATGGGGATACCTTTCGACGAGTCCAGACGATGGAAAACTGTAACATCAACTAAAAATCATTAATGAAAAACGAAAAGAGAGAAATGTCGTTGACCGAAGGCTAGTCGGATGATTGCGTTGAATTCAATCTCGAGAACATAGTAAACACATTTCTCACGATATCGAAAGACGTTAAAAATTTTACTTTAGATATACTATACAATGTGATGAAATTTTTTTACAGAAAACCAACCATTTTAAATAAAATAAACTATTTGATGAATTTCAAAACGATCGTGATCACGAGAATGAATTTAACGTCAAGAATTACGATGAGTTATTGGGTCAACAGAGCATTTTTGTTTTTCAATGAAAACAAATGCGTAATTCAAATAGCCGCGTCGCCCAGGGCCTTTCAACTATCGGGACGAGCAAAACTAAAATAAAAATTTTCAAACGATCGCTAAAGGATTCATCGTAAAGCTACATTGTATCGATCGGCACTGCCTCGTTTCGGGGCTCGTTTAACGCTTTGGAAAAATTTTTGCTATTCTGGTTGTAATCTTAATCTCATTCCATTCTTTGCATAAATTTTTATTCTTGCATTAAACATTTTTAAAGTCAGTGTATCAAAGTAGGATCAGAATAAGTATAAAAAGGAAGAAGCACAGCTTTAGAGATTTTTTAAATTTTTGTATAACGAAAAATTATAATGAAAAAAATTATAATGAAGCTTAGCGAGCCCCGTACGATGCATACGCAACGATCATTGGTCGGTTTTAAACATCGGTTTTTCTTATTATTTAACAGGAATAATGAGTAAGTAAGTAATTTTCACCCCCAATGATGAACTTTTTCGTTACAGAGAGTTTTGTCCTCGGATTAAGTAGTATGTAAATACACCTCTTGATATTCACGCAAGCATAAAGAATTACAATAACTTAAACGAGTACATAATGCAATAGGGTTAGTTTTTCTATGTAAATACCTAAAGCGCGGCGGCGAGTGCGTACCCTCGCCCGCGTAACCAAACGATAATATACTTTTATCGACCAGAGCTTCTGTTTTGTGCGTCGATTCGCGAGGGCAAATGATTAACTTAATGAGGATAAAATTATAGCGGACGCGCTGTCCGTGAAAGGCCACCACTCTCATCACGGGTGAACAATGAATCTTTCGAGAACAACCTTTCTTTTGAAAAATGAAGCAAAGACATGCGAAGTAAAAAAATGAGGTATAATTTTTTAGAAAAAAGGCTGCCTATGAAACTAAGCGAGTTTTTATCGTGATGAGGTGCACGAGAGCTTACAAGGCTGGCGCGTCCGTTCATTTGTCAAAGGGCCAAGCGGCTTCGATCGGGAAAATTCTTGTTTTTTCTTTCTGCAATGAATATGATAAAGAAATGCAAAAACTTACACGGTTGAATATACAATGATAAAGCAAATCGAAAAACGCAACACGCGGTATACATACATAACATTCACACTGACACACAACCACTTACAATGAGAATGAGTGCGACACACAACCTGGCACTTTGGTGGTTCTACAGCTGTAATTATGCAAGCCTTTCTCAACTGGAAAATGATATGCAACATTTACACTTTTTGCTACACACACTTTGCACCCAACGGCACCACGACTGGCCGCCTCCACATACATGTCACTGGTAGGGACCAAAGTTATTTGTATCTCGCTAATATCCGTCATTTTTTCACGTTTTTCGGTTATCCAGATGCAAAGCTGAATCCTCCCTATACCCCGTCCCCTTGTCTGTTGAAAAAATATTTTTCCTCCCTCGAATAAGACTTGGTGGTTAAATGCTTTTTTGCACAATTTTTTCTGAAGTAAAAGCGAAGAAAAATACGCACAGGTGATCGCTAAAATTTGTTCGACGCGTGCAAAGATAAAGATAAACTGAAACTTTAAAATCGCATAAACTTTTCTCGAAAATGACTATTCTGACTTTTCTGACTATGCGATAACTTTTCGAAAGCGTCCAAAGCCTTGTAGTGTGTAGATTTTTACGAAAGATTGAGAGCTAAACGTGTTAGGAATTGCAAAATGACGCGTGTGAATAAACGCTTTCGACATTATCGCGCCTTCAAATCGTGTACTTTTTTTCTTTCCCCGGTCCCTAAAGAGATCAACGACAATGATCAGCAAAAGCATAGATGCAAATCGAAAAAAAACATAACATAAACAAACACCAACGATACAAAAACATCCAAATACCTAAAAACAAATGACATAAAACCACACGTAGATGACGTTCCTTCCTATACAACAAGATAACAGTATCAACAACAACTGTATCATAACAGCTATGAGACCATCGACATAGACGTGACTGCACTTGAATAAATATGTGAAGGAGCGGAATCAACGAGGATCCGGTGCATCCACACGCGTTTTTCTAACGCGGGCCGTATATTTCGTTATTCGGCTGCCGAACAAACAAAAAGTAAATTTATTCAGAGAAAGTTAAGACACGCATTTAAAGAAAAAAAAGTAAAAAACGTATACTCAAAAACGAATTCGCCCGTTAACGCGAGCCGTGCCCCGCGAATGTGTACAATAAGTAAAAAAACTCTCTTTTTTAAACATTAATGGAAAGGGGAATAAAAAAGAAGACGAAGGAATAAGAAGCACAATTTACAAATAGCTCGTAGTGTATGTTCTGTAATCGATTGAAAGTTAAACCGCGACGATTCTTAAACGAAATGTGTAACGTAAACAGTAAAATAACGAAGTAAATAAATGATAAAAAAAAATCAAGTCGACGCGACGCAACGAGCCGACGCGGAAGCTGACGGCCATACCGGCGCGCGGAGGTCGTTGGTTCAGTTTTAAATGAGAGAAACGTCGTGCCAGTTGCGGCGCCGAGACGCAAAAAGCCCAAAAAAAATTTACAAATATATTGATTTACATATGCCCGTAACTCGTAAGGGGGCCAGCGGCGCAGACGAGGGGAAACTCAACTCGAATTATGAGAAAAAAAAAACGGGGCTTCGACTCGTCCTAAAAGATCGCGAGCTTCATGCGCCGTAATGAAAAGCAAAAGCGTAAACTCGCGCGCGCTCGACAAGTAGTCCGCGGCGAGTATAGTCAGACGCGAAGCGAAGAGATCTAGCCTGAGCCGAGAGAACATCCGCGCAGCGCAATGAAGCGATCATCGGAAGCGAGAGCGTTAGCCCCCCCCCCCCCCCAAGGTATATAATAAAAGCGAGCGGGTGCGTCTCGCTCTGCAAAGCCGGCCCTGCCCAATAATCTTAATCTACTTCATGTAAATTTGCCTAAATGTTTATTAATCTAAAAATGCCATAGCCCGGATGCGCTGGTGCATACTCCCAGCGCATACACATTCACAAATACGACTCGACCTTATCAAATGAATCAATGATGCCCGGCGACGCGACGCGTTCGCCGCGTCGCGGGCATTCGGCCACGGCGGCGAAATTGGTGATCGCCGACCGAGCCAACCGACATTAGCGCCCGGCGTCGCGCACGCCGCGCGCAAACAACAACGATACAACGACATTCAATATAAATATGCCACTCCAGAGAAACACACAGTTATACGGCGCGGGGGCGGCAATGCCCATGCCGCTTCCCAGCTGCCGACCGGATTACAAAACAGAAAAAAATAGATGAAAAATAAAAATAAAGCCCTGGTTTTTTGGAACTGTTCAAAGGGGCGCGCGCACGGCCCCACGCGCGCGCGTCTCCCCATTCACATTTGCATACACGGGAGGCCTCGCCGCCTCTCACAACACGCTACACTTTAACAATATACTCGCACACTCGACTACACACTCGATTACACGCTCGATTTAATAAAAAAAAGTAAACAATACACACGCTACGGATATGTAAAGCCAATTGATTTTGTAAATTGCCCAAAACTTTGTAAGCTAGAGGAAATAGCGCGTATATTTGGCTATAAAGTTCGCTCGATCAATCACTCGATGACTATGTGGAATTCAGAGACGATGGGTGCTCCGAAGCCGCGAAAGCAACGAGCGGCTTGCCGATTGGCGGGCAAATACTTTCTCTTTCCCAGCCAATCGCGATGCGAGCTGTGCTTTCGACCGGCAGTCTTCCCGCGGCGAGGAGGACACCGTCGACGAGCCGATTCGGAGAAGCGCGAGGAGCTAAATTCTTTTTTTGCGGAAGCTTAGAGATTGAAACGGACAAAAAGAAAGGAAAGAAAACTTCGTACGTTGCAAGAAGGATACATTTACATTCAACGGCGAATTCGCGGCCTTTGTTTGGATGCACGAAGAGACGTTTTGAGAATAGGAATTAAACAGCAACAACACCCGGACACGACCAATTACATCTCGGTAGAATCTTACCGACATACACATTATACCCCCGGATATGAGAAACTCGGATTTGACAATAATAAAAGCATGGCTCACGAGATGCGTCTCGTGCTCCATCGGCCAATAACACCCTGACTATTTATGCAGATACACGAGATAAGGAAGCGGACGAGAATCAAGACAGAGCGAGATAAAGAGAGTATGCAGATAGGCGGCGCGACTGAGAAGGTGGAAGGAGAGCAATTTTAACGATGACGCAGTTTCAACCTCGCGCCGCCCACATAATAAAGTCCGGCTTTTAAAAAAAAAAATCATAATCATAAAAAATGATGATGAAGCAGTAAATAATGCTGCTTTAATCAAGCAAAGAAAGTTCATATGTTTTCGATCGGGTTTTAATTTTTTAATGAAATAATCTTGCAGTAAAACGAATAGGCGAGCAGCGCACACCGGTTCCCCCGGGTTGCCTCGGCCGCGCATCTCCGGAGACGCGGCCGATCGACCGCCGAGCTGACGTGTGTTCGCGCCTATTCCTGATAAACCGTAATAATGCGCAGCAAATGAAAACCGACAGTCTAGCAGTGCGAGCGCCTCGGCGTCTGCATGCGTTTTCACGCGTGCGGATCACAGTCCGAGCCTCCGTGATTAAAAACCGGAATAAGTTGTTTCAATGTCCACTATATAAAATGGGAGCTAATAGTTGTTAAGACGGCGGGTCCGATGGCTCATCTGCGTTTTGCTGGAAAAAAAAACCTTTGGGACTCTTCGCGAGAAAACGTTTGAGAAAATTTTCGCAAAACTCCTCTCTCGGATAAAGGAAAAAAAATCTTTTCAAAATTTTCAGTCGAATCTGTCGTTGTTTCGAAGGTGCTATTGGAAAATTGAGTATGTTCGAGGTGGTTAATGAATCGATTGTCGAGCAGAGAGCACGAAAGACCCGCCGCGCTATTGCTGGCCGATGGAGGCAACATCTGGACATTTTTCGATTTCCGGACTGGACTCCTCCATCGGCGAGTGTAGCACTTTTCAAAATATTCTCCGATGTTTTGTTCAACGGGAATATACTTTTTATTGTCCCCGATGCCCCAAAGTTCTCATCCTCCGCATGCGAGTCCGAGAAGCTGACCGAGTCACACCGAAAATTTAGCAACAAAAATTTATTACACCAATCGGACTAAGATTCACTCTGTAATTAAGCAAGAGAGCAGAAAACGAAGTTTAATCGCCGAATAATTGGTTTCATAATGTATTATCGTGTTGTATCGAGTACAAAGTATAAGCCGTCGAGTGGGTGCCTCTGTAAGGGTTTTTCCGTTACAGTAACAAAGATTTTTCTCAAATATAAACCACAACAGTTAGTAGTGCTAGTAGGAAACAGTAATTACAAGTGTACCACAGTTAAACAATTGATAAGTATAACTTAAATACAGGAAGCACGTCGTCGTCTTTCTCAGTGTCTGCTCGTCGTTTATGCAATCGCAGTCATCGCGCCAAGTGTGGAAAGATGTATATTCATGTATATGTCGATCTGAAAAATCGAATAACCGCGAACCAAAAAACGTAAACAAAACATTCCCTCGTACTCTTCCTCTCGGAGGCTACTCTTTTATCGGAGGACACCTCTCGACCCTCGTCAATGTCAACAGACTCACAATCCCCGAAAATTGATCTTCCAATCCAAAGGAGAAAATGTAACGTGTATAGTCAAGGAGACATTCTTCCATTGTTTTGAAGGCCAAATCCCTCCAACCAGTCCAACAAAAAAAGTAAAAAACAAAACCGAAAAATAATTCCAACCCCACGTCCTCATCCTCAAAGCCCAATCCCCGTGTGATCGTTCCACCTGTCTCAATGAAGCAAATAAACAAACAAACAAACAAACAAACAAACAAACAAACAAACAAATAAACAAACAAACAAACAAACAGCAAACGAAAAATTACACACACGTCACGCGGGAATCTACGCATAACGAGTAATTTATTGATAAATAAATGTAACTAAGTGTTTGTAGTCTAGACAAAGTACGTTGTAATGGTACTCCGAGTATAGGTGGGAGATAAGGCGCGATGGAGCCGTTTATTAATAAAACTTTACAGGATAACAAAGAAAACAAAAGCAGATTAAGTATAACCATAACCGCTCAATTGTTAGCAGCTCTCACAGCTCTTTCAGAGTACAGCCAAGAAATATTGTTGATTAACCACAGCTAAATATCCATATTCGCATACATGCATAACTACTTAATTATTAATTACCGTATCAAGAATAAACAGTGTTTAAATAATAAAAGCGCGATCGCTATATTACATAACGTCGCGCACTGCAAGCGCGGAGGCACTTACTGCGGCATCAGGGCATTTATGTAACGATAAAGAGCCACCCCACGACTCGGCACTCGGACGCGAATCGGAGGATATCCGAACACGCAAGAGACTCTCTGTTCTCGGTCCCGGACACTTCTCTCGCATTTTCATTTTCGAGCTGCGCATCGCCAGCTGATAGATGCAGGCACCAACGACCAGCAGCAGGTGCGCGTCTTGGCGAGCGAGAAAGGAGTGAGCTTCGTGTTCGGATTTCCCATTTTCATTCGACTTTTTAAACGAGTGCAGCCTTAGGTTCTTTCACTTATGGCGTTGCTTTTAATGAAAACACAATACAAACCCCCCACAACAAACCCCCAGAGCCCCTTCAAAAATTCCTACAACAAGCAAGACCCCTACCTACGCCCCCATAACAAACCCCCTCAGTCTCACAAATAAAAAAAACGCGTTGTTTCAACTTCGTTCGCGAACTTCTGAGTTACGCGTCGACGCGACAACGTTCTGGGTACATCTTCTCTTACCGTTTCGGACGATTCAAAAATTGTAAAACACAGTTTACAACAATTTCGGGAGTCGTTGGGAGAAAGGAAAATTAAGAGACTTTGAAAGCTAAAAACGAAAAGAAGAATCGAGAGTATCCCGAACCAAAGCGCGTCGGCGTACAAGTTGAACGTTACGTTTCAAACTTCAAACATTTACGTACAGTTAGTTACCATGTAATACAAGTACAGATTATCGTTGATTTGCCAAAGGTCGGTGATGGCCTCCTATCGTTTTGAGCGCAATCAAGATTCTACGAATGCGATTGAAGCACAACAGCGGAGACGGGGGAGATCTCGAGCCGAGGTCGAGCCCGACAAGGCGATACGAGGACACATCCGACTGAATTTAATGGTATCGATTGAGTTTCATCGAAGTCCCCTTTTGGGCAAACACACCGACGCAATCACGCATTATTTCCGCTGGACGAACCTCAGGCAATTCCTTGATCTTCAGAGGGCGCGAAGTTTAGACCAAATTGGTTCACTGATTCTCTTAAATATATTAATAATAATGCGTATAAAGAAGACGCAAAGATGAGCTTCCGAATGAAATTCAATTCTAGTCAAAAAATGGTACAAAGTGATAAGAAATCGGTACTTATTCGGCTCCTTGCGAAAGGAAGCTCCTCGTAAAAATTCCACTGTGAGCATATGGAAAAGCGTAAAAGTGGTTTATTTGATAATCATGGAATTGCCCGGAGTCCGGCGAGAGAGACTGCGATAAAACATCAGCGTTGACAAAATATAGCCTCTTTTCTTTGCATCAATGTCGATCGATCGGATTTTTGAATATCACGATCGATCGATCGATCGGTCGATCCCTGTATAAGCAAAAGCGACACTCTTTCAAATGGATGTACTGTGCGAATGAATCTTTCAAAGCTTATGTTTGACAAATACTTCTATGTATACTAGCGCTTTTGATTTACAGGCTTGATTTTTTTTCCAAGGGCGGATCCTCGCTTCGACACTCAGCTATTGAAAATAATTACGGGAGAAAAGTTATTACTTGTATATGCGATAGAATGAGATGAGCCACGACGAGGATTCGCACCACAGCATGCCCGACTAATGTTCGATATCGCGGTTGACTAATGTAGTACCTTTTTAATTTTTAATTTTTATTACCATTGGAGGCAATTGAAGGCGTATTTTACAGAAATGCAGTAATTATAAAGAAAAATCACTTATGCGGGAATTGAAATCGGTGAACTTTGCTCGAATCGTCGAAGCTTATGAGTTTTAAAGTAATGGAAAAATTTGAAGTTTTCTGCAAGGAAAGAACGATGCGTTGTCAGGGAAAGGGAATTAAATTTGTATGGAGCCAGAGTTGAGATATGCAAGAGGGAAAAGCCACGTGTTTTTTTAGAGATTCTCTTTTTATATTAATATATGTTATACATATTATATATTTACGGTAATATTTATGTACGTCGAGCCGAACTTGTACGTAGAGATACTGATATCTGACGTAAATAGAACAAAACGTGAGTTAGCTCTGTTAGGGTTAAGTTTCTTTTTTATATGCTCGTGGTAGTGTTAATTAATTAATTCTAATCAGTTATTGTTGACGTTGCAGGTGTTTTTTTTTGTGACGCATATTACCGGATGCGTCGACACGACTGAATGTTCCGTTTATTATTATTATTATTATTATTTTATTCTTTTTTTAAGATTAACTTTATCTATCGTTTAGCAACTTATTATCGAAACTTGTCATTAATTAAGCATGGAAAGCGTTCCCATTCTTTCTAGCCATTCTTTCTGTTTTTCTTCTTTCTTTTTTTATTTTTATTTTTTTTTTTTTACGTAAGCGTTTTCTCGCAGGCGATGATCTAGTATCGGGCTTTTTTGAGTTTCCGTTTCTTTATCTTTTTTATAAAAGTAGTTGAGAGAAAGGGTTTTTTACTGTTCATGCTCCCGCGATTCGTTCTCAAGATTGTGTAGATACGGTTTTATCAAAGTTCCTATATGTATCCATTAAAATCGATTCAAATTAATAGAAAATAAAAAATTGTTTGCCAACAACACTGATAAGCTAATATCGACCATATTGATGAACGAATTTCTACGCTTCGCTTACTAGTCAGAATTGGGTTTAAACAAGGAAAAATAACATTTGAAATTATTCATTTTTATTGTCATGTCGTTTTTAACTCTATGTAGTAAGTACTGAACACCAGTAAATTACCGATCTGCGTCGAGCCTGAGCGTAAATACTACGGTTCTTTAGTTACTATTCTGGTAGAGAGTATTGCGCGCGCTTCACGATCGGCGTCGAATACACGTCGTACTTTTACGTTATTTTTATAATTTTTAATTTTATGATTATTACTATTATTATTGCTACTACTATTATTATTATTATTATCATTATTATTATTATTATTAACTTTACTACTATTATCATTGCGCGTTATAAACTTAAATAAATTTACGTTTCTTTTTATACGAGTCACTGCTATAAACAATTTAGCGACTACCTTTTAGCAATTTATATAGTGCATTGTACCGATTAAATTTACAAATATATATTATATTTAAAGAAATGGTTTATATAAAAGAATGGATACGAACTACCGCTACTTGCTACTCGCTAACTAGAAATTTATTTTTTATCATACCCTTATTATTATATTTTTTTTATAGATGAACATGTTGAATCATACTTTCCTTCGTTCTCACGTGTGTTTTTTTTTTATTACTTGATGTGATATTTCTAGTTTCGTGTGTGTAATAATGTCCTCGTGAAAGATTTTCTTTATTAGTTGAGACTTATCTTTTTTTATTTTAACAATGAGCGAAGATAAAGATTAAACGAGCTGGTTCCAGTGGATAACAAAAACGAAACGTAGAACGAATAACAAAATATCGATTATGTTTTTCTTAACAATCTAACAACTAATAAATATCTCTAAAATACGCTGACGATTGTCATACGAAATTTAGGACACGTGCATTTATTAAACATTATATCGTTATACAATTATATCAGCTACATCAAGAGTTCAAGATGCTTTAAGAAAGAAGCACAAATTTATTGTTCTTCTAGTTGAATATATTTTAGGAAATATATATATTCGTTTTTGTTACAACAAAAGAAAGAAAAATAAATAAATTTTTACATATATAGTAATTTATAAAGAAAACTTTGTAAAGCGTCTCGAACTCTTGTTGCGCTAGTTATTATTATTATTAGTTATTGCTATTAGTTATGATTAGTTACATTATTGCTATTTCTATTACTGTAATGATAATGTCTATTATTATGATTACTATCATTGTCAATTATTAGTTATCGCTTTTGATCGGTTGATTGACGGAAGAACTATTTGATCCTATCAATTTTTTATTTATATCAATCGTGTATTATCGAAAGGCGAGGTCACTATTTAGCAAAGTGTGTTATTGTGGCTCGACTTGCGTATGGGATCAAATAAGTTTACGGCTATAGAATAAAGTAATCAGGCGAAAATATGGAAATCGTAAGCATTTACGATTTCACTTTTTCGTATAACAGAATGAGATTCTACGAATAATAATATAATGTTACACGCGGGAGGCAAGAACGTACAATCACAGATTTTACAAATAGTCTCGACCTAAACGACGCATACAAACTTCTTTCGTAAGAAAGAAAAGAGGGTGTATAAAATAATTAAAAAAATAAAAAATATTAAGAAAAGAGAAATTTTGCTATAGTCACTGTGCGCAATAGAAATATTTCCATTCATAAAAACGAAGATTTATTTATCATGTTTTGAAACGGAACTCTCAGAAGCCAGAAAAAGAAAAAAGATATTTTTGTATGAACTAAAACTTACATTTTTTATAAATATCCTTTAAATAGCTTACACTTTCGAGGTGTATAAGTAAGAATTATTTTCGAAAAAACAAAATTTAATATTTCGCACCGAAATAAACTGTTTCGTTCAGAACTTGAAAAATGGAATTCGTTTCTCAATAATGAAAATATTTGTTATTGGGCATTGTTAAAAATTTAAAAAAGGAGAATAGAGCGAAGTACTGCACGGAGAAGTGCGTAGTTACGGCGTGCGTATAAATATTCCAGTCTCTTTCGGTTACGAGCCACAGTTCCGCAAGTGTAGAATTTTGAACAAGTAATGAGAGAAGAAAGGAAAAAACGAAATCCATAATAAACGTATATTGACACGAGTGCATACCCAGATAATCCAAATGAGTATAGACGAGGATACGTATGTATAGACGCGAGAGGTTAATAATCCAAAAGATAAATCTTTCTCTTCATGGACACTGATTATGATGATGAACGATAAGTCGTGAGGTTAAAAAAATAAAGCGTTAACGACCTTTTCCTGGTGGAAGCCAAAATTTGTGTATCATCGCGAGCTTTTTTCGCAATTCTTCGCGCGTCGCGCGCGCACGCGGTTATTCAAATGATGTATAACGATTTCGAGAGAGAACAAAAAAATCATAACGAAAATCCACACTCGCAGGAGGAGTGAGAGTGTGATGAAAAGGGATTTTTCAACACTTCAGGACCCCTTGTTCGATGTAAATAGGAGTTGAGCTAAAAAAACTAACGGGCCAGGCGTGAAAAACAGCGCCGTGCTGTAAAGATTAAAAAAATTGTCCCCCTCCCTAGGCAATGTTTTAGGCTTGTACGAAAATGTAATAGCCATTGATGCGCGGTGAGATCGACGCGGAGTTGAGAAAAACACACCACGTTGAACAGAGAGGATGATAAGAAAAAAACAGCAACAAATTTATTCTAGTCATAAGGAAAATGCGAAGCGCGAAAATTCAGAGCCTCCGTAGCGGCGCCGGCTCGATCGTTCCATCGTCCGCGGAGATATTTGTAAGTATAGGCCCTCGCGACTAACGATTTTCGGTAAATGCTAAATTCTCTGTCAAGGAGACGAAAATTCTCACATTGTAAATAACCGCAAATCTTCGTGCCGCTCTGCGCGAATGAGAAATCCAGCATTCGGTCCGGTCCGGCGTGCCACACGCGAAACAAGCACAAAAAAGCAACGATCGAAATTCGAGGGAACGAATCGTGCGAGCTGAAGCCACGCGGAGGTTCGCCTTAAAATTAAGCTCTTATAGGAATTATTAAATGGTGGAAAAGGCGAATGTGCGATCGAGAGAATGCGAAGAGAGAGAGAGAGAGAGAGAGAGAGGGAGAGAGAGTGAGAGAGAGAGAGAGTGCAAGAGAACCGCGAGCAACAAATTGCGCATGAATGAACAAGCTGTTATCGATCTATGAGAGGAGGTTACGTGAAAAAAATTATTGCAAAAATGTGCGAGAGAATATGTGTGTGTACATGAGACTTTAAAAATAGAAAAAAACAAAATTTTACTACCAAGTGGACTAGAATCGCAACCGATGGGCATTATTAAAAGCGAAAATAAAATAAAAAACACGATGAAACATGATGAAGTTTTTCGGAGCGTTTTTTCCGATATGTGAAATGGAGAAAAAAATGCGTCCAAAATTGTACCTATTTTCATTTTATAAATTATATAAATATAAATATATATATAGATATACGACGACCTCCTAGACCGATTAAACTATTATGTGAAGTATATAATGTAAAAGGGTTAAAAGAAGATTATTGTATCTATATTCAGGACTGACGCAGATGACGATAATAAATATTGTACTCGAGTCGTGATGATTATTGTATAGTTAAGTCAAGAGAATTAAAAAATAAGCAAACAGTGAATGGAAAATGGTAATCACGAGAGATAGAGAGATAAAGAGAGAGAGAGAAAGAGAACGCGAGAGGGAGGGAAAGATAAGCAAAAAATACGAAGTGAATTAGAGTTACATTTTCGGCAGCGCGAAAAAGTTAAGGTAAAAATTGTATATCTCGGAAAACTATTGTGTCATATGAGAAAAGTTACAGCATTTTGTCTTGTAGTTGAGATTATTTACAAATTCATGGTTGTACATTGTGTGTCGGCAAAAAAGCGATCCTTTCTTTCGTATATCCCCTTTTACGAATGATTATACCGACAGATGAAAAAAAACTACTTTAGAAAAGAAATATTATATCGATGCTAATCTAAAATAAAATGACGAATGTTTATAAAGGAAGGACAGAAATTTCGAAAAAGATGTCGTAATCATTGGTGTACCTTGTTTCTTCTTTTCGTATAAATATATATATATATATATACATTATAAATAGATATTCATAATTATAAGGCGCAAGCCTTGGGCTTCGATTCAAGACCAGCGTAATAAAAGAAATTACGGAACTGCGCAATTACCGAACTTTGCCCTTTCGAAAATTCTTATACTCGGCCTCTTTTCAGATGCAAGCAAAATTTGCCTAAAATTAAAATGAAACTGTTCGAATGATGTAACTGAAAAAGGAAGAAAAGCATTTTGTAATCGCAGCAGCTCCCCCACGTCTCGAATCGAAGCATCAGCAAAGACTAACGAGAGAATTATAATGATCGAGAGAAAAGCAGAAAAAAGGGACGCAGCGTAACTATCTCTCTCGGTGCATTCTTCGAAAAGAAGAATTTCGGTTGTTTTTTGTAAAAAATGCGAAGAAAATAATGATGATAAGAACGTTATACCGTACCCTTGTAATAATGCGACGCTGAAAGCCAAGATGACACGATAAATACAGAGTAATTATCATTTTGTTCTTTATATTGCATCGGCTATTGTTATAAAGTCTTTGAAATGCGTGAAAGCAGTAGTAGAAGATAAAAAAATTGATTCTTCTTATATAAAGAAAAATGACACGTGATCCCTATTTTCACATCGTTCAGTCTTTCACGTAATATTTGTACTTCTAGCACGCGTTTCAATGTAGAATAACATTACCTACGAAGACACGAACGACCGTCGGCCCAATTTTATCAATGTACAAAAAATCGACGACACATTATTGTTAATCTTCGACGCGATGGTTGTCTCGTTCAATTTTTTTATTTCAATGAATGAGCCGTAGCGAGTCTTTTGAATATTTAGAGCTACGTCCCTCGCGTAGAAGAAATTCTGGAAAAATAAGATCCGAGAAGTGAAAAAGCGATAACGTACCATCGACATCCCCGCCAAGATATGCAACTGCCGACCGACGGTCGTTCCCTCTCGTATCGCGGGCCACGTTGACAAATATTTTGTAAAAGAACGAAGCGAAAAACAGCGAGCTCTCAAAGTGGCTCGACACTTTCCCTTCGTTCTTGCTCCCCCCCCCCCCTTTCCCCTTAATTCTTCCGTTAAATCACGGCAGAAAAGAAACAAGCCATCGAAGGTCTTTTCTTATTATTCCCTCACAATCAAATCCTCTCCATACCTTTATACACACGTTACGAAGAAGAATGTGAAGAAAAAAACAAAGAATATTGAAAACACTCCCATTCCAATCGACCGCATTTCTCCCGTACACACGAATATATATATATATTTCAAAAATTTTTTTCAATTTCCATATTTCCCCTTGTCGCATTCCCATCCTTTGCTCCTACTCCCCGATCCCGTCCCAGCTCCATCCCTATTTCCTGTTATCCTCACGTTTCACAATTCCTACCCGACTACCAGTGTGAATGAATGTTGAAATGAAAAAAAAATAATAATAAATTGTGTAAAAGGGAAGCATCGAGCAAAGAACGACTAAAGCACATATTCGTCGGACCGTAGGGACATTTTGCATTAATTGTGTAAACACGAGAACTTAAGGGAAAAAAATAAAAAATGCAGAAGCGAAAACTAACAAAAAAATACTAAGCGTTGTACCATGTGTACTCATTTTATTCTATACACTTATGTCGTCGATCCCGCTCCTTGTGTCACACTAATGTCGTCTCTTTTTTGTTGTTTCTCTTTTTTAATTTCCGTTTTATTAAAAGCATAGCTATTTTTTATTTGTACATGCCATTTTACGTTTTCATTACAAGTACAGCAACATTAGGTTTTATCTTAAGTGACAGCGCGTTATTTCTGTGTTCGAGAAGCTATGTAATTATGTTATTAAACCTAGTTATTATTTTTAGTTATTATTATTATTATTATTATTATTATTATTAATATTATCCATACAATTATTGATTATTCTACTATTAGTTAATTATGATTTGAAGCCTACTGTTATTATTTCACCTCTGCTTACAACGTCGACGCTCATTATTGTGGTTATAAAATCATCATTACATTTTATTATCATTATTATTACTTTTATTATGATATTATTATTACTTTTATTATTGCTATTATTATTATTATTATTATTATTATTATTATTATTATTATTATTACGTGGTACAATAAAGATTTACTAAGAATAAGCCTCATGCTTAACCTAATTTTTTTATTATTGCAATCAACCCCCCTCGGAGTCAGCGTCATCGCAAACAAGATATAGATCGGGGCTTTGAAACTTATCACTCGTGACCTTTACATCGTGATACTGATCGTTTCGAATGTCAAATCGTTTCCTTCTGATCTTTCTAAGCTCATTCATTGTAAACGATTTTTTTACTTGCCACCTGCAACAACTTGGTTAACAATTTTATTCAATAGATTGCATACTTGCAGAATATAATATTTATTATGCATGTTTTTGACCAAATACAACAATTGTTCGGTAATCGTGCTTCACGCCTTCCTCAAAAAGTCCGGCAAAACAGGCAAGGCTAAACAAGCGTTTTTCTCATTCAAAAGGCAATATGCAGTCCTCAATTTCCGTAGTCGTGCATTGTCTACCGGGTACAATGAGTACGTCGAGTAAAATTACGAGCCTGGAAAAAAAAAAAATAACTGACGTAATCACAAGAAAAGTATAAACTTAATGAAATGTCACTCTTGTCTTCCGCGTATAATACGTATCCATCGGCGTGAGCGAACTTTCCGCGTATACGCGCGCGGTCCAAGATAAAGCGTGCGAGATCGAAAGAGAGGTCGCGAGTCCAATAAAGTTTATATTCCGTATATATAGGCCCTCGTTGAGCCCCGCGCGCTCAGCTCGCAAGTCGGCGCGATTACGCTTATCCCCGGAAGAATATCTATACACTCAGCGGCTCGCTCGCACGCAGCGCCGTATCTACAACACGACGCAGTCGTGCGCGCGCGTCTCTCGCTCTCTATATGTCGCAACCCGGCTTCGGCTGCCGTCGGAGCCGCGAAACTTCCAGTCAGTCGACGGCCGAAAGAGATAATGGGCTCACCGGCCGGCATGAAGAGCGCGCTTCGCCGTCTGAGCAAGTTGTCCACTACCGGGAAGTCGATGCTGAGGTTGTTCTCCGCCAAGGCCACTGCTACGCCCAGGAAGACCTGTCTCTACGACTTGCACGTCGACAATAATGGTAATAATTTTGGAATTTTTCGTTTTACTAATGTAGAGCTTGTTGCCGCGAGAGTGCAATTAAAGTTCATTGAGAATTTCTATATAGATATAAATTTAAGACATTGTTCTGTTGTGATATGGAGTTGATGGTATGACGCAATGTAAGTAAACATGAGATTTTCTAATCGATCTACGATTTCTGTGAAAAACACGCGATAAGTGAAGTATATTCATCGGATATTTCAAAAAGTATAATTCATGATAAAATCATCTCGTGCAGTGAATGTAAACGAGTGATGTAAAATCGTTACAAAGTGTCAATGAAAATTATGAAAATTTAATATACCAGCGAGAATACATTCATCACAAAACAAAAAGTCAGGCTATTATTGTACTTAAAACGAAACTGACAATCCGTTATTTGTTTCTCTTTGAAAGCAATTTTCTGAAAATAACACTGCTCGCGCCAACTTTTTCATTCGTTCGCGCAATTGAAATTCCCTCTCCATCGTCGACACTCTTCGCCGCGTTTTTTTAATTATAGACATTTATCGCATTAAAAACTCACATCGGAAAAGTAGAGCTCGGCGAATAAAGTACGTACATACAGGGAGCTGTATAGTAACTGCACGACGTGTAATGAAAGTCCATATTAAAACACAGGTAAACTCGTTGACTTCGCCGGCTGGCTGTTACCGGTCCAATATCGAGAAGCAATTGCAGCCTCGCACCAGCACACTCGCACCCACGCCTCTGTCTTCGACGTCGGCCACATGCTGCAGACCCAGGTGACGGGTCGCGATTCCGGCGAGTTTCTCGAATCGCTCGTTACCGCTGATCTGCGGAGCCTCAAGCAGGGCAGCGCCGGACTCACGGTTTTCACGAGCGAGCGCGGCGGAATCCTCGACGATCTCATCATAACGAAGGATCGGGACGACAAGTTCTTCGTTGTGTCGAACGCCGGCAGGAGGGACGAGGATACGGCGCTCCTGCTCAAGCGACAGGTGTTGTCATCCTTTCAATAGTTTTAATTCTTTGCTGGATTCGTATTTTTTTTTATTTTTATCGAAATAAAATTAAAACAATGATAAGTATAAATACATAAGTAATATGTTTACATTTTCAGAGTGAAATGAAAGCGCAAGGAAAGGATGTAAATGTGGATTTCTTGGATCCTCTGGAGCAGGGATTGATAGCGCTGCAGGGACCGAGTGCGGCAGCGGCACTGCAATCATTGGTTCAGATCGATTTAACGAAGCTGAAATTCATGATGAGCTTGGAGACGAAGATCAATCAGAAGCCTGTGAGGATATCTCGTTGTGGATACACAGGTGAAGATGGCTTTGAAATTTCGATAGCCGGAAAAGACGCGAGAAGCATCACGGAAATGATTCTCGAGAAGCCCGAAGTAAAGCTCGCGGGACTCGGAGCCAGAGACAGCTTAAGGTGATTTTTATTTTTCAAAATCAGTCGCATTGTACCTTACGTTCATTAAATTTCTAAATTTCATTAAATTTCTAAATCAGACTCGAAGCTGGTCTTTGCTTGTACGGACATGATATTACGGAAGATACGACACCTGTTGAAGCAGCACTTCTGTGGCTAGTCGGTAAGTAAACGAAACAAATGAAATCATAGACGCCTAAATAGTCAATATTCGAATTAAGTGATTTGTGCAATTTTGTAGCCAAACGGCGCCGAATCGAGGCGAATTTTCCCGGGGCTCAGCGCATTCTCGACCAAATCAAGAACGGCGTGACGAAGAAACGCATCGGCTTGACTCTAGGTCAAGGTCCACCTGCTCGGGAAAACGCACCTATCTTGACGACAGCTGGTGAACCGATTGGCAAGGTAACATCCGGTGGACCTAGTCCCAGCCTCGGCAAACCCATTGCAATGGGTTACGTATCCACAGATTTGGCCCAAGCTGGTACGAACGTTCTCGTGGAAGTCAGGGGAAAAACTTACAAGGCTGTGATTACGAAGATGCCGTTTATCAAGTCTAATTACTACACGGGCAAATAGTACAGTGATCATCTGTAAAAAGAAGTGAAATATTTAAAAAAAAAATTGTAAATTAATGTATTTCCAAAGTTTCGACTGTACGTGAACAACAATTGAGACGTTGTTTTATTCTACGATAATAGTAGCATATACATCGAAATTTTGGTTTAACAGCAATCGACAATGCGAATATTAAAGTTAAGCCCGGTATGATTATGTACTGACATACTTTTTAAGATTTTTAATAAAAGATATTAAAAATTTAATGCAATGTATCTTCGTCTGTTTGTTAGTACAGCATTAACTATCGATTTGAAATTCATTATGCCGATTAGCCTGTCACTGATAATTTATTTGCACCCGATAAGCGCGATAATCATATTACCAACTACGAATAAGCATAGTTCAAGCGCTCTCCGTCAGATGGCCTGTGAATTTTTTGAATCTATAAGACCTACTGTCAATACAAACGCTGTAGAAACACGCCACTCATTCAGTCATTTCACAAACTTCGGGATTTAGCAGTAGACGTCAGGTGCTATTTTACTCGATACAACAACAATGGCAGAGTGTAACGAGATAATGTATTTTGATCTTCGAATGGTGCATGATCACTTCGATCGGGCGCTACTTGACAATGACGACATTGACATCAAGGCCTACCTCGAGGCTTACAATGAACTTTATAAGTAAGTTTCAATTTTTTTAATCCTAACCTCTTTTCGCTTTACTTTGCTCCCTCCGTCTCTCTCTCTCTCTCTCTCTCTCTCTCTCTCTCTCTCTCTCTCTCTCTCTCTCTCTCTCTCTCTCTTTCACTCCGATGAGTGTCAGTGACCTATTTTATAATGTTTCTTTGTTTAGATTTTTCCAGCTTATGGGTAGCGTCTTCAGCTTTGTTTCGTCGGATCTTAAACAGAAAATAGAAACTCTGCAGGGTCTAATTGAGAAGGATCAGGAAAATTACGTTACTGTGAAGAAAATGATCGAGTACGAAAAAGAGAACAATCTGTTTCAAAAAAGTGATTTTGTAAACGGGGCCCGCACACTTTTGAGACTGCACAGAGGACTCGGTGCGTTACGTAAAATACGCAAGCAATTTTTTATTAGGTAAGAATTTGGAGGAGAACACTTATCATGATTACCCAATGATTTTGCAGATTTTATTTCGGAATTTTTGAGACAGCTGGGTGAATTAGCAGACAGTGACAATACCTCAACGTGTTGTAAAGATGCGTACAATAAAACTTTAGCCAAACATCATCCGTGGATAATTAGAAAGGCAGCGGTCGTTGCGATGTATACGATGCCAAATAAAGAAATGCTTTTCAAAAAAGTAAGTTTTCCGTGGCATTTAAAAATTTTTAATAAAAATGAAATTTTACTAATTAAGCTGTGGTCTTTTTTAGGTTTGCGGAGATAATGTTCAAAAGAACGTAGATGTACTGCCGAAAATGCTAGAAGTAACTAGCTTCGTCATTACACGAACTCACACGGTTTACGAGGAGCATGAACTGCACACGCTGGCATAATGGCTCAGCCTTAATGATATCGATAACGTTATTGCAGTTGCCAGAAATGTATTGCCAACATTCCACGCACTGCTCACTGTGGCCCGAGGTCATTTTGAAACATTCTATTTTATTTTTCAATTGTGATAACTATTTAATAAGAGGTAATTTTTTATGTGTACCACGATGGCTCAATTAGCAAATTTATATTATACACTACATTTTAAGGATTATTTTTGATTCGTTAAAGTTATTAAGAAAAATAATTTATCCGTTTATTTCAAAATTTTTTATTTTAAATGATTTACGGATTCGTACTTATTAGTGATCTGGTATAGAATAAGTTGTAAATCGCCTCTAGACAATTGTAAAAACAGTATTTAAAGATGTACTATGTAAGTTAGATTTTGTAACCGCATTTATTGTAAAAAAATAATCACGTTTCACAATACAGCTTGAGATCACTCGTTACGATAATCTTCAATTATTGGGGTTATTTATTTTTATGATTTGGAATCTCTAGAAAGAAATATACTGAGGCGTACCAGCACATTCGTTTGAGAAATGCCAAGGACTAAGCCTTTTACTGCGTTCCTTATCGCTCTTAGTAAACTACAGGTGTATTACGACTTTGTTTTTCATACTTCTGTAAATTGCTGCTGAACAAAGGCATTGAATTATGCATTTCTCAGATATCGTCATAAACTATCAACGGAAGTCAACAATATACAACTTAAAGTAACGCACAAAAAATATTACTAAAAATATTTAAATTTACAATTTCACGGACTTCCGAGCAGTGTGTTATTCAAAACATCGGCCTTATGAAAATCGAGGTAACTGTCATCTATCAGCATACCTGGGAAGGAAATTAAGCTCTTTTAATAAATCTAAAAGTACAAAACAAATTTAATTCGAAAACCCCGTTTGCTTACCCGCTATACTAGCCGTCAAGAAGCAGACGAGGCTTCCAGCTACAAAAGCTCTCATTGCTACGGCAGCTATTTGTTCTCTTTTCTCGGGCGCCATCGTACTGAGGCCTCCAATCATGATTCCAATCGAGCCCGGATTGGAGAAACCGCAGATAGCGTAAGTTGCAATCGCCTCGGTTCTCGGAGAGAGTCTGTGCTCCTCCTTAAATTCACCCAACTTTCGATAAGCTATGAATTCGTTCACGACAGTTTTAAGGCCTATCAAAGTGCCCACCTCTTCGCACTCTTCCCAAGGTACGCCCATTAGCCAACTGAGCGGCATAAAAGCCTTCGAGAGTAGCCACTGCAATTGGAAATAATTTTTCATTTAGTCCAGGACATGTTCTAAATGGAATCGAAAAATCCTTTGATCTAATCGTTTACTAATCAGAGATATCTAATCGTACACTGCGACAACGTGCTTTCAAATAAATCACATTCGCTTTTATAATACATTGATTACTGTTTAAATACCTCGAACGTAATTTCTTCGTAGCCAACGAGCATACCCAACCAAGCAAGGATAGAATTCAAAAATGCGACTGCAGACACGAACGCAACAATATTAGCGATGATCCCTAGGAGAAGGGGAATTCCTGCAAGAGCACCTTTAGTTGCTGCGTCGATAACGCTCTTGTCTTCCCTGCAACAAAATAAATTTCATATACTTCATCACTATTTCTAATTATTACTTATAACTCGTTTCTATATAAATTCTGTTTATACTAACGATTTTTCAAGAGAAATATTTTTGAATGTAGTAGCGCTCTTTTCAGTCTCTGGATAAAATAACTTGGAATAGCAGAGTGCAGCTGGAGCTGACATCACAGATGCTGTAATCAGATGCGCTGGATTAGCTCCGAATTTAATATAGGCCGCCATGACTGTGCCTAAAATAAGTATTTTAATTATTTAAAATCCATATTGTTTGGTACTGAAAATTCATTAAAGAATCAATGTCTCACCAGAAACTGTAGCGAAACCAGAACACATTATAGCATGAATTTCTGACGTTGTCAATTTGTTTAAATAAGGTTTAATGAGAAGAGGTGATTCCGTCTGCAAACATGATTGTTAATTCAAAAACAGATAACTAAAATTTATTTTACGAAATTTGCCAAATACGTATACCATTCCTATAAAAGTATTTGCAGCAGAGTTTATAGATTCGCAAACGGTAGTTCCCATGATAGCGTGAAGAACCCATCCAATATTTTGAATAATGTACTGCATCACCCCCCAATAATACAGAATTTGAATAATAAAACTAAAAAAGAATATGACTGGTAGGGCCTAAAATAGTATTGAAAGTTTAAATTATTGCTTAAAGTTTGTATTAATCTTAAATTTTTAAATAAAAAACCCACAGAAAATGCAAATACTCCATTTTTAACGAGCTCTTCCGAAAATACAAAACTTGATCCAGACTGAGCGAAATTTAAAAAAGTCGCGACTTTTTCTGATATACATTCGAAAATTGCCCGACCGACTGTCCATCTTATAGTGAACAGGCCAAAAGCAAATTGAAGTATCAAGCCCCATAGCACAGTCCTCCAATTAACCTGTAAACAAATTATATTTTTATTTTTCTGATGCAATCAGTTATTGAACATATTTTTTAAAACAACATACATACTCTTGTCGGATGTTTCGAGAAAATCCAGCCAAATGCCAATATTGCAACAAAGCCAGTAAAACTTATCAGTCTGTTTCTGGAATCAACTGTATCAACAACTAAAAATATTATTATAGCGGCGAATATAACCGTATAGAATACTGTTTGTGTCACACAGCAAAAACGTCTGAAAATTATAAATTATTTGCAATGTTGATTTTACTCATTAACAATAAGACAAATAATCCAGTTTACATAATAGATCTTACCCTTTGCGTTTTAGATTTCCGATCTGTTGAGTACATGGTAGTAGAAAACTTGTAACAGTATGACCAAAATATCGTTTCAAGATTTTTGTATAAAAAAGTCCAAAATATGCAAATCCGACGAGCAAAACCAACATTCCATATCCATCACACCAATGTAATTTGTTGTGATTATTTTCTATAAATAAAAAAATTTATCTTAGACTTTTCACAAAGAATGTCACCTATCTTGTTGTAAGCATAACATACCATGATTGTACCAGTAGATACTTGCAAAAACAAAATAGATGATAATGATAATATTTAAAAGTGTGATCCCCAAAAATCGAAACACTCTGCCATTCTCGGATATAAAGGCACGCAAACCTTGCATTGGCCCTCTTCTGTCTTCAATTGAAAGTCTCTTCGTCTAGAATCAATTCAATCAATCGCTTTATTTAACCTCATCAAGTTCTTTATCCATCAGAAAATTAAAAAGTTGCTGCTCGCGCTCCCACGATTTATCTGATCATAAGTTTTTATATGGCAGACATTGTTATTTCATTTTTGTTTCATCAGCCGCCTAGCAGATTAGTCAAAGAGTAGATCATCTGCTCTGATTGATTATTAAAATTTACTTTTAGATTCGATACAACTTTTTCTCAGATGGATATCAATCAAACAACGAAGATCGTAACTTACCGCTTCAGTCGATGGAGAATCTTCAGATCCAATCGAGTCTTCATCCTGAAACGCCATTATACATTTATTGATATTATGTGACTCATATATAAACTATTTACATTCAGGTAAACATATATAGATTATACATTTAATATTAGAACATATAAACGAATAATTAGTATGTATTAGTACGTTTTTATATGAATGTGAAAGGTGGTTGTTTAACCAATGTGACGCTTTTCGCACGAATAACGACGCCAGTAACAAGATAATAAAATTGTTGAGCAAATTAACATTTTTAAATAGAATGTATTTATACGAATCTAGCTAAAAAATTAAAATTTATTTATAAAATTAAAGACAAACACATAAATATTATAACTTTTGATCACTGCATGCCTGACGAAATTCAAGGAAATTAACCATTTTGTTTTTTACGAAATGATTATAATGTGAAAGACTTATAATGTCAATTTAAGAAATAACTCAATGCATCACTTCGAGCCAATTATTTATTTATTTGTTGCCAACGTTTCGAGCCGTTGCGGCTCCTCTTCGGGGCTAAAGCCAAAAAATTTTTTCCAAGCAACAAATAAATAAATAATTGGCTCGAAGAGATGCATTGAGTTATTTCTTAAATTAACAACTATAGTCGAGCGATAGATTCCTATACTAATAAACTTATAATGTCATTTTAATCATGCACAAAAATAACTTTTTTCATTAGTTATAATTACTATTAGTTATAACTTATCTACTTTAGTCAAGAACTTGTCAGTGTTAACAAACACAAAACTTACCTCAAGTTTAATTGCTATGTTTAAGTTATGGCCACTGATTTTTCTCCCCACCTTAATAACATATTTATTATACATTTACATGAAAAAAATAATTTAAAAAATAATAATGTAAAAATATAGCAAAAACTTGTATTAGTTTCCGCACGTCTATAACTATGGACGCTTTATTAAGTTCTTAAACAACAAAATATAATATTTTTTAAAGGATTGATGTGTGTAATTAAACATATAAGTTATACCTTGTAATTAACAAACTTTTCGTCATAACTTATTTTGCACAATTATATGAGCTGCCTTCTAAATTCATTGAAATCTTCTCTGTAGCAATGAATCGGCGCTACATCAATTGCTTAAATACGCAGAAAAGAACTTAATGAAATAAATTGGCTAATAGTATGTGTCTTAAAGTATTCAGAGACTTCATAAATATGAACGCAACGAATCAATATCACTGTTTTATTATTACTCCGATAAGATTTTAATTAAAATTTTAACAAGGACTTTTAAAAATGACAACTATACATTTTAATTTCTTTTCTTAATCTAATGGGCATTTCAAAGTATATTAAATAAAATAATTTTTTAGCTTTTAATGACATTTCAATAAGAGAATCAGTTATACAATCATGCATTCAATTTCAGGAAGGTAATTCTTTGAGTATTATATTATTCGGCTTCATTATATATTTCTCTAGCATAATAAAATATAATTAAATAATTAAATAATATACTATAAAAAAGTTATTTTTTAATTAACTTAACATATTGAATTATTTTATAAAATTATCGCACAAGTTTTACTTTATAATAGTAAAAAGCTTACCTCGGTGAATGCTTGATTCGTAATACCCTCAGTCATGGTTTCGCCTTATCTCTTAATTACTAATTTGAAACTTCACAGATATAGCCGAAGACTTTCAAATGGTCAAATATCGTAATCTTTTCAACAATAAAACGTTGTTTAAATAAAAATTAAATTCTAATAAAGTCTCATTTTTGACTATGCGAATCTCATCGATTTCCATCAAATAGTACTATCGCAATGCAATGTAATATCACGTTTTTTGTCGCTCGCGTAAAGCCATCGACACCTTTCTGCTTAGCGCGTCAACCGAGTCGCTCTGATAGACGGCAAGTGACTAGAGTAAAAAATGCCAGTGTCGATGTTTCCTTGGCAAGAACACGCAATATAGATATCTGAGATAACCGCGTCGTCCATCCGAGTTGATCAGCGTGCGCGCGCAAGCAAGAAAATTATCCACGAGCCGACGGTGTAATACACTTTTATTGTTCGTTTGTCGTCGTACTTCTAATTATATGACAGTGCAAGCCACAGTGTTAACAGTAATTTTTTTTTAGAATACGTTATTTCCTTGCAGCGTGTTGCAAATGTTTTTCCAATCTTCGATACGTAAATCAAATACTATATACCGTTATTTTGACATTAAACGTTGTAATCGAAAAGTCGCGATTGGAAAGCTCTGTGTATGTCAAATGAGAAATTGTTACAGGTTATATATAATATTCACGTGCATAAATTTATATTAATAAAATAATCCTTCTATTTATAACGATTATGAAATCTTCGTATTTTTTTAAATTCTGTTTCAATGCAGAAAATAGCAAAGAAAAGTTTCGTTTAAATGAAAATTGAAAATCATTTTCATTATAGAATAATGTGATTGCGCGCGTGTGTGTATTTTTCCATTCCAAAATTCATTTTGGAAACTTACCAATATCATAAAAATGTAGAAGTAACATACTAGCATTAGTAAAAGTGTAGATAGGAGAAATCTCTAAAGGTGTGTCGCTTGCGTCATCAATTAAATCGTGTTATTACTGATATCAGATTAATTGTATGCATTTATTATCTTAGTAAAGCAAACACATAAATCTTACGATGTTGTAAATTTATTAAAATTTTAAAAAATTACTTATTCTATGTTGTACAATTCAAATTAAGGAAGTAAGAGATCTTTTCTTGTAATATTGAATTTACTTAATTATTTAACTATCCTTATTTCTCACAATGCGATGTATTGGAATAAGAGTCCATTACGTTCAAAAGAGTCTTCATTAATCAACATACCTGAGAACAAAGCGTTGACATTGATTAATATATAAGACTGATATATCTAGCTTTTGAATGAATTATTTAAATGTTAATAAATTAATAAATTAAGATTATAAAATGTGGAATATTATAAATTCTGTAATTTATGTATGTACAATCTTAAGTGGTGAGTAAAGTTTTAAATAATTGACACCACATGCAAATATAACGTTATACATCAAATGTATTATCAAAGCGTAATCAGTAAAAAGTTTTATTGCTTAAAAACAATACTGATTTATTAACATTTTCTTATAAATATTTTCTACAATATTTTTAAAACTGTAGAAATTGTCTGTGAATATGAACAATCGTAAATTTTACCGGCAATGCTCGCTGTCAGAAAACATACAGCACAACCTCCTATGAATGCTCTGAAAACTGATTCCGCAATGTCTTTTCTCTTGTCAGGTGCCATTGTTGACAAACTTCCGATCATAATACCGAGTGATGATGGATTAGAGAAACCGCAAATCGCATAAGTAGCGATGGCTTCTGCTTTAAAACTCAGCTTTCCATCTTTTTTGAACTGGCCAAGCTTTTGGTAAGCAACAAATTCGTTTACAATGGTCTTTAGACCAATAAGAGTTGCGACACTTTCGCACTCTTCCCAAGGAACGCCCATTATATAGCTCAATGGTATAAACAATTTTGCCAAAATAAGCTAAAAAATACGAAATAGAAAAATGATATAAATAATATGTGCGATGCTTATCGTATATTTTGTTGATATCCAACTGCTTTTAGGTAATAAAGTAATCACCTAATCGATGAGCTGATAACAATAAAGTGAAGTTTTTGATTTCACATTGATTATAGTATCAAATACATTAAAACGAATTTATTAAATGATTAATTTAATATCAGATAATTACATTGCAAAATAATTATCAAAAATATTACGTTATTTTTATAGCACTAATATGTGACCTACAAAATATGTATTTCAGTCATGCCTATCCTGAGTAGCCAATTATTTCAGCATGAATCTCATACATGTAATATGTTCGTGCGCTAACTGCTTGCGTCACGAGTAGACGTGATTGCGGGTTTAAGTAAAAGCTGTGCTATAAAATTTGGGGGTAAATTTGGGCTCTACCTTACATGCCGTGCAATAATGTGCCGCTTAAGTCACATGCATTGTAACATACAACAGCACAAAATATTTACTAGGTTCAATAAAAAATCTTCGATATAATTACTCACCTCAAATGTTAAGTCAGAAAATCCAACAAGTGCACCTAGCCAACCAAGAATAGCATTTATAAATGCTATCGCTGATACGAAAGCTATTATATTTGCAATTATTCCCAGCACTAACGGAATAGCTGATAAAGCTCCTTTAGCTGCTGCATCTAAAATACTCGATTCTTCGCTAAGAGCCCAATGTTAACAATTAAATAAAAAAAAGTTTTCCACAATTCATATAATTAAATGTTGATTTTTGTAATACAAATACGGATAAATATGCAAAAGAACTTACGACTTTTTTAAAACGATATTATTAAAATTTGTTGAACTTATTTTCGTTTCTGGATACAGCAATTTCGCAAATAATAAACCAGCCGGCGCTGACATAACTGTTGCAGTTATTAAGTGAACTGGTTGAGCTCCAAACGATATATACGCAGCCATAACAGTTCCTGGAATTATTGTTATTTTTTAAGTAAACAATACCATTAGCAAAGACTAAGTTAATTATATTAATCTAGCTTACCGGAGGTGGTTGCAAAACACGAACACATAATTGCATGAATTTCAGATGCTGTAAGTTTATTCAAGTATGGCTCTATTACCAAGAAAGATTCCGGCTAAACATAATCGTTGTATGCAAAACAGTTTGATCAAAAATTGAATACAAAATAGTTTCATCAAAAATTGAATACAAAACAGTTTCATCAAATATACATTAAAACTTTCTATTACCATTCCTAAAAATAAAGTAGTTGCCGCGTGTAAAGATTCACAGGCAGTCGTACCCAAGATGGCATGCAGAGCCCATCCTACGCTTCTAATTACAGCTTGCATTATCCCCAAGTAGTATAGAATTTGTACAACGAAGCTAAAGAAGAAAAGAACTGACAAAACCTAGGAACACATAGGACATAGGTTATCATAAATAAATTTTCGTGTGCGAAATAATACCTTCTGCGGTATTAGTGCGTAAGGTATCGACATACGGTAAAAGCGAAAATGTCCCGCATCACAAGATCATCAGAGAATACGAATATAGCACCATCTTTTGCAAAGTTGAGGAATGTAGCTATTTTCTCGGACAGGCATTGAAAGATAGATCTACCGATCGGCCATCTTATGGAAATAAGTCCGAAAGCAAACTGAATAATTAAACCCCAAACGATTGTTCTCCAATTAATCTGTTGATATATTATGGAAAAAATATTGATAATATTTTATCGATTAAGTACATTAATGTAATATGTGTCATTGCACATTAATTTAATTGTTCATTGCATAATATACATACAAGCATTCAAATTTTATACTCAATTTTATTTCGACAGTATTACACCAAACCTACTTTACCTTTGTTGGATGTTTTGAGCAAATAAAACCTAGCACTATCATTAATACTACTCCAGTAAGACCCATCAATCTATTTCTAGAATTTGCAGTGTCTATCACCAAAAATACAGCTATTCCGATCACGATGAGTAAACAAAGAATAATTTCTCCTACGTTGCTAGAAAATCATGATTAAAAATTACATGATTTATAAATTCTAAAATAAAACTAAGAACTTTAATATAATTATATTTGTATTGCCTGCATTTTCTTAAACGGTGGAAAGAACGGATATGTGATCGCAACAAATGAGAAAGCGGCCTACAGAAAAATCTTTTAATTCCGAAGCGATAAAATATTCTTCCGTAAATAATAACATAAATTAATAGCAACATTCCATAACCATTGCACCAATTGTAATCGGCATCCGCTTCTGAAATACACATTTTCGTTCAGGATTAGAATAGAAATAAAAAATTTAACAGTTCCATCTAAATACAAGATTATATTAAAGAAAATTTGTGTATACCTGCAGTCAAAAAATACACAGTAGCAGATATGAAATACACTAAAGCGATAATATTTATTACAGCCAAACGTAAAAGGTACAAGGGGACATGATTGTTTCTAATGAAACGCTGCAGCATATTTTCCTTCTCAGTTTTAAGATCTTTATCTATAGGCTAAAAACATAATTAATCTCTGTAAACACTGCGAAAATATGCGATTTTGTATAAATAATATATATTATACTTTTAAACAAAAACATAAAAACATACATTTATTTAAAACTGAAAATCAGTGTACCTGTCAAACTTTGATATTAATATTTTTTTAATTATAAAAATAATAATTTAACAGTGTGACAATTTTATCTGTATGTAATGTAATATAATACAAGATATTAAAACTGTTTATTGAAGTAGTACATGATTTTGATTTAGCTTTACCTTATCTTCTACACAACAAAGTATTTCAAATTTTTTGTCATTTTCAGTTTTATCGCCTTCCTAAAAAAACATTAATAAAACACTGAGCACACACTATAATTAGCTAAATTAGTTTTTAATATATCACACACGTATCACCTCATTAAAAGTTTTATTGATTGTACTAACTGACATTGTTCTCGTTTCAAATTGGTTTAATATAGACTAAAAGACACATATTTTCTTGCTACATGCCTTCTGCTTCACACTAAACTAGTTAAGAATACACCTCCTCGTCAACTCCGATTTTCTGTACTGAATTGCTGACCCGGCTATGGTATTTTCACAATTGATATCATTATCTGCGATTTTATCGGTAAAACACAGGCAAGACAATATTGGTAATCGAGATATAAACCACGATTTTCTTTACAGCCAGATATAATCCCTTATCTCAAAAGGGATTATATTTGATAACAGAAATGTTATCTTCAATGGAATCCCAAATACGTATATGTGTATATTAGATACTGTTTTCGGCAATACCATTATAATTTACTCATTTTTTAAAGTAAATTACAACAAGTAAATTACAAGTATTGAATTTAAAGCGAATATACTATACGTGTAACATTTGTATCGTTTCGAAATTGAATACATTCGAATAGCAAGTGAATTTAGAATGAATTAGAATTTGAAAATGTTCACTTTCAATATTTATTATTTTCTAGGATGAGAATAAAGAACACCGCTACCGCTGATGTGACGAAATCATTCTTCAGTCCACCTACGTAAATTTACAATTGAAATTTGGGATTTGCAGATGGTAATGTTACATGAGATTCTCCTTCTGAAGGATTATGTGAGTAGCAAGAACGCTAGAATAAAAAAAAACAGCCTCAAAATGAATCTAAGAATTTATCTGGTTTGCACGTTTGGATAATACAGATTTTATTTCATCTTATGAATAAAAAACTTCTATACAATGAGTAATAATGATTATATTATTTGAATAATGCTGCAAAGCAAGACATTCAAAAATATTTATGAGAAGTTAAAATTTGTACCCTTGTTAGAAATTGGTACACCTGTTAATATCCGTGGAAGAATTATATGGTCACGTATTTTAAAAAGCATTTCTCCTATTTTCAGTTTATTCGAATTAAACTACATCTCAAGACTATAAATCACTTGTTTTAAAACTCGTATAGAAAACGCGCATTTAAGCTTTAATGATATACAGTTTCTTGGGCCAAAAGCTTGAGCAAGTGTCCTTTGCTATATCATCTCGTTTCTCTCGTCTAGATTCTAGGCTCATCATGACGCAGGTAAGTTGTACATCTTAGATCATGAATGCTGTGACACGCGTTGAGGCGGATCTGCGCGATAGCACGTCTGAAAAAGCGAGCAGTCGCGGATGCTGACGGAAAAAGATGCTGCGCGACAAAAGAAGCTGCCTCGAGTTTCCCTATTAGATCTCAGAATCAGCAGCAGCACGTGGACCCGGTAATTCTTCACGGCTGCACGGCGAGTCGCGTTTCATTTTCGTGCGTGCCGCCATTGTTTTTTGGTTGCATATCTCATGAAATAAGGGTTTCACGGAAGTGCTTTCGATGTAGACAGAATCGCCAATGGACCCACAGGAAATCTAAAATTCTGTAACTCGAACCGTTCTAAGAACAACTCGGAAGAAGACGGAATCTAATTTTGACTGGTTGTAATTTTGATGGACGATTGAAAATTGTATTATTCTTGCACTTTAAAATCGTCACGACTATACTTATACTTCGGTATAAATCAAAAAGAATTCATGATAAATATTTTGAATGCTTGAGTCGTAGTTAGAGGATCTACAAAGGAATTTCTCTTTGAAACACGTGAATTTGCTAAGACGTAGTATAGTGGGTGTCATATACATATTCTACTGCGCATTTCGGCGATTGTTTACGAGGAACATGTTATTCTAAGCTATTTACACGCGGAACTACGTCTTGCAACATATTTTATAAAAAAGCCGTGTATAATTTCGCATTTTATTAACTTCGTTCAAATGCTTGCAAGTGCCGAATCAAAACTTAATTATAGTAAACAGTTTATAACATAATCGTAAGAAATCTTTCTTACAGATTCAACATAAATTTAACAGTTTTCGGAAGGTCAAATAAACCAGATATAAATAACTCGAAGCAAAACTTTACTTGTAGATAGAAAGCGTACGACGCGTTGACTTCGTAAAAATACTTCACATGCAAATCGGCGGTTACGACGCTGAGTCGAAGTAAGTCAAAGGATTTCAGATTTTACAGGCTGATTTAGCCTTGTCTTGCAAGCAAATCTTTCTGTTCCACGTATATATAGTCTGGCCCAGCATGACACATATTTTGTTAGACTACTTTAGACAGTTTTAATGAGGAGAAATTTTATCTAGATTGTTCCAGTTCTTCTTATGCTTCATGCGCTATTCAATTTATCCACTTTAGTCAATCATGCTCATTATTCAGCTGATTAAGCGATAATAAAAATGTAGAAAACTTTTTAAAATTAAATACAATCATTATGATATTTATATAAAAATGATTCATAAATTCTAAACGAGAGAAGATGAATAAAAAATATTTAAAAAAATGATATATACTATATAACGTGAATCTGTCCCCTTATAAAACGGGAAAAATCGCGTGCTCGTCGTTATCATGGCATCCACGTGAGCCTGTTGGCATAACAACTCACCTCCCACCACATTAAACGTGTACAGAGCAACAATCCCTATCGCAGAGTGGAGAGACCGCTTTAATTGCGGCTCGAGCTGCTCAATAAACGTGAGAAAAGTTAGGCCGGTAAAAAAATCCCGGAATAGTATACCCTGTAAGTATCGGATGCGCGCCACGCCGTCTCGCTTATCTTGCGCAGACGAGACTCGCGCGCATACGCAGGAATGTCACGTTCGAATTTTTGCAGCCGCCGCTGTACATGGGGTCTACACGCCGATCTGTATTTACTCGTAGCCGTGTGTTTACGAGAGGAATTTACATTTTTCAGCGATTTATAGAGCTATGCATTTTTTTGCGGGCCTGGAGATTTCTCGTTTAGCACGGTCATTATAAATTTAAAGCGGAGATATTTGAAAGTCTCGGCAAGCATCAAGACTTGACTTGCCAAGAGCTTCGACGATATTCATAGAGTAATCTTAATGACGTATTCGATTAACGAGGAATGTCCACCCACCCCCTTGCGTCATTTCGATTTGGCCAAAACTTTCGGAAATGTAGAATTTGCGTGAATCGGGCGAAAAGTAGCGCTTTTTCACTCACAAGTGGAAAAATGAACCCTCGCTCGAAAAATAGAGTACTCTTTCTATCTGCAATTGAACACACGTTAGAGCATAATAAGATGAGGAAATAGACTAAGTATATGCCACTAAATAAGAATTTATACCAAGCAGTGCTTAAACTATTAAATAAAGGTGTTAAGTACAAAAATAATATTCATTGTATAAATTCTTTTTTCTGCGATAAGAAAATTCATAAATACTTTTACTTATATTTCATAAATTTTTATTTAAAATAAAAAACCATGCATCCTTGGAATACAAAGATATATCTTCCGTAAAATTTTATTTTTCTTCGTTTATATATTTTCATATAAAATAAATGACTGAGTTTCCCATTTTAAAATTTAAAATATTATTTGAGATTTTATTTTTTTTCATAAAAAAGAGATGTAAAGTACTGAACATGTTTTTATCCTTGATATAGTATTTTATGTTTAAAATTTGTTTTAAAAAAATTTAACGATTGAAAAGTTCTATTGCATTTTCATGAATTTTCCATTTTTTCAACGATGAAAAATCAATAAAATCTTCCATATAATATAAACTATCATAAAAACATAGTTATTCAATCGATGTCACGCGCAAACGTGCTTACAATGCAAACGCATGAAGTATTTTATCAAACCGCAAGGCTATCACCGTACACTAGATAAATTCCAGCATTCGTAACCTAATTGTTATAATTATAACCTGTACTTTTCAATGCACAGATTTGAAAACTGAAAATTATAAACATGTTCTTCGAAAACTGTTTATATACCTAATACGTATAGTTTTCCGTTCTTTATACATTGTTCACGAGTCTGCCCCATTTAATTTTTCAGCCATTTAATGATGTCTTTATCTCCTAAATTCGTTTGATATGTGAGGGTGGAAGATCAGTGTCTAGTGCACCATTCATGATACTATGGCATGATGTATTTAGTCTATCGAGTTAAGCGCGCGACCAGGCTGAGATTTCACGGTTCAATATATTTATAAACACAGACGCGACTGGATTGTTCATCCGCAAGTCATCTTGGCACGATTTTGCGAACTCAACGAGTGGAGAAAGAAAAGGAAGAAACACATCCGAGTCAAGCTTTATAACTCTGTTTAAAATTTCCTTACCTCGTAATTCTACTTTACGAGCGACCTAAATGTTTCGGTGTCTCGAATAATATTTATCAGCATTACGAACTGTGTATACAGAATGAGTTGTATGCTTGCAGCTTTTAATATGTGTGCTAAGGTAAAAAGTAGGTTTGTTTACAATAGTTTTTGGTGTTGATACTAATTTCAGATTTAAACAAAAGTTTCCTATTTCAAATTTCAGCAATATTCTATTACCTTTGGCGACTATTGAAGATAGTTATTTTCTAGGGCAAAATTAATAAGTATTTTGAAATAACTTCCAAAGGCCAGAACCTTACAATATATTAATATGTGAAGTGATCAGGTAACTTTTTTATTATTTCTTAACATTACAACGTCGGACTATAATCATTGAACTTATTCTTAATCCACAGAAATTGGCACCATTGGGCAATTATCATACTTTCTCCAGGAAATTAACAGCTAATTTTTTTCATCTGAGTGCGATACTTGATTGCTACTATAGAGCGGCGTAAGATTTTTATATGCGCTAACAGAAGATGATATACTCTTAAATTTTGTTGTTGATCTGATCACTCTATTATGGAGCAAATCTAGGATACTGCGGATTTCACTCTAAAAAAGATAATCCACAATTTAGAGGGAATTTCTTTCACTCCGAAATTTCAGAGTAGTTCAGTCACTCTAAACAAATTACTTTTTTTCTCTACCTAATGTTTGCACAGATCACATAAAACTACTGGATTCGAGCAACCTCGTTTATCAGTGTAAGTACTAAAATTAAAACTGCGTTGAAATATTAATTTTTTTATTTAAAAATTAACGCACTGCTCGCCGTGGTAAGTTATCACAAAAAATTACAGTTATTTTTTTCATTAAAAAAGGTTAGGGAAATGGAATAGAAAAATCAATTATTTCTTTAATCTATAAAAGTAAAAAAACACCAACATAGGTACAGATCTAGACATGTACAAACTATGTGAGCCAATCACATAAGTCTTCTCTTGGCTTCATAACTCCTTTTTATATAGAAATAAGTTAATATTAATTACCACGCAATACCTTGATGGAATGAGGAAAACGTCAAAGTAATCAGACTCGGATGAGATACATACAAAAAATGGGTGTTCCCAGGTAATGTACTCGAAATACAATAAGTACGAGCGTAATGCTTGGAAACACCCATTTTTTGTATGCATCTCGTACTGTATAGATAAGAAAATTTACAAAACAAAAACAAAGCTTGTTTTTTGATTCAATTGAAAAAATATACATACGGACTTCAATTACATTTGTAGTGTGAAGAAAAAATTTAGAATTATAAAAGAATGTATGAGTCTATCCAAAATGTAACTAATAGATAAAAAAAATAATAAGCGGAATGTACTAAACTAAAATTGAATTTTATTTTTATATTCATCATAATTTTGATACGTACTATATATTATGTAAAAACAAGTATTCAAAGTACAAAATTAAATATTTTCATTCTTATACAAGTGTAGAGGGTTTCTTTCAATTTCGGCATACAACAATATTTTTTTAAAGGCAGATAAATTGAAATAGTTGCATATAATTTGTCGAAAAAATTTAAAGAAAAATTGAAAATAACAAATGCTATTTAAAAATTGGATATGTTTTATAAATAACATTTACTTTTAAATATCTACTTTCATTTTTTAAATTAGTATATTTGATGTAAATTTGATCTTTGAAGACTTATTGCTTCTAATATGTGACTCATAAAAATTATATCCATTTTTTTTTTTGCATTTACAACATCATTTAATGCAATAGTGAAGACAAATATAAATTAAGATAAATATAAATATAAGAAAAATGTATTCCAATTAAATTTATTGGGTCTCCTTAAAACGTTACTTAATTCATTAGTATAAATGTATAGTCTAATAATTTATAGTCTAAATTTAAAAAATATAATCTCCTCATCTGAAACTAATGCTATTTCGATAAACCTATGTTATATAAAATTAATAAGCAATAATTTTTGGTTATTGGTAAGTACAAGATGTTATACACTCATTAAAAACTAATCTTTTTTATTTTTCTTTCGGTTTCGCATCTTTACATTCATTTTGTACCTAAGAATAATTACGCCTAGAGATTTTTGGAAAATAGTATTATTCAAAAAACTTTGAATATGCATTCATAAAAGAAAAAATAATATTACTAAAAATTAGCATTATAAGAGTTACAAAGTATAGGACGGTAGGGTAGATCTGTTCTTCTTCCATTCATTTTTACGTTTGTACTCTTTTAATTGGTTTACGGGAGAAATCTATGATTATAAAAATTATTTCGATTGCTTATTATTGAATGTGAAATGTTTTATTTTAATATGGCATAAGTGTACCGTCTGCGGGTGTGTTTTTTACGATTCTTCTCGATACACACGAAGATAAAGTTCTTTCTCTTTTGTTTTTTTTCGGTTTCGCTGTGCAATCTTGCGAAACAGCACAAAGAAAATTGAAGATTACTGAAGTTTAACTGAGAGTGAAGTAATTTGATCCTAATTATATAGGGGAACGGTCTTTCAGGTCATTAAAAACCCATCCTCGTAAATATAGATTGTACACATCGACTTCATTCCTGAGCACATGTTATTTTCTCTTATTAAATTCAATGAATTTAATTCTATTTGCGAAAACTCGTTTTTGATTGCTTCCCATCAGATTTTAATCGGTGAGTGTTTCGTTGAGAATATCTCTGTAAGAGTACAAAAATGTGAAGCAGTTCTGTAATTTAAACATCAATTCAAGTGAATACGGCTCATATACTAATTATGCTGAATTTACATTAATACTCGTTTGGAAATACGCTTGTTTTATAAAAATATTTTACTTTCTGGCGACTGCTGCAGCGCAAGTAGATCAACTAGTTGAGCTGTAATGATGATAAGGTAGTATGATAAAAATGTTCGCAGTGCGAATCAAAGACTCGCCTAGCTTGTAGGGCTTGTCTACTTCTATTCGCATTATACGTGTGTCTTTTGTTCAGTGGTTCGGCTCCGCGTCTAAGCCATCAATTACGCAGCAGAGGTCTGGGTCAGCCTCAAGTTCGCCCCAGTAACATCCAACACACGGACGTCGATCTGGCTAGCGGATAGCTGTTATCAATGAAAATTCATCCATCCATCTATCCCTTCCCGCTTCGTCTCGCCTTCTCAGATCGTCGAGACGGAAGAACTCGACTCGCGGAAGTCGCGCGGTACATTTCGCTAGCATGCTCAGAAACATTATATCCCGCCGGCTGCCGGCGGCGACAAATTCCGCGCACTTTCGCCGCCTTCCTCTTTTTCCCATTATCTTCCTGTCTATCATATTGGCATCATCGCCAACATCTCGCACGCGCGATAAATCCTCGCAGCACAGAGTCTTTTTTCTTCGAGCTTCTCGTCTGCGCTGCCAGCTTCTGCCTCTGCTTCTTCCTCTTCGGCTCCGCTTTCCTGTGCCACTGCGTTATGTATATACGGTATCTTATCTCCGTGGACTCCCGCTTTTTTTTACACACCAGTGCCAGTAAGGAGTTTTTAAAAATTCACTCTACGTTGATTCGATAGTCTCGACTTTCCTTTTTCTCTCACGCCTGACCGAAGCCACATTTTTCCCCGCTATTGCATACAGATACGTGGACTACTTGGAAAAGATTTTGCAGACGACGACGCAATGATTGCCTTTAGAGCCTTGCAATAAAAAATACGGCGTGCAACGAGGGGACGAAAACGACAGGCGCCGCAGACTATCACTTGTCATTGTTAAAATTTCATTTTATCCCCTTAGTGTGCAATGCACTGTATCGGATATTAATGCGTGCGTATAATGATAGGAGCGCGAAACATAAACAAATGCTATTATTTCTGCACATAATCAATAAAAATTAGCAAAAATTGCATCAAGAACATGATCCGGTACTCGTATCCAAAAACTTGGTGTATATCTTTTCGCGCGCTCCCTCATCGTCGTCTTTCGCTTCATCTCCATTTTCTCTCTCTCTCTCTCTCTCTCTCTTATCTCTTCGTCTCTTCTCTTCTTTTTACTGCGCCGAGGCTCATCCGGAATTACGCGCAGCCCGACAGTGCGTGCACGGCAGAAATCTTTCTCTCCCTCTTTCTCCTTCGCCTCTCGGCGCGTATCCATCAGACGGCCGCACGCGATACCCGGAAAGGTGTCTCGAATTTTTTTCTTTTCCTCATCCTTCTCGCCATGTTCTCCTTCTACTCTTGCTGCGGCTGCTGCTGCTGGTGCTTCTTGATTCTTTTTTCCCATTTTTAGGCGCTGTTTTTATGTACGTGCGCACACGGAGTATATGTGTGATGCAGACTGCTAAGTTGTGTCGCAGGACGATCATTTTTCCTTGTAATTAATTAGCTCCGAGGGCTTTATCGCAGAAATTTTTTACACTCCTTACGCGAACGTCGTGGCTCCATAGGGGTCTGTTTGCGTACAGTAACGCGCAAAAATGATGCACCTTGAAACGTCGAAAAATAAAAAAATTCAAGCTAAATTTTATTTGGCTACAGTGACTTTCTGCTCAATCAAAAATTAATTTTTTTACGCTTCTCCGCAAACTGCAGGAATAAACGTTTCGAAGCAAGTCGAGGGATCTCTTCGCTGATTTCCACATTTTTTACCTTGAAATGATTTTCATATATAGCGAGCAAAGCTTGTCATTTCACTACTTTTTCTATATTTTTTTTTTAATGTGTAGCTTACGAGGGTAGGGATTCTTATTACCAATTTTTATCAACACTTTTATAAATTAAAGTACATTTCTACGTTTCGACTGGCTTATTTATTATTTTTTTATAATAATATTTTATGTAACTAAATTAATTTAACGATTGTAGCGATTTAAAAAAATTATAATAATATACATGGTTTTTCTATGAATTTTTTTAAAACAGCAATTGACGCATGCTTAGATGAAAAAATCGAAAAATTAGAAAATTGTTTACGCATTCTCATAAATTTTCTTTTATACTTCTAAAAGTATTGTAAATTTTCGGTCTGCTTCCTTACTCAAAAAAACGTTTATTTTTGAACCGTGCTTTCTTTGGTTTCGAAATATGTTGCTGTTCATATGCAATTACGATGCATAAGTATAAAATGAAGCTGATAAAGAATTATTTAGAAAAAATAATTATTATAAATAAACGTAAGAAATCAATGCCCTTTCTAGCTCCGTCCTCAATTTATAAAAAATCTTAAATAATAAGATATTTGTTCGTGCTTTGTACAATTATTTGTATTGGTAAAACCAATACCGCCGAAGCATGCTTAATGAATGGTTTTTCAGTATAGGTGCCCATCTGGATGAAACAAGTTAATATATATATGTATGCACATATATGTACGGAATAAGGAAAACCATCAAATCGAATGTAAATATAAAAACCACCATAAAGTCTTTAGTACTTAACGTTCTTCCAATCAGCATTGTATTAATTGTTTTTTTAATTTCCTTTATTTATTACTTTTGTTAAAATTTTAAACGAATTTAATTAATTAGTTTGATTTAATAATAATAATAATAATGATAATAATGATAATAATAATAATAATAATAATAATAATAATAATAATAATGATAATAATGATAATAATAATAATGATAATAATGATAATAATGATAATGATAATAATAATAATAATAATAATAATAAATATAAACGTATATTACTTTTGTTTGCACCAAAATTTAATTTGAGAAAATAAATTTTTGGAACTGTTTACTAAGGAGCAAGTAAATTTTTTTCAAAAATTTTTAAAATGTATAAATTAAGTCAGTGAAAAATTGATAGAGTGGTACGCTTAGCTGCTATGACTGCAAGGTTCAAATGTGGGTTTTGCATTATTGAAAATATGTTAATTTTAATTACCTTAATTGAAAGTATATGGTATTATCGGCAACAAGATAAAAGTTACCATGTTATTATAATTATTGAATTCTAATTAATTAATAATTATTACGTTTCAATTTTTTAGAATTCAATGGTGAATTTGATCACTTAATATTAGATTAGCTGATAACTGACTAAAAATTTAGCATAGTCTTTTTACCAAGGGTTGAAACAGCTTACAATATTGTATTGTATTAGTAACCAATGTGTACGCTTAATGTAAAATGCTTTAACAAGAGTATATCATAGCATATATTATCTTACGAGAAAATAAAACTTTGACTGAATCGAGCGCGCATTTACTACTGACTATATATTTGCGAGAAAGTAACTGCAATTGCACTCTCGGCGAGGCAGCGATGTGCGAGTTTAAAATAAAAAATTGTTTTCTGAAATACAAAAATAAACATATTTCCATAAATATTACGCAATATTTAAATTGATTATGCGACGCGGATGAAAGGGCTACTCCAGAAAGCAAAATATTCCGTAATAGGTCGTAAAAGCCGAGCAGAGCGAAATTCACGAGACAGCCATAAATCAAAAACCAATAATTTCGAGGTACGCATGTTGAGTTGTTGTGAAAGTCAGGGTGGCGGCGGCGTCGGCGACTGCGGCGCGTGACCGCGCGCGCCACCTTTATTCCCAGAAAAATCCGCAGCGCGACATCCCCGACAGATCAACCGCGTACGTATAACGCGCTATATACTCTCCGCACATGCGGCTGCGCGCGTCTAGCTGCCGTCTGGGATCCCCTACTCCCCGCCTTAAAGCCGCGCTTATTCCTCGAAACCAACAGGTATATTGTAATAGTGGGTTCTTAAATGCGTACCGCTCTCAGCATCAGGACTGTCATTCATGCCCGCGACGGCATAATCATACACAGTGCGAATAGCAGCAGCAGCAGCAGCAGCAGCAGCAGCACACGAGGACATCTCCGACCTTCGCCCGGCACGAGCAGAATTTCCTGTTTATGGCTCCGAATGAATGAGCGCAACTATTTCACGTCTGTGAAGTCCCTCTGCCGGTATGGTGGTCGAGATTTAATGAATAGGCTGGCAGATGCGCCGGATACGGCGCAGGACGATCCGTCTGCGCGAAAAAGATAGAGAGTACAACTGCCCCCCCCCCCTTTTTTTCTCCTTTCTCTCGAGCATTCAGGTGTCGACGTATGCGCGTTTCGCGGAGTCGTCGACGCCGCGCGGCTGCTGCTGCTGCTGCTGCCTCGCCGCAAACGTTTTCACGCTGATTGTTAGTTGCTGCGTACTTGCTTTTGTCGAGAAGCTTTCGTATGGACATTGTTGCGGTTGAGATTATTTTAATTGCGTTGTGGAAGTCGCTCAGCGAATTAATCATAATTTTATGGGCGATAATTCATGAAAATTTATTTGTAATCGAGGGTAATGAAATAACAAGATATATCAAGAAAGTGGAGAAAAGTTCGTTGGAAGTTGGAAAGTTACATTTGTATAATATATTATTTAACGGATAGATTATTTCTTCTGCCTAAGCGAATGGACGTCGAGCAGCGGTCTTTTAAACAGCCTCAATCCATACTTGAACTTTTGACACCCTAGACTGTGTATTCCTCGCAAACGACAACCAGCGTCGTCGAAATCTTTAAAGAAACGCCAAACTATTTTGCAGGGTGGCAGAATTAAGAGAAATACTACGAAACGAGAGCGCTTTACTATCGTATGCGCAGAACGCTGCGAAAAGATCGTCGGAAAAGCCGAGCTCATGAATTTCTTCGGCGAGCTTGGATTCGCAAAAAAGTCCACTCTCATTCATATTACGAAAGCGCGCGGCGAGCTCTCTTCGGATTACAGAAGCGCGTTCACGTAGTCGGACAGCAGCAGCGGCAGTAGTATAGTAGCGGCGGTAACGGCGGCGGCGGGCAGTCGAGACGTCAAAACAAGCTCGTGCACAGACAGATGGAAATCCGCATCGCGTCTAGCGATCTCTCTCTGCACACGAGAGCGGCGCGCGTGGGAGTAGTACGCGCGCCGGTTGCAATTGCGCAACCGCCAGTGCCGCCGCGACGATAAATTATACATATTCGCCGGGAATGCAAAACGGTCGCGCGCGAGCCTCCTTTACGCGAGCGCGCGCCGATTCCCGGAATTCCTCTTATCTTCCACTCGCTATCCTCGGGGGCGTACTACAATGCAAATTGCATCACGCGGCTCGAGTCCGGAATTTCAATCTTTCGTCGCTGTTGTTTTTTCAGCAGCGGAGTAGCGAGCAGTAGCCGCCGCCGCCGCCGCCGCCGCCGCCGTCGTCGCAGCCTAGGAGATCTTTTTGCAATTCCGATCCGCTAGACGATACAGTACGTAGTGTGGGTGGGATTTTTCTACTGACCGCAACGAGGATACAAATTTCCTACCGGTCTCGGAGCGCGGGAGAGAGAGAGAGAGAGATCGCGCGCGGATGATAGCCTGGTCGCTTGCCCGCGGCGAGTAAATGGGCGTAAAAATAAAGAAAAAAAGCCTTTTACCGAGAGAGCGGAAGGTTACATCTTCTCTGATCGCATCGATTTCTTCCTACGGCGCAATGTCACTGTCTCTCGTGGGTATGCGTGTGTGTACGCGTTCCGCAGCGAGCTGCTTGCGAATTGAAAGCGTCGGAGAATGTTCGAAGCTCGTGGAGAGGCGATCGATCCGGCGATTCGTTAAAATGATACCTAAGGCGCCGGGGTCTACACGTATATGCATAATGCACCTTCTTCGTGTGTACGTGCGCAGTGCGGTATTGCTAGCTTTGGGATATACTGCTTAATTGGCTGCGTTAGAGGAAAATACGAATTTAACTGCGGAGCTTATTTAACCGACACACACGTGAGTCTGGTATCAGGTAGCCGGGATTGAACTAAACGTTCGACACGCAACTTGGCGCATATATACTTATTCGTTTACGCGCACGCCGTACATAGAAAGGCGCACTTAGAGGAAACTTTGGGAGAACGGCTCGATGAGCAATATGTGAAACACAATACATTCGAACGTTATCAACGTACGTTTTGACCGAAGAATCTCGCTTGCGGGTAAATCGATATACCAATCGAAGCTGTATAGTTTTTGCTGCACAGTATGTATATCGATATAACTATTCGCATCGCGCGCACGCTTTGCTCGCGCAATAATCTCGCTCGAGAGGAGAGAGCGGGCCGCAGCGTATATAAAAATGTCGAAGTCCTAATTGAAATATGCAAAAATTTTGGCAAAGCCGAGCCGGGCCCTGCTCTCTCTCTCTCTCTCTCTCTCTCTCTCTCTCTCTCTCTCTCTCTCTCTTTCTCTCTCCGCCGAGCTTTCCTCGTATTTTTTAAGAGAGTTTAATTTTCGGCTGCCAAATCATAAATCACTCCCTGGGCATAGCGTTTTAAAGATTGTTTCTTTTTTTCTCGGCAAATTGTGGTTTATTGTCGAAAACAAGAAACTTTACTTTGAGATGTTAAATACAGTAGCAATAAAAAAAGAGGAACGCCGGTATATGGCTCAGATTACTCGCAGATATCAGCTTGGCCCAGCTGCGACCGAGAGAGAGAGAGAGAGAGAGAGAGAGAGAGAGAGAGAGAGAGAGAGAGAGAGGCCCATGCATGGCATGAGAACAAATCGACTTTGTAACAAGAGAGCCGAAAAATAGTCGAACGCGGCGTCGATCGGGTTGTGAAATCGATCCCCGAAATCGAATTCGCCTTGCTGCAGTTTACCAAAATGAAAAGATAATTATAAGTGCGCAAGAAATACGACGGCTTTCTCGGTGCATGAATGAATGAAAAAGATTGTGTTACTATATCGGAGACGCCCGTGTTCTTGTTGCCGTTCGTTCATTTTTTTTTTTTTTGTCTCTGCGCGTCTCGTCGCGCGCGGTTCAATTTCTGGCTAGCAGCTTTAACTTTCGTACAAGTTAATACATCATTACGGCTTTCGAGCGACTGCCTTCCCTCTCGGGGCGTCCAGGCACTTTATACATCGCGCACCAATGAAGGGGACCAAATTTGGTTTTGGCCACGTTACGAATATAGAAAATGTCAAATCGCACGTATTGTGCGAGAATAATTTTTGCTCGATAAGTTTGTTTCCATGGAAACCGCAGACGGAAAGCGCAGTGGCAAAGGAATATCCAGCAAATAATGTGGATTAATTGATCGCTGTCGTGCAGATCTGCGCGAGGCTCTCGTCGTTCTAAAAGGCCGTAAGTCTGAAAAAGAAAAGAGAGAAGTAAAATGCATTGCACGCGGTACAGAGAGAGAGAGAGAGAGAGAGAGCGAGCGAGTGAACGGTATAGAGATGTAAATAAAAGGAGGGAAAAAGCAAGCGACGGCGGCGGCAGTTATTACGTATACGAATATACGTCTGTCACCGAGTTATATAGCCAAATAACAATTTGATTCGGTGAGTTTGTGTATCGTTCTGTACATGTGTCTAGACGCCGATCTGTCTGTAGTGAATAGCGTTGCTTGCGGCTGTGCCCAATAGCCACAGACACGCAGACATGACGTCAGCACCGACGTAGTAACTATAGAAGCAAAGGAATAACGTGAGGACGGCGAGCGGACAGCGCGTCAACGGTCCGTACCGGTCGGCCGCAGCCGGGCCTTTAGGACACAATTCACCTTTATTGTACCTAATTTCCCCCTTCCATTTCCTCTCCGCGTTTTAATGTTACCTGCAAAGAAAGCTCGCACCAAAGACGCGACTCTTTTTACCATACTTAAAAGCTAAAGTAATTTTCGGCTCAAATTACACTGCGGGATATGTACTAGGTTGGCGCGGCTCAGCTGTCTCGTATGCACACGAAAAATACAGTTACGTTCAGTATCACGCGTTTCATACCGATAATTGCATCATATTTACAGATATTCATTTCGTTGTCACGCTGCACTTGCTTGCGAATTACAAGGGCTTCAGTGCGACAATCGCAAATGTTTTTTCATTCACTTGCTATCGTGCAACAACTTGCCTGCAACAACCTATAGTTTCGCATTTTGCATTTACCTTTCTGCCAATACTAAAAACAAGACTTGCGATAATTTTGAATCTCGTTGAGTAATACTTATAAACCAGATCCACAATTTTGATTAAAAACCTTTACGACAAATCATGTTGACTTACCCAGCCGATAATTTTAGTGCACCTATTCGTTCTGTAAAAGGTATCGTAATATTTTCCTCATGAATATTTTATCATTGTATTTGCACATATGTCTGATAATGGGATAATATATTACATTTTTTGTAAAGCTCCACGATGAAATCGATTACATATCTAATTCTATGACTTACGGTGTTCGTATATGATATATTAATAAACACTGAAAGAAGTAGATCAGTGATGCGAAGGAGGAAAACAAATATAAGTACCCGTTTCCGGGCTTTGATTCATTTATTGAAATACGCCGTATATTTTAGTCTGCAGAACGCAATCATCACTTCCTAAGTGAATGATAAAAATGGATATAATGCCAAGTTACATAACTCGTTTGGCTCACTGGTCCCTCTACAAATGGACTCTTAATAAAGAATACTGTAAGATAGCAAATGAGGATTGACGACAATTTTTAGAGATGTGAGTTTGCGATCGATGTCGCGTTGTCGATTAATGCGTATGCTTATCGATAAAATTGTTCGTCAGCATCTACGCGATTAAAATCTTACATGCGAAGGTTACAGAAATCGATGTTTTACATTCAGTGTTCAGATAGCCTAGCAGATTTAAAACAAAAAAACTCCTTTCTTTCAACGTGTAATGCTTCCAAGAGCGGTTTTAAAACATTTCCTAGTAAAGTACTACATTTTATTTAGGACTCTTGCAGTAAAAGATGCGAATATGCGTTTATAGTACCGGTACTAAACAATCAAATAGTTACGACGCACAAATAAAAGCTACACGTGAAGCGAATCCGAGGATTTGAAACTTTCGAAGAAGCGAATTCCTTCGCTAGAAATACGAGAATGCGAGGAAACTATGATAATGTAAAAGGAATCGCAAAATAAAAATTACGCTTTCCTTTCCTTCACATTGTATACGCTCGTAACAAACGCGCGTAAAAATTTATTTGTTTGTCTGTTTTTTTTCTTCTGCTCCTCCTGATAAAATTTTTGATATTCATTGCTGTTTTAGCTTGTCCAGCCGACCGCTATCTGTTACGCGGGAAAAAAATGACTCTGATCTCCTCTGCATCGGCAATGAGACTACGCGACCCATTTATAGAAATATTTACGGGTCGCTCGCACAAAGTTTTCCGAATATATTTATAAGTCTCGCAGTGCCGGCGACGCGCATAATTCATTGTTTGTTTCCATTAACTCGAAATGATCTCGACGTTTGACTACATATGAATATCGAAAAAAAGGAGCGAGAGCGAGAGAGACAGAAAACGATAATTAAATCCGACTGCAGGACGAGAAAATGTTTTGTTGACAAACGTATTATAAACGAGTCTCGTGAAGTGAATTCGATCTATACGCGGTGAGCGCATCGATTGCAATCTGTAATCATTGATCTGTTTGTCTGTCTCTCTCTCTCTCTCTCGCCTCTCTCACGCGTGGAGAATCGGGTCTGCAGCAGCGAGCCGGCATTTTTTTCTCGCGTGTGTGTATGCGCTCTCTCTCTCTCTCCTTCTCTGTTACTACTGCTGCCGATAATGTGCGGACGAGCTCGCTCGAGCGCGCGCGCGCCTCAGCCCTGACGAGCCTCCGGGACTCTCTCTCTCTCTCTATCTCTCTCGCTCGCTCGCGCACGTGTGCCGGCTCTCCGAACGTACTCGCCGGCGCACACGGCGGTTGTTTTATTAAAACGATACATTATGATTCAAAAGATCATATCTTTCGAATCGTCTAGACGGCGAGCCGCAGCGAAAGATGGGAGGATAGGGAAGGAGAGGGGGGAGACACCCTATAAAGTCGCGATGTGCAGCCCTCAGGAGGCACGAGTGGTACAAACACATCGGGTATATGTCGCTCTATCTCTTTCTCGCGCTTTTTCCCGTATATCTCGTTCGCGTCTCGCGCGTCGCCGCGACGTCGTCGTACTCTTCCTCTCTCTCTCTCGCACTCTGCGGCTCGGTTGTGCTAGCTTTTTTCCTTGTTATTATGTATCCTTTGGCTGGCTGTCCTTCTTTTTCTTATCTATCACCGCCGGCTCCGTAGCCGCACTCGTATACACACATACGCGCGCCCCCAGACAGACACGTGAGCTTCGCAGAGAGGCACGTTTGTCAGCAGTCGTATATATACAACCGGCAAGCAAGTGCAATGTTGTTTTTCGCTCGGCTAAATTAAAGGGAAGTGTGACTTGTTGATTCGGTGCAAAGGACGTGTGTGCAGTGCTCTCTCTCTCTCTCTCTCTCTCTCCGAGTATAAAAGCGCAAGAGTCGAAAAGTAGAGCATCGCGGCGAGAAAAATCCCGAGAGTAGGCATCCCGAAGGGCTGCCGAAGAGCAAGAAGAAGAGGAGGATGAGGTGGCTGCGTCTGGCGTTAAGGGTCTGAAGTGAGAGAGAGAGAGAAGCTACATAGCCCGTTGAAATCAGCGAAAGAATTTAAGAATCTCGCCTGCTGCCCCCCTCAGACGACGGATAGACACATAAAGTTTTATGAGAAAAAGACGATGAGCAAGTGAGCGCGCGGCAGAAAGAGACAAACTGTCAGACACGCAGACGGTGTGGAAAGAATAAGGTACGCGCTCGGAAAGGAGGAGGAGGAGGAGGAGGAGGAGGACCGTCTGGACCAGAACACGCGCGCGAGAGAGAGAGAGAGAGAATTTTGTCACGAGGCGATAGAGAGAAAGAGCACACAGCAGAGGGAGAGAGAGAGAGAGAGAGAGAAACCGCGAGAGGGTATAGGAAGGAAATTCATCTCTCGCTCCCACTCTCCCTCTCTCGCTCGCTCTCGCGCGGCGCAGCTCACTTCTCCCCTCGGTTTCCCTCCCTACCTCGATCCGCATATACCTTTCTCTCGCGCACAGTCTCCTCTTTCCCTCTCTCGGCGCGCGCGCTTCTCTCTTTCTCGTTAGGTCGCGCGCGCGTTATGTGTCTCGGAATTACCGAGTAGACAGAATTATGTCTGAGAGACAGAGAGAGAGAGAGAGAGAGAGAAGCTCGGCTGCTCCCAGGCTGCTCTCGGCTCAGTTGAGACTTACGACTCGCGCGGTTCGCATCAAGCACACTGACAACTTGCGCGCCGCGTGCACGTGTGCAGCAGCAGCAGCAGCAGCGACTCCGATGTATACTTATGCGTCGCGTGCATAGGTACGCGCATACGTGGCTGCTGCAGCCGCCGCCGCCGCCGTTGCAGTTCCTCCACGTCCACGTCCACACACACACACACACACACGCACACACATATACGCATACGCCAGAGTGCATGCACGTGCTGCGCCCGGCTGCGCTTGCGCGCCCTTTGAAAAACGCTGAATAAACGCGCGCGTGCGCGCGCGATCTCCTCTCTCTCTGTCTCTCTCTGCTGCTCCGATGATTAAAATCCGTTGTTTCTTCTGGAGCTCGGCTTGATCGTTTGCAAGAGACTGAGCACATCACAGCCGGCCTGGACTGCGGAGGCATATCAACGGCTGCCGCAGCCGCAAGAGCAGCAGCAGCAGCAACATCGCCGCAGCGAGCCAGTAGTAAAAGGAGGGAGAGAAGTGCGCGCACGAGGCAGAGCGAGACAGCAAGCTGTCTGCGAGCTGTCTGCCCTCGTGTTTACCCTGGCCCCAGGCTCGCCTCGACAGCCGCAGAAGCGAGAGAGCGAGAGAGCGAGAGAGCGAGAGAGCGCGAGAGACGCAGTGAGTAAGAGCCCAGCGCTGGAGGAGGAGGAGGAGGAGGAGGAGTAGGAGTAGGAGGTGGAGGAGGAGATAGCTGCCGAAGCAGAGAGAAAGAGAGAGAAGAGCGGTGAACCTCTCTGGTGCTTTAGCTGCTACAGTGGTGGCGCGCGCGCGCGCAGCCCACTCCGGTTTTTGCCCGCCGAACTTGTTAAAAGAGCACGCGAGCTGCCGAGGGACCAGAGACGACCGATGACTTTTTCGCGCGATAGATCGTGATAGTCGTAACATGTCGATCACATGAGCCGAGCAGCAGACAGCAGCCGACTTTCCCAAGCTCCACAGACGCGCACTGCAAGCCAAACAATCCGAGACTCGTTTTACATTCTTTTTTCTCCCGTCCCGCGCGTATAGTAGTGCAGCTCCAGCAGCCCGACTCTGCAATCCACCGGACTGCCGCTCCCGTAACTCAAGATGAGGACTTATCTGCTGGTGCCGCTGCTGCTGCTGATAGCGGCGGCGAGCGGCTGCGCGCTCGGGCACCACCTGCGCCACCACAACGAGCCCAAGTCCTCCGCGGACGAGGCGGCCGCAGCCGCAGCAGCCGCTGGCGCGGCCAAGAGCCGCAGGAGCTTGCAGCCCGCTCTCCTCGCCGGCAACGAGCACGAGCCCCAGCCCGGCGACCTCGACAAGGACAAGATACCCTACAGCTACAAGAAGCTCGACAAAATGCTCAAGAAGGCCATCATGAAGGTCATCGTCGGCGAGATGAGGCCCTCGGACATGATGCTCCTCAAAGCTCTCAACTACACCCTCGAGGAGGTCATGGCCATCCGGGAGCACGAGCTCAGCCGGATCAAGGAGGAGGAGGCCGTCGCCGCCCGGGCCAAGAAGCAGCGCGAGCAGGAGCTGCTCAGCGCCAAGTACCAGGCGGCCGTGCACCGCCGGGCCTCCGCCGGCCACCGCAAGAAGAGCAGCCACGAGAACCGCCTCGACGAGTACAACAAGCAGGCCATCCTCGACTACGAGAACTCGCCCCTCAACGAGCTCGCCTCGGGCTCCACCGCCTCCTCGGCCCCGCAGTACAGCGCGCCCGATTACAAGGAGGACGACTACGCCGACAAGCCGCAGCCGCAGCCGACCGAGGAGAGCTTCAGGCAGAACTTCGACAGGGCCATGGAGCCCCACGTGGTCTTCAAGATCAGGTACGACGACTCCGAGTTCGACTCCGGCTCCGACGAGCGCTCCCGGGCCATGCTCCGCGGCCACCGGACCAAGAGCCTCCTCAAGAAGAGCGGCTTCGACAAGGCCAAGTCCACCGGCAATTCCTTTCAAGCTCCCGCTGCCGCTGCCGCTGCCGCTGCCGCTGCTGCTGCTCCTAGCGCTGCTGTAGAGGAGGCCTCGTCAGCGAGGAACCTGCGCAACTTCAACGAGCAGGCCGTGCTCGACTACGAGAACCTCGTGGCCGCCGCCGGCAAATTCGAGGGGTTCGACCTCGCCGAGGACAACGAGACCAGCAGCAGCAACTCCGCCGCCAACGACTCGGCGACTCGCGCAGCGACCAAAGCGCAGCCGAGCGATCTGCAGCAGCGCAACGAGTCCGCCACGACGGAGACGTCCACCGGCAGGCCCACCGCCACGACCACGGAGAAGAAGCGGGTCAGCGAGTACGAGGGCCTCGAGTGGGTCGGCGGCGACGTCTACAGGGTCAAGCCCGAGGCCATGGAGGCCCTCCTGAATTACGAGGACGAGCTCGCCGCCGCCGCAGCCGCCGCCGCTGCCGCCGCCGCCGACTACGAGAACCGCGACGATGAGGAGGAGGCCAATGCGGCAGCGCTGCTCAACTCGCCGCGGACCCCGTACGCCTCGTCGGCGGACGACCTCGTCAACGACACCCTCGACTACCAGAACGACGCGGCCGTACCGGACGCTGCCGCTGCGGCTTTCGGCAATTTCACCGGCGATCAGAATCTCACCTCCTACCAGCGATTGACATTGGCCCAGCGCCGAGAGTGAGTCTCCTACTTTCTTTATTTCTCACTTCTCTATACACTTTCTTTCGTTCTTTTATTTGCTCTTCTTTCGCGCGGTCTTCAAACACTTCTCTAAATAGACGCCGCGGCTGGAATCGACGATTCTCCGCGACGTTCTATATGAGCTGTATATAGAAAGCGTTTTTTTATTTTATTTTTTTTTTTATTGTTATACTAGAGTTCGATTTCTTCTCGAAGTCGGGCCGCAAATATAATGCGGCAATAAAACGTTGCGATATTTCGAGCGGCTTTTTCAAAAGAAGTATACGGAGAGAGAGCGCAACTTCCTGTTATATATAAATATAAACATGTGCACACATACTTTTATACACGAATACCAGACGAAAATAGTTATTTTGCTTTCGCTTTCTAGCCGCAACTCGACTTCGACCTTCGATAGGTAAGCCGCAAGCACAATTGCCATTAAAGTGTGAGAGATTTTCTTCTCGTCTAATTAACCTTATACAGAGTTTGGCGTTTTTTGGTTTTGCTTTCTGCTCGTGTGCAACGTGTGCTAATAGAGAACCGAGGCGCGCACGCATGGCACTTCAAAGCCTCGAGCATTAATCTAGCATACATATATATATGAGCTCGCGCAATTAACCCGCATACATCGCTAACGCAACAATAAAGCAGAGTCGCGACCGTCGCCAAGTTAATTATAGATTTCAATGTATATGCGCACGCGTGCGTGTATACGTTATGTCTATATCATACATGTGGGATACGTCAAATACTCGAGGGCTCTTCTCCGAGGAATAAGAATTTTGATTGGACGAAACCGTGTGCGGTGCAAGCGGCTCTATACCTCGTCATAATAAAAATATCGCCCGCCCGCCCGCGCGCGCGCGCGCTCGCGCGTGGCTTTCATCGGTGTAGTTAAACTACGCGGCGAAGAGCGACGCGCGCGCCGAAGATATCTTTCTCTTTTTCTCCCTTCCGTCCGCGCTTTCGGCTGTTATTGCAACCACACACGCATAACTACACGGTATTGCGACTCGTCGGGGCGAGCACGATATGAGCTAAATTTAGGAGATAGAGAGAGAAAGAGAGCGAGAGAGAGAATGCCTAAGATTCACCGCGAGCGAGTTACAAGTTTTCCAAAAATGCTGGCATCGGTCGAGTTTAATTTTACCGGTCTTCACCAGACTATGTTTTTCCGTCAACAACGCAACTCGGTTGCACACGTTCGCCTTGTTACGTTATTCCCGTCGTACAGCGTGTATACAACAGCGCATACCGGAGCGCATAGTCGCGCGCAGTCACGGATATGTATCGGAAAAATTATAAAAGCCGCTTTACACCGATAGCGAGAACTGATTATTCCGAGCACATTCGATCAGACGAGATCTATCGATTAATGGGAAAATCGGCGATAGTTGAGTCGCCAGTCGCGAACGACCTCGCGCGACGCGCCGAGAGACAATATATGTGCGACAAGCGCGAGAGGAATGAGAAAGAGCGTCGCACAGCGCGAGCAAGTGCAGTGTTTTCCGGTAAAATGAGAAAACAAAAGAGATGAAAAAATTGAGCGAACACAAGCGCATTATCTCGTTGATAAATAAAAATAAATAAGGTGTACGTACGTATAGCAGTAGCAGGGACCTACTGCGCGCCGAGGAATATAAATTAGGTCAATAGACGTTTGAATGCAGCGGGTTGCGCGACTTTGATAACGCTATTACGGCCCGTAATAGCGAAAGGATGTTTGGTCTCCGGCGCGTGCATTCATAAGCTTATGCAATAAACGCGCTGAAATTTGAAGTGCTGACCTTGCAGAGCGTCGCATAGCGCTTTATGAGCCTCTCTCTCTCTCTTTCTCTCAGAGAGAGAGAGAGAGAGAGAGAGGAGAGCCTAAGATTAGGGTATTTCCAAATCTCGCTCTCGCGCTCAATTATTATCGCGCGCGCGCGGCAACGAGAGAGGGAGCGCGCCTGAACGGACCGACTGGATTTCTTAACGAGTGCAAAGCGCGTAAATCTCTCTATTTGAAGAAAGACGCAACGTTACGTATAAATTTAGCCGCCTAGCCGAAATAAAGTCGCGTGTACAAGTACAGCCGCGGCGACTTTGACTGCGTTTATCAATTAGGGAGAGAGAGGGCATATAGAGAGGAAAAATATTAAAATTGACTCGGGCAATTGCACTGGGGAACGCGCCGCGCCGCTGCAATTGCATTGCGAGCGCCGCGCAGCGTAATCCCGTAGGCTCGCTCTGGTCAAGTGGGCTTGCTCCGTCTCTGCCGCGTGTCCCAGGATTTTTTTATGAGCGCGCGAGCGCTTGCAGAGCTCGTTATAGTCTTTGGGTTCTCAGACGGCTGGCAGACGTGGCACGTAGTTGTATGCATCTCTCCGCGCACAGACGTCGTAAACGCGTGACTTGGACGCAGTAGAATTAACGTGCTACCCATGCATAAGATCGTAAAGACGTCTCGAAAAAAAGTGCCTCCTCCTCTTTCCACCTCACCCTCCTCTCTCTCTCTCTCTCTCTCTCCCTCTCGCTCTTTCTCTCTGTTTCTGCTTATCTTACTTTTCTCTCCTTTTTCCCCCCTCTGACTCGCCTCGCTCCTCGCTCCTCGCTCCTCACTGCTGCTGCCGCTCGCTGTCCTACTCTTTTATACTATCCTGTAAAACGATTGTTTCTCCTTTTTCTCTCTGCCCCCCACCCCTCACCCCACTACCCCAGCCCTCTCTCTTTCTGCTTTCTGCACGCTACCTATATCTCGTCTACCTGTCAATCTTCTTTTCCACGCTCGCGCTCCGCGCCACTCATACTTTTTTCCCAGACAAGAGAGCAAAAATTAGACAAGCGGAAAGGGATATTGACTTATTTGTTACGTCTACAGCGCGCGCGCGCGCGCTCCTGCTCTTTTTACGAAGCGCTCATCGCCGACTTTTAAACGGCGCGCCTAAACAAGAGGGTTATTTAAAGACATGCTTTAAAGCATAGGGCGGCTAGTTCTTTCTCTCTCGCTCGCTCGCTCTGCATGTTTTCATCGCTGTAAAACATTTTGCAACACCGACGCGAAAACTATATACTCCGCTAAATAGGCTACCGTAAACTTTTCGAATATAACATTCCTGCTCAATTAACCACTTTTCTCTCGGCTGTATATAACCTCTTTGTTAACTGCATGCACGCGCGCGAGCATCCTCCTCCGAAATTATCGCGGAAATTTTCTATTCGAATTTTCCACTTTGTAATTGCAATCGTTATTAATAGTGTACACTGACAATTCAATCGACTCCGATGCGACCAACAATTCTTTGAATATACGCGTAATCAGAATAAAACGAAACAAAGTCTCAACGACATAGACACCCTGCACTCGTACATAGACTCATCAGCCCCCTGTTCTATCCAAGAATCGCATATTCGACCGTAAGGGAGAATATACGTATAGAGGAGCCACCGCAGAGCGACTGCTAAAATTGAAAGCTGCGCTTCATCTCGCTCGACCCATAAGATTTCATCGCTAGCGTTAAAGTCTCCACGTGGTCTATATGCGTATATGCAGTGCGGTTACACACGCACACACGCACGTGGAGAGGCGAATCGCTCCGAGACGACGAAATTTATCGCGGATCGCGTGGCGCTTTGCGTCGGGGAAAAGCACACGGTATACTGTACAACTGCAGTCGGAAATCATTAAAAGCCCGCCTCGCCTCCTCGCGCTAGATTTATCTTTTGCCGTAAGCCCGTAAATATAATACTTTCAGAGGCGCCGCGCACGAGAAAAGCTGCAGACGCCTGGATACGCATAATATTGTGCACGCGCCGCACGCTGCATCGATCCCGCAATAATCGTCGCGATGCGCGTCACGCCCGCGGCGTAAAATCGATCGATCGATCGATCGCGCGCCCGCGACGGCGTAAATATTTGTTCTAAATTCGCGCGGGTGTGCGCGCGATCGATTCTCGCATTCTCGTCGGTGCGCTCAGCAGCATATAGTTGTGTACATGTATGCTTGTTGCGCGCTCGCTGCCGCGGAGCGGCCCGTAAGGATCGCGCGCAATTTTCCGTTCTCCAGGGTCAAGAGCTGCATGGGATAGTTGCGCTGCTCGGCTCCTCGACTACTGTCGTCATAGCAGCGCGGGAAGAAACGCTTGAAAAAGTGCGCACGCTTTAGCGCTTGCGTCGATGCGCGCGACGGCGGGTGAAGAATCCGACATATCCCCATAAATCGAGAGCGAGCGCTTCGGCAATTCCCATGAGAGAGAAAAAAAGAATTGCTGCTGCTGCTGCTCCTGGCCAATATACGTAATAGAGAGAGAGAGAGAGCGTAGCGCATCGGGGCGTTCTGACGTCAGTTCGTTAAAAGTGTGCGCGGATCGTCGGGAGCGTAAATAAGCGTCGTCGGGGCGGAGGGATAGAAGGGAAGAGAGAGAGAGAAAGAGAGAGTCAACGAAAAAGCTCATCGGCGGCGAGCGCGCGGCTAGCACCCTAGAAAAAAGCGGGGGCCCCGCTTGCGCGCTCGCGTACTAAATCGAAATCGAGCCGAGTCCGTGCGTCGGTGCGTCCGCCGATTTCTTCGTGCCCCAGTCGCGGCGAGACTCTCCTGAGACGGTCAACGGTCGCGAGATGAGATTCCGGTGAGTGAGCGGCGGCGGCGGCGGCGGCGGCTGCGGCTGCTGCTGCTGCTGCTGCTGCTGCTTCTGCTGCTGCGGCGGCGATGGAGGGAAATCGGAGACTCGAGGAGGAAGAGTAAAAAGATCGAGATTTACGCGCGGCGCGCGAGAACGAGCTGCTGCTGCTGCTGCTGCTGCGCGCTCAGGCTACCCTCTGACTCGAAAGAAGGCGCGCCGACACGGCCAAGCGAGAGAGAGCAGCTTCCTCTTTCTCTCTCGGTCTAGTCGGCGTCTAGCCGACGACGGATGATTAATGCAAAGTGTCGCTCGCGCGCCACGCCGCGCAACAGGTACCTCCACTCCTCCTTCTCGGCTCTCCCTCGCTCCCCCCCAGCTAGCCGTCGCTCCCTCCGCGTGTATATACTTGCTCTTTCTCGCTCCGCGCGAGAGAGAGAGACCTGCAGCGTTATGTATGGCTGTGTGTATACACGTCGTCCCGTGTATTACGAGCTTGTGCGCATATCTGCTGCTTTGAAAATGTGATTCCGTGTATGAAAGAGCGAGAAAGAGAGAGAGAAAGGCAGCCTTGCATAACTCTCCTCCTCTAGAGATAACAGCCCGCCGATTTCTCTATAGTTAGGCCAGAGAGAGAGAGAAAGAGTAATGAATGGACGGACGAGTAATGGTAATTCATTACGTAGCTGTACTAACCGCATTGTGTGTGTCTTCTCTTATCATAAAGCGAGCCGCTAAGAGCTGCGCGTGTAATTTATTTACGATAATTCATCCGTGCGTGCTTTTCAGCCAGGGGCAAAAGGCCATCGAGGATATCAAACTCCGCGTGCTGGCCTTGACTGGGAGGTTCAATCTGACCTCGAGCAACAACCAGGTGACTCGCGAGAGGCTAACCATGTTCTCTCCGACTTGTAAGCTCGATTACGCGATTTTAACGGTTTATTGCGCGCTACACATACAAGCAACGATATATATATATTTATCCAACGCTTCCAGGTCAAATACCGCGCAACACCGACGCCGACGCCTGGGCCGATCCCTTCTCCATGAACATGCACTTCCAGCTGAATCTCACCGCCGGCGAGCACGTGCTCGCTGCCAAGCTGCGGCTGTTCAAGCTCCCCCAGGAGAGCTACACGTCGCCCAGCAGCAGCAGCAGCAGCACCCTCTACGAGGAGGACGAGGAGGACGAGAAGAAGATACGCGTATCCGTCTACTTCTACACCAAGTCCCTCAAAAAGCATCGAGGTACACGTACATGCAATATACATTACCGCACCACTTCATCCGCGGTTCGGCTATACACGTTGAGTATACATTGTCCTTTTACAGTCAAAAAGCGACTGATGGACTCGGTGGTGACTCCCCTCACCGCGCAAGGCAGCCACCTGGCGCTCGACGTCAGGCAGAGCCTGCGCTTCTGGAGGCCGAGCAGCCAGACGAGCCACTCGAACAACAGCAATCACGGCCTGGTCGTGCAGGTCGAGGACCAGGACGGCAGGCCGCTCAAGCCCGCCATGTACATACAGCAGCCGTCTTGTCAGGCGGCTGCTGCTGCTGCCACTGCTGCTGCCGACAGCGACGCCGATGACAAGGCATGTGAGTGTGTGCTCTAACAATACTAACTCAGCTCGGTTTTTCTTCCTTTTTCCGCATGCCTTTTTTCTTTTTGAGCTTTTTTTTCGTTTTTCCAAACGCGTCTGCGCTCTCACCTTCGCTCTCCAGCTGTATATATCTGCATATCCATCCTACTTCGAAAACCACTCGCTCGAGCGAGTTGCACAATTTTTTATTGAAGGCACACCTACCAGACCAGATTTTTCTCGTTCCTCAGGTCATTCTGAAAGAGAAAAAGCTCGCGTACATGGCCGATCGAAGGTATACTTTTTTCCGAAGCAAAAACGACTCGAAAAAACGAGAAGTAATTAAAAAAAAACAGAATTTTATAGATTTTTTTCTCCAAAACTTTTATAAAAATTTTATTAGAAATTTTTATTCTATTCTAATGAAATTTTTACAAAAGTCCATAGTTTTCGAGTGGTTTTTTCTCCGGAAAAAAGTATACCCTTCGATGACCTGAGGAACGAGAAAGATCAGATCTGGTAGGTGTGCCTTGAATAAAAAATTTAGCGACTTGCTCGTGTTAGTTGTTTCCGAAATAGGATGGATATGCGCACATTATACGCACGCTCGACTTTATTTTTCGGCGACTAATTGCGCATCGCGCGAGTTCCTTCGATAACTCGATGAAAAGCGTGTATAAGCTGGAGGAGAAATGAGTCGAGCACACGACGCACATAGGCCGCAGTAACACGATATAACGCGACGCTTTGAGAATGTGTCCGCAGCGCTTTCGTGGCGTTTTCTCTCCAAGTCGCCGGCACGACGAGAGTTTCGCGAAACAAGAAAGCCGACAAGCTCTGCGGCGCAGCGCAGTCATCGCATTTTCGCGCGTTTGCGTATATGCGCACTGCTGCACTTGTTGTGTTTTGTAGATTGATTTTGGATATTTTTTCATTGGCTTTTCCCAACCGCTCTACTTCGTGCGTTTTGTAAGTATTCGCAATAAGGAGAAAGCGGGAGAAAAGTATAAACAAAGCGATTGACGTGTGTTTTCGTGTTGCTGATTTGATTTTTGCAACAAGTTGATCCTTGGTAGAAACATTTGGCTTCGACTCGACCGCGATATTTCAGATTTTATGGGCAGTACCGATACTATTTCCATGGATGTGACGAGGAATCGATTTTTTTCCGCGTACAACAATTTTCAAGGAATATTTTATGCTGGACATAAAGTATCACTGATCTACCATTATATATTATTAGAAATTCAAAATAGATTATTATTATTCATATTCACAAATCCAACGAAAAAATACGTAAGTGAATATTCTAATATGTCTCTTGTTGGTCATCGCAAAACGATTTTATTCTAATCCTGATCGACTAGCTCGTTTCAACGCGATGTTTATAAGCCTTTTAAAATTGATATGATATTAACGCCTCCATTAATTCAATGGAAGATGCGGCATATGCATATAACTATGTACTTTATGGCGACTGAGTCGAAACGACATAATGCGGCAGAGTTATTTTCCCAGTCCATAATTTATACGCTGAATTTTCTACCAAGGCCTTCTCTGCATCCACCGACTTGAGTCGATGATTCGAATATTTTTGTTTTTAATTTTTATGATCGTCATTTTTCTTTACAGACCAGCTCGTCCCTGCCCTTTTCGTCCGAGCCTGTACTCGTTACGTTCGCATCGTAGACGATAAAGTCGAGATGTTTGTTCAGTGCAGGCCATCTCACAGGCATTGACGCCCTTACCGAAGTAATCGCCGTCGACTGTAGGATTTTCAAATTAATTATTTGAGCGAAAAAGAAAAAAACTGTAAGGCTCTACCGCGTCGCGGTCATGCCTAAAGAGTAAACATAATTCTTGGTACATTACGGGTTTGGTAAATTAAAATTGATTGACGTAGCATATTAAATAATTTAAATCCCCTGATGGTTACGTAATAATTGCTTTTATAATTTTATCGATACCTACGAAATTATTCTTGAATTTCATCGATTTTAAGTATTATATTTAACGTTAGATATTATTTTCAATATCCTTCAAACATCGAAATATAAACTCACTAAAAACCGTTAGACTATTCAAAGTGGATTTCACCGAAATAAGAAGAAAGTTATGGCTATTGCGTTTGTCAAGCAACTTTTTATTAGCGGAAAGATCGTTTTAAAAAAATGGTACATATAAGTATGTAGATTTTTCAAATTGTGTCGACTAACATTTTTTTTAAGGATGTGTAACGATGAATACAATTAGCTTCGAGTCTAAAAAGCAAAGAAGAAACGAATCCCAGTTTTACTTTTAGGACGCGGTAAATCAACTTAAAACAAAAAGCACTTAGCTTGTCACATCGACGCAGACTGTTTAATATTGTAACGAAACTTAGAATTAAGATAACATTATATTATGTAGTTAGACGAATAAGTTCAAGTCAGAAGTATGCAAAATGCCTTTGACAAAATTTATCATGTTTTTGCGTGTTTTATTTTTCCTTTGCGTATACTTAATCTCATTTGCGTAAGTGTGTAATAATCATATTGTACATATTGTCGAGTCCCGTACGATTTCTTCAAAAAAAAAACTCCCCCTATCTCGAGCACATACATTTCCCGATTTCCACGAATCAATATAAAAAAAACTGTTTTTTTTTTATTTACTCTTAATAAAGTAGGTTCAAGCTCAACGACTGATATAGCCAAATGTAGATAATAAGCTGCGTGTGTGAAAAGTATATATTTATGATATTGTGTAAGAAAAACTTCCTAATAAAAGTAGATTTCTTTGTTATGCGTATAAGTTACTGCTGGATTGAGTAGCTAGTATATTACGGACTGCATCTACAGTGATGCATAACATGTGTTTTATTGCGAAATTGTAAATAATGTATATTTAAAACCTTTTCTCTGTAATAGTATGTAAGAAAATAAATGTATTAATGATATTTTCTGTTTTGTAATATTTTTTATTACAAAAATTATAAACTCCTTGGATAAGTTCTCAGTATAAATTGTACGATAATATTTAAAATACATATGAATTCTGGGATAACAATAACTGAATGTTGATACATAAATTAGATATCACAATTTTTGAGACACGATAAATGTTTTAGTAGAAAAAGAAAATCGCAATAATATTTCTCTATCTCTTATCATGTAAGATGATGGTTAAAGCGTACCCTACACTGTCGGTACACTGACTTCTGGCGCACTCTGTCACAGAGATTTACAAGCATAATAGTATACAAACGGTAAGGTTACTTTCTGTTGAAACTACCGAGCAAAATTAACTTGCAAAATAATAAAATTTAAAACATTTTTTAGCTAATAAGTGAATTTCACCTACAAGAAATCAGTAGGATAATAAAATTAAACGATAAATTAAATTTACTAAATTATAATTTTGCAAATTTTGCGACCTTACAAATAAGTAATGCAATTAAAAAATGTTTACTGAAGGAAAAAAACTACTGGAGCATGTAAACGATTTTCAAAACTTCGTTCGATACTTCGAAATCATAGAAATGCATCGACGTCTTCTGAGAATAGAAAAGAACTATAGTTTGGCTAGTCTTATGTAAATCGCGAGCGTCGTAAAAATGTATAATCCTTTAACCTCCGTACATCGAACTAGTAAAATGTTATAATCGTACATCACGTCACAAAAGAGATGAATATTTTCCTCCCGACTCTACAGTCGAAAATGTTTAAAAATACACTCATTTTAAATACGAATCCAAATATTTACAGCAAGCGCCAACAGAGCATGCACGTGAGTCGTATTAATAAAGTAAATATAAATAAAAATTATTCTACATGTCTGGCAAGATTCAACGAATTCAACGTTCAGCGATCGTGATCTCAATTTTATTTCAAGGACGTTGACAGATCATTCCCCATGCCATCATGAGTTCCATATAACTAATCCATATTCAATAATTTAAATGAAATTCAGTAATTGATCCATATCCATTTGATTAAAAGAAATTACAGTGTTGACTGTAATATGATATTTAATTTTTGATCAAATGCTTTTAAACTTGATAAAATTGTGATCTTGCAAAAGTTTGCAACTCACGTACTTGCTGATTGTTGATTGACTATTTTCGTGTTGCACATAATTATCATGTTTACGACAGTTAAAACGATATAAATCTGCAAATTGACATTTTTTATCAAAATATTATACTCGTGATTACGTATATTATTGCAATTGCTAATACTTCAGTTAGAAAATGAAACTGACAGCAATTTACAATTACTTACTACAAGTCAAATAGTGTAGAAAGAAATTTATTAAAAATAGCTCTAGATTTTTCGTAACTCAGTGTTAGCCAATTTTTTGATTTACTTAAACGTAATTGATAAAATAGCGAAGCGCGTGAGAGCCAAATAGTAAAAAAAATTTAATAAATATCACTTGGGATTTTTCATATCCCAGTGCTTAGCCAATCTTTTTACTTAAATGTATTTAATAAAATAGTAACGTCACAGATGTCGTACTACGTTTTTATTCAATTTCTAATCTAATGTATGGTAATATAATACTTAATGCAGCACAGTAAAAAAAATACATAGAAACTACACCTTCTAGAGACGTCCATTGATAACACTATTTTATGATAAAACGTATTGGTTCATAAAATTTTAATTTAACCACTTTATAATGTGTTTTCAAAATAAAAAATATGGTCATTGGTCCTTGGCAGGAACGATAACGAAACAGGGGACATTTCAAGAGAAGATACATAAATAGTCCATTGGTTATAATTTTGCAAACAGTGCATATTTCATTTGAAGCAGCAGTGTAAGTTGATTTTTCAAATAAACAAAAAAGAATAAAAAAGTAAAAAATTCAAATAAATCACATGCTCTACATCAATCCTTGCTTTACAGAGTTCGGCCCTGCTTAATTGCCATTGACACATCGCCCATAGATTGATAAATCATTCTATTTTTCATTTCTACGTCCAGTCGAACCATTCCGGTGACCAGGCCACATTGATCGATCATACGCTCGACGCAATTTCACGCAAACAAACATCTAACTACGCTAACGTCAAAAAAACATAAGGTTCGTCAAATCGATAAAAATTTGAGCTAAGGCTCGCCAGCGCTGGAATCATCCGCGTCGATCATCGAATTGCTAATGAACCGGAACAACTTGCTGTGCGAGCAGAAAAAAAGCCATCACCTTCAGACAGCTGAGGACTAGGAGAGGAGAGTGGCCGGCCGAGACAGGCTCTCGTCTGCGGCAAGCGCGCGAATAGCAAAGAGGGCGCCCGCTCTTCGGCCGCGTTCAAAAGCCGCGGGCTCCCGACAACAATACGCACACACGGCTCGGTGCGCGCGCGCGGCTCACACACTCACCGCCAATAATAGAGTCCATTCTATTCGGCCGCGTCGCCAGCTCTATACTGCCTCTTTTCATCTCTCGCTTTATTCACTTATTTTCTTTTTTTTCTATTTTTTTTTTTTTTTTTTTCTTAAAGCAGCTCGCGCGCTACCGGACGAAGAAGCGCATCGGTGCCCGACGAGCCAGTCTCGTTCGGCCAGTCGATAAGTATAGAGCAGACGCGCGCTTCCGTAGCCGACTGCGCGCGAGAGTGCGAGTGAGACGCAGAGCGAGAGCGAGAGGGAGAGAGCGCGGGGTGGCGAAGAGTTGCCCCTCTGGCAGTGCGAGTTGTTTTCCTGCGAGTACACGCGAGTGCATCGACTGCGGCCTACACCGGAGGCAAGATGAACGAGAGCGACCTGCATCTGGCGAAGGCGCTCGTCGACCTCGAGCAAGCCGGGAAAATCACTCCGAAGAAGACGGCGATATCGCGGATGCACGACAAGCAGCAAACCTTCAGGTGAGTCGGACTTGTTGGTGCGGCAATGTGTGTGACTCGCTGTCTCGTCGCTGATGGTTGCACTCGAGAGAGCGAGTCTGCATAGGGCCGAGTGACGCAGACGCTTGCGCTCTCGCGACCACAGCGACTCGCTTCGGAAGAACAGGGAAGAGTCGACGAACGTGGAAATTAGTATAGAAACTCACTTGGACGTGTTAAAAGTACTTGCACGTTCGTTTGATTTTGTTGCGGGGACCGGGATTTTATCTAGTCTCTGGGGGAGAGCTTAAATTCGGAGCAGGATTCCTAAGCTGGCTGACGATGACAGAGCAGAACTGTCGAGGAGTTGAATAATTTCTTCTTTTTTTTTAAAAAAAAAGCAGTTGAGGGGGTATTGAGAAAGTCAAGTTCTTCGCAATTTTCCACTATTTCGACAGCATTGTCGGTTCTACTCGCAGTATCACGTAAACTGCCATAATTTTGATAAGCGTAAATTTGCTCTACTTTTGTCATTCGCGTGTAATTGCAAAAATAGAGGGAAAAAGAAAATGCGATAAAGTTAACACAAATTTCCCCAAAATTTTGAAGCATTCCGCTTGGAAAATAAATGTTTTCAAATAAAAAAATGTATGTCTTGTGCAAAATTTAAATTATTTATCAATGGACATGCAAGTTTGTTCGCTCAACGCTAGAGTGCCTGAAGACGAAATGGAGCGCTTAGTAGAAGCAAGTGCGATGGTGGTGTAATGGTCAGCATAGTTGCCTTCCAAGCAGTTGATCCGGGTTCGATTCCCGGCCATCGCACATTTTTTGCTTTTTCTTTTCATGATTGTTGAATTGTTTTCTTATAAAGCTTTTTCAGTAATTGATTTTTCATGATAAGGAAATCCATATTGTCTTGAAAATGAGCATTGCGCAATCGGAAATCGATATTAATTTATTCAGACTTTTTCGCTTAACTTGCAGAGTATAAATTATTATTCTTTAAAAATGTATTTTCGATTACGAAACAACTTTAATGTCGTTTTTACGATAAAAAAAATTCTTCTGTTAAATACTCTACTCGTTCAGTATGAAAAATAGCGATAGCTCTATTGCATTATGCGTATATATTTATGGATTATTCAACGTTTGTTCTAGAAATACATTGCTATTTATCTACGTAATTTATGAAGTGAAGTCCATCATTAGAAGCTCGTTGTTGACAAATTATTATCTATGCAAATTTCATCAATTTTCTTTTTATATAAGAGTCATTCTATATAGTTAATCTTAAGCATAAAAAAAAATTGCTGTATATACAAGCGTATATCTGCAGAATATTGGAGAATTGCATTTCATACAATTTTCAAAATCAGAAACAATTGTGATTTTCAATAAAAACGAAAGTTTGAATTAAATGCGCAATAATTTTAAAAGATCTATATCGATCTATCACAGTAACAGCAAAAAATGTGTCAAGGCCTTACATTGTCTGGACATCTGGAAACAAAAAAAATCCCAATGTAACATTGTTGGAATTTATCATTCAGCCCGGAGCAATTTTGCATCATCTCATTCACGCGTATATGCGACCCGACCCCAATAGCTGTACAGACAGCGCACCAAGGTAATTTCGGGGAACGAATATCGATACAGAAGTAATTATACACTTGTTCGAGATTTGGAAATTAAATTAATCAGATTATTTCTAGTTTTCTATTGGTTCACAGAACGATGTTAAGAAAGTTTTAATGTCCCAGAACTTGATCAAAATTTATGATCGTTGCCGTCACTTTTAAACTTTTAAATATCAGATTTTAGTTTTTCTGAAGTTCTTTAGAAATTCAGAGCTAAGCTGTGTAAAAAATATTTAGTAATAAACACAAATATTTAAACTATATATCAATAACTGAATGCACAACTTAAAAATGATTTTCAAAGGGCTTCTTTCATATGGTAGAACCGCTTACGAACTCAGAACTGAGTCAAGGATTCCCGATGACATTTTCTCAATATTTCGATCGCAATATATGCTTTATTCAATATCGTATGTACTGAGAAAATAAAGGACAACGTGTTCCTTACAAATATGGCAAAACTGGGGGGAATTGTATTTTATAATTGATGAGTGAAAGTTAATAAAATATAAAATAATAATGTGTACTTCTGTTTTCTTTTGTCTTTAAAGCAACTCGAGATGCGAGTTAACGGTCGAACAAGTGGAGCCACGAAGGTAAAACAGTTACTCAAATTGATGCCTGTTCGCTAGCGCCACTATAAGCATGTCAATGTAACTAGTTGTTTGTTTGCACCTTCATATTTTAAGTATTACGCGATCGATAACGTCGATATCCTGCCTTACCCACGTATTATAAACGTCTGTCATGTAATAAGTGGCAAAGGCTTTACTCAAAATTCCTACAAATGAATTGCTTGGTCTCTTTGCCAGCCTTTCATTTTGTTATAATTAGTCTATACTATATATATCGTAAGAGATATTTTTCTTTTCTTTATTCAGAATAACATATTGGCAAAAATTTCAGGATCTATACTATACTTTTCTTGTGTATAAGAAGTGCAATATGTATGTTCATTTCTAATAATTATACACATTTATTCTGATGCCTTTCATCTTTATTATTATTGAGATCTAAAGCCAAAGCTGAAAAGAAATAATACACTACAAAAGATATACACTGGATAATTATGTATCACATAGATATAGTGTAAATATTTGTCCAGACTTTAAAAATTAATAGACTATTAAAAGGTTGGCAGAATGACTAAACCAAGAGATTCACAGGAATTCTTTGTGAGACGATAAGTTTCACAAAAGTTGTAAAACTCATGCCAAATTTTTTAATGTAAGGTTTCTATTTATAGTTTGAATATTTCACTATTAATTTGCATTCCAAATTCATTTTGTTATTTTTCCACTATTTACTTTATTTAGTATTCATTGTCAGTGTAATTCATTTGTGTACAGTAGATTTGATTTTTTGTTGTATAACGTTTTTTTAGCAATATTGTAATATATGTATACATAGTTTTTACTGATTGTAGCGTAGTTTTTGCACAGATGTTGTTGTTTATGAGCTTGATTCTTTGTATTGCACATCATTTTTGCATTATGAATTTTTTAAAAGGTTCCAATCAAAGATTGTAGTTTAAAAAAAAGAAAGGAACACATTTATATACAATATTATATGTGTATAGTATATTAAGTCTTGGATATGCTCAGACAATCGCAAATAAGTCTGGCATAAATCAGGAATATGCTGATGAAGTACTATCATTAGTCAAAACAACTTAAATTTTTTATTTCTTATTTATTCGCGTTAACACATGATAAAAAAAATGAAAAATTTTAAGCACCCAAATTAGCGTATTTGCGTTGTTTATTTACTACACAATTGTAAATAAAAATTATACAGTTTTTTTAAATATGCTGATAGGGTTGGGTTGAAATACTTCTTTACAACAATAAAAATTATTAAAAAATAGCTTCTATCGCTCGATGGTTGATTAAATGGAAAATTGGAGACTATATTCATCTCTGCGAACTATACTTTATTATATTTTAGTCGACAATTCAGTCCAAGTGTGGATAACTTTTCTGGGTTAGAAGTATATTAATGATGAAAATCCATACAGCTGTCCTTGAGCTGCATTGATTTTCATCACTAATATATGTTTCGTTAATCAGCACGTATTAAGAGCAATTTTAGCCCAGAAGAGATTTAGCCCACACTTGGACCGAAACGTCGGTAAAATATAATAAAGTGGCTCGAAGAGATGAATTGTATGAATAGAAGTATTTATTATACCTTCCTCCTCAAGCTCCAAAAGCTTGACAGCGTCAAATTTAACTCTAATATTTTTTACGCTTGTTCGTAAACTTTCTTTTTTCGCGTCGCAAGCCCTGAGTAAACAAATAAAGTAATAGGCAGGTACACAAGCCGATGTGCAAAGATTTTCTTCAATGTAACTTAGCTAAAGCCAGGTCATTATTTTTAGCGAAACATCACTCGAATGTTTTCAACAAAGATTCGCCGAGTCAACTCGGCCCCGCACCGAACGCTTTCCACTTATCCTAAAGAAAAACGAGCACATCGCTACAGAGCAAAGAAACAGGGCAATGTCCCCTGAAAAAAACCCAACCCAACTTTCGACAGGCCTAAATTGTCCGAGAGCTTTGCCGATCTTTACGCGAATGGTATATATAAGAAAGCGTCGAATCGAAGTATAGTGGGTCGACAAATAAAATAAAAGCAAGTGAAATTCATTTGCAAGTAGCTCGGCTCCCTAGGGAGAATGAGCGAGGAGGCGCGCGCGAGAGAGCGCAGTTGATCGTCAGCCAAGACGGTATTATAGCCGCTACAGTAGAGCTACGGTAGGCGCGTGCCGTACGGCCTGGGCATTATTTTCACGTGGCGCGTGTCTCTTTCGTCTCGGTTTCGCGCGCGAGCCTGCAGTCGTGCGTCGCGCTCACTACAGCGCGATCATGTCGTTGTCGTCGTCCCTCAGCAGCGGCTTTCATTCCCTCGAGGATTTGACCGATTGGTAAGTAACAGTCAGCTTCTGCTTTTCCGTGTGTGCTTCAAAATTGCATTAAGCGAGAAAAAGTATACTTGTATTTGATTTATTATTCGCGAGAAAAGTTATTGTCATCGCTATTTCCGATGGATTATTTAACGGTCGCTCCTCAAGACAGTTGTCTTTGTAATTTTTAGGTCCTAAAACCTGAAGTAGGGCTGTGTCTGAGTGTAATGGAAATTGGGTTGCCTGCATTTCTGATCAGTGACTCATGATATTAATTATAATTAAGTCGTGCTGTATTTATTGTGTTTATCGTATCATTGCTTTTTCTTCTGATTTAGCAACTGCGGCAAAAAGTTATTACCCTGATAATAAGAAAATGCATCATCGTTACACATGCAAGGCTTTGAATTTTCTGTTAGGGTGTTCTATTCGCTTATTTATACAGAATCTTTTAATCGATAATTTGAATAATCATACAATTTGAATGGATATTTAATGGATATAAGTTATGTTAAACAATGTTTCTTTTTGGCAGTACGCAAATCAGTTCTTAAAATTACGGCTTTGACATGATTTTGAGACTCTCGTCGCATAAAATACAGTTCGATATTGATGCACAAAAATATCTTTAGCTCGTATAACTTTTCTCACTCGTTCGTGCGAAAAACGTCACATGAGCTAAATAAGTAGCTCCCGTATCCATAACGAAATTTCCTATCGAGACGCGATTGTAGAGATAAAAATGACACTTTATTCAGAATAAGTCAATTATAACCTCTGTAAAAATTATGGTGCACAGCTTTACAACCTTCATAAAGTTAAAAATGCACTCTTTCTGATACTCTCAGCTCGAAATTGGAAATTTATGATCTTCAATGCTCGAACCAGTCACTCTGAATTTTTCCAATGCCAAAGCTGTCGCACCCGCGATCCTTAATCCTTAAATCAAATCGAATAAAGCAATGTCCCGCATATGCAATTAGGCCACGAGGTCAGCGCATCATCGCGGTGATAAATTTCATGCTGGAGCAAATGAACTAAACAAGTCCCACGCGACTCTCCCTCTAAACTTTCTACACTGTACGTCACGAAGTGACTTTTGGCGCATCGCTTATTATTGTTTAACGAAGTTATGTGCAGCCGAATAATTGAGTTCCGAAAAAGCGAGACCGTCAATTTGTCCGCGCCCGATGAAATTTCTATATAAATTCGTAGGAAAACGAGAGGAGAGGGAACGGGTCGATTAGTCGTCACTTAGCTGTGCCAGTTGTCGTGCCAACGTATATTGTCGAAGACAATGCATTGTCACTTTTAGCGACTTCGTGACGATTGCATGCTTTTAGAGCAACTGCGTTTATTTAATCGGGCATATTTTGCACGTGGGCTTGACACCTTTTTAAACTAACTCCTCTTAATTACAAAAAAAATCTCAGCAGCACTGGACATTCCAGCGCGATTTTAACTTTCGTTCGATGATGTTCCAGACCTCACAGCTATAAACACAATGCCGCATGTACACCCCACAAGTTTTTCGCGCAAGCACATGGAATAATCCATAAAAGTAACTTAGTTTTTGGGGCTCCAAGTACAAAAAAATGTTGCGCTACCACCTTTTGGGCCACTTTATACTTGGCCTATAAGAGCTGGAGAATGCGAAAAAATTCCCACGAAATCGAAGGAGTGATATTGATTTTTTAAATTTACATATACTTTGTATGTACGTATTTTAAGTATACTGATATATTATTTATACAGAAATATAGAAAATCGATGTCGCTCCTTCGATTTCGAGCGGGAACGTACGCTATTTTTGTGGCATTATGCTGTTCCGATAAGAGCAAGAAAATCATTTTTTTCCTTCTTTTTTTATCATAAATTTGGGACCCTACCAAGCCGAATTCAATTTATGGATTTTCCCATATACGGTCAGTAATGATCCACGAATCCGAAAGTCATAATCGTGTGGACGCCGCGCCGTATCGGCTCTACGTGTGTGAGTGCAGCCTGTGTGTGTACACTTTTTGTGTATACTTTTTGCGTGAAAAGAAGTGGAAGCTCTCGTAAACACATGGTGTTACGTCAGCCGTCGATGGGTTTCAGCTGTTATCTCATTTACCCAGAGCCTGCGCGGCTGTATCAAATCGGCGGTGTGGTATCTCGGCAATTGCGACGATTTCGACGACTACGTATATAGTGGCCGTGCGCGCGTGGAAACAATGCCGGCTCCCAAAATAAATCCCCGGCACAGCGGCAAAACGAGCTAAATGTCGCGTGCGACGCGCGGCGTTACGCAACGGGGACAGGAGAAAAGTATGAGATAACGACGTTTAACGCGGCACGAAAGCGAAATGAGCGGCGGAGAGAGAGAGAGAGAGAGAGAGAGAGAGAGAGAGAGAAGCTGTCTCGGGCGTTATTGCCCTCGTTTCGCTGATTGTTTTGCTCGTTACATAGCGAGCTGATATATAAATTTGCACGAGAAAGCGCAAAGAGCAGGTGCAGTGCGATGTAAGCCACGCTGATTTTTTTGCCGCGTTCAACGCGCCGTGTCCCACACTCGATTTGAATGACACAATAACGTAAAAATGTTCATTTATTATCGATGCTTGGAGCGTCGTGTTTATCCTGATACGAGCAGGCAGATCTCGCGCACGAGAGACTTAGTGGAAGATATGCGAAATAACGGCTTCGAAACAAAAATCTCACGTGCTGTCGGGGAATGCTTTACGCGCAAGGAATATTCCACGATGTGGGAGACGGAAAGAAAGAAAAAAAGCGATCGCGTCGACAGCGGCATTGAAACATACACTAATAAAACGAGCGGCGCGGTTTCTATACTATGTTGCCGACTGGAAAACACCAATCAATAGTAATACAACAGTATATACAAGTTGTACGCAGAGAAATGGGTCAAATTTTAATTTCGCGAAAATTGAGGCCATCGCGAGCTCGAAGCCCCTCTCGAGGAGATTGACCTTGACTATCGATTAATATTCAAAACGACAATATGCTTATTAAATTTAAAAATATAATTTCGTCCAGATTATGACTCAACCGTTCGGTACGTCAAGCTTTATGCGATTGCACGTGAGGATAATGTATTAAATATAAATGAGATAATGTTGCTCGATAATTTTCTTTGGTGCACGTTTTCCCGGAATAGGAAATTGTCGTTAACGGCGATAGAGACCGATCTATCATTAGCAAAAGAGAATCGCTATCGTCGCCAAATATACTGTATGAGCCTATATCCGTTCGATAAATCCAACTGTTTGCCAATTATCAATGCAGACGATTGTGGCGTGACAGCTGCATGTTTTCCATCTCGCGTCATGGGCCGGCTGCACACATCCATTGAGAACGAAACCAAAGAAATATTTGTATAATAGAGCGAGCGGCGCGTGCAGATAAGGCGAGTCCAAAAAATCATCGAACTTTAATCCGTAATCAAACGCGCGCGCGCTCGCACACACTGCGCGCTAGAAACAGCTCGTCGTTGTACGCCTGGGGCTCGGGTTATCTCACGCGTGTCTCGTACTGTCTGTCTCCGCGCACCAGCTCCGGGTTGGCTCTTATCGCGCGCCTTATACTCTCGCGCGGCGCGCTTTCGTGCATCGGCTCAGCCCTGCTCGGCGTCGTCGCGGAAAAACAGAAAACGGACCGGTATAGGCGCGTGCACAGAGCCCCGCCGCCGCCGTCGTCTTCGCCGCGCGTCCAGTGATGCTCTGCTCGAGAGTCGGCGCTCTCATCACGCGGACGGCGCTGCGCACGCGAAACACACCGGCCGCCTGCATTATCAGGTACCCACACACACCTACTACACGAATAATACTGTAAAAAGCGTATACACGCTGTGTGCGTCGATGCGAATGTGTTCGCGAGATGCCGCGGAGATGAACTACGTAGTTTTTTGCCTGCAGTGTAAAGATAATGCGATCTCTGTGTGCGCGTGCAGTGTGTGTGCATAAGTACGCGAGCGTGTGTTTGTGTGTGTGTGTGTGTGCGTGTTGGAAGCCTTTTGTCTCGGCGACTGATATATAGTGCTGCAGTTTATAGCGGAGAAAGATATTGCTGTCGTTTAAGTCGCGACATTGTTCTGCGGCCCGGTTATTGAATTGCCGCTATGTTAGTACGTTGACTTTGATTCCTTTGAAATATTTTTCTGTCGCTGTTATATAAATTATTGCCGATGCCTTTGCTGTGCGATTGAAAACAATTGATATTCCAGTGATAGCGAGCTGATGACTTTGTGGCGCCACTTTCCACGCGTTTAAATGGGATTCCTGCGAAAGTTCACGATTCACTCGTGGCGCCACTTTCCACGTGGTTCAATGAAATTCCACTTTAAGTTCACGATCTCTCCGCAACTATACGCGCACAGCGAATGGAATATCTAAGCAGAAAATACATACATCCCTATTAATATGCACAAATAGTTTTCAATAATTTATATGCTTATTATCCTGCCTAAGAAATACAGTTTTTATAAATGCTAATATCCCTATCTACAATATTCTATGAATATCTCGGCTATCTACGATTACGCAAGTTGAATTAAGATATCAATATTTTAACTAATCTTCCCAATCAATATCGATTTTGAAAAGCCAAATTTAAAGGTAAATTGCTACTTTATTTAAATATCACCAAAACGTGTAAACCGGTTATCAATATATATTTTTCGAAAATTCTCGACTTCAGAATCGGGCATTTTTATAATTGTCAATCACAAATCGCGCTGGCTTATGACGCGCGAAAGTCAGCAGGAATCTCAGATCAGGTGATCGAGCTCGGCAAAATTGAGCATTACACCATCGACGCACGTAACACACTTTAAACGCACGATCGCGAGACTTTCTTTGATGCCAGTTTCTTTTCAGGTCACTGGAGCGCAGACCATACAAACACATACTGTTCGATTTCGTTTTGAAAGATCGCGCGGTTTAAGCTGCGAAAAATTGCGCGCGAACGTGCGGAGTTTTATCAGTCGCACACGGATAGATAACGCTCAACTGATGAATGCAGTGGCAATACAACTGGCGAATTGTATAACCAGTGCACTGGTTATAGAAATTTAATCCACGACTGAAGTGCTGCTGCATTATTTTGCATTATTATCGTGTGCAGCTCTTCGAAACACTATCTAATCGAATTTCTTTATGAATAAACAAGCCATTTTTTTTATTGATAAAGAGCAGTATTTGCGAATACAGTTTTTAGAATATTTCGGTATCAAAAATGATAAAAGGTATAAATAATTATTTAGATTGATAATAGTAAAATGTATCTGAATTCAGTATTTTACGCATATATTACGAATCTAAGAAAAAAATCTGATTAAAATTGACTTAACATGCACACATTATGAACAAGTTTAATAATTTCAAGTCTATACATCTATTACATTGTAAAATGACAACTAGTCATAAAAAATGCATCATTTTTATTTGAAATTTTTATGAAAGGAAAAACATCATCAACTTTTACGTTTAAACGAACGTTTTATGTATGCATTTATAACAATAGCTCACATTGATGTCTCGTAAACTGAATATAATAGTACAAACTTTTGTATGAATGCGTAACTCTCACTGCTACTTTACATATCCATATATATAAATATATATACACACACGGTCGTTCGATATTTTATCACTAAGACTACTCCTGAATTGCGCAATAAGTTTAAACATTGCATATACACGGTAGAACCACGTGCTGCATAGCAAAGCAAAATGATGATTAGACCATCCCAATCATCTATTTGCAAAATGATGTCTTTACTTTCTTTTCATGCTAAAATGTATACAAACTTCGAAAATATTTATGTGAGAAAGCAAAAACATGACAGTTTTTTCGTCTTTGCAAAAATCACTTTAAGATATGAGAATGAATTCATGCGTGCATATGCGTTCTTAAAAGGATTTATAAAATAACAAGGTCGATTTGAAAATTGAATTTTGACTTACTTTCACCGGTACCATTGACGACTTCCGTATCAGACGAATCGTGTACACAAAATTTCCTGAATGTGTAGTGCAAAAACAAGCTTTTGCCGTGCTTTGTTCTCTTAATGTCAAGGAGAGCGAGGGTTTTAACGCTTATAGGATACTAAATTAAGTCTTCCTAAAAACTCCAAAATATTTTTATTATGCAGACAATTAGCAAATTTTGGATAAAAAATGATTTCCTTTATGTAGGAACATCCCCCATTTTTTTTAACACTTCCTTCATTAAAGTGCGTACACTTATCCTCGGTAAACTGAAAAAAAATGGTACGTTAAAACCCTAACCCCGCTCTCGTCTCTATAGTAACACGCGCGGTTTATGCCCGAGCTAAAGGCGAAAAATTGTATATTGCACTCGGGAATGAAGGTGAGCTCTTTAAGCCTACGAATTCGTCGCCCTCGCTTCGCTCGGATGATAATTCGTCCGCAGGATTTAAATAGCCTACTTTATTCCCTAGATGCATAATATACTATTTTTAACCATGCGCATAATCTAACTTTAAAGGCTCTGTTCTAATTATAGAAGTCATTGTTATAAAACTTATAATATCCCTGGTAGAAATTTTTCCCATCCGATTTCCAATATTTTACCAATATTGAAAGGCTTGGTCATCCGTTTTAGTAAAATACCCTGTATAATTGTAATAATACGCCAATAATACCGTGTATAGTGATACATTTTTCCCCATTCATTCATCAATAAATGCACAAAATATTAGCGTATCTATTTATTAAAAATTAAAAAAAAAAGAATTTATTAAAAATCAAGGATTTTGAAAAAAATTGCATATGCATAACATTTGAATAAATTAATCTAAAAAATTTGGATGTTCTCGATCCATAATCTATAAAAGTAAATTACAAGATTTCTCACTGTTCAGTAATAATACATAAAGAATTTATATTTTTTATTAGTGGGGAATATACCAATACAGATACAATATTTTTGAAAAAGGAGGTGTGCGAGTGCGTAAATGATTTCTACTCTTATATTTCTCCAATTCAATATGACAAATTATAATGTAAATTCGTAGGCTCGGTTCTCTCTACTCCTCGTAACTATAATAAATAAATGGTGAAAAAATCCATTTGTTCAGCAACTAGTTGTTGAAATCAATAATTCCATGAAATTTTTTCTGTGATAAAATTTATTTGATAGTCATCATCGTTTCGATTTTCATGGACTGCATGTGTTTTTTCAACGAGTAATAACTCAAAAAGTAAGAGTCAAAATATTTCGAAAGAAATCTTGAGAAAAAAAGTTTTGTAACAGATATTTATCATATTAATTTAGGGTCAATGCTATTTCTTTTAGAATCTTTTAAGCATCATTGATATACAAATACTGAATATTACGACTTAATTAAAATTATTCCATAACTATTACCACATTCTCTACATAAGAACAGTGGTAATAATCTATGAGAAGCGACACATTTTTTATTCAAAATTTTTTAACAGCATTCCTTCATAAATGTACTGCAGAATTATTTCTATACAGTATTATTTTATTAGGTGATAAAAAGTATACTATGAAAAAGAAACGACTTTTTCAAAAAAAGTCTTATTACCCAACGAACACGACATCTGTAATTTTTTATCAGCATATGTAAAAATCCGATGAACCAACATACTGCAAGAAACATATGCATTGAACACATAAATTAATCTTAATTACTATTATTTTCTTGAACGATCGAAAGCTTGGTTCATCGAGTATTTCACGCCTTCATCAAAGAACTATATGTACACTTTTTAAATTACCCTATCAAAAAATCTCGAGACAACGATTCGTCCGCTGCATAATAAAAATCAACGCAACTAAAGTAGTTCACCGATGCGCCGTACATGTAACGCCGTGAATTTAAAGCGCTCGACCACATATGCAGGGGCTCTTGCACAGCACACAAAATGGCAATTACACGCACGACTATTAACCAATCGTCGGGGTGCTTGAGTCCGCCGTGAGGACTGATAACGATTTAAACGACGCGCGAATAACGAGGAATAAGAAAAGATGTTTATGGATATCGTCGAGTCGAAAAGATTCGCGTCCCGCGTTTCTCAAGACGCTTTTCGTCGGTTAGAGTTGCACTGTTTCTTTTAACGGCTGTAAAAGCTACTATACAGTGTTTAAAATCTCGAAAGTCCTTTGTACTCACGTGGTACCGTATATCACTGGCAAGTATTCATGAATCATGAAACCCGACGCGCTGCAAGCGCAATTAAGTTTTTATTGCGCGCTGGAAAATATTCTTGAAAAGATGATTAAAAGGCATTTCCCGACCATACGGTTTGGAAAAACATTATTTCGTTCGAACGTTAAAAGCGTCTATGAAGACTATGAAGAGTGAAAAGCGCGCGCCTATACCAGTGATATACGGATAGCGCGTTTCTAGCACAGCAATACCAGCAATCATATGCAACTGCAGCGCATACATTTACAGTCCAAGTAAATCTATTCTTAGAAGTTATTGAATTTTTATCAAGTTCCTGCAAGCTCCTCTTACCCACTCTCCCCGCCGAGAGTTGTCTTTAACGTCTCCGAGAAAAAAAAATTTTCCACCAGGATATTTCAACTGAAATTCCTCCCCAACGAAGCAAAAAAAAAAGTAAATTATACACACTTACTCCCGAAAACAAACAGACCGTCTCGAATTCAGGCGCAAAGTTGCGCATACGCAGAACAGCCGCGAGCGCATCGCGCCTCGCAAGAAACTCCCTATAAAAACCACAAATTGTGTCCCCTCCCACGTGGACAAAGGAGGAAAAATGCGAAAAGCGTGTCAGACAATCCATTTACGCAATTTTCCCGCTCGCTCGTCTCGTCGGCAGTGCAACAGCAGCAGCAGCAGCAGCAGCAGCAGCAGCAGCAGCGCGGGCGCGGTGTCGAGCCTATGCATGTACAACATATAATATATATATATATAAGACGCAGGAGAAGGGAGCGAAATCGAGTATAGAGTATATAATACCTCCTATAGCACATGCCGCAGCAGCTGCGAGGAGTGACGCCGTCGGTAAAGTCGTAGAGTGTAGCTCGCCGGGGCTACTCAGTGAAGTAGCGACCGCCGCGAGGATCGGTTCCTCCTCTCTCTCTCTCTCTCTCTCTCTCTTACTCTCTCGCGCGGAGACCTCGTGGCATCGGGAGTCGTGAGTAAAAGCGCGCGCTCGCCGGCTGGAATTCCATCTCCAGCATACTTTACACGCAAGCGCGCGTCTATGCATATATAATAAAATCGTCGTCGCGGCGCGAGTGACAGTCGTTTTTTTTTCTCCTCCTTTTTTTCGAGGGAGCGAATTCCCGGACACGCGTCATCGATCGCGCGATCGACCGCTTGTGCCAACTTGTATGTACGCATATGCATTCTTCCGGACGCTCCGCGCCTCTCGTCACTGTACAACATACGCTATACACATCGTGCATTAGCATCGATCGTCGGCCTGCAGTGCAGCGCGAGTCGCGCCAGCGTGAATTTCCGCATTAAGGCCAGCAGCCGCGCTCGCGCGCGAGAGAGAGAGGAGCAAGAGCGGGCACGACAATAAAGACACCTGTGCCGCATCGGTGTGCGCCAGTGCGCGCGGGGGCGTCTTCTCGGTCGCGCGATCAGCTGAGCGCAAGTAATCTACAAGTATACAAGTGGCGATTTTTAACGAGGGGGCAAGAGCATTATACTGATTTGGACAGTCGGAGTCGAAGACAGTGACGGAAGAGCAGCGCGCGGCGATCGTTATTCTCTAGAAGAGAATTCAAGAGCTGTTTATCCATACACAATACGTGAGATTTGTTGATATTGATAAGACGATCGGGCTACGCGCACGCGGCGCTGTGTAGATCGTTGATCGCGCGACGTATGGGCGCAGCTTGTCGATTGGCTCCTCAGTCGCGTTTCAGTGTGTATTGTGTGTGTGTGTGTGTACAGCGAGAGAGAAAGATACTTTGTTTGTCGAGGCGCGGGGCAACGCTCGCTTTATCTATTTACGGCAATTGGATACGCGCGCGCGTCGCTCTTCTTCATTCTCGCGATATTGGATACGCGCCGCGCAATTACCGCGCGCGGAATTTCACTCGGCACGCTCGCGGCCCGCTGTTAAGTATAATGACAATGGCACGCTACACTTATACTTTCATAAAGTGCCCGGCGCAAGACGCGTACAATACTCCCCCTTTTGCGGGAGCGTTTTCATCGTCTTTCTCTTCGCGCATCGGTGTATACAACTGCAGCAGGGAATGAAGCCTCTCTATACACGCTGTTTAGTGCGCTTATATTTTATTCTCCGCGAGCGCGCGATGAAAATGTTTCTATACGGATGATTACGCTCGCTTCGAGCGCGCGCAATTATTAGGCGCAAAAAGTCTAGAAATTACATTGGAAGCCTTCCTTTGAAAAGATAAACGTCGCCTTTGGAGTTTGAGAACGCGCGCGCTAGAAGCTATATACACTGTACAGCCATCAATTATACGTACGCGAAGGCCCGATAATCTTTCTAATGATAACGAGAACGTGGCATAATTGCGCTCGAGTGGAAAGGAGGACTCGCACGCGAGTCATCGTCGAAAAATATTACTTGAGATTATGCTATTGATTTACGCTAACCTTCGGCATTACAATTCCTTCTCTCTCTTTCTCTCGCTCCAATGCAATCGGACTTTGAGCCGCTCGCAATCACACACACACCCACACACACACACACCAACTTATGTAATAACGCGCGTGAGCCGCAAGCGTCAACCTTGCCTCATTATGCCAATCGAAAGCAAAAAAGAAAACTAATAACGAAATATAAAAGCCGCCCGTACCCGCGCGTTTGCCGCGGCGTTGAGGAAGTGCCACACGGCATGTATATATCAATTATGCAAGTGAGCAAAGTCTTAACTTTTCTTCCCTCTCTCTCTCTCTCTCTAATTGCCTAGAGAGTTTCCCGTGCATCGATCTGCCGCGTCGCTGAAATATTCAAACGAAAATTTCCTCAACGCCAACGCAAAACGAAGAGCAGCGCGTACACGTGTGCGCGTACGGTTCGCATAAATAAACAAAAAGGACGCGCTCGAATTCACGCAACAGCGCTACACTGCTGCAGTCGTCGTCGTCGCCGCACGTCACACCCGAGAAAAGCGTCGGGAGAAAAAGAGTCGTTGGAAAGGATGGTCCCGAGCGGGATTCGCACGAGAAGCGCCACGGCTTGCCACAACACCTGCGCGCCGAAGCAATAGATGGAAATAATAATGAGGGAGCACGCGCGTCGCTGTAGCCTGAGCTGCGAGCTCCTCAACGGCAGCTCGAGACGGGACATTCCGGAGCAGCAGCAGCAGCAGCAGCAGCAGCTCCACCATCACAACCAGCAGCAGCAGCAGCAGCAGCAGCACTGCCAGCTGTTGCTCGGGGATAAGGACCCGGAATTCCGGAGGAGGAAGCGCTCCGGCACTTGGCCGTGAGTTCTCCTTCGAGCCTCTGTACATTATATATACTTGTTCCATTACATACGAGTGCTCGTGCTTTATTGTAAAGCACGCGTTCGCGTGTGCGCTGCGCTGGAGGAGAGGCTATGCCTTGTCGGCTTACAACATTTTTAGAAAGTCTCGCGCAGTCGATCCGTCCTCTTCTCTTTTTCTGTATATCTCGAGAGTTCGTAGCTTTTTTTTGCTGTTCGTTTTTTCTTCTTTTTTTTGAGTTGAGAGTTTCTCGGTGTGTCCTTAGAGTTCTCTGCCGATGCTTTCAAGGATCATTCGTGCGTATATGTGCGCTGTGGAGAGCTGCGAGGATTGATTGCACGTTTCGAGATTTCTTCTCATTTCGGTGACGATGTATGCGAGTGAGAGAGATGGGGGGGGGGGGGAGATGATCGGATGCTTTAAGATGAGTCAGAGAGGGTACCTTTGCTTCATGGTAATGATCGTGCTTTCTGCGAAAAACGCTGACTGTCTCGTGCGAGGGTACATTAACATGTTCGGGTTTGCATACGCGGCAAAGCCAGTCCGGTAATGCTCGATAAGATATCTTCTTCAAAATCTTGCAGAAGACGTTTCTTCTTTCCTGTATGTACTTAATTTTTAATGCCTGCTTTTATCGTTTTTCTTCTTGCCGTCCTCTCGAGACAAGCTTTGTTGTTACAACATTTTTAATTTCATTTGAAATGTTGGAAGTTCGAGTCACTCTTGAATAATGTCTGCGTGTGGCGTGGGAGGGAGAGAGGGAGGAGCGAGTACAACGATTTACTCTGTCTCGGAAATATAAGTACAATTTTAATATTTTAAAGTCAGTTTTTTTTTCCTTTTTCGAAAAACGATAAATCTTTTACAAGGATGATGTGCGTTTTTACTTTGTAGTAAATTTTTAAAAAGTTACGATTACACGTGGCAAAAATTTTTTGTTTACATGTTTTCAAATAAAAAAGCGAGAATTTTAAACAACGAATCTTTTATGTAAGTAAACGAGTTGATCTTACTTAAAGGTTTGTGTAAAAATATAGCTTTTTGTGCATCATAGAAGATTTACGCAACTCATAAAATTCACTGGTTTTAAAAAACTGTTTGCTTCTTTTATTAGTTTAGAAAATCTTACGAATTTCTTGCTTGAAACATCATATTTTTGCAATAAGAAAAGCAGCACAGTCTACAACCAGAGAAGGAGATTCGCTTTTTCTAGTTAGTCTAATAAGCTCCTTCTTTCGTTTTTATGCATCGTGCTGTTTATGTCAAGGTCGTGATTTGACCCCTTTTTACAAGGGAATGGAATTTTCCATTAAATTGATCGTTATTTAATACGTATACAGCATATACTTTACAAAAGTCATATGCTTTCTTAAAAATTTAAACTTTGAACATTTTTCGACTATTTTCTTAAATTAAAGAAAAAAAAATTTTTACCCCTTTGCGCTGTGTGTCAGAAAGATCGATTGTACGTTCATCAATTTTAACGTATAATAAAGACGATTTTAGATTTTATAAATTTATTTGTTCGAAATGTTTTAATTAATTTTGCAAACTTTTTGTGCTGAATGAGAACTGTTTCTTGAAGAACGTGAATTTCAAAATTTTACCCCCCGTCGTCCGGTATGGTCTAGTGGCTAGGATACCTGGCTCTCACCCAGGAGGCTCGGGTTCGATTCCCGGTACCGGAATTTTTTTTTCTTTTTCAAATATTATTTTGTAAATTAAATTTGCCTCCGAGCTATGGATTATATTTTATATTTTATACATTGTAATTACTAATATTTAGATAGTATATTACGTGCCTAGGGAGGAAAAAACTTGGAGAGTCCATATCTCGTGTATATTGATACCCGAGCCGAAGGCGAGGGTGGCAAACACGAGATATGGGCTGTCCGAATTTACTCCCGTGGTGCGTATACTATTTTTCTTCACACTAGCGCCGAAATTACCAATTTCGCTCCTGGCGCCCGGGAGCGAAAGTGGTACTTTCGGCGCAGTGTGGAGAAAAATATTATAATTAACAGTATAAAGCTTACTTTCTAATCATTTGTTTCAAAGATCCGTAATTATGTGGAACAATTTAAAATCAGCACAACAAATGTCATGGAATAATTTTAGCCATGAAAATCTAAAGCAATAATGGCTCTTATTTTTCTCCGCATTTCCCTTTGTGGCATTGCTCAAACGTCCATGACCTCCCGCAAACTTTCGGAGATAGAGCTTCACGTTATCACAATTTTTTCAATTTAATACTGCGCAGCACAAAAACAAAATGTATTGAATAATAATTAAAAAATATAAGAAATTCCTTTCTTATAAAACTATAAATGCATACTGTATTTTATCTTTTTTGGATATCACGTAATATTCAGAGTTGTACAGTGTAATCAACCGGCTTGAGAGCGATAGAAACTTACTACGTTTCAACAAATAACGCATTAAGAGTTACCAGCTATTGTTATTTTAAATGATAAAACATTCTATAAGATGTCTCTTGACGATAATGTCACTTCACTCTGATTTAATAATAGAGCCTACAATATAGTTCTTCTAGTTATCGCAAGTTACTTTAACTATAAATAAATTACTTTTACTATAAATAAATTGGCGTCAATATTACTAAGAACTAATACATTTCATTGATGAGAGTATGCAGGTTTTAATTTTATTAATAAACCGGTTTATTTTCTATAATGTGCCTATTACTATAAACCTTGTTACATGTACAATTATTATCACTGTCGTAATGTATACACTTACTCTACATTTCAGAGTGTTTTGTTTCATTCGAGAAAGTAAAGCAGACCTAGTTGGCAATATTTTCTCAAAAGAAAGCTCGATATCCTTGTTCGTGAAAACTTGTTTTGTTATACTTTCAACTTGACAATCAAAACTCATTTTGCATTTATATAACTAAAGATAAATAAATCTGTTCCAGCATGTTCAATATTCTAAAATTTTATCTTTTTCTCTTCAAACTTTTGCACCAATATCGACTTTATTTCCGTAATCTTATTTTATGACCTAAACATCATTGCATTTTTTGTTGTTATAAGCTTAACGTCGTTAAAGATGTAAGCCACGAGAGTTATTTGATTTCGTGCATTTGCATTAATGCGCTGACTCAGTCGTTTTATAAAACATTCATTGCAATGCGGTCTGGGGCAGGCGTCGTTTGTTGTGGAATTTTTTTATTTAAATTCATGTACGTGTAATGCATAATTAAATAATGTAAAATTCTCATTGATGTGGCCAGTGACCTAACACACATAATCATTGACAAATACAGCGAATTGAATATAGATAGAATAAGCCGTTAACTGACGTCAAAATCGCTGATGTAACAATTAATAAAACCCAGCTTCACTTTTGAAAAAAGATGTGGAATATCTTTTAGTATTTTACTATACTTTTCGCACCACATAAATCATACTTTAATACTGCAGAAAATCATTAATGCGAAAATCTTCCGACAATATGAGAATTCCATTATCATGTAAACAAACGGAAAATTAGGTGCTTACCGTGTCAAGATCGCACAATTGAAATTCAAATGCTAAAGGTCATCGTTGTTGCGTACATTCTATATAAATATTATCATACATGCATCAAAGTAGACGATTATTTTTCCGCGCAATGGGAATCTGTTCGCCCCGACGAGCGTATGAACAAAAACGTCTCTGTTTGCGGCAATTTCATGCTCCACGAGGTATTCGTTACTTTTCATTCTCCGAGATTAAAAGCTTTTTGTACGTTTGCTCTCGAGCGCAAAAGCTGAAAATCCATCGTTAGCTCTGACCCAGAAATCTAAAGGCCTTAAACCATTTTTATCCTGGTAATCGATACTCGCTTTTCTCCGGATCAAGCACTCGACCCCAAAAGGTCTCCCGGACAAAGCTGTCGAGTCCACGCAGAGAGGATCTCCCGTAAAGCCGAGAACTCATCATTGCGAAAGAGTAAAGAGCGGAGCGAGCCAGTATAAACTAGGCGAAAAATGAGCAATTCGACACTACGTGAATTGAATCTCTCTCTCTTCTCTCTCTCTCCCGAGGCGTTGCGCGTCGCGAGGGGGTTGCTCGGCGCCGTGCGCGTGTCGCGTGTGCGCTATATACCTATAGATCTAGAAATTGATCTCGGGCGAAGCATGCGCGCGAGGCACCGGGTCGTCGACCATGTTCCCTCGTCTCCGCGGCAGTGCGTAAGCTGACGCTCGGGCCGATCGTTGTCCTCGTCGTGGCGCGCTATATACACGCTCTCTGACGTTATGGAGTCGCGAAATAGTCATCAGCAGCAGCATCCGCCGCCGCAGCGCCAGGTGAGGAAGCAGCAGCACATGGACGACAGCGAAATCGAGCTGAGGTATACATAGAGCCGCGTATATACCTTGCGCTCTGCATCGCGGAATATTCCTCGTGTGCCTGACCTTAACCTCCAAAAATTCCGCGTACATGCGCGCCTGCTGCTGATGGTGCTATACGTGCGGCCGACGTACATAAGTACTCGAAGAGTACATGCCACGTGTATAAATACGTGAAGACGTGTGCGCGCAGGGATTCGTGAGGAGAGATGTACAAACGAATTGGAGATTGGAGTGCGAGAGAGAGGGGAGCAGAAAGCGCGCGAGTTATATGCGGTTGTAGAGGGCCTATTTTTAGAAGTCGAGAAGTGTTTCCTCTACCTGTTGCCAAGTCGTGCATAAGAAGATTGTAAGACGCTTATATAGATTCGATCGTTGTGCTCGCTTCTAATAGTCGCGTCGTTGCCTTTATTTCACGTTCGTGACGTTGCGTAATATGCGGTTCAAACTCGGATGCTTCATCCCACTAAAAATACATGCGCGCAGCTACTGGTTCTCTCTGTCTCTCGTCTGTTCAGCTGTATTTTGTGTGTATACACGACGAAGGGAGAGAGAGAGAGAGAGAGAGAGAGAGAGAGAGAGAAGCCACGACTTCATTGGGTATAATCGCTTTATTTTCAACGAGCACCATAATTCGCGCGCTCAGAACATTGCGCTCGAAGACGTTTAAAAGACTCGCAGCGGGCAAAGGATTATATTATATAGACGCGAGCGTTAGGCGACGTCGACCGTGGAAAGCTTGTTATGATTTTTATTTCGCTAAACTACATTAAATGCCGCGCTGATAGCGCAGCGATGTGACGCGCACCACGTATTTTACGGCTTTTTAAAAATCTACGCCTATAGCTTTTATAGGATTTCAGTGCGGTGCACGCGCTTTTTATATTTTCTCCATGTGCGCGCGCGCGCACGCTGTGTACAGCGGCTATTATATAGAGGGATTCCGCCAAATTTAGCGCGGCTACGCGCGCGAGATACAAAAGGCGAGAGGAGAGAGCTTTCTCGTAAAAAGAGTCTTGTCTTCTCGCGAAGACACCCGCGAAGAGTATATATAATCTCTCGAGCGAGCGACCAAGATTTCGCGAATCCAAAGAGGCAGTACGTAGCCTCGTTCGTCTCTGTCTCTCGGCGTCTTTCTCTATCAGAAAGAGTTCAAGACCGCCGTGTCTAATTAGCAGACGCACAATCCCGAAGCAGAAAGAAAAAGGGTTTCGAAACAATGGGTCGCAGCCTAGACCTCGTTGGGCATGGCTCGTAACGCTCGCCGGTCAATTGCGATTCTTCACGGATGATCGATTGCGCATGTGGGCATCGCTCGATACAGAAACACACGCAAGGCTGCCTCTATACAGAAATTTTGATTTCTCGTGACGTATGCACGCAAAAAGCGTAAATTCGTTCGCACTATACTTACTGCAGTTCGTACACCTACATTAATACAAACATACGCTTTGTAGTCCGTCGAGTGAAACAACGTCTTTAGTCAGTCGTGCAGGATACGTCTATAAGTATACAGACATGTAACCCCGGCTGGAAGAGGAGAAAATTCGCGGAATTCGTTTATTACGCTTTCATCGCGATGCGAATGTAATATTATCGCGCAAAAAGCATCGCTCCGCGTCTCAAGGCGAGTGCGCGAGCTCGTAAAAATCGAGCGAAAGAGCGGTATCGCTCCCCATTGTCCGGAGGCATATACAGCTGCATATGTATATATACACTCGCGCTTCGATAACACCGCTCCGTATTTCTCACGCGTTGCGATTCCCGTGTAGTGGAAAAGCCTCTCGGCCGAGCAACTCTTACTCGCGCGTAGAGAGAGAGATATACGCGTATACGTGTATATAGACACTCACAGCGCACACGACGTCGTCTATATACTTATACATACGTACTTACACACACATTATATACATATGTATATACGTATGAGAAAACGCGTGCGCGCATGTACATACGTCTGTATAGCTATATGCGCTGGCGCAGCGATCTCGTGGAATCTCGTTAATTTTTACAGCGAGGAACGCGTTTCCCTTTCGCCGCGCGTCTGCATACCGCAGCGCGCGGCGCAAGCGGCGGCTGATTTCATTTTCTTCGCTCTGTTTTCATTGCCACCGCAGACGCCGCCGTCGCTGCTGGATACTCTATACATGTGTATACGTGCAGTACAGCGTCTCATTTGTCTCTTTTCCCCGATTATCATACTGCACGCAGGTGATCGGCGAAATCCCGACGTAATCGTCGGGAGCCACTTTTTTGTCTCGGTTGGCGGCGGCGGCGGCGGCGGCGGCGGCGCGCGCGCAACTGTGCCGAGTGACGTAATTTCGCGAATGACAAATTGACCAGCAGCGACAGTGTCGATTATGCGCTCGTATATATAGTGTCTCTCCTGACTTTTTGCGCACGTATATATATTAGCTGTAATTTTCGTAAGAGCCGCGCGCGCGCTTACGGAGAAATATAGGTGTTTTTTTCTTCTTCCTTTTTTTGTTTCTTTTTTTTTTAATTTTTTGGTTTCTTTGAAGCGATCGACGCGCCAACACGTCGTTTTGAAATGATTCTTTCTTGCACGCCGCGTTTTTCTACGGCGTGCGCGCACATCCTCCTCGAGTTGGCGAAAAATTAATCTCTCGATATGAACGATAATGGCGAGCCTACAGCCGCGCAAGCTCGAATTTTGGAGATTTTTTGTACTACGAGCCTTCGCTCTTGTAAAGCTACGAAGGGAATAATTTTTTTTTACACGATTACAAACGTATTAGGAATTTTATTGCACGTGGACACAACGCCCGTTTTCACGATCACTTAGCCATGTTCAGAGTCGGACACTATAATAATTTATGGTCAAAGGTTTTCCAAGATTTCATTTCGAAGAAGTAGAGAGAGAGAGGGGGGGGGGAGAGACGTGCGTATATATACATAAGCGCAAAAGCGTCACCGTATTATAGTGAATAGCGAAAAGCGCAACTGCATCACGGCATTCTTACGGCGCGCGGTGATAAAACAGCAGTTCAGGAGATTCATTATTGTGGAACAAAGCATTAAATTACCATAAAGAAGTAACCTTCCGGAGTCGCGCGGCGGCTGGCTCGCGCGCGGAGATTTCTCCGCGTTCAGGAGAAAGTCCATCGGTGAGCCAGCATCTAACTGTCCATTCCTAGCGTCTAAGACCCGGTAAACTTCCTCTACTATACTCTACACACAAAACAATCGCTCGTGATTTCTAAAACACATTCCGTTCACCCCGCATAAATTACGCTCGGCGCGCCGATCGAGACGCCTCTCGAAAAAAATTGGAATACTCTTATGTATATACTTATAAAGTATAGCTGGAGAATTTTCCGTTACGGCACTATAGGCCGTATATACACGGATACTTCGGATGAGTGTGATTTGCAAGTCCAATTCACACAAGCGACTCTGTATTGGGACACGTCAGCCGGTCGGGCGCGCGCGCGGCAATGCGTCTCTCTGCGTATATAGAAAATTAATTACGCGACGAGCGCTAGAAGTTCAGTCTGAGTACGCGGCGCTCTATCCAAATGACGCAAATCACAATGCTCAAGGCAGCTCGCTCGCTCGCTCTCGCGCTTTCACGGGAGCATGTATAATATAGCCTCCGCTGAAATTTCATTGGGATGCAATAAAAACAGCTGTCCGCGTGTGTATAATACACACCACACGCAGAAGCCCCGTCGCTGGCAGTGTGGCGTAAACAAGGTTCAAGTTCAGCAGCAGAACAGCAGCATAATCATCATCATCATCATCACCACCATCATCACCATCGTCCTCCCGACCTTCGCATCGACTATCTCTCCTTTCACCCGCGATGTCTGTACGTCCCGCACGTACTTATATGTTGTAAATGCGGCAGCTAGAAATCTCCTCTCCCCCAACAGGTGCAGCGCAACGCGCGGACAGGTGCAGCAGTGCAACGCGCACACGTACATATACATTATACATATAGACGGGTAATACGAGCGCTCGTATCGTTCGGAAACCTGCATTACCAACCGAAAGCCGCAGCCGGAATCGTCGCGCGCAGAGTGTATCGTGTGTGCAGTGTGTCCCGTTGGCCAAGGAATTCCATAATTGCCGTGCCGTGCGTGCGCGCCTCCGGTCATAAGTGTATTCGTCATTCTACCGAGTCGTCTCGTCTCTCTCTCTCTCGCACTCGGTTTTTGGGCCCCACAGTGTGCCACGCAGTAGTGTCCCAAAGCTGTGCGCGGCTCTATCGCGTTGTTGCGCGCGGCGGCTTCCGAGAGCTGCGTTTTCGGCAGAGAGAGACGGACACGTGTGTGCGTATGTATATATATGTGTGTTTTCCGTGCGCGAGTCTCTCGAGAAAAAGCAGAAAAACGCACGACCTTCCACTGTACACAAACTTGTGCGTGACGACACAATCGAGAAGAAAGAGCGGGAGTCCTTTTATAATATATATGCGCGCGCGCGCGCGCGCGTGTGTGTGTGTGTCTCGCGGGCGAGTCGAGAAATTTTATTCGTATATATATGTACGATACGCAGCTGACTCTTGGTGTAGTGTGTCCGCTGCAAGTGCAATCGTATGTGTAATTAGAGAGGGACACACAATTGCTGAATTTATATAAGTCGAATGTTCTAGTATACGATCGAAGACACTTCGCAACGCACTGCTCGTCGCGGAGAGCTCCGTCTCTCTATCTCTTTCTCCTCTCTCAGGTCTCATATCTTATCTCTCTCGACTCTGTGCAATATCTCTCGCGCGCCTGTATTCCAAAGCCGCAGATCTCGTGCGCAGATACACTTGTCGGGGCTTCGTCAAGGCTCGATTTGTTTAATGACGAATGGAACAGGCTTAGAAGGCGTATATTTGTATAAGTAGCCGTAATTGAATTCGCGCCAGCTTTTCCTCCTCGCATTCTTCCACTAATGGCGCTTTTCGCGCTCGCCGCCGCGGCGCACTCCCGTTCCTACACGCATACTCCAAAATGCAATCTTGCATTACAGACTCTCGGTGTATCGAGAGCCTGCGCGCTCGCGCGCGCGATAAGTGCACCGTCACGTTTACGTCTATCGCGTGGACGCTTGCTCATATATACACGCCGACTCTCGTATATGTATAGTGTATACACGTGTACCTCTATATACGATACAAGTTTATGCGTCGCGGTAAACAATGCGATCGCTGAATAATTGCTGAAGTTCCAAGGTGTCAGTTTTGATACGGTGATGGAAAAGCGAGATGCCTCTGGCTGTGAGGAAGATTTTATTATGTGCCTATATATATACTTGAGCGAGTATGGATCAGATGTAGATGGAAATGAGCTTTGTGCTTTGTCAAATGTTTGGGAAACTTGCTATTGTGTGTGTGTGTGTGTGTGTGCGTGTGTTGCAACGCGTATGCGCAAGAAATAAAGCGGACGTCCTATATTCATAGACTTATCGGTGAGAATGTGCCAAGGTGTATTAAAAGAGAAGAGAGATCGTTATCCAAAATATTCACAGAAAATTATGGTAATCACTGTTGTTACGTGAAGGGTGTAAGCGTTATCCGTTGCACACGTACACGCACACACACACAGTTGCAACTTTTATCGACACGCGAAAATATAGAGACAAAAGTGCAGGGCCGTGGGAGACTTGTTAAACGGATTTCAAAATATTTTGCTACTACAACAATCGACGAAATAAACAATATTTTAAACTCGCGGTCGAACTTGGTCTCTCCCGTGTGTAACGATCGTAAATTCCCGTCAATTCTAACGACGACACTTCCACGGTAAATATCGCTTAACGAACGGCTTAATGTCAGACAAACGCGGCCGTAAAGTGTTTCATAAAAAACATTTTACATCGGAAGGAAAATTTAGACCGTAAAAATATAATAAAGCGGCTTCGCGCGCGGCGCGCATTGTTACTGGATAAACGCGGTGTGGAATACGCATAGGCGCAGTCCGACACTGTTTCCTCAGGCTTAAATTGACCGGGAGCTCGTTCTCTCGTATACATACTATACTAAGTTGTCGATTCATCGTTGCGGCACTTATCGAATCGTATGGGTATAATTACGCATTGATGTAGACCCGATGCTATATATCGGCGCGAGAATCGGTCGATGTCTTCGATTGCTTCCCAGAAGAGGCGCCGTTGAACTTCGCTGTAATGTTGCATTTGAAAAACTATTCAATTACGGTGAAAAATGTTTACTGCAAGTATATTATACGCTGAGCAGTCTTCAATTGGACGATGAACGGTTGCGAAAAATAATTTTTGCTACGCTGCGGGAAAGTATAGCGTACGCGTTATTGCGAGTATATACCGGATTGCTGTATTAAGTTTTCGCGTGCCGATAAAGTGGATCAATGCAGCGATGGTCGCCCAAAAATCAGTCGAAAGCCAAATTATAAACTAAGCTTACTGCCGAGTCGACTGCCGCATGTATACGTCGAATTTCAATGAAAAAATGTACTTTTCTTTGGTCTATAAATCTAAAAAATTTTTTTATAGCTAGAGGTTTCGGACCGATCAGACTTTCTTTTGTGAGCCGAAAGATAGTCAAAAGTACAGAGGAACATGGAAAAAACGACTATAACCACAATCTGAGCCATTTTACGCTTTTTTTACCGAAAATTAATGCATCAAAATACTGGAATACGAGGTACCAATAAAATTCCGAATAACACTATAATAAAATATTACAAAAGGGCTTTAATTTAAAAAACAAATATGCCAAATTTCGATGCTCTGATCAAAAGTTATGCCCATTTAAAAAAAAATAATAAAAATCCGAATAGCAAATTTTTCTTTTTCCTCCATATGGCTCCCCATGTTAAATTTTCATATTCTATATTTCGCATATCTATAGCTTAAAAATTTTTTTTGCGAATTCTAGACCAAAGAAAAGTGCATTTATTTTTTGATATTCGACATATAATTGCGTAACGCGAAAATTCCAACGAACGTAATCGCAGCTCCAGCGCAGACACGATGACTCGCGTGCACGCACGAGAATCAAAGATGCATAACTCTTGTACGGATTAGAAAAGAACTAAATCAATTGATTTTTGTTTCCTCATTACTATAATATAGTTTGCTTCTTTTTGCTCGTTTAACTCATGATTTGATTTCCGTAATTATGCGAGTTCATTAGTAAAGAAACCCGAACATTCTTTTTAGCTTAAATAATTGAAAGCTGTTATGAATAATTGAATAATTGAAGTTTGTAATGGATCGATTGTAATTAGGCGTTAATTTCTGTACATAAAATTAATAAATGATCCTTTACTGCATCCTATACTGAATTAATACAATGACTTTGTGAGTCATATTTCTGCTAGAAGTTGGTTAAAGAATATCAAGCGATGGGACTTATATGTTCTTTAAAATCCAGACCAAATGATGTATTGTAGCCATCAAAAAGAACTGAAATATATGATACAAATTTGTAATTAGGTTGTAATATGCATGTTTTTACCGGAAACTATTTTATATTTTAACCTATATATTTAAATATAGAATGCAGTATTTTATCATTTAGATCGGCCTACAATTTTTTTGACAAGTAAATTGGAATAATTATTGTTTATTAAATATTATTTATTAAAATTATTGTTATGATATTTAATTTTGGAAAAACCTTACATTATGTTATAGTTTTATGCTTTTTTAATTTTGTTTAGTCTTTTAAAACTTTTTAATGTGTATGAACATAACTATGATGATAAGCCTCCGTTAGTATATAGATAGTACAGTGATTTGTGAATACTTTCTAGTTTTTAAAACCATATTTACGCTGTCACAAGAATTGTATGACTGCATCGGTGATGAAAAAGCAGTGTTCTATTTTAAAACAGGTTACAGTTAAACCATTTCACGTAAAAATTTAATTTAATTGCGTACTTGAATGTATCACCAATTGATAATCAACTAATCACAAAATTTTATCATTTTCAAATATTCTAAATACCAGTTGATGTGAATTTGTATAAAAATTTTTTAAATTAAAAAAGTATAGCTCGAGTCGACTAAACAATCAAGTTTATTCTCACAGTGAAGCATGTTGCAATAATTCAAATCAAAGTTCGTGCATTACTATTGTAATAACTAGAAAAAATCCATTTCATAGACTGACAATCTATAAATGGAAAATGCATTACTTCATCGTAATTTGTTCGCTAACACTTTTTTTTAACGATTTCGATTTCTTGTTTCCTCAGTTTTAATTCCGCTGAATAGTACTTAAATCAACTTCTCGAAAGATCATAATTCATGCGTCGAGCCGAGTCTGTTTTTAGCCGGCTCCACGCTTTGATCGGCCATTGTTTTCGTTTAGCAAAGGGGTTGCCCCGTTCAATGTTCTACAAAACAGCTCACCGCAAAACTTTCCACGCTAGTCTTTTTTGCATAAGATGTCTTTGTGCCGCGCGCAACTATATACTGTGCATCCTCGCGGTGCGTGTTTGCAATTCGGATCAGCGGAATATAATTATAATTGACTCTCGCGAGTTGGAGACTTTATACCGACGATGGGTATTAATAGTTCACCAGCCATTATTTCCTCCTGCATCATTCGCCTTATTTTCTTGTTTTGCCTATACAGAAGAAATAAATTTACCGCTACTCGATTAATCATCGTTATTATTCCGGGTTCTGTTTATAGAGACGTGATTTGGTGTAATTACGAGAGACGGAGAGAGAGAGAAAGAGCAGGAAAAAGATAGTTGTTTTCACGGAGTAATTCTCGAGGAGGGGAGGGGGGAAGGGGCGGTAAGGTTAATTGCTTTCTGAATTAGAGAACTTGTCTAATTACAAGAATCGACGGTTATTCATTAGTATTCTTCCTGTTCGAGATTTTTCAAGGATCGGCTCGTTGGTGTCATTCGATATTTTCATGTCGAATAGCTTCCTGGATGCACGCGCGCAGAATGAGTGTAAAGCAAAAATACAGAATTGCGTATACCTTCTGCACCAATAAGGGTAAAATACATAGAATGCATTTATATAACGCAATTGGCGCACGTGCGACCAGGAAACAGCCATAGTTTAAATTTTATTCGACAACGAGTAAGATTTACTGTCACCCATGTGCATATAAATAAATTTAAGACAAGCTCTGCCTTCGCACTAGCGCGTACATATAAAAACGACCAAGAATTAAAACGATTCTTTCCGTCGCAACGACAAAGTAGCCGATTTCCAATGGACGATCAGGAGGGTAGCGAGTGGTACGCCGCGGCGAATCAGCACGTCTTTACGGATCAGGTCTCACCACTGCGCGATGCCGAATCGGAGACAAGCTTCGACTTCGAGCAGCTGTCCCTAGACGAAATCCGGCAGAATCGTGTTCTCAGGTAGATGAGCGACAGACGCATGATGCGTGTGACCAAAGAGCATAATGCTTCGCCCGACTGTTAAAGTCTTATGCTAAAAGCTTTACGGCTTAGGGCGGATGAGTCAGAGAGGGCTGTAAATTACCTCCGTGATTTCTCTTTACTTTCGTCGTTTAACGAAATAGCCGAGGGCTGCTACGTCAATATTGGTCTTGGAAATTCGACGGGGCACATTATACAGGAGCCGAGCCGAGCAGCGGCGGTGGCGGCGTGATTCGATTAGAAAGCAAAACGGCCCGCGCAACCATCGACTTGTAATTAAGGTCAACAATTTAGCGCGAGCAAGACTGCACGGCTCGTCGATGAAAATTTCACGGAAATGCGGAATAGTTGCCGCGAAGTTCGCCCCAAATGCCATTGTACAAAAATGCCACACTGGCCGCGCTATGCGCAATCTAATTCTGTCGGCGTGCGACATTCGCTATGTTCTAGATTAAACTGGACCATTTTTTTTCCTTACGGTAATAGAGCCGAAACTCTAAAAGCGGACCGGTTCGCAGATGTAGCAAGGTGTATACACTGCGAGAGTCTCTCTCCCTCCCCCCCCCTCTCACTCTCTGGAGAAATCGCTAATCGCTAAATTTCTGCGGCTCGTACATAATTGCACGGATGATGTCACAGCTTTCCGCTGTTACAATATATACGGTGGAGAGCACTTCTGTTATTGTTTAATGCCGTTTTCTAACTGCCGCATAGATATACGCAGACTCTGCGTTCTACGCCTTAACTTGGCTGCGCGCTCGAGTTAATTGCACGTAAAATTTTTATTAAACCGCTCTCGAGAGCGAAGTAGCCAGTACTTTAGCCAGTTCTAATGATTGTTTTATAATGGCCGTCTGAGCAGGCCGCAAGTGTTATAATAAACTTTCAAAACCAACGAAAGCCGTCGCAAGCTTTTAATGGCAATTACAAATTTCTGATTGCAGGAGGACAAGGAGCCTCAATGCGCCGAGCCCGATCCAGCAATTCGGACCATGTGGCCGTATAATGAAAAACTCGGCGATGGTTATGTGAGTATACAAGTACACATAAGTATGTAATCCGACACGCATCCAGCGCCCGCGTTACATAAATCCGTCGTAGACGAGCCGGCCATGCAATTAGCGTCTCGCGCTCGCGGAAAATCAGCCAATTTTATTGCCGATCGATGGCCGTCTCGGCAAATAATAACGACCGCAATGATAAAGCCATCCCCCCTCCCCCCGCACGTGCGCGTCACTATATACGCGCGTACATGTTGTACACGTATACGCTCTCGTTCCTTCCGCGTAAACTCAAAACGCGTCAATATACGCGCTGACATTGCGCAATAGCGCAATTTCCAATAATCGCCACCTTCGCCTGGCCATACAATTATCGGCAATTTACATGTCCCGCGCACTTCCACTTTTTTTTCATATCCCTGGCATCCGCGTTTTCTCGAGCGCGGCGCAAACGCGACGGAGATAGTCGCGCGAGAAGGAATCGTCGCATCCGCACTTGCGAACTTTCGCGCATAAATTTTCGACTATACTCGACGAGTCGCTGCACGAGCGGCATCGGGGGTCGAAAGACGCTAAACTGCGTATAATCTCAGCTGCGCATTGTCTTTTCCGAATGGCCGACGTATAATACCCCCTCAAAATGTATGCTTTCGAAAGAAAACGAAGGTTCTACCAACGGCGATCGTTCTAGCGAAATTTGCAAACCTTATACCATGGACATTCGCGCGAATCGCGCGATTCGCGAATTTTGAAATTCAGATATATGCGCGAGACGCTATTGAAAAAATACTGCTGACTCAGTCGTTGCAGCATCAGAGATCGAGAAAATTAAGAGGCACTACATTGTTCGAGGCATTAAATTAAGAGCGTTAGTTAGCATAGAATCGCCGGCGATTCGCTGTTCACGTGTGCAAGCGCAGAAGCGAAAGAGACACGTAGGACGCGAAATCCGCGTGGCATGAATAATCAATTTCAATGCAGATAACGCGCTAATTTTTCCATCGAATTACAATTTATGCTCGAAGCTCACCGTCGCTATGGAAATCCGATGTACACAGGCGCCGAGCGCGTGTAGCTTCCAACTACGCGCAATACTTATAGCCGCGTGCGTAATTCTCGCATTAAAAAGAAAAAAAGAACATAAAAAGCACTATAAGCGATGCGATAATTAACGCTCATTTTTTATTTCGGCGTTCGCCGCCAACGGAACTACTCGCGCTCTCTCGCTCGACTCAATTAACTATTATATGCTCGGCGAGCCTATCAACAAAGCTGTTTCTCTCGATCGGAAGAATTATCGGTTCGTTGCTACGCGCGCGCACACGTCACCGACGCGCTAACTGCAGCAGCAGCAGCAGCAACAACAACAACAACAACAACAACAACAACAACAACAACAACAACAAGAAAAAAGTCGACTGCAGCTGCATATAATACAGAGGCGCAGAGGAGCCGCCAGGGCACTTCCGTCGGCCGGCTCGCCAACGGCACTTGATAAGCGCATATATGAGCGACGACGGAGCCGCTGTACCAGTATAATATAGAGTGCGTGTACAGACACACGGCGAGCGCGCATGCGCGCCGGCTCTCAATTGTTTTCCAAGTTAAAAACGCGGCGCGAACGACGGCACTCAGTGTGCGGGAGACTGTGTCGCCGTATAATACGCGGAGCGCTCGCGCGCGTGTGCAGTGCAGGCCGCCGACGCAGGAGACGACGACGACGACGACGACGACGACGACGAGTTGTCGCGGCGTTTAATTAGTGCGCGCGTGCAGTGACGAGAGCCCGACTCGACTGACAGACACTTTTTTTCGTGCAACATGGTCGGGACTTTAAGGTTGGTTCTGCCGAAGGGAGCAAGGCGAAGCCAAGTCGCCGTGCAGGACAAGCCTGTCGTTCGATACACACAGTACGTCTCGACATTCAATATGCATATATAGTGGAGTGAATAATGTTTGTATATTGTAATCTCGAGTCGAGCTTTCTTCTGCTAAACTGGAGAAGGCTGAACGATCGCCGATAGAAATACATAGACGCTTGTCCGATAAGTCAGATGGAATTGTGAAATCGAGTGGTGATTTCTCGTTGCTGCTGCTGCTGCTGCTGCTGCGGCGGCGGCGGAGCAGAGATATATATCAAGCCGCTTTATCTCCGACCCGCATGTCACCACAAATATTGTAAAATTTTCTCTCTGAATGTAAACAAATGTTCTGTAATCGAGAACACGTTGTAACGCCGATGCCTCGACGAATCGCTGTATGATTTTCGACAACTCTCATTAAATTCGTTTATATCTTTGTGAATTCTGATGAAAATGTTTCCATTTCATTGGCACGTCGAACACGATCGAGTTTTCTTACACGCAGTACAAATTAATTGCAATCGCCGCATGTGAATGCGGAAAAGTCAATTATATCCTTCGTCAATCAGAAACATTGAAAACTCATCATCTGCAAGACTCGAATGGCAGTTTCTTAACGCCGACGCCGCACTCGCGCACATTATACGCACATACGCACGTTTTCATAAAGCTCGGCGATAACGAATGCTTGGTGGGGGTTTCAAACGTTGACGTTCTCCATCGGGGCGCCCGAGTACGAGTACACTGAGTAATTTTACTCTACGAGAGACGACAATTGTAGCTAAATCTGTAAAATAATACTTTATCGATGAATTTACGATTCGGCGCAATCAGTTGATAATGAAGAGCTGACAACATTTCAAAAAATCATTATAAATTATCGCATACCGGCATCCATACGTGACCGTTTAACAAAAAAAAAAAATTGTATCCTTCGAACGAATCGTTAACCCGTGCAAATAGAATGTCTCTCCGACGCTGCGTGAGCTTGCAACTTCAAACCGCGATTTTTCTGGGCGCAACGGCACTGCTGCTCATCATTCAAATTTCTCCGCAACATCAGTATTCAGCTCGTTTATGCGCGCAAGTCCAGCACGTGCGACTCGTTTTTTCCCCCTTTTTCGTCAATTGAAAAATGCGGTTTAGGCTCGTCGATGTATTCATAGAAACGGAACCTTCTGTTTCTTAAGCGTAGACGCATAATTGTTTTTAACTCGACACGTGTATCGTCGACCACCGCAATTGTACGCGTGTACAACACGCGTACGGCGATGGATGATTAATAGCGTCGGGAAAAACGTGATAAACTAATACAAACGTCTCTCGGTTTAATTAACCTTTTATTCTCTGGAAATCGGCGCTGCTTATAATACGCGATTACATAATATAATCATTGCTGTAGCATCGAAATCTTTCTAACGACGACTTCCATGTTTCCAGGACCATTCAAGATCCAGCTTCGCAGAGGCTGACCTGGTACAAGCCACCGCTCACGGTTCTCGTCATCAAGAAGGTCCGTGATTCGTCGGTACTGCCGCCGTTCGTACAACTCGTCACATGGCTCATAGAGGTGAATGTCTTGTCTATTCGCGTGGAGTGTGCAGTGTGCATTCGTTTCTATGTGGATATTAGAAATTAGAATGCCCTCGGTGAAAATCTTATTCTCGACTGTATATACGTAATTCCCCACTCGCTGGAGGGCAAAATTGCGCGAATTTATGATGAGAGAGAGAATGACGTTGGTGACCCTGATACACGGAAGTTTCTCTGAATTTGTATGTGTATACGTAAAGCATTGTAATTGTTCAGTTGGACTTGTAGAATCAGGTTTGTTGAATTTTTTATTTCAATTGAAATTATTGGTACTTTGAAGAATTTATGTAATTGTCAATTGATACGTGTACCTACTTAAATGTACATTGGCGCGCCATACGTAAAAACTGACGCATGTGATTCACTTTTAATCCCTACATTTATACTTTGCGATTACCTGCATATTACATATTGATTAATAATGCATTATGTCCACGTAACATTTTTCTTTCGCTTACAAAGATGATGCAATTGTGTATGACATAACGTAAAAAAGCCTCTCTCATAACGAAAAAATGCAATGCAATGCTCATTTAAACGGTTGGCTGAAAGGTGAATATTTGACCAATTCTCATGTACTGATCGATCCAAATTCAGAACAATACGGTTTCACGAATTTTCAAGTCGAATGAAAAATTTGAATAAACATCAACTCGAGGCAACGCATTTGGACCCTGAAAGAGAAGCACGGTTCCAACAAATGATTGTCTCGTGATGTACAGTTTCGGGATTAGGCGTAGATTGCGCGGGGAAGAGAGAAAAACATTTGTTTGAATTTTACATTTACAAATTTATACGGCTGGCTCATATTATCTGACGTCCATGATAACACAGTGTTATTTATTTTTGATTCTACGATTCACAGGAAAAACGAATGGTAGTGTTCGTGGAGGCCACAGTACTCGAAGATCCAGCCTTGGCCACTAACATTAGGTTCCAAGGAGTCCGCGACAGACTACAGACCTTCCGAGATGGCACCGACGATCTTCAGGTAATTGCCCTGGCGCATTATGAGTATTTTTAATGAACTTTTCAAATGAGAGACTTTAATAGAACAGGCGATACGGAGACTTTCGCAACTACCCGTATACACGAGCCCGTTGCGAATTGTTTCTTATTTTCGCTGTTGGTAATACTGTGTATGTTAAACGTAAAAACAAAGAAAGAGAGAGAGAGAGAGAGAGAGAGAGAGAGAGAGAGAGAGAGAGAGAGATGTCAAGAAGCTGATTGATTATTTGCAATTCGCAGGATCGCATAGACTTCATTGTCTGCCTAGGAGGTGATGGCACCCTCTTATACGCCAGTCTTCTGTTTCAACAATCCGTTCCACCAGTCATGGCATTTCACTTGGGCTCGCTCGGCTTCTTGACGCCCTTCGAGTTCGACAATTTCCAGGAGCAGGTCACAAATGTTCTGGAAGGTGAGCAGTCGCCTGGATAACATAAGATTCCAGTCATTAAAGCGCCACTCACTAAACTTTCTCATAACGTCTCTCAGGTCACGCAGCCCTAACGCTGAGGAGTCGTCTACGCTGCATAATCATGCGCAAAGGCGAGGAGGGTCAGCCGGCAAAGCCGCCGACGAATCTTCTGGTACTGAACGAAGTTGTCGTGGATCGTGGACCATCGCCATACCTCTCCAACATCGATCTCTTCATCGACGGCAAACACGTGACCAGCGTGCAGGGCGATGGTCTGATCGTCAGCACACCAACTGGTTCAACAGCCTACGCCGTAGCGGCTGGTGCCAGTATGATACATCCCTCGGTACCGGCCATCATGATCACCCCGATATGTCCACACTCGCTGTCGTTCAGACCTATCGTCGTACCTGCGGGTGTCGAACTCAAGGTAAACGTCAATTTCGCTTGAATGCATACTATATATTTCATGCTTTCTGCAACGGAAATGGCCAGAGTTTGGTGTGGCAGTCATCGAAAGACTTTGTCTAAAACGATCCATTTTATCGCTAGATTTCAGTATCACCAGACAGTAGAAACACCTCGTGGGTGTCGTTTGACGGGCGAAATCGACAGGAACTCTTTCACGGCGATAGGTGAGACTTTGAATGATGCTACTAATCGAGACCTGTGTCTCTCGTTTCAGATCATGGCGAACAGCGAGGCTCGCCAAACAGCCTACGTCTCCTTCGATGGTCGCAGTCAGGAAGAGCTACGTATTGGGGACAGGTCTGTCCGCCAGAGAAATTGATAAAAGCCTTATTATTGTTGGAATGGGATCTTTGTTAAATCTATTTGGTTTTAATCTGGATTATCGGATTATTTATAACTTAATTTGGAACTTCATTCTCATTGACTAAGTTTCATTAGTTTACTTTGCATTTACATGGCAATAAACGGCAAATACCGTTTGCCACATAATCATGCACCAATTGGATATGGGCATACGATATTTCAGATATATTTTTTGCTGCATATAAATGTTCGATGTTGTATGTTCGCGTCATGCAAAAAAAAATACTTTTTAACGAACACACGCAATCACTTTTCTCAAGAAAAATTAATTCCCACTACGTAATATGTACTTCCAAGGCTTTTGCAGTCACATGTCCGAGAACATAATTTTTAAAAGTTCACATCCGATGAGAAATTTATGTATCTTGACAATCACGTATCAACAACAGAAAATCATCATTATCTTGAATGACACGAAAGAGACTTGGGCTGTGGGCTGACGCTGTTCAGGTGCTGGGAATATTTTACACACTGTATTCAAACAACTTGATTTCATTAATGTTCTGCGAAGAACTTTCAATCTTGTTTACAAGATTACGTCATGCATGAAAATATTAACATATATCTTTGTATATTGGCAAAAAATCGGAGGAAAAGAAATCATTGGGTTGCATCTGCTTACACAGTAATAAAAAGAATCCAATTATTTTTCATCATTCCGATGACTATGATGTCGAGCAGCCCGGCTAACGTGAATCATTTCGCATTTTCAGTCTGAGAGTGACGACTTCGATCTACCCAGTGCCATCGATCTGCGCGGCGGACCAGATAACCGATTGGTTCGACTCATTGGCTGAGTGTCTGCACTGGAATGTTCGCAAGAAGCAGAAGCACCTGGACGAGCTCAGCGATCTAACGCATTCCTCCAGTAACGACACCCTCGACTCGCTCGATCGTGATAGCTAGACGGGGAGTCGCGGATCACTCGTATACGAAGGAAATCGGAAAAATCGAGAATAAGAGACGAGATGTAGCGCCTTGTATTTTTCGCGGGCATCCAAGCAACGCGGCTGCAATATTCATAGACAAGAGACGGGGCGCGCGACCGCAAACCCGATGAGAAAATGCCGTGCGGAGAGGAGTGTTGTATTCTCGGGCTGAGTGATGAAGAGGCGACGAAAGTGTTCTTGTGTTTGTTTGAAAGATGGAGTCTTGAAAAGTCTCCGTGTGAGCGAGGGGTGAATGGAATTTTAAATGTTATTGTGTATAGGTGGAGAATAATGGTGTAAATGAAAGATTTTTAATGAAGAAGAAATATTATTACTGCTACTATTACTGTAAATTAATATTAATTATATTAATTAATCACTTTTATTTTTACTATTATTATTATTGGATCGTAATGAAGCCTTGATGGGATTTTGTATGTCTAGCGAGACATGCCGTTCTTAGAGTTATGCAAGACAATATATGATTATGTAAACGTGCATCATGTTCCTGAGTAATCAAAATGTAAAAAAAAGAAAAAAAAATTATATGAAGATAACATTGATGAAGAGAATCATTAGTGAATTGAGCGTGAATAGCGTTGAAAAAAATGTTACGATTACCATTTATTTTACATCGATCATTATATGAAAAGGAAAAAAGTCCTTCTAGATGAACTTATTGTAAATGTTAAATAATATTTCCTATATTCTTTTTAATAAAATAATTTTTGTACATAAAATTTTCTGTCGCCTTTCATTGTTAAAAAAAATATTCATCGCACAAGCAGGAAGTTATTGCTAGGTTCTTCATTCTTAAACAACAACTATGTCGAAAATCTTTCCAAACATCGATGATTGTTGAAAATATTTTATCGCTTTAGATTTTTATTGATAACAAAATTTTAAACAAGACGATTAATTTTGAAATCCTTGTGTTACTTAAAGCATTTTAATATGCAAGTAAATGACAAATTATTTTTGATGCAATAATTTCAAAGCATTAATAAAAAAGTATGGAAAACATGGATTCAGATTAAATTCGTTTAGCAATATAAACAAGTTAAAATGGTTGTAATAAAAACAATTTTTTTCACTAGTAATAGCGTATTTTGAGATAAAGAAAACTCTTGATTAGTATAACAGGGATAATCTCCCTAAAACTTAATACACAAAAAAGTACAATAAACAATGTGTTTACATTCATGTTTGTATACAAGGCTTTGGATCCTTTTATCGATCTTGTCCTCAGTAGAGATACAAACGACTACGACTGCTGTGCTACAAGACTATACCTTTTAAAATTCAATGGTTTCTAGCTCCAAATACACACTTTATCATAGTTTCAAGATAAACTTCAATAAATTTGTAAGAATTAATCAATGTATGCAAATGTTTGTCAAAAAATATAGGATAAAATCCATTTTACACAATGCAACTTCGTTTATTTTATAATAATATTCTTTGGTACCTTTATGCAGATGCATTAAAATTTAAAGCGACTTAAAATTAAAAGTTTACGTTCATCAACAGAAAAACTGAATATGAAATCACAACATTATTGAGAATAAAAAAATGTTACTTAAATTAGAAAGTAAATTAAAAAATATTATGAAAGATAAAAGGAACATTTTATAACTGTCATTTAGAGCTGTGAAAAATCGTTTGTAGAGTGAAATGATCATACTTTCCAAGACGATGTCACGCGTCTTATCAAATGTACATTGCTCTTTTGACGCACTTTATGCAAGTCAGAATGGTTTTAGAGTAATTACAATTGTATAAATTAATGATAATATATATTTTTAAAAATAGACCATCCCGACGTTTTTATTTTAAATAAATATAATAAGATAGATAGGATAAGTGTTATAAAAAATCATAAACAATAATATAATAATGGATAATTAATTTTGTATTAACAAATTGTTCATTGTATTACTCAAAATTTAACTATTACATAATAAAGTTTCTAAATTGTATTATTGAAACTGTTTTAATCTACGGTACACAATAAATTGACTTGTTAATATTATGAAAAGTATATCATTTTTTTTTTTTTTTGCTAAGCGTTATCTTTATATAAAACTAAAAATAACGCGACACTTAAGATAAATCAAGTTTTTGTAGAAAAAATGTATCATAATGCAATGTTTATCATCGAAGCTCTAGATCATTATTTAACTGAATTTTTACATTGAAATCAGTAAAAAGCTCGGTATTGAACTAAATAAAAAACCAATACCTATTCATTGGCACATATAATTTCCTTGAAACTCCTTTACCACTATTTATAAAGCCAGAATAGTAACAATAAGTATACGGACATTATAAAATTTTATTTAATTCCTCTTTAATATATTATAAATTGCAGTTTCCTAAGCTATTTTGCAGTTACGTCATACATGGCGCGTAAGACAGCATTTTTTAGTATTTTACGTTAGATTTTAGCGAATATTTTTTTGTATACATAAAACTATCGATAATATTTTAAAGAGTTCTAAAATATTTACTTACCAATTTAATAATGTACTTAAAACAATCATGGCAAAGCATCAGTATAAAATAAAATTGTCCAAAAATACTATACTCAAAATCATAGAAAACACGTGTCTAAAAGAGCTTCATGACGTCCTAAATTATTTATTTTGTTATTCCAAAGGATTTTTCAAAGTTCATGGAAATTAAGAGGTCCATTTATAATTTATGAAATTGTAAAAGTTTTATGGCTACACGTTTATTACAATATGAATATACAGTGCATATTGCGCAGTGCATACAGATGTGCTTGGTTGTATCGCTGAACACTTTGCTGCAGGCGCCTGACGGAATGAAAGCTCGGACAATTCTTTACGAGAGCAATTGGTATACACTATCAGAGATAGGATTTATAAACCAGCGTCAATTTAATACAGAGTTCAAGACTCTTTTACAAGTAATCGATACAATTTGCCACTGCACAGTCTACTCAATTTACAAATCGGGACGACGTATATCATATGCGTATGGTATGTGCAACAAAGGAAACTTTATAATCGTGCTTAGTACAAATAAGTCGAAAGGATTCTCCTTGGCGTGCACTTGAACAGCAAACATTTATTTTCTGCATTAATAAAGATCATAAAGTCATTAAGAGCTTGGATATTAAAACCCAATAACTGCAGCAATGCACGGCAAATCGATCGTTCACGAGCCAAACCCATCGATCCACTTATGCGAGATTCCGCTCGTATCTCCGCGAGATCGGTGGATATACAAAATCGATATTTTCTCTCTCGCTTACAGCCGCGAGAAAAGCGAGCCAAGGTGAAAAAAGTCGCTAAAATAACGGGTGGCGAGTCAGCCGTGCATCTTATAAACAGAGAGAGAGAGAGAGAGAGATCTACAAACCACAGCAGCGGCAGCAGCAGCAGTTGCTGCAAGGTGAACGCTATCGATTTCACGAGCGGCGGGATAAACTCTCGCCGATCGGAAGATCGATCTCGCTCCCACACGTACGCACATGCACATGCATTCTCTCTCTCAGTCTTGAAAGCTGCTGCCGCCGCCGCCGCCGCGCATATCCGTTCGCGTATGGAGCGCGAGCGCACGGTGGTAGGTGCACCGTGTAATATCAAGGCCAGTCACTCGATTATTCGCCGCGTTCCTTCGCTCGTCGCGCGCCGACGAGACCTATATATATGCAGTGCAGAGAGCCGAGAGTCTGATATACATATGCGCTGCTTTATACTCTCCTGCGGCCGCGTGATTTTCAGCCCGCCGCCGCGCGAGAGCTTTCACGCGCGCGCACCGGCCAATCTGTACATATGTAACGCCGATTTCGAAAGGCGAGCGAGCGCCGGTCCACATGGCTGTGCATATACAATTAGCTCTCTGCTCTCGACCGCGCTAACAATGGAAGCGACTCCGCAATGAAACGTATAATGTATTGGTTCCGTTTCTCCTTCTCCGTATGTTATCTCTTTTTAGCGGCTTATCGCGGCGCGCTCTACGCTTTTCCAGATTCCTTTTGCCGAGTAGCGCAAACAAGCGAGCGTTTCCATCCTTCCCGGGACTCCAGACTTTTTTTCGTCTTCAGCGCCGCAAGAAAAATTCTCGCCGGTATCCGTAATTCGCGGGAATTTGAATCTATTCGTTCCTACGCGCTATGAGTCTACGTACGTGTGATCGTTGACCCCGATTGTTGTTGCTGCAGCCGAGACGGATGTAAGGAGCCGGAGAAACAGCCGTCTGGTTTTCCAATGTTTTTTCAATCGAATGTACAACCTCGTACGCGTAAACGCTCATATTTTACTCCGCGAGGCTATTTAACGCTGCATTGATAAATTTGTATAGACACACACGGGAAAAGTTTGGAGTGTCTTCCATAAATCCGAAGATTCCTGTCCTCGCGCTCGCGTCATCGGGGGGCGGATTATAGTCGGATCCGAGAGAGCTGCAGCTACTCGAATAAAGCGCGCGATGGCATAAGCGACGTGACGACGCGGCCTTGATCCTGGCCCAGGGTAAGAAAGCGATCGAGGTCCCCGCGCGCAGCATCTCCAGCCTATATAGCTATATACTTATAGACTACATTATGTGTACCGACGACGTGAAAAGAAACGTGATCCCTCGGTTCGATGGCTTCTTCTTCGAGTTCAGCTACCCCGAAACTGGTTCCCTTCTCCGCGCGCATCGTTCGAAAATTTTTTTTCGAAGAGCCGTCGAAATAGAGAGAGGGAGAGGGAGAGGACCATCTCTCTCGGACATCGGCTTTTACCGCGTATAAGTCATGCGCGCGCGTTTATACACACAAGCGGAGGATATTATATGGTAGGCGATTCACAGAGGAGCATTGAATTCTGGAATTTTAACGAGGCTCGCTCGCGTTGGCGAATTTGGCCGGTTGTGTAAGGGATAGCAGCAGCAGCAGCAGCAGCAGTACACTACGCGAAATGTACGATCGCGGCCGCGCGTGTGTGCGGATGGCCAGGAGACCAATTTTCAATGGAAGATTATAGCCGCGGCGACTCGTTCCCCCAACGATTTATCGCTTCGAAATGATAATTCTGCCTATAGTAGCAGCGCGTAGTAGTATAGCGAAATTTACTGCCTAACATTTCTTCGAGAGCCGCGCACATACATGTATATATGTATTAAGAGAATTGAAAAGTTTTCCCATTCCAGCAGCAGCTAGACTCTCTCGCTCTCCAGCTCGTATAGCACACAGGCGCGATATAAAGGAAATTCTGATCGATCGGTTTTCTCTAATTGAAATCGCTCTTAAAGCGGCCGCGAGTATAGATAAGGATCCAATTAAAGCAGGAGAAAACGTATCTAGATTTACCGCACGCGAAAAGAGTCGCTGCGGATGGAGAGCGCGAGCTGCACATCGGCTCTGTAGACGACAATAACTCCCTCGTTATTGTATCAACACATTCGAACTATCGCTGCGGTACAGATATAAAGAAGAAAAAGAGACACAGTGCGCCGAACAAAAGGTTGGGTATATATAGAATACATACGTCTCTCGAAAACTTTCTAGCCAGCGATCGCTGCATTATGTATTATATTTTAAATAGCAGCTTGCACGTGTGCATTATAGATACATACACAGGTTCGCGGCGGAGTTTCGTATCAAATCGATAAGTAGGGGGCATCGCGCTGCGCACTCGCCGCGCGAATGTCTGCGCAATTACGCGCAATTACGAAGAAGGCTTGCGCGCGCGCGCGAAACTTTCGAAAATCGCGTATAATACACACACACGGCTGGCACATACCTGGGAATCGCGGGCGCGTGAATCGAAAACCTCCACGGATGAGGAAGTCGATTATATTTCGTGTATAAATCGCGCGCGCACATCGCAGTCGCGTATAATATGCGTCTCAGTTTTTCGGCGGTCCGCAGATGCCGGAGAGTTGTGTATACATAATGTATATACAATTGTATACGCATACACGAGCGACGTGTGCGGGAAGTGAGAGCGGAAGAGCCGTACTCGTCGATCTTCGATTATCCGCCGAAAAGGCGGGAGCGGGAGACGAGAGGAGAGCGCGCACTCTTTGCACGTAAGTATACAATGAAAGTAAAACCGGCGCGCGCATCAATTACGAATTCGCGAGGAGGGAGCTTGACGCGCTGCCGCAAGAGTATGTACGCGCGGAGAGTCCGTATAGGCCCGAGTCGTTGGCAAAAAAGTGCAATAAAGAATACGCGCTGGCGAATTGCCGCTTAATTATAGCCTCTCGCGAGCGCAAGAGCCTTACACATATATATACTCGATCGCGATTTCTATACGCGCGCGCGAGCGCGCCCGGGCGAAAGGAAAGAAAGAGCGAGTCTTTATGTAGACGCGTGTGTTCGATGTGTGTATATATATACACGCAGTCATGCCCGAGGAAGAAACAAAGGTATATGCGATGTGTATCGGGCCGGTTCATCGAAAGTGCCGTAATGGGCCGGTGAAAATTTAAGTCAATCTTCGTCTCCACTCGTGTGAGTTGTCACGAACGTCGCTAGCCTTATACGGATATCAATTAAAAATGTTCGTATGCGAATGCGTAACGGACTGTATATTAAAATCGAGCTAAAGAAGATGCGCAGAGAGCTATACTCGCAATTATGCAAATGCCCCACCCCAGCCCTATTTTATTATTCAACTTTTTCTCTCCTCCTCCCCCGTCGACGAGGCTTTCATCAAAGTCTCAGTGCTGAGCGTGCGTATAGCGTATAAAACATCGCGCGGACATTAAAATTCCATTAAGCCTTGTCCATATACCGGCGATATTGTGTAAAAAATAAAAAAAAACTCGAGCGCCGCGCGCTCGCTCGCTGTTAATTCATACATCCTTAAGTATAAGTCTCTTTCTCTCTTTCTCGAGACTACTGCAGCAATATGAATATAGCGATATTGCAGGTTCGCGCGCGCGTACGTAGACGCGGTGCAAGAGCAGTGCGCCACTAGAACACTATGTATATACTATATATATATGTGTGTGTAACGGCGGATCGAGCGCTATTCGCGCGAGCGCAAGGACTTGGAAAGGATAGCAGCGAAAAATGGGAGGAGAGAGGGCAGAAAATAAACTTTCTAAAACGACAGTCGGCTGATTCCTTTATACAACGACTATTATTATTCGTCCCTTTTATTACAAGTATAACAAACGTAAATACAAATACAAACTCGCGCGCGCGCGGCGCGGAGCCCGGAGGCCTCGTATATGTACGTATAGGTATACGAGGCGAGCGAGGCCCCGGCGCAGGAATAACTATACTCTATATGTCTGTCTATTTATCACGGATAGCTTGTTTATCGATTACAACGCTGCGACGTATACGTTATATGGAGAAGGAGCGACGATATATATATATATAAATATTTACATACACACGAGCGCTATTCTGAATTTTCATCCGCTTCGCTGATTACTCGAATTAATCTTCCTCTCTTCTTATTCTTCTGCTGTGCTGATGCTGCCGCTGCTGCTTCCTCGTCTTCTTGCTCATTCGGGTTTCAGACTCGCGAGGGACTAGAGAGCCTCTTTGGCGAACGGCCGATTACAACTATACGCGCGCGCTCGGCCGTCGACTTAATCGAACGCAATAGTTTTTTCGTTCGCTTTTTTCCCCTTTTCATCGTTTTTCCGCGTACTCTTATGTATGATTTTATTATTTTTTTATTTTTTTTTTATTATTGTTCGCTGCGTTATACATATTGTTATATTGGATACTTTTTTTCTTGCGCTTAACAGCTCTTCGTTCGGATTACATTCGCTTGTGTTTCGTAAATACTATTAGCGCACGAGCGGCGAGAAGCGTTCGGAGCGCGTCCGACCGCGCGCGATGGAATCGTCGATATTATTCGAATGGTGTGCGTATAATGATCGCTTGTATGAGTTACATGAATATATATATGTACAATTCTTATAAGTCTACTAATTCGATTATAAATTTCGAGTCGATCGATAATTCTCCCTTTCTCTCTCTTTCTGTGCGCGATAATCGTGACGGAGTGATTTTCTTCGAGTTTTTTTCTTCATCGCCACATCGGGGTCAGGTGCTTAAATAATGAGTGCGACTTAAATAAACGAGTACACATCTTACAAAATGAGTGGTTATGATCTAATCGAGAAAAGATTACACACTCCTGCCGAGTCTCGGTACATTGTCGTAGAGCCGTATACGGCGATTTTCATCACTTTCACTCCCGGCTTTTTTCCCTCTCTCTCTCTCTCTCTCTCTCTCTCTCTCTCTCTCTTTCTACGGATCGTTTTCGTCAGTCATCGAGCCTACGAGTACGCGTATACAATTACCCGCATGCACACCGAAATACACGTCGTTAAAGGCCGAAATCGTGGGATAGAGAGAGAGAGAGAGAGAGAGAGAGACAGACGAAAGTCGCTAATTTTCCAACGTAACCGCTTTCGACGCCTCGAAAACGTGGAAGATCGACTTTGCGAACTTTATACTCGCCAGTCCGAATTTCGTCAAAGCAAGCCCAGGCCCGGAGAAACCCAAAATCGTCCGTGAAGAGTAAAAATTGAGAAAAAAAACCCGAAATTTATTTGTATTATAAAAAAAAAAATGAGGTTGCATACGAGCGAACGTCGGATAAATCTCCCCTCGGGGCAGGATCGGAAAGATCGCGGATGCCGCGCTCGACTGGCTGACCCGATTGTAAGCGGCGCGCGACGGGAAATGCGCGTTTCTCGTGTGCATTTTCCGGGTCGAATAACTGCGAACGCTCGCGCGCGCCTCAAGGTCGCTTCCGAATGCGATTGATCTCCATTCGGCGAGAGAGCCGTGCGTTCTTTTCATTTCTTTTCTTTTTTTTCCGCCGACGATGCAGCCCGCCGCGCGGGAAAGTCGAAACGAAAGGTTTTGTTCACGTGCGAATGCACTCGAAAGTACATCCTTTACGTACACGTACACGTACACGTACACGTACACACACACACACATATACGAGATTCCATGCGTTAACTTATTTACTCGGCGATGTGACGAGCTGCTGCGCTCTTTCTTTTTTTCCTCGCGGCGGCGTTGGGACGTGCCGGGCAACAAGGTAATACTGAAGGTTCCGCACCGAAACTCCGGGGGAGCGAGAGGAGTGAAAAATCGAGCTGGACCTGCCCGACGCGTACGTACTGAATGCTACCGCTGCAGTCAAGGTCTACTGGGAAAACTCGCGGAATGCCGCAGGGGCCGAATGATCTGGTTGCGCGTCGAGAGTTAACGAACTCTCTCGATAGTGTGCCACTTGCATTCGCATAAGGCGGCGATTGTCTCCTTCTCTCTCTCTCTCTCTCTCTCTCTCTCTCTCTCTCTCTCTCTCTCCTGTCGATTTCCATTTCGCACTTTTTCCTAGCGCCCCGTCATTGTTGCTTACTTTCTCGCCCTCCATTTTCTTTATTACAATGTCGCCGCTACTGCACAGCGACCGTCTCTTTCTCTCTGTCTCTCTCGGCTGTGTTTGTATAATACCCTTTCGTTCGTGAATTTTTCACGGCCGCGGCTCGGTTTTCTACGCGCGCCTCGCGAATGTCTCTCTCTCTCTCTCTCTCTCTCTCTCTCTCTCTTTCATTCGTCTTGGATTTGCCGCGGCGACGGTTTCACTCGGATGATTCTCGCTTTTCCGCACTTTTTCGGACAACTTTACGATTACATTTCGTCGCGATTAATCATCGCTAATTGCGCTCGCGGCCGCCACGTGAATAAGCGCTTTATGAAGAGCCGCGGTAATTTTACGATCGTTCGAGGGAGCATTAATGCGCGCGTGCGTGTACCGAGAGAGAGAGAGAGAGAGAGAGAGAGGGAGAAAAATGATCGAATGAAAGAGCCTCACACCAGTGCAGATCTCGCGCTCAATTTGGCGTTTAACGAGTGAAACTTCCACCGCGAAAATCGCCAAAGAATACGTTTCATCATTAATTTCTCATCAAAATCCTCGAGACTCTCCTCTGCGGCACCTCTCTCTCTTTCTCTCTTTCTCTCTCGCGCGCACTCGCCGCGCGCGACTGCGAGTGCGGCGCTCGGGTTGTTAAACGCATATACGACTGCGCCGGCGACTTTCTCTCCCCGATGCGCACATGCGAAAAGCGCCGCTTCATTTTTTTTCTCTCTTCTCCTCTCTTTACTGGCGCGCAGGTCGTTCGAGGGAACTCGAGCTCCGATTAATCGCTCCCCATTCGCTTGATTAACGACGCGTACGTATGCGCGCTGAGTTCATTTTTTTTATCCATTTTTTTTCTCCTTTTTTCACTTGTGCAGGGAAGAGTAAAGGACGGGTTTTCGTCGTTTGCTCTGCCCCCCCGTTCTGCTCGTACACAGTCGTTGATCTCACGCGTTGAGAATAAATATATTGATAAACATTTCACGGAACACGAGTTTAATGCCAGGAATAACACACATTAATAACAATGTTCGCTCTTTTGTTCAATAAATAAGGACACGACACGGTGAGTCGAAAAGAAAAACACGATAAAGTGCTCGATTAAGCATTTTCTTTTTTTTTTGTGATTTTTGGTTTTGAATTTTTTTACGACAAAAACATTGATTGACAATAATTTTTCTGTTTTTTTTTTCATAGAATTGCAGCGACGGTCAGACGTACATCTTTTAATACAGAAAGTAACAAAGAGTAACATATTTGATATATTTGATTTATAAAATTATAATTAATCACAGACTATCAGACTAATTCGTCGATATTCATTTAGACCATTGCAACATAGCTGCAATTCAATTTTATTAACCGAAATTTCGCAAGTCGTACGTACAATAACAGAGTAAATTTCTTATCGTCTTAGAAATGATCAACATACAAGACAAACATATTCATAACATTCTCGTAACGGAACATTAACACATATATATAACAGCTGTCGATTAGTCACAGATTGAAACGCAGCCGTGTTTGCTCGGATTGTACTTTAATTTCTGCAATTACACTTAACGCGAGCAATTTTTCCGGGAACGAGTCAAACGGCGTCTAGACATTCAAATGCCGCTCCATTTCCGAATGCAAATTTATAAAATCGTTATGGAAAGAAAAATGAAAAAATGAAAAGTCGTTCCAAGGTCTGCGAACGCCGGGGAAAATATTTATGGAAAGTCTCACACTTGGCTTATATACGTATGTGTCAGACGCTCAACGTCGCACTCGTAACAAATGAGAAAAATGCACTTGTGGGAACAAAAGATCATTCATTTCGAATAGAATGGGATAAGCTCTCAATGAGCGACATAATACTTTTCTCGTTAGAAAAAAGCCGAGCGCATTACTTTTCCGGATAGTTTCTCACATGGCTAATTAGTGAGGGGGGGGGGGGAAGAAAAAGTCTCTATCTCTCTCATTCAGCCCGTACTCCACGTAGCGTACGGTCTAAAGACTCGAGATTAGCCGGCGAACAAATTGCTTTCGTGAAATAATTAATGCAATGAAAATACCACCGGAGCAAACAAAACATCGTTCAACTAAAGCACCTAAGTATTTTACGCAATAACTTCACAGCAGCATACAAATGAAGCAAGCGCACACAGGAGGAGCGGAGAACAATCGGCTTATTATTGAAACCGTAAAATTTAACCAAGTTTTCTTTCGGCAGAGTGCAGCGAACGCATCGACTTCGGCACCCCTTCGACACAGTCAAGCAAGTAAGATTATGTAAATCGATAGATCCAAAGAAGAGACGCGTCCGATCGTCCTCCGCCCCGCAATGTGGTGTCACGCGTCTTGCTCACTTTTTCCAAGGCAGCGAACCAAAGCACTAGTTTCCGTATACAGTATCGCCTATTGGGAGAGAACGAAATCGCAGTCTCTCCCCAACGCGTCATAGAAAAAAGCGTCGTTTTCGCGAAGAAGCTCCAAGTAGCAGCGGCCATTACTTGACGTAGTGCTTTCTCCTCGTGGAAGTCCTTATGCAGGGGGCGTTCGGATTTTTCGGGGGCTCCTTCCAGCTGGCGAGACAGGGCGATTGCCTCGTGCCGTTGGCCAAGCCGAAGTCGCTGTATCTCGACCTGGCGGCCTCCTTCTTGGCGACTAGGACGACGGGGGGAGTCTTCGTCGTCGTCGTCGTCGTCGTCGTCGTCGTCGTCGTCGACGTCGTCGTTGTCGTCTCCGGCTGGCCGTTCTCGAAAAATCGGCACATCTCGCGCACAGGCACAGACTTGGCCCCGCCCCGGCTGAGGTCGTGCAGCGACCTGGCCCGCTGCTTGCCCCGCGGACTGGGGTTCGAGCTCGACCTGCCGAGGTCCTCGGTGCTCCGGGCGAGACGGCCGCCCATGCGCGAGAGCGACTCGAAGAGGGTGAGCTTCTCGCGCACCGGCACGTAGTGGTCCACCCTCTGGCAGCGCTCGAGGAGCCTGGCCACGTCCTCCTCGCAGGGTGGGTCGCGCAGGATCGACAGCGAGCTCGTCAGCGCCGTCGGCCTGCCGCCGCCGTCCGTGCAGTCCATGGAGACGTCGGGGAACCGGGGACAACTGTTGGGTGTGGAGCCGGCGTTCAGTCGCTCCTTGCGCTCCTTGAGGCTCTCGACGGTGACGCTGTGGTGCTCGTGAGCGATGGTCGGCAGGGAGAGCAGACTGCTGCGCTCGCGTGTGCTGCGGCGCTCGCGGGCTCGGCTTCTGCGCTCGCCCGTGTCGGTCCTGAGGATGCCGGGCTTGGTCGCGCCGTTCGCGAGGTTGATGGTGTTGCGCTGGATGATCCTGGCGTTGGCGTTGGCGTTGTTGTTGCGGTTGTCGTCGGGCTCGTGGGTCCTCGCGTCCTCGAACCGCACCGTGGCGCAGACGTCGCCGAAGGGCTTGACCGGGGGAAGCCTCTCGAGGGTGACGCTGGCCTGCTGGATTCTGTAGGGCGAGGAGGTGAGTCGGCAGGAGACGGGCGACTCCTTGAGCGGGGAGGCGAGGGGCGAGCAGCTGTCGTTGTCGTTGTCGGGCTCGTTGTCGCAGAACCTACCTCGGAGCTTGGGACTCCTGTGCAGAATGTCGTTGTTGTTCTCCTCGGCGGCGACGGCGGCGGCGGCCTTGGCCTTCCGTCGCCTGGCGTCCTCCTCGAGGACCTGCCGCCTGCGGGCCTCGTTCTCGCGCCTGCGGGCCTCCTTGTACCTCTGCATCCTCTGCTCGCGCGTCGTCGCCTCGGGAATGGAGATGGCCGAGTCGACCGAGTCGACGCTCGAGCGGCAGAGGCCGGCGCCCCAGGGCAGGCTGTCGTCGCTGCCCTCGCTGCTCTCGCTGCAGCCCCAGGCCCGCGTCTGCATGAGCATGCTCGCCTGGCTCTTGCCGTTGATGACGCTGAGAACGGCGACGTCGCTGCTACCGATGAGGTCCTCGTCGCTCGAGTTGCTGCTCGACCAGCCGCGCAATTCGCTGCGCGCCCGGCGTCGCGACTCCTCGAGGATCGAGCTCGCGTGACAGTCGCCGCCGATCTTCTCGACCGCGAGGTCGCTGCTGGGCCAGCAGCGCAGCTCGCTGCGGGAACGGCGCCGCTGGTCGCTCGGGCTGTCGGGTAGGGGACAGGGGCCGCGCGGACACGTCGTCAGGATCTCGAGGAAGTTGAGGCAGCGCTGGGCGCGGAAGGGGGTCTGCCGGACTATCTGCGCGGCAATGGCTCGCACCCAGGACCACCAGATCGGCTCTGTATCCGCCTGAAACATAGGGCATTGCCATCCTTGTAGAGCATCGACTAACATCAGTCGGGGGCACACAAGACTCTGGGAGCTGTCTTGTGTGGAAATAAAAAAAAATAACAAAAACGGCATCTACTTAAAAAAACCACACACAGGAAAGGCACGGAGGGGAACGATAAAAGCAAAGTGTGCAGCCGGCTGCAGGAAGCACTCGGCCTCCAATTTTACATAACTTTGCCGTAATGCGGCGAGCAGTGCAGTTTCTTTCGCTCTCTCTCAAGTGCGCATGATTTGGATGATGAGGGAAACTCGTGCAGGAGCCAATTCGGTTAGTTCGATGCGGACACAGTCAGGAGCGAGTTAGTTTTCCGGCGATACTTCACAATCGTATAACATGCCCACAGTCACCATCAGGCAGAGCAATCACCGCACACAGGCCAGACCAACACATGTACACGTGTATAACAGTAAAAAGATTTAAAAGAAAAAAAATAAGCAGAAAACTTTCGAACGGGCCAATTCAGCTGAACTATAGCTATTTCCTGCCTCTACAGGTTTATGCGCTCTGGAACACACTCGGCAGCGTGCGCACCGATTGAATTATAATTGAACTTAATTAGAGCCATCGACCATAAATTTCAGACTCAAATAAATTATCACACGCGGGCTCTATAGTGCACTCTATATCCGCACCGTCCGTCCGTGCGGTCCGCTTGCGCTTAACGAACACCGGGAAAATATTTTTCCCCCTAAAAATAGTATAAGTCACCTGTAAACTCACTCGCCATACGCTCTATCCCGCTTCATATAATTTCCAAGTGTCGAAGTCATTAAAGGCGCGTGTACATACGCACGCGGGCGCAAAAAAGCAATTATTTTTTACCTCTCATACACGCCCTAATAAGCAGATGGCGCAACAAGAGCTCGGCCGTGTATATTATACATACATGCACATTGCACACACACTCACACATATATATAAACACACAGAGAGACGCACAGCTTCCTCGCTCAGCGCCCGGAGAGTCGCGCGAGCGAGAGGATCTACGCGAGGATGCAATAATAATACACGGTGCGCGAGGGCAGAGTCGCGGCAATAATTAAGCGTTAATTACAGCCTTAATAGCCCCAGCGAGGCAATTAATCTTGTCGCCGCTGTGTGGTCTGTACTCCTTCCCTCCCGCGCGAGGGTTGCGACCGTGACGGCGCGCGCGCGTGAATTCGAAAGGCCCGCGGCGGCGATTTGAGCGTGAAAAAAGTCTCGATCGCTTATGACGCGAGATGCATGCGCGCGCGCACACACACACACACACACAGACAGGCACAGTCAGCACGAAATCAAAAGTATTTTCAGCGGAAGTGAAACTTTCTCTCGCGGTCGCGACGTGACAATGCGCTTCGCCCGACGCGACGCCGATGGCTTTTTAGCGCCGCGCACACGCTTCGGATAATCACGAGCTGCTTTTTCGTGCAAGCCTCTCTCTCTCTCTCTCTGCTTCTATCTCGGCCCGAGACGAAGTTTACACGGCTGGATTATAAAATGTATATACCGCGCGCTTGTTTGTGTGTGTGTGTATGTGTAATACTGTATACGTATGTGATATAATGTGGACTTTTCGTAATTAGCTCCGATCGCGCAACTGCACTTCTTATATGCATCATTAAGTGCATGCAGCGCGAGATCCGAGCGAGCCGGCTATATGCAAATTATTGCGCGTTTGCGTCATCAATTTATTAATAATAAGCCACTGTGCGCGGTATAATTATATTTGCGAGCTCCCGCGGGAGAACAAGTGAAAATCGTGTACGCGTAAAATGCATTACACGCGTGCATGAGCCTCGCTTTATAAAGACATTACGGACTCTCTCTGCGGCGAGAGGGTCTCCCGGGTGCGGTTGAATTGAAAAAAGAAACACAAAAGAAAAGAAAAATTTCTAGGCGTAAAAATTCTTCACCATATACGTATACGCGCGCGCGCGCGCGCGAACTCGAAATCGATGAACTATGGCGAGACTTGAGTAATACGGTACACGTAGACACGAGAGTGCGCGATACACACTCGCGTTCTAATTATGCGCAGATCGATTGTTCCGCGGGATTGCGCTCGCGCGCGCGTATCCGCCCATGCGCCGCCGCGCGCTTATTGGATAACAGCTCTCCGCGCGCGCGCGCGCGGCCTGATTCCGCGCTTCGTTAACTTCTCTCCCCGCAAGACACTCCGAAAGATCCTGGAATATGGGCTGCACCGATTATTAGATCCGATAGCGTTTTATTCCCTTTTTCCCTATAAGCTCTCCGCACGACGACGGCTGCGGCAGCAGCAGCGGCGGGCTTTGAGTCGCACGTGCTCTATTATACGTACACATACCGGCGCGGCGGTCTAATTAAGGGAACTCGAGCATATTATATATGTAGGTTGGCAAAAAACTCAAATCGTTTGAATAATCAACTGAGCGCCTTAATATTAAAGCCGGGAAAACTGGTAGAAGCAATTGGCGGGCACGTTTTGCGAATTAAGTTTAGTCTTGTTTTTCTATTATACATACAGACCAGAATTATAGTACGGGCGAGTGTGCGTCCGCAGTGAGTTTAATTATCCGAGCTTTGACCGTCGCGTGTGACCCATATCTAAAAATTATTCGATGTTCTTTACACTTTTCCCGGAGTAATTATCGTTGAAATGATTCCAGTCGTATATGCGAACATAAAAATGAATTTCCAGCTCGATCTCCGCCCGAATCTCGAGAAGACTAAAAGAATCTTTGACCGCGAGAAAAAGAAAAAAAGAGAAAGATTACGTTACGGCAGGCTTGAACGACTATTTTGACATTACTTTTAAAAGCGAGGCACTGAAAGAAGTCGGTAGCTGTATAACGCGCCATTGTTCATTGAAGCTCAAACGAATCATTGTGTGTGTGTATGTAGTTCTCATCAGCATTTTTCAAAACGAAGCCCGGTATCAATGACTCGTGACTCGTCGCGAGAAATCGCGTCGCAACACCGGAGTGTGCCGAGAGCGAAAGAGAGAGAGAGAGGTTAATGAGCCCGACAACAATGACCCCCTGAATTTCCTGCGATATATAACTATCTCACACACGTATATACCATATTATATACATGTACATACTGCACAAACAGTAGTAATCGCGGAGACTTTCGATGTCCTTCGGGAATAGGGCTAAGAAGAATATTCGCAAGCACGCGCGCCGGGAAGAGCTGTATTATCCATTCCCGAGACGAAACCCATCAACGCATACACACGCACACACAACGCGAAGAAAAATGTGTGGCATCAGAGGCGGCTCACGGAAGCGAGCTCGTGAATTCAAAATACGCTGTATCGATGCGCGCGCGCGTGTTTTGTGTTCGATTTGTTTTATCGTTGTTTGATTTTTTATCGACGACGTCGCGCACTGCACACGCACACACACATTACGGACGTACGCGCCCGCGCGCCGTGTGCGCGAATAAAAATTCCACGTCTCTGGCTCTCGGTCGAAAATAAAACAGAAAAAGAAAAATACGCGCGCGGGAATTTCAATTTTTCCATCGAACGGCGAGAGCTTTGCGCGCGAGCTTCTCCCCGCGCAAAAGAAATGCGAAAATAGGAGCGGCAATCTAACCGAGCCATCGTAAATATAAGCAAAGCCTCATTAAGACGAGCATCGTCGTCATCTCTTTAAAAGCCCATCCCATCGGCGGAGTGTGCACGTGTGCATGTGTGTGACTCTGTGTGTGTGTGTGTGTGTGTGTGTGTGTAGAGCGAAAAAAGGGGCAAAAGCGCGCGGCGAGAATATCTCCATATCAAAAACCTCGTCGCGAACCGCCGACGCTAATGACAGCCTCGAGGCTCTTTCCTACTGCACTCGTTTAATTAAAAGGAGGCGGCTCTCCTGCTCAGCTGTGTGTATGTGTGTGTGTGTGTCTCTCTCTCACTCTTTCTCTCTCTCCGCGAGCAAGTGTGTATACTTACACACAGAGTTGGAGTGTGTGCAGTGCGCGTGAGTGAAAGTGTTTTCGCGCCGGAGAAAAATGGATCGCGCAGATAAGCCGGCGGCAGCGGCGGCGCATTTGCATGCAATTACGTTGAGCGCGCGCGCGACTATATCTACATAGAGACCGCACATAGTCGCGGATGAGCTGCGAGAGCGTGTGCGGCCACGCGCTTCTGGGCTTCTTCGGCTTTTTCACGCGCGATGACCAACGCGAGATCCTCCTCGCGTATATATAACCCCATAACGTAACGCACAAGTCGACGATTCGGCGGCGATATTTTCCGAAATAAGCTCGAGAGCGCGGAGCCGCGCGCGCTGCACCGATAAATCACGCAGCGCCCGAGGCACCGGTCGGGTTAATCAATCTCCCGCGCGTTTGTTATTGAACGTATACTTACACGTATATACGCGCGTACAGACACAGAGAGAGTTCGAGACCGCGAGGCGATTCTCACGCCGAATTTTTCGCATTCGTCACCTCGCAACCGCGAGAGGCATGTATATGTCGAATTTCACTGAAAAATTGCACTTTTCTTTGGTCTAGAAATCGAAAAATTTTTTTTAAATCTAGAGGTTTGGGACCAATGGGACTTTCATCTGTAAGCCAAAAGATGATAAAAAATGCCGAGGAACATGCGAAATATAGAATATGAAAATTTAACATGGGGAGGCATATGGAGGAAAAAGAAAAAATTGCCTATTCGGATTTTTATGATTGTTTTTTAAATGGGCATAACTTTTGATCAGAGCATCGAAACTTGGCATACTTTTTTTTAAATTAAAGCTCTTTTGTAATAATTTTTTATAGTGTTATTCGAAATTTTATTGGTGCCTCGAGAACATTCGTAGTTGTTATTATTTCAGTGTTTTGACGCATTAATTTTCTGTAAAAAAAGCGTAAAATATCTCAGAAATATGATTATTAGTAACTTTTCCCATGTTCCTCTGCACTTTTGACAATCTTTCGGCTCACAGAAGAAAGTCTGATCGGTCCGAAAACTCTAGCATCAAAAAAAATTTTTCGATTTCTAGACCAAAGAAAAGTGCATTTTTTCAGTGAAATTCGACATATACACGCTGCATCTGTGCAGTCTGCGTGTATAGCTGGCAGCTTATACACTGTCGGCTCTCTCTCTCTCTTTCGCTCGCTCGCTCGCGAGAGGGAAGAAAAGAAAAACGTAACGCAGGCATTCTTTCCGAATTTTCGCGGTTGCCCCAACCGACAATTAGGTACAGCGCGGCGGCACATTGTTTACGTTTGTTTTTCTTCCCACAGCTGCAGCAGCAGCAGCAGCAGCAGCCGCCATCGCCGCCGACGCCGCGATCTCTCATCAGCATGCCAGACTTGCGTCTAGGAAATGCCCGCGCGCGCGTCTGGAGCGCCGCCAAGGAATTCGCTGCGCCGCGGCGCACTCGAGAGAAAAATCTAGCCGCCGCGTGGCGCGCGGCTATAATACGTAATTCCTATCCCGCCGCGCGGAAGACGAGCTCGATTTCGTTGCCGCTGCTGCTGTAGACGCTGCGGAGTCTCTCGCGATTTCATATTCTCTAACGAGGCGAGCAGAATCCTGATGTTGTTACTACATGTATACAGTAGATACATACAGAATACAGATATATATTATTGGTTAAAAGCGCGCGGACGGGGGTTGCGCAAGCGGTCAGCTGAAATGTTGCTGTCTACCGTTGTTGTTATATGAGGCTGTTGCTGCGCTGCGCTGCTGCAGCTGGAGCGTAACGAGGCTCATTTTTTTTTTCTTTTATTTCGGTTTAATTAGTCAATATTGACTGCGAAGAGCGCGGACTCGCGGCGGCTTGCGCAATCGCGCCGCTTAAATAGCACCGGAAACATCGAGATTATTTTATCCGCGTAGAAAGTAAAATGTCCTTTTTCCGAGCGCAGGGGAAGAAAAAAAACAGAGAGTCGCGAGAGTGTATACGAACACACACACACACACAGAAAATTATTTACGATCGCCGTGACTTTCATTGCACGTTCGCGTATTTATACACGGCGATCTCGTATTTATGAGCTTTATGCTAATGAAGACGCCCGGACACCTCTAGCTCTATATCTCGCGCATATATAGCGGGCAAGCTTCTCGGTATACGCGTACACTGTGCGTGTAACGATCGATATTAAAATCTAATAAAAACAGGAGTAAAACGCCGCCGTTCTATGATAAACAACGAAATAAAGCTTTCACTCTCGCTCTCGGGGCAAGTCAATCAAGCACCCCAAAGGAAGCAGTAACGGCCATAATGAGCCCGTTCGTCAGCCGTACGGCCACTCAATACTCCCAATCAGCAATGCACATATATCCCACAGAGCCAACGACACACTCTCTTTCTCTCCATGATGCGGTGGTGTGGGAACGAGGAAGTCGGTAACCCGAGTGCGGTGAAGTGAAAAAAACAAAAAGAAAGCACAAACACACGTATAAGTGTAAGAGCAAACGAAAATTCCAAAAGACTCACCCAAAACGTGGCGAGTGTGTCCCCCTGGGAGTTGCTGAGGGTGAAGCCGAGGGCGAGCGCGTGCGGTTGGCAGATGCTCGGCGCTGCCTGCCGCAGGTTCAGGGCCCGGAGTGCCAGCCTCATCGGGGTGCCCTCCACCCACAGGTAGCCCATCCGGATCGACACGAAGCGACGCTCCGACAGATCCTCCACGTAGAGCTCGCCTGGAACAAGAGAACATTTTTCTTATCTTTATTGCGCACTGCACGGAATCTCCTCGCCCTCTCCGTTATTTGGAATTATTATTCCGTATAGACTCCTTACGTAAAGCACACGCACTTGCGCAACGCGCGTATACTATACACTGTATGTACTGCCCGAAAGGCGAATTATGACATAAACCCAGGCGCGTATTATATACATTTTTTTTTTTTGCGCAGTGTTGCGCAATTTATAAATCAGGTTACACGCGGTGGTGGAGTTTCGGCGATTCGCGCGCGCGCTCGGGGAGTAAACATTTGCCGGCACACATTATGCATATACGCAAGAGAGCTGCACACATATCGGTTATATCAATCAAATTACGTGGAGATCGACGTAAGTATACTGCTATTAATATCCGCTCGTCCCTCTTTCCCTCCCCTCTATACGAGAAAGAGAGGGAGCGCGTACGGCGTACACGTACACCTCGAGCAAAACAGTAAACAGCGCAAATTTATACGAGCCATCCACTTTTTCACCCACGCGCGCCCAGATGAAGTCGGCTTCTTCTTCGATCCGCGCGCTGCGGAGAAAATGAAAAAGGAAAGCTTGATATACTAGGCTACGTGGGAGTCGGGATGATCAGAGGACGAGCCCCCGACGACGCGACAGGTTGCGTGGGCGCCTCATCGCTGCGACAGTGAGAGGATTTTCTATTTCGGTCTGCGCGACCGGAATAGCTGCGGGGGTGGTGTGCGCGCGGAGTATTGTACACGGAGTGTGTGTGACGCACGCGAGAAATAAGCGCGATACCATGGTGGAGGAGGAGGAGGAGGACTTTGGCGCGCAAGGTGTCTCGTTAGAGAGAGACTTTTCCATTGTTTATCGGCGAGGGGGAAAAGAAATAAAAGTGGGAAAGACCGCGTTGCGCTCGGCTCCATTACACTGTCTATGTACGCGCGCGAAATGGAAAGACAAGAGGGAATCAAGCCATTTCGCGTAATTACAGATTCTACCGCTAGGGGGCCTCGATTCGACAGGGACAATGAGAGGAGCGAGCTCCGCCCGCTTCGCGCCGCGCTCTCGTGTATTATTAAGCTAACTGCACATCTGGAAAGCTGGGAGGTTCCGAGCAGTCTAGGAGAGGAGAAAAAAAAGGGGAGCGCGTTTTGCCTACTTTCGCGCGCTGCTGTCTGTCTGTGTGTGTGTGTGTGTGTGTGTGTGTGTGTGTGTAACGGTCGAGGCACAGTACACATAGGCGCCAGCGCGTCGTCTTATCGAAGCCGTTGCCCTGGTATCTCTTTGAGATTGGTTTTTTTTGCTGCTCTAGCTGCCACTGGCTGTGTCTGTCACTCTGGATTCTTCCTGCATATGGAGATCGACGTATTCGTTCGCAAACGCGTACGAGACGAGCAATTTTTTTTTCTGCAGTCTCAACGGCTCTTTACTGGCGTTACGATTTTACGCTTATTAATTTTAATCAGTGTGTATACGCTCTCCGTGCGTACGAGCGATAAAAAAAAAGCGATAATAAGTAATCGCACACGTCAGTGCGGTGCCTATACTGACTTACGTAGCTCTCATCCTTATCGCAATAGATTTCTCTCTCTTTCTTTTATTCCAATCATAAAAAGGGTTCTGCACTTTCGCTCTTATCGTGGCCAGCTCGCGAAACAAAGCGACGAGCGAGCGAGCTTCGAAAAATCCCCAAATTAATCAGGACCGCGCGTCCTCCTCCCTCTCGTCCGGAACAGAAAAAGAAACGAACTTCTGCGATAAGAGCAAAGCGTTGAGGCGCCGCTTGATTTACAACGGGACAAAGGACGACTCGCAAAGCGACGAGTGTATAGTACACACGAATGCATCAGCGGCGGTTCGGAGCATCGCGAGGCGCAATTCATTCATCCTGTCGCCGAGGCCGCGATAGTCTCTGCGCTCTGCGTCTTATCGGCACTCGAAACGCGTGGGTGGCGCGAAATTTCAGAGGCGGCCGTATCGGCGACCGAGAGGAACGTTTTGTTTTCGTTGCGAGACGCTTAGACATACATACACGCACAGCGCAAGTATAATAAAAGCGTCTCGCAGCTTCCGCCGTCGGCTTCAATCGCGAGTAAGGCAGACGGCATCACACGCTGTAGACTGCGCCCGCGTGGCGAGAATTTCGCGCATCAGGCAGAACAATGAGGCGCCCAATTCAATGAAGCGTGTATTATATCGACGAGAGCCGCGCTCGCGAGAAGAAAAACGAGCGTCTAACCGCACGAGTGAAAGTGCCTTCTTCCTTCCCGCCACGGCCGGCGCCGCTGCCGCTGCAGTGCACATCGAAAACAATAACACGGCGATGCTCGCGCGCCCACACTCTGCGAAATTCGCCGTGCGCGCGCGATCGCGATAACCGCGCCGCCGGCTGCGGCGGCCGTGGAGTTATACGCAGCGCTGCAGTATACACAGAGGAGCGAAAGAGCGAAAAAAAAAAATGAGCGGAAGAAGAAAGAGAGAAGGTGCGCAGGGGCGATTTACTTTCGTTAATAACGTAACCGTCGCGGCCCGCATTCGCGCGCGCGGTGCTTCCGGTTTCCGCGTGCACAGCACCCAGAGCTCACGAGCATGACGCGCGCTGCTTGCCTTCGTCCCTCCCTCTCTCTTTCTCTCTTGGTTTATCGTGTGCAGAGCTTCCGAGCTTATGCTGCGGGGGAATGCGGAGTGTGAGAGGGAACAGTTAGACGCGGCCGGGAAGAGAGGGGAGAAAGTGTAGACTCTCGCGAGCGCGTGTGTGTGAGGGGGGACGATTTCGGATGTACATATACGTGTCGTTTAATGGCCGAGTGGAAACGGAGAGTCTATTTTCGAATTGACGAGCTTTTGGGGGAAACCTCGTGTGTTTTCCCCCCGCGAGAGCGTATATTAATACACGCGGACTCTGCAGCACACTTCCAAGAGAGCCGAGGTGAGAGATATTCCGGGATTAATGGATTTTTCCCGATCCATATCTGCGCTGCGCGCGTATTTTCCGCTCTCGGCTTTTATAGCGTGGTTATACAGATTTTTTTCTCTCTCTCTCTCTCTCTCTCTCTTGCGCATACACACGGCGCAAGTCGAATCGTAAAAGTGTCCGCGTGTATAATGAGCCGTGGCTAAGAAGCGCGGCAGTGCATGTGAGCGGCACCATCGAATCGCCAGCTAATCCAAGCTAATTACAAAATCTATCGTAAAACTCGAGATCACGCGACGCAGTGCGCGCGCGCGTAATAAAATTCAATATTAGCTCTCGCTCGTTGCTGCACGTAAGCTCGTATTATAGACAGTTATAGACACAGACGCGCGCAGCGCAGATCGCGCTATACGTTCTCACAAGCTCGCTTGCTTGTGTACACACGGACTGCAGTTTATACAGCCGAAGCTAACGTATCCCCCGAAGCATGACAGCGCGGCAGCGCTGGCCGCAAACACAAACGTCCGCCTCCCATACAGAACTGCGCGGGGCTCGCGCAGCAAAAATGCCAGGGCATTAGCGCGTCAATGTCGAGCTGTCTTTAGCGCGACAATGCCGGCGTGACGCGGAAAGTGCAGTGCGCTTTCGCGAAAACACAACGGCCGCCGCCGCGGCCACGCCGTGTTTTCTAATGACGTGTACGTCTCGCAAGCTTTGAGCCCCGTGTCTACGGTCGCGAGACTCGCAGACGCGACGACGGTCATTACGAGAGTGAGAGAGAAGCTGAAGACCAGAATTTCTTCCAAGACACAGCGGGACTGGCCGCGGTACCGCGCTATAGCTTTTCTTCCCTCTGGTCTCTCTTTCCGCAAATCAGTGCGTTGACTTTTAGCGGTTTTTTCACTTTTCGCACAGTCGTCGCGACCAAACTCCTCTCCATTGTACAATACACGCGTATCCTATGTGTATACGCGTTGTTTGCGCTGAAACTCTGCTCTGCTATCAGTTTCTCTATCAAGGTCCTGTTGGGCACACATTATACAAGCTGAATTATTATTCGCGAATGTAGCATACGAGAAAAAGGGGGTCCGGATCGCGAGCACATCGAAAGCCGTTTTTTTTCGCTTCTTTCGTCCAAGTATAACGATCCTCGACGGCGATAAGTCTCACTGGCGCGCGCACACACCGGGCTGGCTTGTTCTAATGCTGCGACAGCTGTTTTAGGTGCGGCCAGCTTTCTCTAATCGGGAGGCTGAATCTCGCTTATTTTTCTGCCACCGTTGACGCGCGCGCGCGATCGTCTCTCGTATATATAATATACTATATATACCGCGCACAGAAATCCTTTAATTGGGATATGGATTCAGATCTGAGACACAAAGCCGATGTTATAAAAGCTATGGTTTCTCGGATTGTATAAGGTACATAATGCAACTTACAGAGTTGCACTTGTATATATATACGCGAGGAATGACTTCATCGAGGGGTTTGCTTCACGATTTCGCATGTGCTCATACTCAATTATACGTTGCGCGCTTGTGAATAAATTTCGCAGTGCAGAATGCGCGCAACTAGTACATATACATATAAGTGTATACGAATATACTCGACGCACAAGAGGAGGAAAAAAGAGTCGTCTCACTCGCTGGTGACGATTCCTCAAAGAGCTATATATATACACGACGACCGCACACTATACGAGCACTGCGACGCGCGCGCGTACACAGAGGCTGCACTGAGAAATCTTTCTCCGCTGAATGAGAGCTCGAACGGTCGCCGAATAAAATAGCCTGCAAAGGCTCTCGCGCATGTAGATCCATTCATTCCGCGCGAGCGGCCACTCAGTCACGTTTTTCAGTGCTAAACGGACAATGCGCGCCCGCGCGCGCGCGCGTCGAGAGCATCCACTCGAGGATTGAATTTCCGTGGGAGCTGCCGATGCGCCCCCCTCCCCCCCTCCCCGGAAAAGGGAGAGTCCTCCATAACCGGAGTACGAGTAGCACTCTTGATTCTTTCTTTGTGCGAGCTGCAGAGCTGCGCTCGAGTCCTCGATCGATTTTCGCGCACAGAGAGGCGCTCGTGCGTGGGGATTTTTATATCTATATATATATTTAAAATTGAACGACTGATTTTTTCGCTGTGCCCGCTTTGTTCGTATTTTTTATTTCGTATTCGTCCTGCGTTTGGCATGGTAGAGAAAATTAAACGAGGAATGTAGAATAAATATTGGTGAAAACGGACACGCATTTAGTAAAATGAAATTAATGTAGATAAGAAAATCTAATATTTAAAACAAAATCCTTTAATAATTTCTTGTTGCTTATTTATATCGTCTTTTAACGTCTGCAATTTTCACACTCTGTATACACACAGTAGTTCATCTACTTCTTAAAAAATAGTTACATTTTTCGCCTCAATTCCTCATTTGATACTCAAATATAATCGAGCGTTTTTCGTGCCCTTCAACTGCCGCTTTCAAAAAAACTTATTCTAATACATCTACATAGTAGAACAGACGCTCGTTTGTTTCATCGAGCCAGAAACAATGCCGGCAGATTTTTCGCTACAGCAAGTCTTGGTGATTAATTGGAGAGGCGCGCGGTTCGCACGTGGAATATTCAAATGGCTTCGCTTATTAATCCTCTTAAATCCGCGTGCAGGAGAGAGAGAGAGAGAGAGAGAGAAAGAGAGAAAGCGGAGAGACACCAGCCGAAAATATCATTCCCATCAAATCCGGTCTAGCTTTTGCATACAGTGCGGAGAGCATCGGTAATCCCGCGCGACGTTTCTTAGCGGTGCATCTGACGAGTCGACTTGTCAGTCACCTGGGGATAACGGACACCTATAGGCATAATATCTCGGCTCGCGCCAACTCTTTTTTTTTCGGCGCCTCTCTCGTCCATGAATTATTTATTCACTCGTGACCCGCGCGACGATGATACGATTCGCGACGCACGTCCGTAAGCGACGACGACCCCATACACGCTATATATATACAGTATACATTGTACATGTATATACGTATGCGCGACGATCTTGATTTTTTGCAGCCCTTGTACTATAGCTGCTGCCTTCTCTATCTTTCTCTCTCTCCGTCTCTGCGGAAGCAAGACGAATCGCTCGGCAGACTACAGTCGTCTAGCTTCGATGTATTTATACGCCATAGCTATATATACGTGTATACGACGAGCGTATACTATAGAAACTCGAAATGTTGGAGACTTTTTGCGCGATAATGTAGGGGGGTCTAAAAAAATGCAAAACGCACGTCTCATTAAACGCCCGAGACTGTATTAAGAGGAGAGAAAGATAGAGAAAGAGAGAGAGAATGAAAAAAGTGACTTTGCAATAAAGGGTCCATGCAAATGTCGAGCGCCAAGTGAAATCGTCGACGCGGGGAGCAAGCGCCCCTCCGCGAAATGCGTTCCAGCGAAAATTAATTTCCCTCTCCTGCGGATACATTGAAGGCCGCCCCGCCATGGTACCGCTGCTGCCGCTGCGGCGTCAGATTATCATAAGCAAATCGTTTTTGTCGCCCGAAAAATCGCGCACTGATTAATCGTGGGGCGCGCAGCTCGACTCTGCCGCGCAACGGTTGCTTAATGATGATGTGGCTTTTTTTCTCGCGCGCATTTATATACGTATACCCATGTATACATGCGTATACCCGAAGAGCCGACGAACCGCGGCTAATACATCTCGCGAAAAAAAGCGAAGAAGAAGAGGGGGGGGGGGGGAAGGGAAGCGACACGGCGCGGCGAAAAAATCTCGTTTTTCTGGTCTGTTTGACTTTTGAAACGGTATATCGAGATCGTTTGTACGCTTTTCTTCCCCGCGCGGACACGCATGTGCGTGGCGTTATTGGGAATCCGCGCCGATGCGTCTCGGAACTGATGCTCTCGCGCGTATATTACGTACGGGAGAGACAAAAAAAGAAAGAGAGAGAGAGAGAGAGACTAATCGAAAGAGGCCGTAAAACGCAACAAAGTGTGTGGATATAGAGTCAAGGCGGAAACTAATTTTCTCTCTCCTCCGGCGGCGCAGACTGCAGCTCGACAAAAACAAGGTAACGTCGTTATTACACCGTGTGTCGACATGTGCGTGAGCCACTTCTCTCTCTCTCTCTTTCTGCGCTCGGCTCTCCCCGAGAGTTATAACGGCTCGGTGTACAGACTGACGCGTGATGATCCTGAATACGTGCCGTGTACACTACTTTATTAAAGTGACTTCATCAGATATCCCAAAATGAAGAGTCTCTCTCTGTCTCTCTCGCGAGCGTCTCCTCGGCTGCAAATTGCGCGAGTATTTATACGCGGCCGCTCGTTCATTAAAAGAGCCTCTCGATCAAGGGACGCGTTGAATTGCACCGAAATTACCCTCGCTGCGCTGCTGCCGCTGCAGCAGAGAGACTAATGAAAGCCGAGATCGCATATATGAGGCATTATAAAACGAGGAGGAATGAAAATTGGCTATGTGTAATGTGCGCGCTATGTGTGTATAATGTATATGGCTATGACGCGCGCAGCGCTCAATTAAAATAACACCGCCACCGCGCGGCTGATGCAGCCGACAGGACGAGGGACACCGACAAGCGGTATACGGTATCGAGAGAGAGAGAGGGAGAGAACTACGCGAGAGAGACTACGAGTTATTCTGCATCGGAGAGTAGCTGCGGCCGCGGCGATAATTGAATAACGGAATTAGGTGCGAGGTCGTTTTTGCGCGCTCGCGAGCTCCGAGGAATATATCGCGCAATAGAGGCGGCCGCCTCGGCTTTATTACTAGCGTATAATGTAGGCTACGCGGACTGAATGCTTTCTAGAGATGTGTAATTGTTACAGACGACGACGACGACGACATGTCATTCTATGGATCTGTTACAAGTGTATACAAGCGCGAAGCGCTCTGCTGCCCTCATCTTCATTATTTTTCGTAACGGTAAGGCATAGCGATAAGCGAAAGAGACACACTTCCGATTATCCTGCACGCGGTTCGCGCGATACAATCGCCCGAGAAGACGATCTGCGCGCGATTTTCGTCTTTTGTGTTATATCTCGGACTCGCACGGCTGGGCTTCGTGACGTCACGACTAGAGCACGAAGACGCATGGATCGTCGTCGTGGCACTATATGTATAACTACACACTCTATACTTGTAATATCTCGTGTATATCTTGGGCAGTGTAGCGACCCGGCGCACGAATTCCTCGGTGAAAAGCGAGAACGCTCGACTATACTCTGCTACTATACTTATCGGCATCACTGACATAATCGTCAGGTGCGCCGATAGCCCGGCGCCGATAGTATGCATAGTATGCACTGCTCTCTATACAGCTTAAGCGAAGAGAGAGAGAGAGAGAGAGAGAGCTCGTTAAAATACTTCTGATCGGATTATCTATACCGTTTTAGCGAATGGCTCTAGCTCGGGAAACCGTTAGAGCTCGAGGTATTCTCTCGCGAGCGAGAGAGACAGAGAGACAGAGAAAGAGAGTTTCGTTTCCTCGAATTCCTCGACGTTTAGATTTTTATTCGGCTGAATTTTCCACGCGCGAGCGGGACGTATAGTCACCGCGGAGAAAAAAATCCCGACATCAGTCGATCTTCGAAGAGACGTACAACGTGTATTGTAGAAAAAAAAGTCGAGCGAATCGACCTTGACCTCGGCGTGAAAAGCCGATGGCCAAAACACACATGGGTGCAGTGTATATACTGCAGAGGAGAGAAAAGTCGAGAGAGCGGCTGCCACCGGCGCTTCGAATCGCTCCTCGAATTGAATCGGCGATTCTGAGTCTCTCTCGCTCGCTCTCTCTCTCTCTCTCTCTCTCTCTCTGATCTCGAGTGAATGCTCGAAGGTTGATCCCTCGATCGGATGATTGATGCGCGCAAGCTGCTCGTCGAGCGAGCGAGAGAGGAAGGTAGAAATCGCCCGGCTGGAAACAAATACACCTCGATTCTCTCTCTATGTACCTTCTTCTTTTTCAACTTTTCGAGAAGGGAGAGCGAGAGTCTGCGTTGAGTGCATTAAATTTTTTGCGGGATACTCGCGTAAACTTGTCATTTTGGGCTCGAATGAAAGCCGAAGATCAATCGCGCGGCGGATCACAACTTTGTTTGCGGATACCTCTCCGCAGCGCGAAACGAGTTTTTTTTCTTGCGCGTTCAAACACACACACACGCACACTTGGATTCGTTTACGACTTCGGTCTTTCTCTCTCTCGAGCCGAGGGGTAAGTGCAAGGAGTTGCCGAGGAGAGAGAAAGAGAGGCTTTTCTTCGTCGATCGTAAATTTGTTAGTTTTTGTAATATAAACGTCTAGCTCGGGTGTATTATACAGCGGGAGAGCCTTGGACATGATTCGCGAAGCGCTGCGCAGCTTCTCCGCTGATATTCCTTTTTCTCTCTCTTTTCTCCCCGAGACTCATTCGTGCGAGCGCGCGGATGTTTGTTCAACAGAGAATACTTGCCTTTGCAAATCAATCGCAATGCAAATTGAAAATAAACATAGATAGCGTACACGTATGTATTTCAGAGACGAGAGAGAGAGAGAGAGAGTCAACACCGCCGGGAGGATCGTAAATTAAGCGAGAATCTCTCTCTCTCTCTCTCTCTGACAAAACCTTCAGTCGCTCGCTGACGTATCTTCTTGCGCGGCTCGACACGCAAACTATTCCTCTCATTGCGCACGGCGGCGTCGCGACGCCGTCGCGACTTTTTCATATTAAGCAAATGTGCGACGGCGCTCGACTTGATTCATGCGCTTCTTCGTGTACCCTTCTCTCGGAGGCAGATTGAAGTGACTTTTTTTTGTCCTCGCAGCCTGGCGAGTTTTTCTACATGAAGATTCTTACGGGAGGACTCTAGATCTCTCGAGGGGATGCGAGAGACGTTTAAAGAAAAATTGTTCAGAATCTTTTGCGCGGATAATGTGAAAAAAAAAGTCGAAATCCCATCTGCGATTCAGCTCGCGCGTTGACTTATCGCGCGCGAGCGGTCGATGGTGTACACTCTGCCAAGCGCAAACAGACTTTGAAACATCAGCGCTATATAACACATGTCCTAAGCCAACTTGCGGTGCGAACAGCGAATCCCATTCACGTACGAAACGCGACACACATAAACGGGCAATCGTCCAATCGACGTGTGTAGATGTAGGCCCTGGCATTGCCGCGCGCGTGGGAAAACCAAAACGGCCTCTCACGACGTCGATCGTCGTGCGTTATTGTCCTCGAGGGCCAGCGGAAAAGTCAGGAGAGAAAAAAATCGACGCAGCACCGAATGACTGCGCGCGCGTGGTTAGCAGTCGAATAAATGAGCGGGAATTTTTTTTCTCATTTCGCTGTATGTAACGCTGTGTGTATACGAGGTGTTTAGGGTTGCGCCTTGTTTGCGATGACTATGGACAAATCGCTACCGATGCCGCCGCTACGTGTGAGGGATTTGTGCCTTTGGGCAAGAGCGTGAGTTGTGACAATCGTATAAGCGTTGTCTGGATGCCACCCGAGGGCTTCTCTCGCGGGCAGAAGACTTCGTTTGATATTTTATTTACATAATACACCGCCGGCATCTGCGTTAGTTCAGGGATTAAACTCGCACGCAGACTCGACAGGAATAAACGCCGAATCAACAAAATGTAATTTTTGGTATTTCAGACACAATTTTAACAAAAATTGAAAAATTTGAGAACCAGAAATAAATAATAAAATGTAGTTCTATGAAGTCAAATATTTTTCGACCGATTTCGTTTGGACGTATGCCGAGCTCAAAAGACAAATAAGTTAAATTTCATGACATTTTAGATAAAAGGGACCTGACGGAAGTAAAGTATATACGAATGATACTTTAATGATTATCAGATCTTGGACAAATAAATTAGCCCTAATGTAAATATAAAACGGCAAATAAAAATAGGCTTGTTCTGAAACGCGCTAGTCTTCGAATGATCGATGAAATGAAGTTCAGCAGCAGCTGTTAAATACCAGTCGACATATACTTTCTTCAAGATCGCATGCATTTCCATCTAGACGTTTAGCTGAAGAATCGTGAATAACCATCGAGGAAAAGCCAAGCACATCCCTCTCGAAAGTGCATAGAATCTAAAAAGCGAACGCGCGCGGACTCGCATGAAAAACGAGACGGAAAACTCGGTCGAGTCGTTCTGCAGCGCCTCATGCATACGCGCACAACAAATGCCGTCTGGCTTTTCATTGTATACGCGGCGGAGTCGTGCCGAGGACGAAGAAAAGAGAAGACGACGACGACGACGACGACGAGGGGACAGGATGGGCTGCAAGCAAAGAAGGCGAGTCGTCTATTAGGGGCTCGACGATTCTCCCGATGACGGACGGCCGATGTTTATCCTGCGGCTGTTTGCTGCTTTTCTTTTTCATCATCTGGGCGGCATTCGTTCGGTATTAGCGGGATATTGCATCGTCCGCATGTGCAGCGCCGCGGCGGGGCCGAGTCCGAGAGGAATATAGGCGGGAACTGGAGTAATAGTTGGATGGGTTGGGACGCTTCGAGACCGAGTGATATTTAAACTTCTCAAATGGAACGTGTCATGCCCGAGGCTGCGTATCAATTGCTTTCAATATTTTTAGTAAAAGAGGGGCAACTGTATATATAACTATAACGTATGCAACACGGCATGTCCGTCAAGGGTGAAAAATTACTGTGGGAATATTCATGCCGGAGAGTAGAGCGCGCGGAACGCGTCTAGTCGAGAGGAGATATGGAGGAAAACGTGTATACTCGATAATTGTTACGTACACAATCGCTCTTCGTATATATATACATATACAACGTCGATGATGAATTCTATACATGCGCACCTTTTTCTCTCCGCCGCGTCGCTATGACGAAACAACGTGTAATACACCTCATTACGCTTCGGAGTAAGGCGGACTTGAAAATAAACATTTCCGAGTCAACAATCGATATATTTGACGTGCGCGCAAGACGTGCGCTCCGAACCTTCGTCTGAAAAACAGACACACGAAGAGCCTCGCGTGCGAGAACTTACGGAGCGAAAATCCTTCGACCTTTATGTATTATATACACACGTGCAAGAGAGAAAAAAAAGCTTACATACGCTGTACACACAGCGTTCCGCATTTGCTCCGAGTCTCTCGCGTTTGATCGATCGATCGATCGTCGACTAATTGAGCCGTATACACATACACACACACAATAAATTTCCGTGCAGGTATAAAAATCCTAATCTCCGGGGCGTCGAAACTATATTAGAGAGAGCAAGAGAGAGGGGGGGGGGCAAACGCTGATCGATCAATCCTTTTTTCCGTGAAAATACCCGCGCGCGGCCGAACAATGCCGCAATCTCTCGACGCCGACGAGTAATGAATTTCGAGGATTCCAAGTGTGAGAAAGAGGGAGAGAGAGAGAGAGAGAGAGAGAGAGAGAACTATTGTGCGAACGACGTCGGGGCATTATTGAATCGCGCGCTTGCGCGTATATAGAATCGAAGGCCTATGAATTCTTTTTTCCCATTTCAAGGAGTTCTCCGATAACAAAGTCTGGCGCATTGTTGTTTGGTTTGCGTGCATTCAACTTTTTCAACAATTATACTTCCAACGATAGAACTATACCCGGACTTTCGCATATGGCTTTATTATATGTACGCCGCTCGTTTACGATCTCGCGTCTAAGCTCATTAGCGGCTTCCAATGTACTCCCGACAATGTTTGAGCGAATAATAAGTAGGAACAAATTCTCTTAACGAGCGATAATCGCGCGCCTCTCGTATACATACAGGTGGAAAACGAGCGAGCCTGAAAAAGTAGACCGAAAAGCCGTAAACGAGAATGGGCACGACACACTGCAGCGCCAGCGCGAGCGCGAGCGCACGACCGGCCGCGAGAGAGGCACGTCTGTGTTGTGTACATGCGAGAGCTTTTAATTATTCTCGAGTCAGGCGTCGCGTCGTCTGTGAAGAAACGGTTTTCCATTCAGCTCCACTGCTATGCGTATATACTTTTTTACAATCGCGTGTTCCCCTGTCGTATATGCGTGTATATATTGTATACAATGCTGTCGCAGAGCTGGCTTTTTTCCAGCAGCAGACACTTGGAATAATTGTTCAAGTTTTTCTTTTTTTTTAATTCACGTTTTTACAATTACGCGCGTTGTAACGCACGTGAAATTGCAGCCGTGATGTCTTTCGCGTTTATTACACCAAGTCGTAGCATGTGTATGATTTGGACTTTGAAAATTTTTACGAGCTGACTTCGCGGATGCTTCTTTAAGAGGCCGTCATACTGCAATTGGCGTATAGGTAGCCACTGGCGAGGAGTTTCGAGTGCATCGTCATCATATATCAGATAATGAGTTTATTAAAATAATTCAACGTACTCTCTTCCTTTATAAAATAAACGACGCGAGCGATTGCGTTATTAAAATCTTTTTAACCTGTTAACCTCACTTTTTTTCATTACTATGAAGATTTCAAGTTTCTTCTTGTTTTCTCCCTATAAAAAAAGTCGTAACCGGACGTTGCGAGGTCAAGATAAAACTGTGCGATTGACTAATTTTTTTTTTCGGAAAATGTGCGGCACGTGTGTGACCTGAGTTTTTTGCTTCACTTACGAGGAAAATACGAGTCCGGGAAAAAATGCGTCAGAATTGTATTGACAGGCATCCTTCAGGAAAAAAATGAATAATGCCAGACTTATCTTGGACTAATTTTTTTACGCCACTCTGCAGTATATTGTAGCTTTGACTTGATGTTTAGGCTCTCATGGTGTAATATACGGTTCGATCTTGATATGTACATAAGAAGACTTTCCACTCGTGACTTCGCTCGTCCGAGAAACGTCGTACACGCGTTAAATGACCACCTTACACAACCATATATCGAAATGAACTGCACCGCGCACAGGAACAGCCGTAAACAGAATAATACACATAAACTGTATTTGGACAAGCACAAAAGAATTTCGGTTAAACCTAATCGACAAAGTTTCGAGCATTTGTTTCTTCCTCCACGTATTTGTCTCTTTCTTTATTTCTCTCTCTTTCTCTCTCTCTCTCTCTCTCTCTCTCTCTCTCTCTCTCTGTCCTTCTCGGTACCTCACATACGCTCTCTTTCTTCAGCGTCGAGCCACCGGTCTTGGAATTAATGGCCCAATTCATAGCTGGCTCTCGAGATTGCCGTCGATTGATTCACAAGCTCGGCATTTCTTTGCGATTGTGCTCTCTTCTCTCCCTCTCTTTCTCTCGCTCTGCTCGCTGGTTATTATTTGAGAGCAGCAGCAGCAGCAGCAGCAGCACATCTCAAGTACCTTTCTTTTTCTTCTACTTCTCTTTATTTCTCGGTTTGCTTTGAGAGACATTTCGCGACGTCAGCAGTTAAATACTATTTAATAATTATAATTTTGCTTAGATAATTTATGCATCGTCTACGGATAGGTTCACAATGTGCTTTACTATTATCTGATTTGCAGCGACACTATTGTTTATGGTAGAAAGTTTTGGCTTCCAATAACGCACAAAAGATCTTTAATATCATAAATACGTTACACACACCCATATACGACACTGTATAGCGAGAAGAAAGCAAGAAAGTTTATTGCAGAGAGCGACCGAAGAAATTGAAAAATTCTCGTTTCTATAATCGAAGTGTTACCGTCATATCCCAAACAAACAGCCATTATACGCCATTCTTCGCATTCCGCGCATAAATTACGCGAGTGAGAGACACAGCATTGAAATGCATAATGCCAAGTGTGTTTTGTAATCGGCCGCTGCAGCTATATAATCGAGAGCTGTCCAGTCTAAACAGCGCATCTCGCGACGACGTGGCTACCATGCATTGTTAAACGGGAGCTCTTATTTGACCAGCTGCGCCGTTTGCTCGTCGCTATGTAGATTGTGCGCACGACACTTTTCGGCGCGAGATTAATGACGCGTGCAAGAAAGAGAGCTGTGGAGATCACGGGCTCCTCGGCTTTGCGAAGCTGCGAAAGATCGAAGGGGGAGAGGCGAGAGTGAAGCCGTGAACGTTTCCAAGATATTTCGCGCTCATCGATCATCATTCGGTTCTATAGCGCGTATACTGTATACATACACGCGGGTCGTTGGGAAAATACGCACGCAAGAGCCCGCGCGTGTGGGAATTCACACGCGAAACTGGAATACAGAATTTTTCCGTGTATGCATATGGCGTACACATTCGAACGTCGACTCTCGGCAACAACATCGGAGCTAGAAGAGAAGTTGTCCGGGATAACGTAAGACCAGCACTCGCACGAAAATAGTATCGGAGATAAGAGTATCTTTTTTTTTGTTTGCGTTAAGGACTGACGCTATCGTTTGTATCGTCGTCGCCTTTATAGGAGAATACATGCGCTATAGAGAGCAGTGTTTTCCGAGCTGACTATTTTTCTTTAGCGTGTAAACTCGTGTGTACAGCTGATCGCCTCGTGTTTTCAAGGCGAAAAAAAGAAAACCTCTTTTTCAATGCGCGCACGAGCTCTCAGTGAAATTCAAGCGAGTATATATACTCGGTTCTCGATACTTTCACGTACGACGTGACTAAGGTGTACAATGTACATATATTAATTATCTCGAGAAGCATCGTTTTCCTCAACTTGCTAAAATCCGCTTCTTATCGAGAGGGAAGGTTGTGCCTCAATAAAAATCTGACTCAGGTCTTTTAGCAAGTCCCGTGTAATTGCTCGTCATTTATAACTCTGTATGCCGTGTATGTATAACAATGGGCCCCGACGCGTCATCCACGTGAGACCGGAAGACTTTAACAAAACGTCTCGGCACTGAAAATCCTGTCCGTATCTTTAAGAGCGCGATAGGATATCAGCGGCGCTCACGTGCCGTTAAGGACAGACTTGCAAGGTCGAGTCCTCGGATGAAATCACGTATAATATATACAGCCTACTGGACGCGTTGCCGAAAAGCACTTATCTTCGGCATAAATCAATGGGTTTTCCTTTCGCTCGAGACGCATTTTTTCCTCCGCGTGCTTCTTATACGCCGGACGATCCCGAAGTTTTTCTCGAGTGGCGCGTCTATTAGATGATGATACACGTATAAAGGCTTGCGTAAATTTCGCTTCCTGCTCCCGTGGCTCTCCTTAGATACTTAAATCGATCGTAATCGTGACAGGCGGACTCCACGTTGCGACAAAAAAAAAACACGCAACTACCTTCGTAAGTATACAAGGCCGTGAATTGTGTTGTGATTAAAAGTCGTGCACGTTTAATGTAACTCAATGCGTTTTTTATGCAATTAGGAAAATTGTGCTTAGTTAAAGACTAGAAAAAAAAATAAAAGAATTGTATAATCGCTTCGACATTGAGAGGCGTTTGAAAGAAACAGAAACGTTTTACCTTATCTTGGTCTACACAGAAGGAAAGCCCAAGTTCATTATACCCACATTAAAAATACGAGCGTAAATATACAATACAATGACTCGAGTCTTGAACAATTACGCAATATTTTTAACAACTATCGTAAAACGCACCGCGACACTTTGCTCTCCCTCCCTATATCTCCATAAAATTGATAATCACGGCGTTCGTTCACGGTCAGAAGATATTTCGCCATTGGCTGATAACTGCGAAAAGTTTGCGCGGAGTACCCGCCGCCACTGGGCGATTACACACTCGCTCGTATATAGCCTCGCATCGCGTGTGTATAAATATAGTCTCTCTCGTCTCTCAATGACATAAACGCGGCCATCTCGCAGAGCAGCGCAGACGGAAGTGGAAAAAGGTAGAAAATCACAATCGGCCCCAATTGTTAAATGGACAAGTGTTGCGTCGGCGAAGCTCATTGACGGAGTCTCGTGTAGTGTCGGCGCGATGTGGATTATATGTATTATACGATCAGTGTCCCGGAGAGACAGATGTACTTCTGATAGGCATCTGTTGTCGCAATAATTTATTCGTTTTCGGTAGCGATTGTACCGTAAATATATCCGAATGCATCCATAATCTAATCTCCTGCTGCAGTAATTCAGACGGTGGGGGGATCGGCGCAGTAGCCGTTGGAATAATTAACGGACATAGGCGGCCGTTTCGAAATGGAGCTGTACCGTTCGACTGCCTCGACGCGTCAAATATGTAAAACTGTACCGTACGAGTTTGACGCTTCGACCGAGTGTCGAGCCTTCTCCCCGAGAAGAAGCGCTTTCCGCGGCTCGTTACAATTTTCATTTTTGTAATTGCACGTCATTAAGGTTTATCGCCGCGATAAATTTTATCTCTCCGACAGATATGCACTCGGCGCAAGCCGAGGAAGAGAAAGTCCGCTTTGCTGCCGCTGATCATTTGCGCCGCACGCCGCGTTATATACGATTTTCCCCTGCGAGAAAGAGAGAGAGAGAGGGAAAATTTAGTTGTAACGAACGGCTTTAGGCGCGGGCTTCGCCGAAAAATTCTGCTTAACGCATTGTGTTCCGCCCATAGCGTCGCGAATCGCGCGTTATTGTTGGATTCAGATTTATGCGCGCGCGCGGGGAAGAAAGTGGAGCAGAAATTCACAACCTTGTTCCAAAAACGCGTGTGCTGATTCGAGCGACGCGCCTAAAAGTAGGAAGATGATCTGCTTTTCAACGAGGCTCGTTACCACGCGCATCGTCAATTTGATACACTTATATGACTGCGGCGAGAGGAGTCTTCATGACAGCGCGTTATTTTTTCAGACTTCCCCTCGTTAACTATAGATATATATAAGTATGTCCAAGAAATTTTGAAAACAAGTCGGACGGAAAAGTTGCAAATTTTTTCTAGAAGGTACACCTGTTTTTTCTCGTTCCTTATAGGTCATTCTGAAAGAGAAAAAGTTCACGTACATAGCCGATAGTAGGGTATACTTTTTTCCGGAGCAAAAACGACAAAAAGAGAATTCATAGATTTTTTTCTCGAAAACTATTGACTTTTATAAAATTTTCATTAGAACAAAAAGGTCTTAAAATTGATAAAAGAATGCTCTGAATGGATACCTTTCAGATGGATACGATACAATTTTTGATTTTTCGAAAATCCAAAAAATCGAAATTTCGAAAAACGCCCTTAAAAAATTTCAGAGCATTCTTTTATGAATTTTAATTTTTGTTCTAATGAAAATTTTATAAAAGTCCATAGTTTTCGAGAAAAAAATTCATAAATTCTCTTTTTGTTAATTATTTCTCGTTTTTTCGAGTCGTTTTTGCTCCGGAAAAGAGTATACCCTGCGATCGGCCATGTAAGCGAGCTTTTTCTCTTTCAGAATGAACTAAGGAACGAGAAAAAACTTTTTGCAACTTTACCGTCACGTACTCATATACGTGCAGTGATGCAGCGCGCATCAACCTCAATTTTTGTTTTCCTTCGCGGCTGTTTGCGTCACGCTTGCAATTATCTCACATCGACGATTTGCTTATCAATACAAACCAGAGAAAAAAAGAGCAACGCGCATTTCCGAATTATCGCCGAAGAAAAACACTTGCCGCGAAGAGATACGCGCTGCAGGTGTAATGCGCCGTGAATCAGAGTGTTACAGTCGGACACGACGAAGCCGCACAAGTAAACAATTCGCGTGAGATCCTCGAAAAAATCGTGTAGCTGTAGCCCTTGACGAATTCCTGTAGCAAATCGGAGGAGCAGAAAAATAAAACACGTACATACGCCACATACCGCGCGCGCGTGACTAATTTCAATCTGAGCCTGGAAAATTTTCGTGCGAGAGAGAGAGAGAGAGCTCGGCTCCTGGAGAGGCAAATCTGCACGCGCGCATGCGAGCGCACAACGAGGGGAAGACATTCGCAAGAGCATTTCGACACGCTCGTCATTTTCCGGCCGGTAAATTTCCATACGGAGCGAGAAACGAGAGAGAGAGAGAGAGAGAGAGAGAGAGAGAGAGCATTTTTACCAGAGGCGCGCAGCAAGGCGAAGGGAGAGAGCCACGCGGACGAGGGTTAAATTGAAGGTTTCTCGCTTCGGCCTATGTACAACGTATACGTGCTCGTCATTTCCTCTCGAAAAAAATGTTGCTCACCGAAAAGGCGCGCTTGCACATAGTTTACGAATCGGATGAGCGCCGGCCCGATCTGTTTGCGCTCTCGTTTCTGGTGTGTAAAGAAACGCACCACGACCCGCAGGCGGAGAGAAAAAAAGGAAGACGGGTATACCTGGACGCGCGCGCGCGCGCGAGCATGGGCTGTGAGTTTAGATAAGGTCGCATGCTCGAGCGGTGAGAGTGAGAAACTCGAGTAGTCCGAGTTGCCGTGGCAGGACTTCCGATTTTCCGATGCGTATCTCTGTAGGTATAATGTATGTGTAGACTTGGGCGCCGGTGCGCTTGCGAAGCGTCACGGAATCCCTACGCAGGATCATTGCCGACGAATATTAGACGCCGCGCGTTCGCTCACGTACGCCCCGGCTGTAATAAAGTTGTGCTCGATCTGCGATGGTTTTTTCTCCGTATGCGGGATAAACGAAAGGCCCGAAGCGATTTTTCGTACGGCCATACTGCAAGAGAGAGATTTACGTAACGTACGCAAGGGTAATTCTAGATGATTATTACGACGGATAAGGCTGGAGCGAGCACTTTGCTCGCAGAAGTTCCTTGACACAGTATGCGAGAGTTGACTGCTGCTGCTGCTCGTTTTGCCTCATTTTCAAATGAATAGAGTATATATACAGGAGAGCATATAAAGTTTTCAATGAGTCAGAGTATTATATGGATGCATTAACGATCGCGGCGATCGTTATGATGCGCGTACGCGTGTCTTACCTGAGTAATACAGTTATTATTCGAGCTGATAGGGGGCACTCGCGCTCGCGCATATGTGCACGCGCGTTGCTGTGTACAGTGTGCACTGTACATACACACACACACATGGCTCGGAATACCAACCTGCAACAGAGAAGGAGAGGAGCAAGCGATTAGCATTATTTTTAATGTGAGCAATTTCGAAAGAACGCGCGCGCGCGCGCGCTGCATGAAAATTCCGGACGATAAGATACGAGCTCTCTCTCTCTCTCTCTCTCACTCTCTCGACATCCCGGAAGAAGCGTCGAGTGCACGCATTCGATCTCCCCCGAAGAGAAACGCCGATTATGCTCGCCAATCGAAAACAGAAGCCCCGACGTGTACCAGGAAAGACGATAAATAGCATCAGCGGCGGCGGCGGCAACAATGGAGATCGCGCTTCATCGAGCGTCTAATTTCCCGTGACTAACGCTCGACGCTTACAACTACCGTGTCAATCATTTTCCGCGGATCGCACGCGAGAAACTCGCAGCATCCGCTTTCTTTTCTCTCTCTCTCTCTCTCTCTCTCTCTCTATCTCTATCTCGCTCGCTCGCTGCAGCCGCGCGAGAGAAAAGAAAGCGCGCCACCCGTTCGGTCTCGTTATTCCCACCTGGCGTTACGTGCGTACACACATGCGGTATACGGAGAGTCTCTCGGTGCCTGTTAATATACGTATACTAGACTGCGCCGAGAGAGCCGTAAGTATAGCGCATAATTATTTTCGGCTGCACTATATGCGCGATAACAATAAGCCCATCGCGCACGTCTAATTGCACGCGCGCCGGCTTAATATTCTCCTCTCTCTCCCTCTCTTTCTTCGTCCTCTCCTGCACCTGCGATCGGCGCGCGGCGCAGGTTATCGCGCGTGAGAAGCGTGAAAACACTTGTTTATGTATCCTCGTCGGCGGGAGAGCGAACGAGCGAGCGAGCCAGGCGCGAAGAAGAAGAAGAAGAAGCGACCCCTAACAAGACAGCTCCGAGTGATAATCGCCGGGTATAATCCATAGAGCCGAAGTGAGAACATCGTCTCGGCAGTTTTCTCTCTCTCTCTCTCTCTCGCTCTACGAAGCGCGTATACAGCCCTCTCTCTCTCACTCTCTCGCTCCGGAGGAGAACAAAGTCCCTATGGGTCCGATGTCCCGCGGCGCGAGTCAAAGGCGAGCGCACGATCGTGTCCACCTGAATAAAGTAGCAGCGGCGGCGGCGGCAGCAGCAGCAGCAGCAGCCTCGTCGCTTTGTGCCGGCCATCATAAATTTTGCGCAAAGGGTTCCTCCGCGCCGCGCCTGCAACTCGATAGCGCGTCGAGAGCTGCTGCTGGACCCCCAGAGAGAGTGTGAGCGCGCATTGCGTTGATCAGCTGCTGCTGCTACGCTGCTCTGCTATATATACGCTGGATGACTGATAGACCGGACGATTGCTTTATTACGGGATATATATACTGAGTTATTGTCCCCCGGAGGGGCCAGAGTTCTGGAACTCGAGGTTTTTGGAATCCCGTTCAATGTACTCTCGCCTCTCTGCTCTCTGCTCTCTGATGCATGGTGAGAATTTCGGGAAGACGCTTCTCACCGTATTCTTCTCTCTTTCTCTCTCTCTCACTCATGCCTCGACTTGAGTATATACTTATATCGTTGAGATTGACGGCTAGTTTTATGGTCGACGTCGTGGTGCCCGGCCGCGGGAAAATCAGATAACATTCTGGTTGAATATTTTTTAGTCCAGGCTGCTTTTTCAGCTCGACGATGCTTTTGAGTAGTTTGTTAGGACGCGATTCGGATATTGTTGTGTATATAGCAGCAGGGAATACAGCAATTATCAACATGCGAGTTTAGCGGGATAAACATGTATTTTCGACCCGCGAATCCGAAGGAAATTGACCAATTAGTAACTGTCTTAATTGGACGGAAGCCGCCGCGTGAAAAGCAATTTAAGTAATGAGAGAGGCTACTCCGAAAAAAATGAGCGGAGCTCTCGGAAGTCTCTTCTCTCGAATTTCCAGTTTTCGTCATCGAACCTTGTGTTCCGCGGCAGCAGGACCGGATGCACTAAATCTCACGACGGAGAGCGAGAGAGAGAGAGAGATATTCCTCGAAAAACGACTCGAATCGAGCGGGGAAATTGTCGGGGCGCGCGCGCGACAGGCGTTAAATTCACAGCGTCGCCTCTAATTAAAATCGTAATTTGCGAGCGAGAAAAGAACTCGTTTCTTTACTATAAATTAGCCAGCGGCGGCGTATAATGTATTCGGGCATTAGGATGAATTACGCTATTAGTTCGCTCCGCGGGGGAGTGAGAAAGATAGAAAAGAAAAAGAGAGGGAGGCAGAGGGAGAAAGAGAGATCATTATGATTTTCATTCGGTGGCAGCGGAGGAGCAGCGGCAGCAGCAGCAGTAGCGTTGCGGTGTTGTAATTGCGCTGCGGTGGTATAGTCGGAGGAGATGAAAGTGGAGGCGAAGCTAGTGAAAATAGAGGATGGATGCCGCAACGAGAAGTGGGCCATCTATTCGGAGTTCCCTTTCTTTCCGCGAACGAACAATCCTAATAACTCATTTTTCCCTCCGAGCAGCTGAGTATAAGGCACTCGCTCGGGAACGCGCAAGAGCGAGGCAAAGGATTCAATCGCTCTCATCTAATGACCCGCGCCGCCAGAGATAAATTACCTTATACGCCGCCGAGAGACAGAGAGAGAGAGGCATATAACGAGCGGATTTCACACTCGGGACCTCCTCCTGCCTCCTGCAGTCTAGGCCTGAGCGTACACACATCTAGTTATACAGGTAAAGCCGCGTAAAAAATATCCGAGAGCGCGTATATAATGTACACAGAGAGGACGGCAAAGAAAACACACAAGCGAAGAAGAATAGACCGCCGGAGCGATTCACCCTTCGAGAATCCTTACGTCGCGAGACGTATAAACACTCGAGACGACGAGCGATTCAACCGCAGAGCTGCAATTGTCATCAGCATAATTCACGTGGAAATCGACCGCAGAAACGAGGAGAAGAGAGAGAGAGAGAGAGAGAGAGAGAGAGAGGGACGGAGCAGAACGTCCTACTCGAAACTGTCAAACGACGACGACGACCACGACGACGACGACGACGACGACATTCGTCTCTCCTTGCAGTTTACAGAGTTTTTCAAGACGACTGGTCGCAGGATCTACTGCTCCTACTGCTTCTGCTTCTGCTGCTGCTGCTGCTGCTGCCCGACGACCCCCTGCGACTCCGACCCTCTTGCGAGGTGTCGCGAGTTCACGCGTGAGAAAAGGGTGTTTGTCGAGCTGGCCGAGCAGCAGCGAGCGGCTCCGCTTTGTCACATAGCACAGGATGATTATGGTCGAGCACACTATCTCTCCCGCCCCGCGACGATTGTTTTTCCTCTCCCTCTCTGTCCCTGTAGTTTGTGCCTCGTAGTTTGCGCGCGCGCGCGCACGATAGAGAGAGAGACTCCTCTCATTCACTTCCACCTTCTTCCCTTGCCGCTGCTGCGGCTATACTCGTGAAAAACATTTGCGCAAACGTAATAATGCCTTTTACCGAAATTTCAGTGCACAATTGCAGCGTAATACTTTACTTCATTTTAGGCGATCTCGCGCGTTGTAATTTCGTCTGAAACAACAGCTCTGCGCGCCGAGTCAGCCCAGCTCCCAGCCGAGAGAGAAAGAAAGAAAACAGTTCCGGACGAGTGGCTGGATTTAATTCAGCGAACGCATCAAAGCTAATTTAACCTCAACTCTGTTCGTTTACCCCCTGAGATCTGCCCCCTCCCCCTCTCCCCCTATGTGTATAGCCTGCACTGCCGCGTATGCGCGGGGCTATATACATCCATTAGCTTTCTCGCTCCTAAGCTATAAGGAGGTGCGTGTGTCCGAGTGCCAGTTTTAAAAACCAGATTAGCAGAGCTCGCGCGCAGCGTTTAGAGTCCCACATTCCGGCCGCGTCGTCGTCCTTCCGCCTCTCCCCTCTTGTATTCGCGCGCAGAGTGCGTGCGGCGCGGACAATGCGGCGCGGCGCAGAAAAGCAAAAACCAAAGTAAACATTTAGCGCTAAATGGAAATCAAATTGCGCGCGAACCGGTTCTGCCCGCCACCGCCGCCGCCGCCGCCGCGTAGAATCCGTACGGATTTTTGGCGGGCGCGCGATGTACGTGTACTGCAATGCTGCTGCTGCTGCTAACCCCCGGAGCGAGAGAGAGATAACGAGTGTCTTGTTACTTTCGCGCTAAGCCTTTATCGAGCCTCTGAGGCATGCAAATTCTTCGCGGCCTTTTATATTGTGTAGCAACTTGAAACGCGCGAGCGTATCGCGTGTGCGATATTGCTCGCGTAGGAGGTATACGCTCCCTCTCACTCTCTCTCTCTCTCTACTCTCTGCTCCGACGTTTTTAATTACGATTTTAATTTTAGAGATACGTGACTCGGGCCGCGAGTGCGGGACATGTAATACGGCGCTTCGCTTGTTGGAGCTGGCGGCAGCCTTTGACCCTTCGGATGCATACGCAATCGAATTTTTTTCTGCGTAAACAGTGTCGATGATTGACGAAAGAAGCGTTGATACAACTGAAGAGCTTTAAAAAAAAAAAAAAAAGAAGAATACAATAACGCAGATTCGCACAACTTCATTTTCCACTCGACTCTCCTATTCAGATGCTTATCTCGCTCGCTCTGACAGTACAGCCCTGTGTATTATAAAGCAGGACAAAATAGTCGCGCACGTGAATGAGAAATCAACGATGGCGCAGATAAACTCGTGCTTGTTTTTTCCGTCTCTCTCTCTCTCTCTCTCTCTCTCTCTCTCTCTCTCTCTCTCGGTCTCGCTTTTCGTATAGGTGCACTTCACTGGGGAGAAACATAACGCACACACGAGTGTGTAGCAGCCCTCTTTTTGTCATTCCGCCTCTTAATGGCTTCTCAACCGCCAAACTGGCAAACGACTCAATCTTTCGCTCTCGAACTCGTCGCCGGCTGCGGCTACACGGCGATCAAGATAACATTCGCGCGCGAGCTGCGAGAGTCGTTCAATTTTTCAGCCGGCTGTATAGCTGTGTATACTGTATACGTATGCGCGCACACAGCTGGGCGTAATCCGCGCCATTACAGCGTGTATATCTCAGTCGTCGGCTGTACTTATGCGAGTTGTTTCTCTTCAAGGGAAACATTGTATGCGAACCCCAGCGAGAGAGCTGTCATTTTTCATTTTTTACCGGGTCGTCGATCGCGAAGCGCCGTAGGAGTGCGCGCATCGGCTTTCCTCTGTACCATAGTCGTACTGCGATCTCCCGCGACGACGATTACGCGTATGCGTATATCGATATAACCAGTCGAATTCTTTTTTTTTCTCTTTCATTTTCCCCTCGACCCAGATCGAAATCTGTGCACTATATAAATAATAAAACCGCGGCGTCGAGAGGTCACTTACATTCATAAGGTATATTAACGCACACACGCTGCGTGCACACGGATTTCCCTCTCTCGCGCGACTCAATCCCTATAGTTCCTCGAATTTCCTTTCCTCGCTCTACTCGCACACAAGAGCCACGTTTCTTCGTAGATTAATTACAGAGAGGCAGACGCAGCAGCAGCAGCTAATCTCATTTCGTCGATCCGAGGCGAGCGAGAGATACTTATCCGCGAACAGCGAGCTGCAGACGCGGAGGTAGTGGTACGGCACTGGAAGAAAAAAAAAACAGCGAAATATTGATCCTCGTATAGAGACTCACCGGCATTTACGTGTGTGTGTGTACACCACTCGGCTCCGAGTCGTGTTCGATTCAGCTCGTCGAGCGCGGAGAGAAAAAAAGAATTGGGTCGATCTCCCCTCTATATAACACACATTACGGCGCGCGCGGACCTAATATTTTCGTTTCAAGCGGCCGATTATATTCGCGAGGGGCAGCGCGCCGAGTCGAAACTCGACGCGCATATAAAGGCTGCACCTAATTGACCTCGTAAACCGACTGCGACTCGCTGTGCTGCGCGCACGCACGTACACGCACACACACACACACACACACGGCAAGCGGGGCGAGCGCGCGAGAGAAGTCTCGGCGGATTATGCGCGTGTGTGGAACGAAGAAAGAAGGACGACGACGGCCGCGCGCTCATGTGTGTTTTTTTTTGTTTGACTTCGGGAGGGAGGGAGGGAGGAAGCGAACGAGCGAGCGAGAGAGAGAGAGAGAGAGAGAGAGAGAGAGAGAGAGAGAGAGGTGTTTTATTGGATTTTTGCTTTGTTTGCTGCAGGAATCGTAAATCTTGTTAAAGAGTTGTAAGCACTCTTGCAAGGGACTTAACGATCTTTTTGACTAATTTTTGACTTAATTCGTTTAAGAGAGCGTATAGTAAATTTCAATCTTCAGGGACGTTCGCTCGTATTTTCGTGTCTTTATACATCAGCTGTCCTCGAAGGAATACGATCTTCATCTCACGTGTTATATTCTTTTTATTTTTCGAAAATCTGTTCGAACTACTCTCTTTGCATTGTTTATACCTCACTCCGTGCGTACATAAAATTGCTTTGCCATCTCCATTTAATCCTCTCGCGATTAATCCTCGGTACAATTTAGTTTCGAATAACGAATCGTTCGACACTCACACATGTAAATGTATAAATTGTAATGCCTCTGAAGTCAGCAGTGCAAAACCGTTGCGCAAGAGCTCTCTCTCTCTCTCTCTCTCTCTCTCTCTCTCTCTCTCTCTTTTTCTCTCTCGCTGACAGCAGCACTCGATTCACGATACGTCATTATACTTCCTCTGCCGCTGTATACTTCTCCCCAGGTAAACGACACTTCCGTCTCTCCATCTCCCCATCGCATTCACCTCCGAGTCTTTCACCGCCGCGGCGGCAGCAGCTCGGCAGCTTTTCACCGGGGGCGTGCATACATTTCGCGTCCCCGAATCTGCAAGATATACGTACAATTACTACACAGGACTCCATCCGCAGCACGACTGAGGAGCAGCTGCCTCTCTCTCTCCTCTCCGGGAAAAGTTTGTCTGCCAAAACGCAATTACGAGCGTATAGACTGCGGAGTAAGCGCTGGTGCTAATGGCGTTGAAAAGCCCGGCAAGGGGTCTCCCTCTAAGCACCACTGTTTTTCTTCTCCTTCGCTCGTGGAGCGGCGTAGAAATCGCAATTTCCGAATATATAATCGCCGCCCGATAGCCGCGTCCGCTGGGTTTTTCGCACGCGGGACAAGGGTTGGAGAAACGAAGAGAGAAATTCGACGCTCGAGAATTAATGGTCTTGGGTACATATTATGCAGCAAGGCGAAGCCGTCGTGACGATCGCACGCTTCCCTTGCCGAACCAACGCGTTTTCCCGCGTAAAGCGCAAACAGAAGCCCGTGTGCAGCCATTGTCGTCTACTCGCATAAAAATTCATCTGTCTCTGTCTCTCTCCTCTCTCTCTCTCTCGCTGTTTTCCCCAACGACTCTCGCGCATTTTTCTCGCTCTCGGACTCCGGTCCGGCTACTTACGCTAGGAGCTCTACTGCGCCGGGACTCATTACACGTCTCCTGCGCGCGCAGTCGCACGCACATCCAGTTCCGAAATAAGCCGCAGAGAGGAGAGTCTGTAAAAAAGACACTTCTTTTCGAAAACCAGATTGGCGCGCGCGCGCGCTGAGCGCTGCGGCGGCGGCGGCGGCGGCGAGAGAGAAAACCAGAACTGGTCCGCTCACGGAAAAAGTGTAATTCACGCTGCTCCGATGCAGCTCATGCATAGGATGATGCACACACGGGGTGCAACGATGGGGTTCGCTCCGGCTTTTCATCGGAAGAGAGACAGAGAGAAAGGCGTAAGAAGCGCGTGTGCATACATACCGTGATGGCAGTACGTATGTACGTATATGTGTACAGCGTATGCGCGCGCGGCATAAGAAGAGGATGAGAGGATGAAAAAGTTTTTCAGAGCAGCGAGAACGAGACTGCGTGTGTATCTTTGTGGGTCGTCGGATGAGTTGAATGATTTTTGTTCGTCGAGGAGTTGTTTGGACTACTGCCGCTGCTGCGCTCGGCTGGAGCTATTCGAGCCATGTGACTCGAGAGAGCTGCGCGTATATAGCTGTATGTATATGTGTACGAGCAGGAGCGACCGGAGAGTTGAGAGAGGCGCGTATTATAAGATAGGAAATGGAAAAAAAGTCGGGGATAATGTATGAATGACCGACTGGCTTTTATGCACACGGACGGATAAATAATTCCAAAGCTCTCGTCCCGCGGCTAATCGTCGCGGCTCCTATATATGGAAGTATCATAAAAATCCCGGACGCAGGCGATCGCCTGTTAAAACTCCATAAAAGCTACACTCGCTCTCACTGCTGATCGAGCTCGCCGATCGAATTTTCGATAAAATTTAAACTAAAACGCGCGCGCTGGCGGGGCCTGTACACGCAGAGAAACAAGCCGCCACGTGCATAGACATATATACGTATACGCACGCGCGCGCGCGGCACCTACGTGAAATCGCCGGCGGTGCATTGAACCCGTTATAGATCAGTGCACAGTTATTGCGGCGCGAGTTGCATCGCGTGCGCGCGCGTGCGCCCGAGAATATGTGTGTTTTACGGTGATAAAGCGTATCAGTTGCATTGTGCACTACTACTACCCAGCACTATACGTACTACTAGTGTGCACACACTTATATGAACGTGCGCAGAGAGTCACGCAGGCGCTATACGCCCGGGCGGCACAAGGTGCAGCGCTCCGGTGTTTTTCTTTTCGTTTTTCGCGGCGGATATCATTATCCGCGAGCTCTCGGTATTATTTCTGACTATCTTGATTTTTCCTATACGTATGCACACTATACGAACTCTTTATACGGCTTGGGTACACGTACATATAGGAGAGCGTTTGTTGTTCCGCAAATGTTTATCGAGTTGCGTATATGTGTAATATACGCGTATGATAAAAAAATTTTCGTGAATGAGTATATTTGCATACGAAGCAAAAGGGAGAGAGGGAGAGAGAGAGAGAGAGACAGGGATATATATATACAGTTTTGAAACGGACAATCGGACCGTTATCGAGCCGCTCTCGCCGAGTTTATATGGTTAAGAATGAGAATTGCCTCGGGAGCTCTCGAGGCGCGCTTTTTTCTCCCGGCGATAAATTCGCGAAAGAACGTTGTTTATGATAAGATTAGCGGCTAGTTCCAAGTCGCTAATTAAGTAAAATGATATCGGGAGAAATTGTTGTCTCTATAATTCACTTTTATTTATGCCGTAGTACACGCGGGCCCCCTGTGCGTGTATAAGTACATAGGAAAGGATATTACACGGCGTTTCGCGAGCGCAATATAATAACACAGCCGATAAACGCGCGCGTATATATCTGCAGCGTATATACGAGAGCGCCGCAGAGCGAGATATATATATATGGATCACGCGTCGCCGAGGCGAATAATACTCGGCTCGGCGAGTAATTTAAAGAAAAGCAACAAAATATTTGTGTTGCGCCGCGCTGCTGCACCCGGAGCGACGTTATAATATCCAGCGATAATCGAGGCAACGCGCGCGTCAGGCCGACAAAATGACAAAATGCCGGAGCTGCAGCGGCGAGCTCGCTCCTGTATGCAGTGTGTATCCATTACAGCGCCGAGCCACGTGTAGCGCGTATGCACACATACCCACATCCGAATTCCAGAGTAATAACCCGAGAGAAAGAGATAGAGAGAGAGAGAGAGAGATCTCGCGCAGCTGATAACGCCCTACAGTGAGTGAGAGAGAGAGAAAGAGAAAACGAATAAAAAGCACAGCAGCTCTGTAAAAAGAGAGCCCCGATACACAAACACACACACGCGCGCACGCACGCATCCTCGTCTCTTTTTCATATTTCTGGGTTAACTATGCAAGCCTCCGCTTCTTCCGCCAACAGCTGATAAGTGGAACGAGCCTGTATACACCGTATACACGTGCGTGTACGTGCACTTGCCGCAACGCAACGCTTGTGCAGTGTGTGCGCGGGGGGCGGCGGTCAAGCATACACATCACACGCCTTATATAGCAGGAAAAAGCTTCGATGACGCTTTGAAAAAGAAGAGAAAAAAAGAAGAAAGGGAAAAAAGTGTCGGGGTGTGGTCCCACCCCCCCCCCCGCCCCCCGGCACCGGAGGAGGCCTCCCGAGACAGGAAAAAACTAAACGCTCGTTTCTCATACCGTCGACTTTTTTTCTGGAATCGCGCTGGACGTCTCTCCGCTAAGCGCATAATATGTGATCATCCCGGAATGATACATGCGACTTTGACGATTTATTGTTATGCAAAAATAGGCGGACATTCTTCGGCGATTAGCGCGCGCAGGTGTATTTTTTTTCGTCGCTGAATTATAGTTGTCTTTTCAATTTTGAAAAGCGCAAAGCGACGAGCGATACACGCGCGCTCTCCCGTCTCTTACGTATTGTCCGCCGGATGAGCCGTTTCCTGAAAAAATGTGTGGCACACGCGTGCAGTACATATTATTATATACACGAACAGGCCGGTTCGAAATCGTTCCAGAGCATTGTTTCCGGGTTTATTTTCGTTTCGAGAGCCTGATCCAGCTCTTTCCATAGAAACGCAGAAATGTAGAATATGCGGACATAAAAAATAATAAACCGCTTCGGCAGCGGAGGTTGCGGAGGTCTCTATACGCACGAAACGAAAACACGCCGTATAGACTGGAAAAGTCGAGTTCTCGGTGCTTTATAAACGGATACCATCCGCGGGCGAGCCACACAGCACCGCGCGATTGTGTGCCAACGCGAAAGTGTGTGCGCAAGTGCAGCAATATAAGCGCAAGTCATAGGTGTGTTATTCTGCCATTTCGGCCGAACGACGACTAGAAGGCATGTGTGTGTGTGTGTGTGTGCGGTGTATACATAGAAAGATACCTTTCGTTTCTTCGATTACTTTTCACTGGATTTCAGAGCCGCGACCACTTTTCCTCCGCGTATACTCGCAGTGTGCTGCACAAAAACTTTCATTTCAATCGTGCATTTTAAAGCAGTCGGTGCGGATACACTACTGCGCGCCGCTTTTAGAAGCTAAAAAAAGAAGGAAGCTGGAGAGAGAGAGAGAGATTAATTCAATTAAAACGCGTCGAATTTCTCGGCGAGCAGCATTTAACGATCGCCGATTAGATATATACTGCGCGAGCCAGCGAGCGAGCGCGTGTGCTGCAATTATTATTTTCTCCAGCCTTCAAAAACAAAAGGCATTCGAAAAGCAAAGGACTCGGTGTATGCGAGCAATGATAGATAGAGAGTGAGAGAGAGAGAGAGAGAGATTCAGGAGAGAAGCGGCTCCTCTACGAAGATCCGGTTCTTCTCTCCGCAGCTCCTCGGCCTCGTTCTCTCTATCTCTTTCTCGCTCGCTCGGTTTTAAAAAGAATTCTTTTAAAGGCCACGAGAGCGACGACGGCCGCCGCGCAGGAGGTTTAAAGCCGCTCGCGGGGAATGTCACATCGGCCATTCAAGTAAACGTGAATTATTATTGCCGCTCTGCAGTGCGTGCGACTGAGTGCCGCGCCGGAGATATAGAAATGGGATGAGATGAAAAGTCAGCTGTAGCCAGTGCTACTGCTACTACTGCTGCTGCGCTACTGCTACGTTGCTGGCCCCTTTTCAGCGCCTTTTTTTCTTCATCGCACAATGAGAGGTAATGACGAGGAGGGTACTTATTACACATATTGTGTCATCTGCCGAGAAAGAAGGAGAGAAAGGGAATGATTATATCTCCGAGTGCGTTTCGTGATAAGCCCAATTTCGAGCGGGAAAAAACTACCTGTTCTTTGTTATCGTCATTATCATGGTCTCATTGCTTAAACAGATATAAACGCACAGTCAAACTGAAGTGGAAATTCTACCGAGCAATAATGTTTATTGACAATCTGATCAATATTCTTGAAAGTTCACTCTGCAGTCTTCCGCAGATAATGGATTTCTTAGATAAACTTCAGTCAATACTCTGAGAGAGACGAGCTATATTTACGATCTCGATGAAGCCCTTCTGCAACAGCGATCTTCATAGACATGGAAAGACGAATATATACGTACGATTGAAAGGAAGAAACTCCGTGGACTCTCATTGATTTTTCGAGCCGAATGAACGAGCGAGTGAGAGGAGAGGGAGAGATACCAATCAAAGAACCGACTCTTTCAGACAGTCGCGTGTATATGCGTGTGTATACGTATATATACGTATATGTAATGCGTGTCTCATATGTGAAAAATGGCCTTGGGGCAAGAACAAGAGAGAGAATGAGTATCGATCAAACTCGCGAATTACGCTGTAGGTCGACCACCGCGACGCGCTCAATGGAAGCTTTCACGGAGAGCCGGGCAATAATAAAAAAAACCGGCTTTTTGTAATTGTAACGAGGTCTCTAATAATTGCTTTTTGTAGCAGCCAACCCACTACTGTGGGAGGGATATACATACTCGCGGGAATACCAAGCGATTTCGTAGCTGGACGATTTTTTTATTTTAATGTCCAGGCAACAGAATTCGGTCCTCGTTATATTCCACACGCGCCATGCGACCCGCGCGTGTACAAATTTATCTCGGGCAATGTAAATTGGGTGCAATTAATAATTGAACCTGGAGACTCTGCAGAGCTGCTGCTGCTGCAGTAGCTGTTCCAGGAAAGCAGCGACGGCACGACTTTTACCAAGGTTCGGTTAATCGTGTTCTACATAATTTTATCGATTTTCACGGGAAGGACTCTATGCGCGCACTGCAGGCTAATGATCCTGACTCACCTGTCTAACACCGAGAAAACGAGAGAGGGAGAGAATCGCGGTTAGACGCATTGTTCTCTAAACAAACGCAAATTGATGGCAATTTGTAAAGCTTAGGCGTAAAAATTAATCGAGTGTGAAAAGCAATTCTCATCTGCATTCGCGGATCAGCATATCCAACCGAGAGCTAGAGAGACAGAGATAGAGCACAGCAGCTCATTGAGTCACGCTGTTAAGAGCGCACAGAAGCAGCAGCAGCAACGGAGAACACAAACCGCGCCGTTCATCAAGCAGCAGCAGCAACAGCAGCAGCAACAGCGCTCCTGCGGCGCGCGCGCGCGCGGTTTATTTAAACGTCGCGTCCGCGTGTTTCTCGCTTTCAATCGAACACGTATCGGCGCGCGCAAAAACGCGCGGAGAAAAACCGGAGCAGCGAAGGCTGCATAGCCCTACATCGCGCCGCCGAGAGTAGGTCTCTCTCTCTCTCTCTCTCTCTCTTCTCGTGTGTATACACATAATGCATACATACAAAGCACGTAACATCGCAGAGCCGAGCGAGAGAGCATCTCTCCTCCTCCTCGCGTGTACTAGTCCTTGAGAGCTGCAGCGCAGCGCTAAACGCACGTTCTCATCGCTCGAAATGAAGAGCGGCGCGAGTGACGTGTCATCGTACATATATAGCGACTGCAATACACTACTCCTTCGCCCCGCCGGCGTGTGTTCATATATTGTCTCCGGCGAGAGAGACGCGCCGGGGAAGGCGAAAACTTCTTGTACACGTATTAAAGCGCAGTGGCGCGATGTAGACCGCAGTATATAGGCGATTGTGTTGCCGCTGCCTATTGGTTAATTGCCGCCGGTCTCCTCGAACAATGGGCTCTCTCCCTCTCCCTCCACTGTCTCACACTGGAAATATATATATAAATTAAATAATCCGATGGATGCACTTGTTGCTACCGCCGCAACAATCTATAGAGACTCTACTACGCGCTGAAACTCTTTGCACAATCCATTGTTGCCATAATCCGCTCGATCGAACGTTTAGAGAGCTATATAATGCGCGCGTGTGCTCGCGAGCTGCTTTGTTATTAATTGCCGAGTTTTTTCAGCAGCAAAAGAAGCAGCAGCAGCAGCAGCAGCAGCAGCCGAAGATGTAAATCGCCGTCTTATCGTTGTAGTCCCAACAAATTATGCAGGCTGATTGCGGCACGGGATGATCAATCTCGCATTCCTGTATACATGTGCAGTATATATATACACACGCGCAGATCAGCAGCAGCAGTAGCAGAGAGCCCATTCAGACGAGTCGAGTCTCTGATGCAATCGCTTATTTATGCCCTCGTCTTCCTTAAATTAAAGCCATTAAACACACGCAGATCGAATCTTGAGTCCTGCACTGCACACGGGCGGACTATATGCACACGGCTGGAGAAATGGTCGGGGCAGACGCAAGGGAGATTCGAGAGCCGCGTTTCCAAGTCTCTTCGGCTATCCGAACTGTGGTGGTGAAGAGAAAAAAAATATGTCGTGTGCAAGCCCCCCCTGTGGGCTGCATCTCCGAAGGTTAGCATCTGTGGCAGCTCTGCTGCGGACTCGCCTGCTCGCGTTGTCCGCGAAGTGACAGGCCTAATTTTTCGCTCTCTCGCGCTCTGACATGGTCCCTCTCCGCAAGCTACCCGTACAATATCCATATACCGACTGCGGCGATGCCTATATTTGCTTATCCTCCTTTCGCAGCCGCAGCGGCGGCGGCGGCGGCTTCCTTCCTCGAGAGAGTCAAAAAGACGAATTGAAAGAGAGAGCAGAGCGCTAAACAGCCCGAGGCTCTGCTGCGCCGCGCAGCTCACTGCATGCAGGGGACACTGGGTCAAAGCGGCGGCGACGCGCTGGTGCAACGCCCTAACCTTTCTTTTCGAGCTTCGCTCTACTCTCCTCGCTGCAGCAGCAGCGGCGGCAGCAGCTCGTTTTCCCTCTCCGTCGTCGTCTATCTACTCTCGGTATTTTTATCTTCCTCTCTCGCGCTCGTCGGCATATTCGCGCGCGCGCGCGCGCGTGTGTGTAAGCGTGTGCGACTGTCTGTGGCGCGAGAGCTGCGAGGAGGAAGGCGAGGCGAGGCGAGTCTCTCACTTTCTCCGATGCATCTCGCTGCGATGCTCGGGCGCGGAGAGTAATCGAGAGCTGGAATATATACGTGTACACCTACACACGTTTACGTGTATATTGAACGCGCGTGTGTGTGTGTGTACATAGTGTGACTCGATGTACCGACTGTGCGCGAGAGCAGCGCGCATTTGTACATTATGCGGGCGCTCGTAGCTTTAATTATCCGCTGATTTATTAATTAGTTTTTAATCGACGACCTATATTGCTGATATCTCGCTCCCCGCGAGAGCGGAGAGAGCGAGCGAGCTGCGAGCGAGCGAGCGAGAGAGATGCCTATCTTTAGAAGTTATAGCAGCGTGAGCGGCAGCCGCAGCAGCAGCAGCAGCAGCAGTGCCATTTTTTTTCCTCTACATTTCGAGCTCCGATGGCAAAAAAAGGTTTTATTTATCGGTAGTAAACGTTTTATCGTCGCCGGGTTGCTGCTGCTGCTGCTTTTTTTACACATCTAGGGGGAGAGAAGACGTACGGCGCCATCGGGCTCTTTAGCCCGTTTAATTGAGCAATCGCTTGAATTTAAACTGAGCTGCCGCGGTGATCGCGTCGCGAGCTATAAATTTTAGCATATTATAAAGTGGAACGGGACGGGCTCTGCTCTCGCCCGCGCGCGAGTATAAAGTAAATAACGATTATAAAGTTCTTGCGTATCTTCTTTCGAGGCGGCGCGCGAGAACGCAATCGCCGCGTGTCTGCAAATATATTTATATAAATAAATCCGCGCGACTACAGCCGCCGCCGCCGCCGCTGCGGCGTTTATCAGCAAGCGCTGCGACGGCTCTCTTTTTCTTCGTTTCGCCGCAGCAGAGCGCGAGCGCTATGCGCTGCACTTTATGCACTGCGCTCCTCTCCTCTCCGACGTTTATTCGAGATTTTCTTTTCGTTTTTCTTTTTACTTTTACGAGCTGCCGCCAACGCGCCTTACTTCGGAAGTCGCAAGTTCCACGCGTAGCCTTCGGCGAATCGGAAAATTAATACTCGACTTAATCCTCGACACTTGCCGCGGAAAGCGCTCTCGCGCGCGAGATAGCGATTTATGGAGTTCTCGCGAAGCGCAATCAGCGGCTAATTTTGCGCTTTATGTTTTCCTTCCCCTCCCCCTCTCTCGCCCGGCTGAAGTTACTTGCGCGGGCGCATAAATTTATTTTGAAAAGTCGAATCGCGAAGCAGTCGTCACCCTATTCGCGCACATGTAATCGCGCGCGCGCGCGCGAGAGAGAGTCCGATAAAAGTAAGCGAATATAGTGACGGTTCAGCAGCACTATAACTGCAATCGTGTCCCAACGTCATCCTCCCGAGGCAACGATATTTTATCGTCGCAGCTCGCAGAATGCAAACTTATAGTCGCCGGTATAATCCCTCTCTCTCTCTCTCATTTTCGCGCGCCAAGCAGGCCAGCGCAGTTAAACTCACCGATACGCGTCGTCTGCCCAGCAGTGCCCACGTTTGCGTATACGCAGTACATATAATGCATGCAAGGATGACTGCTGCTCTGGACCTGCCGCGCAATTCTCTCTCTACAATGCAACGCGCGGACAAATCGTCCGGAGATAACGAGAGCAACAGCCAGTAGTTCTTCGATAAATGTTTTTGCTCTCAGCGCGACGAGCGTGCGCAGTAGAGCGACCGCTTTCTAGAAACGATATATTTGCAAAGGAAACTGCAATGTCGTGTGGAAGAACGAGGAAACGGCTGCCGTTGCTGACGGACGCCTGTTTGCGTATAATACAGCGACGCTCGAGCTTCTGTATGTGTGTGTGTGTGTGTGTGTGTGTGTACGACTCGAAAAAAAAATATTAGAATGTACACACCTCGAGACTTGGGAGAACATAAATGCAGAGTCTTGAATAACCTTGAGTGTGGCAAAGCACTTACTCGTGGAAAAAAAAGAGCCAGAGCGTTTCGCTTTACCGCGCGGCGAGAGCCAAGTGTCGCGTGTCAGAGCACAGTCCGCTGCACAGGTGCGCCGCGTTATATACGGTCAATCGTATAGATATATATATATATACGCACACGGACGATATCACCTGGCGGCACACAATGAATCTGTCTCTCTGGCGGATGAACTTTCTCATCTTCGGGATGAGGAGCGACGCGCCGGCGACACACGACGATCATGTGATGCGTATAGCACGCGACCTGGAAAGTTTTCCGAGCAGTCGACGTCCGCATCCGCTGTGTGCTTCTCGAGAAAAGAAATCGCCGACGGATCGATTTATATATACACACAGATACAGAGGGGGAAAAAAGCGCGCGTATCGGTCTGGAATGAATTTTCACGCGCGTGGGTAGATGTATCGACGAACGCGATCGCGCGGCTGGCAAAAAGCCAAACGAGCATCAGTCCACTTAGAAAGCTTTTATCCCCGAAGGAGGTTAATCGCTCGAAAACGATTTCCTCCGACTGCCATGTATACAGCAGCATATACGTCTCTCCACCCATATCCTCGCGCGCGCGTGCGAAAAGTCCTAGACGTATTTCTTGTGCATACGGACGTACTGCCCGGCAATTTCACGACGGCTTTTCTAAACGGGAATCAAGAGAAAGAGAGAGAGAGAGAGAGAAAGAGGAAAGAGCTAAAAACGGCGCCGCGCGACACATCCGGTTCGGTTCAACACTCCAAGAGAGAAAGAGAGAGACTTGTCGTCGTCGCTACCATAAATCGACTACGACGCCGCATAGCCGAGATCCGAATCGCTAAAGGAGGCGTTTACCGGCTGATCCTCTTTTAAAGCCAGCGCTATTAAAGCTTTTTTTCCCGAACGATACACACGCGCGAGAGCTTGTACATATACACAGTCACACGCATATACACACACACACACACACAAACACATACACACACACGATCTGCGCCACGTGTACCGAGCCCGCGCACGCGGAAAAGTGGAAGAGAGGTATAATCGAGTTTTGCGAGCTTTCACTGAGAGCCGCCGCCGCCGCCGCCGTCGCTGCGCAGCATAGCGGGCAATCAAAACTTCTCTCTAGTGGAGAGGCCAGTTTTCACTGATAAGGCGAGTTGCAGTAGGTCTGCGGGTTGCAGTGAATGGCGCGACAGCCAAACCATCGGCCGATAGTCGTTACGTTTCTAATGCGCAATTTTTTTCCCCTATCGACGCCCGCGATTGATTTATTTTATTCGCCATGTTAATTAATTGCCTGATTAAGGCCTTACATACGTATAGCGATCTATGTCTCCCGATCTATGACTCAGAGCTTTTCTATTCTCTCCTTTTCTCTCCCTCTCTCTTTCAGCGGGCATGAAAATTTCGGATTACAATTCCTACTACAATAATTGCTCTCAATAGAGTGCAGAGTAATGAGTATATCGGCGTCGTAGAGCGAGTGCGCCAGCATAGGAAACGTGCGGAGAGACACGTCTCTCCGCATCGCGCCAGAGATAAATGTGAGAGATCAGGCGTTTATCGACGATACATTGTTCAATCGACGCTACTTCATTCAGCCTATTCTGCTGGTCGTGCGCAATTAAAGCGCGACGTAGAAGCCGCAACCGATTGGCCCAACGAACTGGGTTATGAAGTATAATTTCGAGGGCGAAAAAAATCGTTTGCTTCTGCACTGAATTGTTTTTTTATCGCGCGCGAGAAAGACTAGTTTGAGTTTAATAAAAACAATGATAATTTTCTTTCTTACTCAGCGCAGGGAAGGAAATGTATTTGAAAATTCGAATGGTTGAATTAGAATTTTACAAATTTAAAAAATTTGAATATATTCGGTGTAGCTTATTTCATAATTTTCAAATATGAAGTTTAAGAAATCCAAATAATTACTTTTTGATTCAGAAATTTTCAGAAAACCTAAACAAAGTAAAACATTGAGTATAGGAGTTTCAAGAAGTATAGGGAGAAACGAATGCGCAAGCTGCTGCCGTATTTCTTTTTTTAAGCTCGGCAAACTTCTTTCCAATACATAAACAGAAGAAATCGGCAAAGTTTCACCAGGTGCAAACTCCTCGTTTTCGAATGGTCGCGAAAAAGCGGAGCACCATGCCGTAAAGTGCGCCGCGGCTGTTGCATATACCCGATACGTCTTTTACGGCGATCTCTAAATCTCCAGATTAGGGTCTTGTACACGTTTGTTTTTCAAACTCGGCAGACTCGCTCGCGCAATGTAAATAGAAGAAAATTGGCAAAGTTTCGCCCGGCCGTACGTATTATACGTTTATATTTTCTTCGAGCGTTCGGTGAAAAAGCCATAACGTTAGCGTAACACACATTTCGCCAATAAAGAGAGTGTGAAGAAAAAATATAGAAACTCCCAAGCATAAACGTCTAATGGCTCTACTTTTTGCTTGTTATCTGGCGCTAAGCATCTGACTAACGCGAGAAATTATTCTGACCATCAATCAAAAAATTTTTCTAGATTACGATAGAACCTGTAGCATGGTGGGGCGCGCTGCGGAGAAAAAAGCCGAGTTGTTAACGGCATATTTGATCTGGCGAATGACATTAAGACAAAACAAAGATAAAGTGTTGACTTGGCTTTGTGGATCGGACGTTGTGAGTCATCGTAAAAGTGGTTGATTGCGCGAAAGGCAACACATGTACACCCGATCGCTTGGAAATCGTGGCAGTGATGCATATAACACAACCATTTTTTTTCCTCGCACCTGCGGCTTTATGTGCGTATAGTTGTATACGCGCTCGGGCCCGCGCGCCTTGTTACGTAAACTTATATATTATCCGAGCGATTATTCATATAATTCTTTTTTCGGGCGCCGATAACGCGCCCGCCTCTAATATTACCCGATGTATAAATAGAGAAATTCTCGCTGTATGATTTCGCGCGCTGTGTGTAATGTGTATGTACCAGATGCCGAGAGAGAGAGAGAGAGAGAGAGAGAGAGAGAGAGAGAGAGAGCTGAGGGAGAGAGGAAATTGATGGAGGAATTCAGGATTTAATAAAAGCGTGAACATACTACCCGCGCGTATATACAAAGCCAGCTACGATATATTCACGGATCTGATTAGCCTTATCGGCCCGCAGTCGGCGATTTAAAATTTCCAGCCGCTTTTAAATAATTACACCGACGCAGCAGCAGCGCGTTCGCAGTTGGGGAAATAGCGAGAAGCGATTAGCGTGAGTTTCGTAATTTAATTACTCTCTTCGGATTAGCCATTGTTTATGCGTCTACATAGGAAGGAGGGGAGGGGGGATGTATGTTTATATACATCTACAGACGCTTAAGTATCTTTCTCTCGTGTATATAACCGATGAAGCGTTGAAAAATTCCGAAACACACACAGAGCGAGCGCAGCGCATTTTCCATTGTGTAACAGTTATATTGCGTGCCTATCGCTAATTCGATCAAACGAATTTTATGTACGAGCGCGTATACGTATATATACACGCTTCAAAATTGTAAACGGCTATATCTCGTGCGAAAAATTACCGGCTCTATCGCGCTATCATCACCTGCGTACGCGAGTATCGAGAGTGATTGTGGCGAAATACACCTCACCTATCTCTCATTCTATCCGCGGCGCTCTCGAAATTTACTGGAATTTCTCGAAAGGGAAAAAAAACAATATATATACTATATACAAATTCGCCTTCCGCGTAATGTTGCGCGCGCGGACGCTCGTTAGGCAAGTTTCGTATAAATGCGTGCAAGAAAAAAAAACCCAGAAAAATTTCGTAAAACAGATGCTCCGCTGGGCAGAAATGTCAAGGCACATCCGTCTCCAAAAATCATCAGGCAACTATTTACGCTACACGGCAACAGCAGCAGCAGCAGCAGCAGCAGCGCGTCTCTCGCAATTATATATCTCCAACGACACATCTGTTTCTGAGAAACGCTGTATAGAAGAGTATAGCAGCGCAATATCGCCTCGCGGCCTCTATACAGCTCGCAATTGAAAATTAAAGCGGTCGCGGACTGCATTGAATGAAAAATAGCGAGGTAAACACACGTACATGCACACAATAGCGAGTGTACACATATATATATATCAAAGCTCTCGCGCGAGTAAAAGCAAATCCAAAGGCAAAGCGAAGCGCGTCGCGGCCGATCTAATCCCGCGCCGTGGATGAGAGACTCTCCGCAGCTGTTGAGAGTATATAACTCGCGGAGAAGGCGAGATTAGATGCCCGGGCACACAGAGACTTTATTGCAACGTAGTCGCGCGCTGCCGCAAAGGAGCGCGCATCGGAGTGCGCGCGGCAATATAGCTTCTCTCGTCGCGGCGTCTTCCGCAATATGGAAAGGGACTAGACGACGACGACGACGACGACGACGACGACGACGACGAAGACGACGAGAGAGTTTTATCGGGTTGAGAAGAGAGCTTGACGGGGACAGCGAACCGAGAGGCGATAAGAGCCTTGTGGTGAGATGCTGCCAGTGAGAGAGAGAGAGAGAGAGAGAGAGTCTCGAGAATGAGAGAAGCGGGAGATAGGACTGTGTGTGTGTGTATGCGTGCAGAGTGTGTGTAGGTACGTGCGGAGAGACGGAGACGAGTCTGGGGACATTTGTGATTCAGAGAATTATGAGCAGTCTTGCTCTCCTCTACGACGAGAGTCGAGAAGAAAGAGTACTGGGCATTTTTGCGTCTGGGGCTCGTCGCGCGCGTGTATTACCAGCTACTTTGCCTCGAAAAATATAATCCAATGTTTCACCCTCCGTCTCCAAATAAATTACCACGAGAGCAGCTCTTAAATCATCGCTCGAGAGTTTCATTACTCTCCGAATGCGCAACAACGGGTGATAATAACCAATTTTTTTTTATCCTCTTTACATCCGCGCGCGCACGGCAATTAAAGCTGGATCGAGAAAGAGAAAGAGAGGGAAGACGCGCTCGCGTTACGACGCTTTTTTCGCGAACATAGCGCGTGTCACGCTATACGTATATACTGTATACGTAATATATATATATTGCATAGTGGAGAACTACACGGTAGACACTCGTCTGCGCGCAAAACGAACGCGCGAATCTGCTGAATAATGCGACGCATGTATACGGCGCGCGTTTCCTTTCATTTCTCTCTCTCTCTCCTTCCCAAGCCAACGTGTGCGCTGCTGCAGTGTGTGCGCGGCAGCAGTATGCCAAAACTCGTCGGCCATATGCGCGCGCGTGCCGTTTTTGTCCCGGTGAAAATAAAAACCGATTAGGATTTCGCGCGTTCTCCTCGCGCATTGTTGTAGCTGTGTACACGTATACATGTGTAGTCTGACGATCGCTGATGTGTATTATACGCGACGTGCGATGGGAAAACGGGCAGAGTTGTATATATGTACCAGTAATCGGATATATCGGAGAGGGGCTATTATTTCGCACTGTATACTCTCGTTGCGCGACAATTAGGGACTAGTTGCGTCGAGGGGGGAGGGGAAAGGGTGGGACGCGCCATACGAGACACGGGGTACGTAAACAGACGATTTATATATCGGAGATCGTCTCTACTGTGCGGCAACGATTAATTGCGACGACGACGATCTCGGTGCGGCTCGCACGTCGGATCTATACGTTTTGTAAGCCTGCGCTTGTGAGCGCGCAGCTTGCTAATTAAGCGATGTGCATTGAAAATCCATTATTATACGAGGACAATGAGGCATATCGCAATGCGCGCGTATGGCTCTCGATATAAGGCTCGGTGAGATTAACATTTTCTCGGTGTATAATACACACAACACGCGCGCGGCTATTATAAAACCCGGGAATTCAAAGGATATTGCATTAAGCGGCTATTTAACACATTTTATTGCAAATAATTACCTCGCGATATGCCGAGAGCTTGAGGACTCTCGCCGTGCCGTATAAAGCCGCGTGTGTGTCGACGAGGCAGGAGAAAAACGTGCACACGCGCGCGCGCGCATTATCAAGCCGGCCCGTAAATATTTACAAGGCATAATAGAAACGTCTTATCAGCATCGACGAGCGTCACTCTCTGCAGTTTATAATAATAATAACAAGACTCGCGGCTCTTTCCAGCAATCGTAAATATCGAGTCGCACCTTGGCCAGAGCGAGCGGGAGAGAAAAGAATCGACGCGAGAGAGCCACATTGTACACCTCGTATAATATACAGAGAGAGAGAGAGAGAGAGAGAGAGAGAGAGAGAGAGAGACGCGGAGAGTTCTATACACACACCACGTGCGAGAAATTTTTCGCGCGCGACGCGAGTCCGCATAACTTGCAAAACGTATATACACCATTGAAACGTCAATATTTCAACACACAAGACAATTACGCTGACGTTAAAATCATCGTAAATACAGGAATAATCCTTTTGGAAGAGCATTGGACGTTTTATCTCCTCTCCGCGGCGCGCGACACGCATCGCAATCGATGAGAGTTTTGAAATTATTGAATGCTTATTGTTGATGCGCGGCAGTTTCCTCAGCCCCATAAGAGGCTGCAGAGAGAGAGAGAGAGACTCGGTGTCATTATTTCGAACAATCTCGTCGTCTCTCTCTCTCTCTCTCTCTCTCTCTCTCGCAATTACCTTGTTAAACACACACTAAAAGTAATCGTGTCTCGTTTTAATTCGCAAAAAATTGTGTATATAATCCCTGTATATATATACGCGTGTAGCAGTTAACACGTTTCTAAATAGAAAATTCCTCGGCTAATTTCAGAGAGCCGCTTCTGCGTCGAATTTTCCGTAGCAGCCGGCACACATGCTTTAAAATAGAAAGATCTCCCGGTATAGAGCGTCGATCGTACAACTATCGATTCGCTGGCTAATATATATATAGCAGCCAGAAAAGTTTGCTTACGCCTCGTATAATGTATCTCGCTCTCGCCAAAATCCACTGATCGCGAGAGCGAGAAGAAGCTGCGCAGCTCATTCCGACGCGCCGTCGCCGCCGTCGTCGTCCCAGAAATAGAAATGCACTTCCCAACAAAAATACCATAAATCCAACATCGCCGAGCACTATACTCGCCGGCATACAGTATATATACACTGCAGCACAGCAGCTCACATGACGCAGCTCATGCAAATAATACTCAGAGCCACCGCCCGCTCGCGTGCGCTGTACAGGCTGTATACAGATGCGAGTGTCTACCGCTGCGGCTGCTGCATCATCATCGTCGTCGTCGTCGTCACACCCAACAAGCCGATCATCGAGGCTCCCTTGGTATCCATCGGCATGTGAGTCCCGAGGAGGAGATTCCATCGGAAAGAGCGCGACGACGGCGTATACATACTTGCAACCCCCCGAGAGAGAGATCGATCGTTTCGAAAGAGAAGCTTACGTGCAGCATTCAGTAGAACGGCTCTGCGTACATACATATATGTACACACACACACACACACTCGCAATCTTTCATCGCAACGCGAGAGCCGCCGCCGCCGTTATGCCCGTAATTATTGGAAAATTCGTGCAGCGTGTGCGAGCGGGACGCGAAATTTCTTGCGCACATATGGGAGAGAGAGAGAGATTTCGTAACTATATCCCGCGCAACAGTTTTGTGAAAAGCATTTCGGCCAATTACCCACGTGTGTCCGTTTATACGTGTTAGCAGGTTAATGGTACGCCGCCGTGTGTGTCGCGCGCGCGCGAGAGAGAGAGAGAGAGAGAGAGACAAATTGCACGTCTCTTTGAACCCGTCGCCCGCGTGCGCGCGCGCGCGGAAGGTTAAGTATATTGAGGGTAAAATGCTGTAATTAAAGCAAAAAGCCGTCGAATTCGCGCGTGCACGACTTTTAACGAGAGCTCCGATTCGCAGTATATACGTAAGCGCGCGTGTTACGCGTATTTTATAACAGCGCGACGTGTGATGGAGAGCTGCGATCGGCCTGCAAATTTTTTACTGCGATTCTACGGCGATTCGCGTGAACATTATACAACTCCCGTCTCGAATGAATCATCGTCCGCGCTTGGGAAGAAGACAACGCGTGTGTACGTATGCTTTGAATTTTTCAGTCCTCTCTCTGGCTCTCGAGGTTGAAGCCATTACCGCCTCGCTGCAGCTTGCGCGCTCTGCGGTTACATAAAATCACCGCGCGCGACAAGAAACAATACACACGTATACAGGCCGCCAATTAAGGCTAAAGCGAAAGATCGGAAAGAGCTCATTCGCTATTCCGCAATGTGTGCATGCGGTGTGCGTCGGAGCTAATCCCTCGGCTAATCCTCTCTATCTCGTCCCCCTATATCTGTGCATATCGCGTAATTGCGTTTATCAAAGCGGTCTCGCAGCTCGAATTCAACGGTGCTCCCATCTGCGTGTAGAATACCTCTCCGACGAGAAGAAAAAAAATTCAGAGTCCCCGTCGAATCGCCAGGCGTCACACGCACCTCGTCGTATATGTACGCGAAAGGAGCGCGTGCACGTGCGCGCACGAAATTGACACGTCCGTATTATAGCGGCGTGAGCGACGCCGACGACGAAGACGACGAAGACACGTCGTCGCGGAGACAACGACGAGTCGAGGCTTCCATATATATCTCTCGCGAGCGATGAATCTCGGTCAGAGGCGCGCTGCTGCTTCGTCTACCTTTCACTATAAAGCTGACTCGGTGTATAATACGGCCTTTACCCATCGCGGATGTATATAATCGTGTATATACACGTGCATATATACCACACTGGATATATACCTCTGTATACCATATTCGAGACGACGCGAGGAGTTTCGTTATATGCGCGTCGAGGCTGTACAGCCAGCCTGTAAATTAGTCGCGGTTTTGAAAATTACAATAAAAGCTACTCGGCAGAGCTGCCGTTGGTTATTCGGAACGTATTTCCACAAGTTTTCCATGAGCGCCGCGCCGAGTTCGGGTCACACCAACGACGCGACGCGATGCATATATACGACCATAGACGAACGGAGAGGCGGGTCAACAAACTCGGGAAGGGACTATACGCAGAGATTGTGTAATGCGCGGAGCTACGCGCCGTTTCGACGAGAGATGCGGCTATTAAAAATGCTCCGCGTCTGTCTCTCTGCCTCGCTATCTCTCTCGCGCTGACGTTGAAATACAGGTCGTATTGACACTCGGTATGCTTAATGTGTGTCACGAGGAGACGCGGCGAGCTGGAATATGTGTACATTCAATTTTTGACTTCGCGCCCAGCTGTTAGAAATACACTTGTCTATATACTATCACAAATCGTTTTTACCTTACGGTCCGACGCTCGTGCGTTTCGAAGCCTAATGCGATCGTGCGTAAAAACCCACCTGAAACAAACGAGAGAATACAGAAATTAAGAAAAACATGGAATATCGATCGATCGATCGAGCGTATACATAAAACGCTGCGCTACTGCTGGCGCATACGTATAGATATATACATGTACAGATGTATACAGGGGGATATTGAGAGTGGCGCCGGGTTAGTGTGTATGCAAATATCGCGGCGAGTGCCGGTGCTTCGGCCTTGGAAGAACTGCCGCCGCCGCCGCCGCCGCCGCTCGTCTAGTCGAGAGAGCTCGAGAGTCTGCGCGAATATCCTGAATGCGCGAACAGCCAATCGATTAGTTCGGCGCCTGTAGGACCGATAAGACGCGTTGAATTATTGGTTATACCGATTTCTTCTCAGTTTTTTTCTCCCCCCCCCCCCTTCCCGCCCTCTTTCTCCTCGATACAGCTAAATTATGCGCATACGCGTATATTGTATACATTTTCCTACAGAGAAAAGAAGTGAGAGGACGACGACCCGCTAGTATATATAATGGACTCTCTCTCTCTCTCTCTCTCTCTCTCTCTCTCTCTCTCTCTCTCTTTCTCTCGCGGTAAAGAAAAGAATAGAACGACATCGCGGGCACGAGTGCGCTCTATATATCGAAATCTCGTGATCTCGATCTCGACAACAACAACGACGACTACGACGACGACAATTGCGTCTCCGACACGATCAGCGCAGTGCAGCGCGTACAGCACACGTATAACAATATAACGCATTCTACATGTACCGAGGAGATAGATCTCTCGAGCCTCGTGTAACAATCTTCTCGCATCGACGCCGTGCGCGCGGCCAATGCGATCGTCGAATAAGCCATATCCGATTTCACCTATTAAGCGGAGAGGCTATTAATTACTTTCGTTCGCCTCCTTTTTTTTCTTTCCTCCTCGCGCCGATCGCCGATATACGCCGAGAGCGCAGTAGCGCACGCGCGCATATCACACACTGCACACACACGTACAGACACGCGCGCCAAGGAAAAAAGGCATAAATCAGCGAAAGTCGATGGGGCGTGGGAAAAAAATTGCCGATATGGCCGCGCTCGTTATTTCGAAAAATGTTGCGAGGGAATCGGGGTCAGTGAATTTTGCTCTCTCCCAAAAGAGCTATACATGCCTGCAGTAAGTGTGTGTGTGTGTGCAAGAGAATCAAGTCGATCGGAAGCGACGTAAGTAGCTCGGGGCTGTTATACTGCGGACGACCTATTCAGCTTGCTTTCATGCATCACGGGATATCTCTCCTTTGCGTTTTCGAGAGAGTTAAATCTTTCTTCTGTCGCCCGACGACTCGCACGTCGCAGTATGCGTATATCTATACGTACGCGTATAATACTCGACGCTATGTATAGGCTCTATACGCGTTGTCGCGCGCGTATGTGCAGAACGAAAGAGAAAGAGAGAAAGAGAGTTTTTGTCTTTCGCTCTATGCTCGGTGACCTCGATATTTCGCGTCGACCAGTTTGATACGCCGCATTAGAAATAGAACTGGGAAACGTACGCGCGGCGGCGGCTCTCGCCTACTTGCTTTGTGTGTGTGTACACTCTCGGGTTGATCGTTATTTTATTCTTTTTTCCCTTCGCTTTTTTTTCTTTTTGCAGTAGATTAGTACAAATGCGATACTAATCGCATAAAGCCCGACTAAGCGCGCGCGCGTTATTTCACAACTGTCGCTCTGCGGCAGCTGATGGCCGTTAATGCGTGTAAATTGGTACGAAAAAAGAAACTAACCCACATATCGAATATCCTAATCTTCGATCGTTTGTACTTTCGACGCGCCTCTCGGAGTGAGTTTCACTCTGCTAAATGTATAAACGCGGCGCGCGAGGCTGCGATTCGAAGCAAGGCGATAAATCGAAGACGGAAAAGCCATTATTCGCGTAACGCATCAAGCTCGTTGCATAAAGCCCGGAGCTCTCCGAACGCACGTTTAATTTATCGAGTATACATTATACATCTATTATTAAAAAAAAATCATAATAATTTATTTTTCCGTTTGATTTCGCCGACTGTACTGCACAGCGCGCGTCTAGCGTATTATTGCGAGCTCCCCTGCACTCGCGGCGTCTCCCATTCCATTCCCTTTTTTTCTCACGTGACAGTAGCAGAACTCTCTCGCGACAATGGCCTAATAGGTTCACCGCGCGCACGCGCCCCGCGGGGCCCGGCTTTTCACGCCGCGGACCTCACGTGTGCAGTGTACGTATGCGTGCGCTATAATGTACTGTGCAGCGACGAGGCCGCAGAAAGAGAGACGAGAAGAGAAGGGAATAAAAAGAGACTCAATGTACTCTCGAGAGCAGCGCGCCGCATGAGAAGAGCTTTTGTGCGCGCAGCGCGGAACTCGCGAACTTTACGGCTGGCGATATGGGGTCTAACCGATGTTTTCGACTCAATGTGTCGGCCTAGGTAAATAGGCTGCCGCTCTCGGCTTTGTTTGTTTTTAATTCTAGCGAGCGTCAGTATATGTTATATACATCGAACTTTGCGGCGTATACGCATATATGCAGTTCGTAGACATATATTTTTAGTGTATTTCAAATCGACTCGATTCAATTGCGAGCGACGACGACGAACGCACTCGCGGCTGTGCGGTGTTCTCCACTTGGGAGTTTCTCTGCGTCTCGCTCAGGTACTTACAGACTTTATACGCATAAAGCAGCTCCTCGACTCCACTTCTCCTCGCGGCAACAAGAGAGTCTCGGGGTGAAAAGAAGTGGAGGGTCTGCAACCCTCACAAAGAGAAGCGGAAAGGAGGAAAGGCGAGAAGCTATGTACGTGGGAAGCTGCGAGAAAAATAAGAGCTGGAGCGAGAAAAAGAAAAGCGCTGCAGCACTCTTCGGTCAGCTCCGCGCAGCCGGTACAGTATATATATATATATATTTATTTTTTGTGGTTTATACGACTGCGCGTCCGCCAGGTGCAGCAGTCGCTCGTTATGTACGTATTTTTCAAGGGTTAAAGGGAAATCTCCGCGGATTTTTTCTCTCGGGTATTCCACGAAGCGTTTTGTACGCGCGCAGTGAAAATTCGTCACGCGCGTATCCCGCGAAAACGAGGGGAAAATCGTTGGTTATACATAGACGCGTGCATTAGGAAGAAGGAGGAAAGAAAAAAAAATTTGTGCCAGGGAAAGTTCCATAATGCAGAGGAGAGAATTAAGGTGGACGAACGCGGCACGCGCTCGCGCGCAGGCACACACACACACACACACATGACACGGCACGACGAGAGGAAGAGCGAGACAGTCATATTCATATAAAGCATTTTCATTTATATATACGAACGAGGGACTTTCTCGAGGTCACGAGGGTTAAGTCCTTCCTAGATATTTTAACGGAATGAGTCTGTGGTGTTATATACACGTGTATACAGTGTCTATAACTATGTATGAAGCGCGCACATATATACACGGAACGCCGGCGTTTTGTTTACGACACGAAATTGTGGGGCCTCGCCGAATGGAAATCTTCTAATTAAACGGATGTAATTGAATAGCGCCGACGAGGAGAAAGGGCTCTCTCTCTCTCTCGTTCGCCGGATTAGTAATTTTAGCTCCTACATTATATGCTCTTGCGTAATAATAGTTTTTCGCGAAAAATTGCTGCTGCTGCAAGACATGCGCAGCGACAATGGGACATCTCGCTTCCTTTATGACTCATTGTCTCTCTCGTAGTATTCGGGGAAGGGGTAGGGGGCAGGGACGTATCGAATATGATTCGATATGCGTCAGTTAACCGCTATTTAGTTAATTACACTGTGACACTTTCGATAGGCCGCAGTTTATAGTTTATCATTATCGCCGGCTGTATTCCAATGATTCACGACGAGCATCAGCCTCTTCAAACTCATTACGCAGAGTTTAGATTTTCGCTCGCGAATATACAATATCCATTCGCTATCTCGATTAAACGCGCTCGCGATCTATTCTTCCTCGGCGCGAGCGCACATCGCGTGTCATAAGCTTATATAGACGAGAGCGTCGAGCAAAAGCCATTTTCCGCTTTCGTATCAACATTCTGACCTTAGCCGCACAGCAGCGCGCGCGGCGAGTAAACGAATCCGGCGCCTCGCCACTCGGAGAGAATAGAATTGAACGGGCAACTTTACGTCGTCGGCTCAATTTACGAAATGCAGCTTTTATGCTCCATAAATAACAGTCGCGAGAGCCAATAGCTGCGTGTATACCTATATGCCGGCTATTCTCTCCCCTTCCTCCTCTCCTCGAGAGTCCATAGCCGTCCTTTAAGCTCGTATGGGTGATGCACTTTACGAGGCTGTGCGCAGCGCACGAGTGACTCATCCGATTCCCTCGAGTTTCGGGAACGTCTTTAATTGCGAGGCATGACGTTTCGGTTGTAAGCGCCCCGCGTCTTGCTGGCGCTCTCCTAATGCACTCGAGAACAAAGTTTTTCTCTCTAACTCGACGTCTAGAGTGTGTGTATCCGCTCGAGAGCGAAAGAGTCGGAGAAGAAAAGGATTTTAATATATTTAGAACGCTCGCGGCATTCGCACTCCATTAAAAACGACGCTCCGATATACTTGCGACACGCCAGTCTCAGGTATACTTGCACGAAAACGCTGAGTACTCTTTTTTTTCTCTCTCCCTCTTCGACGCGAGTATTGTGCACGCGCAAGACGCAGCCTCGAGATTCAGCCAGACGCATATAGACTCGGGAATAATCTACGGCCGCATAAATACACACGTCGGGCGCGCGCGCGCGCGAACGGAAAAAAGGAGCTCGCGCGCAAATTGCGGTACGACGTGCACCGCAACACAGATAGAGAGAGAGAAAGACGAAAAAAATAGCTGCGTAAGGAGAGAATGGGTATATACAGCGAGAAAAGATAGACAGACGAATGGCGAAAAAAGGGTCGTCGCCGTGCAATAATTATATTTGTACACAGCGAGAGGCGCACACGCGGAAGGTACAATGCGACGAGGCTTGCATATATAGAGAAAGAGAGAGAGGGAGAGAAAGAGAGTGAGAGAGCGAGTGAGCGAAATCGAGAAGCGCCGCGAGATTTATGTGTCGCGCTCTGCCGTATACGAAAGTCAGCTTCAGGTACCGGAGACCTGTTATGCTCGTCCTGTCCCTCCTTACGCGCAGGCCGCAGATATATACAGTGTACTCTCGTGAAAGGGCTGGCTTAGGATTAGTCATAAGAGAGCAGCAACAGCCGTGGGACACTCGCGAAACTTCGATGATACGTTCTTTTTTTTTCAAACTAACGGTCCTCACCAACTTATTGTTACATAACAGACGACCTTCCAACAATTAGTATGACGAAGTCGTACAGCACAACTCGCCGAACGGAATATCGTCCTCACTACAAATAGACAATTAAACGGACTTGCCAAAGGCGGCGTGGGGGGTCAACGTTGTTGCGCACCGGCGACGATTGCGTATGCCGGAAGGTTCGCGCATCTCTCTCCCTCTCACTCAAAACGGGCTTCCGCTCGATGCTTTTTTTCCCCCGACTGGCGCCACACGCTGCCTATTTGAATTATACGAGGCATAACGAGGAATCTGTATGAGCAACGCTGAATAGCGGTGAATAGTCGGCTGATGCGCGTATACTGTATACACGACACTGCGTGCCGAGATGTCGAAAGAAGTGAGAATTTTCGGTGCCGGAAATGTTTTTTGTCGGCGTCACTTTTCAATGGAAAAGCGAAATGATGAATTTCTCCGAGTGCGGCTTTGGAAATAATCCCCCGCATCTTGAGTGATCGCGCGCGAAGTCAGTCAATCGAGGACTTTTTGTTCCGATGGCTTTTCCGATTGGCCGTCCGCTTGAGCGCGTAATTTTCTATAAAATTAAGCAATATACGAAGTCGTTGCAAGTGTTTGAAGTAATTAAACACAAGGTTTCGTAATTCTATGAAATTTCGATTTATGAGTATCGCATTGCTGACATTCACAAGAGGGCATGTGAGAAAATTGGTCGACTGACGAGTCGTTTGACACTATCTACAAATAGTTGGCTGTTATGAAGCTATGTTTCCATTTCAAAGAAAAGTACATTTAAAATTAATTGATTGGTAATCTGTTTTTCAAGCCTCGAGAAACGTATGATTGAGAAAAGACAAAAACTGCAATGTAGGTACGAGGCTCACAATATAGAAAGACAGTGAAGTCTTCTACAGTTTCACAAACTATTACGCAGTTAATCGTCGCAGTATTGTTTCATCGATTTCGTCGAAGGCAGCGCGGACAAATCCTCCAGATGACCGATCACCGTCGTCCGCTGTGTACAATGTCTATACAAGGTGCATTGCATTGGCTTTACGTCACTTCACAATCGCAGTAATAAAACGAAAAAGAAAAAAAACATTGCACAATTCTCATTAAAAATTCGGCTCGTTCAATTACAAAACTAACACTCGGGCAGCTCTGAGTGTGTAAAACCCGGCGAAAAAAAAACGCCAGAAAAACATCAACAAATCGACGAGGGGGGCAAAACAAAAACACACGCCGCGCGTAGGCCCATCAAAATTCCTCAACCGCGCATACAACCAACACACTGTACAACGATCGATCACTCAAAACCTCCGTGTCATAATCCACCGGCTGTGTTACCTATAGACGCGTGTTTCGAGATAGATAAGTCAGGCGGAATCCCGTCTGCAGCGCGGCAGGCGAGACCGAACTTTCGTCGAAACCGCGGAATGGACGCCAGCAAAGCGGGTCAGGGCTCTGTTCACGGGCACATACAGGTTTCACGCTAAACAGACGTCTCCACTGCAAGAGACAATAAATCGATGTTCGCGTGTTTTGTTGCGGCGCGTCGATGCGCGCGTATTCGGAGACATCGTGCAGGTCTTCTGTTTTGGAGACTGAAAGACAGAAATGCGCATCGAGTATAATGAAAAATTAGCTGTCCGGTTGGGTCTTTTTATTGCGATCGATCGGGATGAGCGATTAAACAAATAATGAGAAAAAAATTGTGAATTTTGAACTGTACAACTGGAAGTACATCGGTAGATTTTTATTGGGCGTACCTCAGCAATTTGTCCATGTATTGTACATGTATACAGACTGAGTGGGACATTTTTTCGGAGCCTATAAGTACATTTCTGGTTCTCGGTGACACTGATTTAACCGCGTAAACGGTGTCCCGTTACAACAGAGTCCGCCCGCTTGCCACCGCCGCCGCCGCCGCCGCTGCTGTCACTAGCCCAGATACCGGATTACGGGGCTCGAATTGTCAATGGCACGTACGTGACTGGAACCCTTTCCCCCTTCGATGTCTCTCTTTCTCTCTCGTTCGTTCGTTCGTTCGTTCGCTCGCTCACTCGCTTGGAAATGAGACACACGACTTGTAAATACCTCTATATCTGTATATTATAATATACAGTATGCAGACTATATAGTATATATATATAGGTAGGGGCAGGCAACAAGATCGATTCTCGACCATCAGGCGCAGCGGAGCAGCAGCGAATGCGACCATTTACGGTCGTAATTTCGGAGCGATATTTGAGCCGTGCGCGTGTGCGCTTCGATGAGGTTTCTGTTTACGTTTCGATGATTATTCAAATTGTAGCGGCGTTCGGTAATGAATTTCGTAACGGGTCACCAAGAGGTATATATATCGAGGATTAACGGGACGATTTTAAGAAGAAGAAAAAGAAAAAAATGAGAGCTCTCTCTCTCTCTCTCTCTCTCTCTCTCCGCAGGTTGAGCGCATTAAAGTGTATCGCGCGCATATTCCGTGATTTATTATGAAAATGGAACATGACCCCGAGAGCCGCGGCTATCGCGCTCAAGATTTCCGCAGATTTTTCAGCTTATCCAGCAGATGGACAAGAATGAACGCCCGATAAGGAATGATTGTTTTGACTTCTTCTCAGGCGCGCTGCAGCGAGAGAGAGAGAGAGAGAGAGAGAGAGAGCGAGAGAGTGAACGGCGCAACGCGCGCGCTCGAGGAGCGCCGTTAATTAACATACGCATACGTATACCTATATACATATACACACTTATACAAGTGTTCATCCAGGCGCGTATCAATCAGATAATTCGCGTGTTATTTTCCCCGAGAGTCGTCCTCGACAAAGCACTCTGTTTATGTTTTGCTGTATGTACACAGTCGGTGTGCGCGACACCCGCGCGAAGCAATGGACTCGTCTCTCGCGGCGAATCGTCGAAAATTCGTGCGCTTCTCTCCTCCGCGCGCATTATCCCGGATAAAAGCGAAAAATCTGGAGAAAACACAAATGCGGAAATAATAATGAGAATATAATAATAAGCGAGCGAAATTGCAGGGCAATCATCTGCAGCACTATACTGCAAATAACTCTCTCTCTCTCGCTCAACCCTTTTCGGGGATCTGCCAAAACGGATTTACCGATGCTTTATTGCACCTTTTCACGGGATTCGCCATGCTGAGCGAGGCGGTTCTCGCTCCTCTCGAGAGGACCAGCTGCAGCACGGAATACCCATATAGTACGTACATATGTACACAGACACGGAGCAGTAGCGACGAACTGCTACCAACTAGGTCTCTACCCCCTTATATAGCTGCTGTGTGTGCCCGCGTGCTTATTTCCTGAGTCGTGCAGCAGTCGAGACGAGCCTCTCAGCTCAGCACTGTCTATATACACGTCGTTGCGCGAGGGGGAGGGGGGGGGGGGAGTTTAAATGGCAGCTATTGCCCGGGACGAGCCAAAACAAATGTAAATTTCCCGATGGCAGGCTGTTGTTGCGGCCGCAGATGCCACGCTATATAGCACTCGTCTCTCGGCTTGGAAAACAATTTTCTTTATCTCCGCGATAATGCACGGTCTCTATAGATAGATAAAATTGCGTTACGATGTAATACGTTCTTGATTTTGCAGGTTGCTCGGCTATAACTCGCGGGCGCGTTATATGGCGCGGCGCAGCAGCTGCTGCTGCTGCTCGTTATGTAAAAATAATGCTCGAAAATTACGTGCGGATTCAACACCTATACAGCGCTTTAATGCGCTTTCACCAAATTATGTAATGATATACGCGCGCGGCTTACGTTTTTCACGAAAATACATCGCGAGGAACAAAGAGAAAAAATTTTTCCTTTCCCGCACCAGAGCGCGCTCAGTCTGTATGCCGAGTTTATCACATTGGATTCTCTCTATCGCTTTTTTTCTCTCGCGTGTAGATGTGTGTGTAATGTGTATGCGTATATATATATAGCATACAACGTACTGGCTCCACTTCGCGAGCACTGCACTAAATGCAGATTTATCGGGTACTTTTTCGACTGCTAAACCTCTTCTCGGATAAACATGTATTTTTAGAATATTTCCTCTCCTGCCCGAGAGCGGTCGTTCGTCTTGATTTCGCCTCCTTCCTTTTTTCTCATTTCACGGACGAGCTGCAGCGCGGTAATTTTAATGTCTTTATGCGGCTGCAATCGGTTCATCATTCTTCTCTCTCTGTCTCTCGTTCTCTTTTTCGAGGGCGTCGCTCGTGTTTTTCTTTCGTATAAAAATATATCGCGGCAGAGTCCGCTTGAAAAAAAGCGCGTGAAAATACGCAAACAGTTGCGCTCGTATTCCACAGCTAGAAGATTGAGAAAGAAGGAGGGAAAAGAGAGCTCGTGACTGCCATGATAAATTGACTGTTGACTTTGGGATATACTGCGGATAATTTTTTCTTTTTCTTTTTTAGAAACTTTCTGTTTTTCCCTCTAGATTGTTTTGCGCCGTAAGTTCAAGAATAATATTTTCGCCGCATCTATTCTGAGTGGCGATAATTTTTTCTGCTTATACTGTATACAAGCTAAATATAAGTCTTCCACCGCGTATATTTGAAAATATCTTTTCTCTCTTGCGAGTGCGCGCGAACATGAAATCAGAACCGCGCAAATTCACGCGGACATACGAATTAGCTCTCTTTGAAATTCGCAAAGTCAAGCGGGTCGTTTCGGCGCTTATAAATCGCTATTCAAGACGTCGCACGCGTAGACGTCGTATATTTCAGCCGAAGGTTGAAAGGGTCTCGATCATCATACAAGTGAATATGAAGTTCTCACGTGTGTCAGTGAACGAAAAGCCTCACATCCGTGCGAATTCCAGCGCTTAGATGCTTATTGTTGTGAAAAAAAAACCCATAACCGCAAACAATGAGAAGCGACTCTTTCGACCTTCTGTATATATAAGCACTCTCCTCGCGAGGAGGCACAGACAACGAGGTTTGCTCGCGAAAAAAAACGATTTATTATCTTTCTATTCAGAATAGCGAGTATCGTCTCTCGCATATGCATGTGTGTAATTATATACGGTAGACTTTGGCCGAAGATTCTCTCTCTCTCTCTCTCTCTCTCTCTCTCTCTCGGCGTTGCATTCAATCTTATTTCTTGATAAAGTCGCTTCTTTCGAGCCAATATTCAATTGCATCATAACTGATTTATTATCAATAGACTCCTAGCGAGAGTATCACAGAAATCACAGTGTCTTTTCCTACGCTTGAATGATAATATTATTAATAGTATGTTATCAATGAAGAGTATTCGCCTCTGAGAATATATCGTAACGTCGTGAATAGAACGATCCTGTATGCAGTAGTTTCGCAATTTCTATGCGCTATAGCTAAATAATTATGCCACATTCACGAAGTATAGAAAAAAAGTCATTAAAAATACACCCATAATAAAAGTTCGATAACTTCTGCGATTCATCATTCGCGCGTATAACTTTCACGAAACGTTTATTGTCGCACCTTGACAATATAACGGTGGTGCAGCGTAAAAACGTTGAGAAGTCGGCGCTTAAATCAACCCGATTGAAAGTTATCGAGCCAATGAAATTGATCGCACATCGTGAGAATAGTTGTCTACGACTTCCTCGTAAATACTCGTTTGGAAAGCGGACAGCATCAAACTAACGACCATAGTCGTGTAAAATTAAAAGGAGGATCCTCCGTGGAAGTCTCGAAAAGCGCATAATGGTCGGCTTCGGAAAAGAAGTGAAAGAATTTTTCGAAAGTGAAAGACAGGCATGTAACGATGACTGTATACTCGCTAATCACGCCGCCCGCAGTGTATTATATACAGCCGAGTGTATAATCGTTTTGGAAATGAAAATTTCGGCGTAAACAGATGCTAAAGGGTTTTACCGACTGTCGTCGGGCCGTAAGTAAGTGTTAATAGAAAGTTAGTTTATTACCGAGAAACGAGGGAAGCCGCGTGCGGTTCGACGAACGCCCAGAGCGCGGCGGTTTGTTGTCCTTCGCTCAAGTTTTCTCGGAAAACGCGTACATATAACATCCTCTCGAGTTTGACATTTCACGCGTTTTCTGCGTTTTCTGCATAACTCGCTTATATCCCTCTCTGTTTATCTTTGCGATTCGCCACGCGAAACTCCAATGGGCTGGCCTATACGAGGAATAGCCGTGTGTACTCGCGACGATGGATATACTACATATATACACTCAGTGAGTATAGTATATATACATCGCGAGAGAGCGATAAACATATTAAATATGGTAAGACGGGTGACGCTTCATTGATCAAATATCGAGCAGACATGCGTGGCTGAAAAAAATGTCTTATCGGAATAATAGACTATAGAAAATCGTGTATTAGGACTTGTATATTTAAACTCTCGTCACTTCTCTTTTGTACATATACACAGACGCACGTATGCGGGACGGCCGATTTTCCGTGTTAAAGTCAGCCGCACATCCGACGAAATTCTTATGCCGCAGCGACACATGTACAGTACACCCTTGTTAAATATATTCTGCACATGTGACGGTCACATAAACCGATTACGACCGATCCGCATGTGCTCAGCTGGCGGCGACAACAGCCATTTTGGAACGTGGAACCTACGGCGAGGGCGCAAAAATTGTGTCGCCGACAGCTGAGCACATGCGGATCGGTCGTAATCGGTTTCCGTGACCGTCACATGTGCAGAATATATTTAACAAGGGTGTACATACATATCCACACACACTTGACGTGACAAATGCGTGTAGAAATTGAACGATACCTTGATTCATTTGGCTCGTTTGTCGCTCATCGCTAAAACACATTTCTCCCTTATTCATAACCTCTCTCTCTCTCTCTCTCTCTCTCTCCCTCTTTTGCTCCTTGCGAGACGGCGGAATTCATACGCGCTAAATGACAAAGCTGACCATCATCGAAGGCTATCGAAGAGGCGATAGGTATTCGCTTCTGTGGCACACGCACCTCTTTTTGCGAACTGCACTGTAGCGTGACATACTCGTATATATATGTGTATACCGGGAAAGAGACGCTCGACGCGAGAGAGAGAGAGAGAGAGAGAGAGAGAATTGCGCAGAATACCTGCGTCTCGATTACGCAGAAGCAGAGTAATTTCATGCATTAATAAAGTTACAATTACGACGTGTGAAGTATTAGGAAAAATGTCGCCCGATTAGATACACAGACGAGGAGAGCTGTGCACACACTGAGAAGATTGACGCAAAGCTGCTAGTATTACGTCGGACTCATTGTTTTGAGAATCTCGGAAGTGTGAGTCAACTTGGCGCGTGTGTGCTGCACGAATTTTCCCATCAGGTGCGTCTGCAGAATACACGCTCGGCTATACCTATACAAGAATGTATACAACGACGAGACTCAATGCTCTCCCGAATTAAAGAAGCTAATACTCATATCGCCGAGACAGATAAGCTTCAAAACAAACTTGTTTTTCAGCCATGTTTACTTCGGGCAAGCTGTTTCCATCACACGTGTATACCGCACTGTTTTGGTTGACCGAGCTTTCCTTCGAGCCGCCGCAAGGCTGCGCGTGCACGCGAGCGAGAAATTTATTGTGGAGAAGAGAGTCGGAAACGCGGCCGACATCCGGCCATTAAGAAATTCGTCAACACGGGGGGACACAAACCTCTGATTTTCGTCTCCTGCGGATCGAGCGGCGGTATCCTGGGGTGCAGTCCGGCGTTGGGCTTCTGCTGGCCGGGTTTCTTCAGGAGGACACCCACGACTTGCGGCGCCATCATCATTTCCCCGCTTCTGTCTTGCACCGCGCGGGCTACAATGCCGGCCGGCCCGCTGCTCCTCTACTCTTTCGCACACACTTGCTTCTCTCCGTGAATCTCTCTTCCCTCGAGCGAAGGGATCGATCTGGATTCGCGCAGTCGAGATTTCAACTGTTGCGCGGCGCTCGTCAACCCGCGACTACGTCACTGATACTCGGCACTACTTCACTCGCGGGCCGCATCGTTCTTGCTCTCTCGGTTCTCTTCTCTCTCTCTCTCTCTGTAATTCTTATAAGTAAGTATACACGGACACACGAACAGCCGCCGCGACTCTGCCGAACGCGCTGCAGAAAGAAAGGCGCACAGGAAAAGGATTGCGCGAACCGGCGCGTGTGGCACCGATATGTATATACTCTCTGCGCTTGGAAAACGCGAGAGAGCGACTGTCGTCGGTATAGGTTTATAACCTCACATCTCGCTGCGGTGTGTGTTATAATCGAGAAAGCCGGTTGCCTGTCTCTCGTATGGGCATGCACGTATACACACACAGATATACAGAGGACACTGCGCTATGTGGACGAAGAGGCGAGATAGAAAGTGATACAGTCTCCGCGTCCGAAGAGGCGCGCGTTCGCCGAGCAACTGAGTTGTATACCGAGTAGCGGCTAGCGGCTGCAAAGGCGCTTTCGGCCGCCCCTCTCTCGCCTGCCGTTGCCGCTTCCCCTACCTCGCGCTCGACTCTGTTATGTATATATGTATACTGCAGCCGCGTTGGACGATGCCGCGGCTCGCTGCGCGCTGCAGCAGCGACGACGTGCTCTGTTCGCGCAACCCCCGGCTGCGTGTAATGCGTAAGTATGCGTACTATTTACTCACCCGGTCCTCGATAGATTGCTAAATCTCAAATGCGGATACCTATACTTTTACGGGAGCATCTTTTCGCGCGGTGGACCGCGGTGAACTTGTTGGACGTTAATTGCCGCTGCGTGCAGTGGAAGGACAAAGAGGTCAGATGGATTTCGACTTTCATCGATTCGTGGAACGCGCGCTTAGGGTGAGTGTCTACTTTCCTCCTGCATTTCCTTAAATACTTTTCTAGCTGCGGAGAAACGCTGATGGGACGTTTTACTGTAAAGCGTGTAGGTGCAATGTTTACGTATACTTTCAAATCCTAACCTCAAATACAGGGCTGCGCAGACTATTAGAATTGATAGTAGGATATTAGTCCGCATTTCCCGTAAGATTTATAAAACGAATAGGTAATTCATTACGCGCACGTAAAGGCAGTGCGTTTGCAAAGATTTAGCATAAATTACCAACGAGCTCACGCGGAAAGGATAGGAATTTTGCGAAATCCGATAAGCGCCGCAAGTGTGCCACACAGACACACACAATAATCGATCGGGTTAATTTTAACGGAGTTAAGAAGCACTGCTCCCACGATCTGCAAATAATCGCGGCGAACATAGGCGCACGAACGGTATTTTCATTAAACACACCTTTTGCAACCCTATAGCAATAGTCTCAACTAATGCACGCGCGCGGAGAAATACGGAGAGAGAATGAGAAATGCATGCGAGTATATATAAGTACGTTCCAAACCACAAAACCATCGCAGCGATATACTCATAACTAATTCGCTCGTCACGTCAAACCCCCGCGATTTCTAAAGCCATTCAAGCGATTCCCTCTGAGCGCACAAAACCCTTTCCCCGATCGCATACATACCTATGAACCACACGTAAAGGTGTGTATGTGCGGCTCGCCGTGTGTGTGCAATATATAGACACGCGGCCTGGCATATAGCGAGCAGCGCAGCCTCTCTCATCGCGCTGCTGCACAAACCGAATCCAAGTGTCCCTCGGTCTTTTTGTGTTTTCTTCTCGCTTATCTCGCCTCTTTGTCACCGTGCACGGGCGAGAGAGCATATATATATACACAAATACGCAGCGCACTTCACTCTCGACCGCACGACCGCATGTGTCGGTTTTGCAATCAACGTATAGCCCCTTTCGAAAATAGCAGAAATATAACCCTTCGCACGCCCAGCGCGGTGCACATATACATGCGAATGTACAGTCTACACTCGCCTGTATACACGGACACTTGGCTTTTCTCGGTAATACGCGCGGGTCTATATGCGTCCGGGCGCGCGCGCTCGGAATTGGACCGCGAGAACGAGCGAGTGTCATTTTTACACACATATACTGCACAGACTCTTGATGAGTCTCACGTGTTGTCGCGGGGTGCTCTCGCGCTCGCTCGAGGAAATTAATTAGCGCGTTCGGCTTTCGATGTACGTATATTGCGTATAGCGAGTATACGTCTGAGGCCACGCGCTCGTAGAGAAATACTTGCACATGGAAACCCAGAAAGAAGGAGAGCCGAGTCCGCCTGCTCGCGAAATCCTACATGTATTTTTAATCGCGCTCGCCAAACGGACGTTTTCTCGCGGTACATAATGCGGCGCGCACATCTGGCGAATATGCATCAGACGAAATCCCGGGAAAGGTACGTATTAAGTGGCGGTACTGCAGTCCCGCTTTACTGCCTCTAAAGCAACGCGATATAGACGGACTTGGTATATAGTTGAAGTAAGTATATGTATATATGTATAAGAATGGCACACGGGGGGCGTAGCGCTGCGCGCCGGACTTTCTTCCGCTTTTTTGTCGTTTCATACTTGTATTTATATGTACGTTAGAGCGGAGAAAGAAAACGCGCGCCGAGGCGCGGGGGAAACGACACGAGAGAGCTCATTTTCGACGGGTATACGGAGGATCAACGACCGCGGGACTGTCGCCAAAAGGTGCGCAAATATTCCAACTGTCGTTATGTTCGCGGAAAGATTTATATTGGCAAGATGCGTCGTGAGAAGTGCTAATTTTTCTTCCTCTCGTGGGCCTCCGCGCTTCCACACGAATTTTTATTGAATTTGGTTATATTTAATTCTTGTATGCTGTACAGTGTAACGATCCTCAGCTACCCGTCGACATGGAAAGTCGAGCCGTTGGATGTTAAGTGTACTGTACGATTTGTAAAAAGTTCTTTGTAAAGAAGCCAAAAGCAGTGCACATTTACGTTAGCAAATGCGTTTGTGCCGCAGAAAAAAAGTCGATATAATTATCGAAGTCGAGAGTGGATCGATAGTCTGCTTTATTCTTATCCTTTCTTTCTTTATTGATCGACCTATTTCGAGAAGCAAGCGGAAACGGTGTAGAAGTATTATTGTATATTCATCATGAAAATCTTTTCAAATTACTCACAATACATATAAATTTAGACAAAAGAACTCGCGTATTCAGCACGCTGTCCTATCCTAGCACAGATACACACGCGCCGTATTATAATACTTTAATAATCTGTCATACAATAAATAAAACGAGTCATACGCGCATTTAGATCGGTCGCGTCGATAAACGCTCAAGATATTGAAAAATCATTTCGAGTACATAATGCACAATACGAAATGGAGCACGAGCTAAATGTAGATAAAACTGTACGTTCTACATTACACCCTTTAATCATCGCGAACGTCACTAATTCACCTCAGCTCTGTGTGTATCGGAGTCAAACGCAATGCATATATAGTTCTGTGTAGACAATTGCGCACACACACATGCAGGACGCAAAGGGGAAATAACCAGAGCAAAGGAATGATAACGATATAAGTAACTCTCAAGACATATCATTCCATCCCCACCCAATAAGCGTCTCTAAAATTTCATCAATCCAACACCCCGCGAATTCCGCTCTCATACCGGCGTTCAGCGTATCAGATTATGATCCGATGTAACACCCGAGAGTCCGGCTCTGAAATATCCCTCTGCCCCGGCCACCCAACAATGCGCAACTCTCCTATTTATCTATCGAAAGAACGCGCAGCATTCAACGCGCGCGCGAATATAACGATCGATTACAATCGTCTTGCGCATATTGTATAGATATTCGAACTCGCCGCGCGCTCGCATATAAATAAACGACGTGTCGTCGCCTATATATAACATTACATATACTATAGACGCGCGCAAATTCGCATTCAGTTCGGCGAGTGTCGTTCTAAAATACGTACATATCGTGGCAAACGAGAAATGATCGAGTGAGCGCAGTATTTCCAGGCTTCCGGTGCGGAAGAAAAATGACCGGCTGGGCAGCCTGATAAAACGTAATACCGCCTGATAAGCGAGTTGCGTGGCTTTAGCTGGAAAATGATGTACCCTCCCACAAATATATATTGCCCAATCCGTCGTCGAGTCCGATCGAGCGCTGGGATAGAATGCCGATCTGGTTAATCGGATTATACGTCGATCGAACGGGTTTAAGCGCAGTTATGATAATATAAGCAGATGGGGCAGTATTTTAACGGAATAGATTTTCCGCGAGAATAATAATGGAAAATTTGTACGCGCAGCCATTTACGAAACTGCCTCGTTGGGTGCAGATGTGATATTTCATCGAAAATTCTGGCAAATCCACCTCTGATGCATAAAAAAAACTCCCCTTTCCTCGTAATATGTATGTGTGCTTACAAAAGGGAGGGGGGAATACGCGACACACATATATATAACGCGAGCGACGAAAAACGAGACTGTACCGTGCGCAAATACGACCCTCTGGGCTTTTTCGGCAGCTCGGAAATAGGCCAGCAGCAACGGGTCGATGCACCGGAGCGAATCCTTTTTTCTTTTTTTTTCTGGTTGGCAGCAGCTCTCGCCCGCTCAATCCTTTGTGCCGCATTATACGGACTTCCCCTCCACCGCATGTGTGTGTACTGTGTATATATATACCCAGACGAGCGAGGCCTTTTCCCGGAGGAAATTTCAGCGAGTCTCATTGTTCCCTCAGATTTTTCCCAGCTTTCCTTGCGCCGATGGCTAATGTCGGTTGGGATTTCAGATCTCGGCGAGATTTTGTGATTCGAGGGACGACGAGATCGATACTCGTTAGAGGAGTGTATATATAGTATTCTCGATGTATGGGAGGTAATGCGGCGCGGATTGGTTACGTGCATTATAAGGATAATTCGTAAGCTGATTAGTATCAGACACCGCCAAACCGATATCGAACGAAAATTCCCTCTCGCAGATCGATATATTACTTATCCCACGGAGAGTTTTGTAACTTTGTTACAGTATATATATCTTGCCGAATGGCCATAGAATTGATATGAATTTTTTACGGGCCGTAGAAAATACGAGGGAATATATATAATTCGCGCGAGCGAATTGATTTCCAATCGAGTGTGCGCGCGCGCGCGCGCTTCGTCTGTGTGTAGTGTATGTATATATATTTCAGCTTTTAACGTGCTTTATATACGTATATATTATATCCTTAATGGATTTAGCCGCGCGCGAGAGAAAATATAATCAAGCGCGCGCGGCGGGGACCGCGCGCTGCAGCGACAGGAAATCCGCGAGCTGATAAATATAAATCTTTGATAAGTTATACACCGGAAACCGCCTCGCTCTCGCCTATTGAATTGCGCTATTGGCTTTTGGCGTCCACGTAAAAGTCGCTATAATTACACGTATGCGTTAATGTATTTTGAAAGAAACGCGGGATACATAATGTTCGCTGAATCGCGCGGCTGCGCTATTTCAAAGATTAGTGCATGTATACGCGCGAGAGCAAAAGCGCGAGAGAGGTATACTCACGCGTATAAATCACTTTTCGTATGTGGACTCAAAAATCGGTGGCTCTATTCTATGCGCAAGGCTGTACAGCGAGCGAGACAGACGCATACGTTATGCATATATATATAGATGCGAACACATGTGCGCGATATACGCAATCGCTCGTCGCTCGCTAATTTATCGTAAAAGTTAATCGCTTTCCGCGAGCGCGCTCCGGCGACGAGCATCGTAAACCGCGAGCTAGCTGAATCATTATGTTCTCGAGCCACTGTTTCTGAAGGAAAAATCTTTGCCGTAAATTATGATTCTCTATGGGGTCCTTTTATACGTATGCGCTTTTATCCCTGGCGGATTCCGATAAATAAATACCAAATTGATTTTCTAATTCACGATCCTTAGCATTTGATACGCTTTCCCATTACACACGACGACGCGAGAGAACCCCATTAATAAGATATGCGCACTGCTGGCACACAGCAATAAAAACCTATAATCTGCTGAGAAATCATCGAATAGCGTATGTGAATTAACTCAAATCGCTTATTATGTTAAGAGCTGTTTAAAGCAAGCGCTACTTTATGGGTATAACCTACTGTACGAAACTATGAGCGCCTTATTTTTCCGAGATTCCGTTTCGACTTTATGCTCGAACGCATGCGTAAACGAATGTATCACTGCAGTATATATAATGCATTATACGCAACGAAGAAAGACAATAGCAAAATTGAGCAAATTTTATCTTGAGAATATCCATACGCATCGTATGAGGTGAAAAGGAAGAGCCAGAACTCATAAGGAGTCCCAAAATACGCTCCAAAGTACACTCTTACACAGCGCTATATATCAATCGGAAGCAAACATTCATCTCGCAAAAAAACTAAGCTCACAAGGTATCGGCCGCACAAGCGCACAAACACGGCACACTAAGTACAAGAATGAAAAACGGCAGAGAGAGAGAGAGAGAGAGAGAGCCAGCTACATTCTCAAAATGGATGACCCAAAGGGATTCCCAGTACGCGATTTCTCAAATCGTCGTCGACCCGCCGCCTCGCCCGCTTCACGGACTTTTCTCTTTCTCTCCTCTCTCGCGAGGATAAATGAATCCGCGCGCGCAAATTTTTTTCCCCCTTGTCGCATCGCTTTTTTTATTTCTTCTCTCTTTTCGCGAAACAGGCATATTAGTCAGCGCGTGAGAGCGCGCAATTAAAGTGTCGCTGAACTCCGAGGCTGAGGATTTGACGCCAAGTACCTATACATAATGGTCGGTACAGTCTCGAAGGCGCTGTGCGCGCCGGAGAACGAGAAAAAAGCCGCGAGCTCGCGCGCGCGGCGGCGATCGTTATCGAGTCGCATAAAACTCGGCGAAACAGTCGTGAACTCTCCGCGCGCTGCTGTTCTATTGTACTTTTCGCGGCGCGTTCGATATAGACTCCTTTGCCGCGCTTGTGTTTTTCGAAATATCTAAATAAAAGTCAAAGTCGGAGACGCGCGCGTTATTTGCGAGAGCGACGCGACCGTTTGGAGAGATGGGACTCGTGCATTAAACGCAAGTGTATATTTATTTTACTTTTCGCTTTTGTATTCCTGCTCCTCCGTTGTGTTGTGTAAGACACGACGCGTGAAACTGCGCGAGAGAAAAATTTGAGGTTGAAAATTTTCGACTGGCTGGAAAAAGAGTAAGTGCGAGGAGTACATACGACGACGTATATTTACATCGTCGGCAGCTGTTATGACTGTTTTTTTAAAAATCGATTGTCAAACTTTAATGGCCGTGCTGCTCCCGGAAAAGTTTCCTAAAAATTCGTCGATGATGGACGTACTGAATTTCAGTCGTAAATTCCATCGAAAATTTCGTACATCAGGCACACAGGCCATCTGGAGTGAGAGAGCCGCAGCCGCCACCGCGCGATAAATCCAGCGTGAAACTGCAAGCGCAGCTCGCGAACCAAACTACAGAGTGTCAGTGCATATATATACACGTATAACTATATAGTATATACACATAGCGCCGCGTCACGAGAATCGCGAGTATATAACGTTCGCGCGTACTTTTACTTTCACTGTTAAGGAAACGCACGTTGCCACTGCAGCAGCGCCGCGCCGTATATCTATATACAATACACGCTGTACACAATATATATATAGATGTACATACATATAAAGAGCAGGCTTGATACAGCGGCGGCGCACCGGTCACGGCACGACAGCTTTGTGGATCAATTATGAAGCGGACCGCGAGTGCGCGCGACCGGTCATTAATAATTTTGAAATCGCCGCTCTTATCACACTTGCGGCTCTCCGTGTCTCTCTTTCTCCTTCGAATACAACCGCTGCGCGCGACGCTTATTTCCACCAGAAGCTGCGCGCGGCGCAGACGGCAAAGTGCGCGACGAATTAACGGGTAGACTGTACACATTGCACACGTACGTATGCATTGCATATATTGCATGTGTGCAGTGTATATAGGTGTGCAATCGTAAGTGCGCCGCCTATATAATAGTGGAGCATCTGTTTGGATGAGCGCGGCGGCTGCGCGCCGCTCTACTGCTGCTGCTGCTGCTGCTGCTGCTGCTGCTGCTGCCGAGCGCAGTAGTGTGCAGAAGGTGAAGGACCTTGATTGAAGTCGCGCGCGAGCGAATAGCGCGACGGCGGGGCAGACTGCTGGTCTCGCTGCGGATTGTTTTGCTCGTTTTGCACGTATATAAGCGAGCCGCGCGGCTGCGCGCTCTTGAGGAGCAGTCTTTTTGTTTGGCTTATTTCCATTGCCCCCGCGCGCCTATGTGCGCAGCAGTGTGCTCTCTTTTCGGCCCGTCTGCAGCGAGCGAGAGAGGCTGGCTTATATGTACGATCGCGATTCGTCTCGTCGCCCGTGCCGCGCTGCTTTATTATTATTTCTTCATTTTTCTTCTTAGCGTGTCTCTCGATCTCTTTCGCTTGGATATTTTGTCTCGCGCGACGATTGAGAATTAAGAAGAAGCAATTTCTTTTTACCAATTGATTTTCATTATGGGACTCGTGTCTGTCATTTTCACTATCTGTCGGCGGAAAATCGATGGCGTCTGCAGGGCAGAATTGTTAGTTGAAATTTTTGAATAGTTATGTATGGTATGGGATAACGTAACAGAAATTACGCAAGTATATCAGGAATTTTGGGCGCTGTAGGTTATATAATTTTTAATTTTTTTTCGATATTCAAACCGTGAAAGATTGTCCATTGATTGATTTCTTGAAGAACAGAGTTGCGTCCTTGAATTGTAAGTATTCCCGTTTGTGAGTTAGTTCAAAGCTAGTACTTACCAGTTTTTTTATCTTTAAAAGTTCAAAAGAAATGGTTGTCTGGAACAGATTCTGATACATCGATGTTATTTAAATTTATTGAAAAGAAAAATAGATGAATGCATCTATATGTGTCATGTAGGTACCCATGTAGAGATATACAATATAAATGTGTTCTAAAACACCGTATACTTTGATCGCGTCAAAAAATTGGTTCAGGTAGATTGGATGTTATTTACGAAAATAACCGGTTCTCCACCTTTTTCCAAACATTTATAACTTTTTAGCCGAATGGCCATTTATTGCGGTTCTTTTCCTAATTAAAGCTCTTTTCTTCTACTTTCTCTTTAGCTCGTTGTAATTCACATTTTATTATGTGATTAGCTGTATATATATATGCTTATCACTGAAAAAAAATTTTTTTAACGGTTCTGATAAGTATGCTGGGAAAATATTAGAATCTGTGTGTAGCTGTATATCCGTATGACAAAATGTTGATTACGGTAAAGACTCTCGGAAGAAAGTAGAAAAAAAACTTTCATTTCAGACAAAGATTGTGAAAACGACGGCTTGGCTGAGAAGTTACGAGCATTTTAATGAAAAGGAAAATCGCTTCATTTTGTAAAAATCAAGCTATTTCACGGAAATTTTCTCTTTTCTCTGAATTTACGAACGATCTTTGATTAACATAATTACCCACGAACGTTATATACGAATCGATCCTGTCGAAAATTTCACTTTTCCTGAACGCTATCGAAATTCGGTAAAAGTCCCCGTGTATACCAATAAAAATAAAGACAAGAAAAATGTCAAGCCACCGCCGTCTCGCCCTCCCCTACGCGCACCACAACTATATAATATCGTCTCGACCCAACAGCATTTTTAGTCCACCATTCGTTTCTAGATGAAGACCTCGTTCTCCGGGCTAAATTCAATAACAACACCGCGCGTCGTCCCCTAGAAGTGTATATCAACCGAAAAATCCCCCCCCCCCTCCCGCCGCTATGCACTCGATCGCTTTAGTGCGCTCTGAAGGTGCTCCGACTACGACTTTTCTCCTTGGGTTGGCCCTAATGCATACCTGCTCGGGTATATATACTACATAATACGATGCAGCATCGCGCAGGTATACGACTCCGAAATATCGGACCCTGTCACGATCGCAATAAAGTTATATCCCCGTCGGTCTCTCTCCGTTGAGGGCCAAGTAGCTTTTACGATATCACGTGCCGTTCGAGGAGTATGCGCGCCGCTGCGAGAGCCGCAAGACGAAATGAAAACAAGCTTATAAACGCGCGAGCGCAGCCCGAGCCGGTCGAAATTTCAGGGATTAACGCTGGGAATTTCAGGCGCGGCGACGACGGTGAATCGTAAAACGCCGCGCGCATAAGGTCTGCATTGCCTCTTTCAAGTGCGCGCAAGAGACAGAGAGCGAGAGAGCGAGAGAGAGAGAGAGAGAGAGCGCGCGCTAAGGTGAATGTACGAGTGATTTTTCCAAACGGCGCACAATCTGGTGTCAATCTGTTCTCGGTGAATGTATCAGAAATTGTAATTGTCGGTTGCGTTCGGGCGCTTTCATTTTTTGCTCGATACGCTTATATATACCTCTCTTGCGGCAGCTCTCGGCTCTATATATATGCCTATATATACACGCGTATTAATAATTCATGTATTTTATCGTTTTTATTGTTGTTTCTGTCTGTGCGGAGCCATGTGTGTGTGTGTGTGTGTGTGTGTGTGTGTGTGTACTTTCGAATTCGCCGGTATAAACACGTGAGATGCGAGAGGAAAAGAATTATTATTGTAATATATATTTGAAGTGCGAAAACAACGCAAAAATCACGTCATTGTTCGAGACAATGAAAATTGGACAAAGCCATCATATAGCGCCTAATCACGATACGAGAGATGAGTATCGCGATCGTCGCATATAGTTAGACGCGAGCGACTAATATTCCAGGGAAGCTCGTTAAAATTTCTAAAAATGACGCACACGAATAGCTGGCGAGTTTTCAGGGATCTCTTTTGCTCTCATTATAGCGCACAGTAAAAATTTTTCGCTGCCAGAGTACTGCTGCTGCTGCTGCTTCTTCTGCACAGACGCATTTCCGACCGAGTGAATCACTTCCAGTGCAGAGTGAGTGAGAGAGAGAGAGAGAGAGAGAGAGAGAGAGAGAGAGAGAGAATAAAGTGCCTTATGTATAATAGATGCGCTATCTCTTTGTTGTCTAGCGAGCCATTCATAACGCACGAAATAATTCATAGGTCAAAAATAAATATTCAAGCGCAATCACAATATTAATATACGCGCGCACGCGACGCGACTCGCTTTACTGGACACAAAGTATAATAAACGAGCGAATTAAACGTCTGTCGACATTCATTACAATTTGCATATACCTACTGTTTATTCACAATTAAAAATATTTTCAACTCGTTCGCGAGAGGCGAGTAGCGGCGGCTTTAGCGCTGGCGAACAATAAATTACCAAACGAAAATATTCCCTCGGCAACCGACGCAGACGCCAACTCGTAAACCGCCTCATTTCGAGAGCCAAGATCACATGGGCGCATACGTATAATACCCGCGGACGGGAGAGAGAGAAAAAAGAAGGAATTGCAATAAAGCCAGCATCCAGAGAAAGTCGAGTCTGTCTCTCTCTCTCTTTCTCTATCGCTTGCGCGCGCGCGCAGCACATTTTTCTACCAACGAGCCTCGATTTTTCCGTTCTCCGCGCGCACAGGCTCGTCTAGGCGCATTGTCCGCGCTCGCATAATCGCGTAGGATGCGCACTTTTCAAACCCATACCAGAGGATTACGCGACTCTATTCTGCTTTCACTAGATACACAATATACATGCGCTATGCGGGATGAGACTGACTACTACTGCGCTATACATGTGTGAGCGGTGTCTCTCCGTTGAGTCTATAAAACTGCGCCATCGTCGACGAGGCGCAAAGAATGAAGGAAAAAAAGAGAGAAAAAAAATAATGAAAAATAGAAGCTCGCGAGCGCATACTTGTCGGTATCTGCATAGATGCATATATACATGCGCGCACACGGGGACAATGCTGGACTCGAGATAGATAGAGAAAGAGTGTGAGAGAGAGAGAGAGAGAGAGAGAATCGATTGATGCAACGCGCGGAATTGAACATGCACGCGCGCGAAAATTTCTCCTTTTTGTCGGCGCTGCGCACAGGATCGCGTAACGCGCGCGCGAGCTCGCGGGCTTTATGATCGTTTAGCTCTGTATTAGGAATTCATTATGTAACGTATTAGAGTGAGAAATGTCCGAGCCAATGGGAGACGCGCGTATATTGGAGGCGATTGGAATCGGCTCTTTCGCAGATCGTAATTACGATCGCGAGTCAATTTGGTTTTCGAGATATATTTATGGTTTAAGTAAGTTATTATGTAGAGGCTCGATCGTTTGATTGCTTTTTTAATGTTTACAAATCTATCTTAGTCCGACGTGCGCGAGCCTGATTTCCATGTATGCTTTGAGGAACTAGTTAATATTTGTAAAAAATGATGATTCTAATTTGTAATAATGAGTTATTGCCGTTCGATCGTTTATCATTTTCGCCGAGACACGCAAATTGGTGAAAGTCTATGCGCGCTGCTGAGAAGTGACCAAAACGACTGTCTGTACACGCTTATAAATACAAAAAATCGTTGAGGACCCGGCGATTGTTTAACACTGCTGTTTCAAATTTTATTCTTACCTACACCAGATACGTAGGCGCAATTGTGTAGTTGCGCTGCCTCTCACTCGCCTTGTAAGGGGCAGCACTAGTCGCTCTCTATGGCGTCGATAAAGCAGTTTTCTAACCATTCTCTCTCTTTCTTTCTCTCTCGTTTGCCTTCGAAAACCGCCAGATGTCGCATGCACGTTCGAAAACGGAAAATCGTTCGTCTGCCGTTGGTGTGCAATGTATACGAGTATGGAGCTCAAGGGGGAATTTATCTAGCAATTTCCTGCCAAGCGCGAGCTGCGGAAGTCGCTCTATATTTCAGTCTAGCTGGTCTATCGAAAAACCATTTTGCCTAGCTGGTTCACGTAACTACGCTCCAAAGCTTGCAAAGTTGTGAATCAAAGGCCTAGAACCGTTTTTTATTGCTCGACGCCAAAATTCAACCCGCTGCTTTCGGTTTACTCACGAATATTATAGGGATGCATTTCGAAATGACTTTTTTTCTCCTTACCGAGAGGCCGCTCGCGAAAAATTTCTCTCGTATATACTCACGATAATGGAACATTCCACGAAAGCTCGTGCTAATATAGATTAACGACTCGCGCTACTGTACCGCCCATTAGCTGTCGGGAGGTACTTACCGTTTCGGCGGCAAATTTTCCTCAGTAAAGAGGGCCGCTGGAAAACTCACACCAACTTTCTGGGTTTAGAGAGACGGAGAATTGCACGCTTCGACTGCACAAATCTCGGAAGAGTTTCAAACAATTTTCACGTGAATATTTATAATAATTTTTTTACGGGCTGTAAAAATCCTTTTATTCATCATTGAAAGTAAAATAAATATATAGAAGAATAGTAAAATCTAATACCATAAAGATAGACTTATAGCTCTATTATGTACAATAAAAGCATTTTCTGCAAGTTAAAGTGTTTTAGATAGATATACATAATGCGCCAAAAAATGTATACAACATTAAATATAAAAGTCAGTGTAATACATGATAAAATTACACCACAAGAAATTGAGTATCACATTCATTTATTATCATGTAATATTTGATCAATGATTATAATTATAATGTCCTAAAATAATATAATGGCATACAGATCAAGAATAATTTACTTCAATCATCAGCATTTTATAAAGTATTACTATCTATACCTACCAATTTTTTTTTATTATAGAAACAGACGTAGAACTGAATTATTTAAAGAAAGAAAAGAATTGTAAATATAATTACGTTATCATGTTTAATTCAATGTCATATTCCATGAACTATTTGCTGGCTCTCCGATTGAAAAAAATAGATTTTTTTTTAAATGAGTAGATCTCTAACATTGCAACTATGAATTTTGCATATTTTTTACTACGAAATCTGCACACTTTCTATTATTAGAAAAAAACCATAAATATGGGCTGGTCAGCAGTTTAAAAAAATCAAAATCAAGATAATATTTAAAGACTTATTTTTTACGGATTTATAAGTATTCTGCTATTCTTATCTGAATATTGTTTACATATCATTTACTGATAAAGGTTTACCTATATAAGACGTTATAGTGTATAAAATTTTTTCAATACTACAGATGGAAAGAAATTAAAATGAACTGGGTAACTTTCTTCGTTTTCTTTGCTTTCTTGATCGGTAAGTATTTGACTTATTACGCAATGAAACTAATTGACATGTTTAAAAAATATTTATTACATAATATTATGTTGCATCATAATTTAAAATCTCCTTTAGAATTGTTATTATAATTACGTGATTATGATACGACGATATATTTATAAAACAAATATTCATGTATCATTCTTGAAAAAAAAATCATTGGAAAATATTCGGCCGTACTTTATAAAATCAGAACGATATAATAAATGTAAACGAATTGTACATCTCTAGTTCTAATATAGTTCTAATACATTCAATTAAAGTATACTCTATTAAAAGTAAATATTCACAGGAAATATTAGTGCCGCTATCAGACCAAGAATCGTAGGTGGCGAGGATACAGGATATCAGAAAGTTTCCGTACCAGGCATCTCTTCGTGCTCGAAATCGCCACTATTGTGGTGCTTGCATTATTAGTGATAAACACATCCTTACAGCTGCTCACTGCGTAACTCATAAAGAGGAATTTGTTAAACCCTACGACCGCGTAAGTGTGCATACCGGTACATCTAGCTCTACAGAGGCTGGAAATTCTCATCGCATCGAAAAGGTCGCAATTCATCCAGGATGGTACGGATGTGAAAGAAGTGGCTATGCCAACGATATTGCTGTAATTACAGTAGGATTTTTTTTAATTAAAAATAATTTATTTATACTTGGATTGTAATAATTATAAATTTTAAATAACTTTCTTTCATTCAATAACTGCCCTAATTATGCTTTTAGCTCGCATCTAGTATCACATTCGACACAAGACAGCAAAAGATTGATTTAATCAACTACCAAATCATCGGAGGTCGAAAAGCTAACATGACCGGTTGGGGTGTGACAGAATCGAGAGGTACAGATCCGTCAGTTCAGCTGAGGAAGTTAGAAACGACGATTTTAGAAACAGAGCAATGTGAACCGCATGTAGACATAACACTGCAGAGGACACAAATTTGCTGCTACCAAGGCAGGGGACGCGGAGCTTGCTTAGTAAATTATTATATTTATGAAAAATTTGCGTTTTAAAATTTATTTTATTAATTAAAATGAATTGTTTTACGAATTTTTAGGGTGACAGTGGTGGTCCTGTAGTCTACAATAATCAACTTGTTGGTATTGTTTCTATGGTGTCTGATGAAGACTGTGCCAAGGAATGCCTGATGTCTTATCAGATGTTTACGCTCACAGACAATTTATCAGAATGTCGATGGCTATTTAAGTAATTAAATCAGTAAAAAACTGTGTGCATGTTAAAAACAATTCGTTTTGTAACATTTTGGTTTTATCTCAACATATTAACTATACGGATTTTATGTAATAAATAAAAACCTTTATGGTAGATATTCATACAATATTTTAAAGTTATGTTTCTATAAAAGAAAAAGTACAACAACAGTTTGTATATATATAACACTGTTGACATATTTTTCAAACGTTATACGACACTACAAAAACAATTTTTATCATCATTATTAATTTTATCGAAGTGAACACTATTCAATAGTCGAACGTTATATTCATCAAACGAAATACCAGTGATGCTATTCTATATTTTTATGACTGCACAAAGCTCATGTAGAAAAAATATCTCCTTGCATATGTTACGAGGGATGCTGGACGTTCGCGAGCTAGCGTACGTAACATATACTTACTGTAGATACTTTGGCAAGCATCGCTAAAGATCACAATTATTCTTTATTAATTTTTTGAAAGTGCGGTGTATCATTTCAAACTCTGCAAAATGACTTGTTATTTTTGTTGATTCGCAAGAAAACAAGAATTGAGAAGGGTTTGCAAAACATTTAGTTACATGTAAGTGATTTAAGTACAATGTTAAGAGTTTTTCGGTTATTCTACAAGTGACAATAAAATACTCATAAAAATTTTAAAGTATTTTACTATAGTAATAGATACTATAAGTAAACAATGTTTCATTTGTTTCTGCAGCTCTAAAGTATTTTCTGTCTAATTAAAGTAATAATAATGTCAACAATATTTTACAAAAATATATTTTACACGTAAGTATTCAATATTCCATAGCGTTGTTCATTTCTTCATGATCGCTTCAATAAAGGCTTTGTGAGCATAGACGTTTGTATAGACTTCAGGCTCTCCTGTGGCACAACCTGTTTTAGCTATCCAAGATGCTATACCTACGAGTTGATCAGCATCGTCGACTAGAGGGCCACCACTGTCGCCCTAGGAAAACAACAATAAAAAATTTTTAGGATAAATTTGTAATCAATTGCAATAGTTCGAGTATCATCAATGGATTCAGTGACTTACAAAGCAAAATCCATGTCCTTTGCTGTGGTAGGCGCACAACTGATTCTTATGAATTTTTAAAGCCTGCTGTGGCTGACAGTCTGCGTGGTCAAGAAGTGTCATCTTCAATTTCTGCAACAGGAAACTAGGCTCCTGAGCTCTTTCCGAAAGAAACCCCCAACCGGTGAAGGTAGCGGTTGTACCGGTAACAACGTCATGGCTGGGTAGTTTGACTTTCTGCTGCCTCTCATTAAAACGGATTCCATCTATGAGCTAAAATCGTATCGTGTACTTTCATTACTTCAATTGCAAATTTATTAAAAATTCAAAGTATTTTTTAATTGACGGTTGGATAATTTTACGAGAGTTTTCGAATGTGCACAAACTTTAATTAAAATTTTAATGAACTAATAATCAAACACATTAATAATTATTCAAATTTGTTAAATCAACCTTTTATCATCTATAAAATTTGATTGGATACCCATTTCAACTCATTACTAAGATAAAAATTATATACCGTAATAACCGCAATGTCGTTAATATACGAATGCTTTAAAACTCCAGTATATTCTGGATGAATCGTGATCGACGCGATGCGTTGAACATTGGTGGTACTTGCAGAGCTTCTAGTACCAATAACGACGCTCACATCACGGTAAGGCGGAACGAATGACTTGATGTAATAAGTTATGCAGTGAGCGGCTGTTAGTACATGTTTGTCACCAATTATGCAACCACCGCAAATGTGTTTATCATCAATACGAAGCGATGCCTGATATGGAAATTCCTTGATATCAGCATCCTCGCCACCTATGATCCTTGGTCTGAGAGCGGCGCTGATACTTCCTGTAAATATTTGTTAAATGGATATAGATGATAATTTCTTAATTGATGTGGTTCGTATTATGATTAAAAATATTAGTAATCCAAGGAGTTAGAGATTTACTTATCTCTGCGAGTTACATAAAATTCTTGACCATTTTACAGAGTTTCGAGAACTTAATCCTCTTCAGGTCAGTCTCAATCACGTCAGACTGGTCGGTATAGAGTAAAATAATACAAGGAGTATTGGCGTCGAATATTTATTTTTTGATATGAATGATATTATTGCAGACTGATATATGTTAATAACAAGTTTTTAAGTGATGTTATGAACTCAGGTGTACAAGTTTATCTCTTTTATCACCTACCGATACGTAGAATTACAATTTTTTTACAAACTTACATAAATAAAAAAATTTTTGAATAATTGTGCCTATAACGCTCCATGTTTTAATAAATTTCTTGAGTACAAAAGTGAGAGACAAGGCTTTTTTCATATTTTATTATCACAGCGTAGATAAAAATCAACCAACCATCCTTTCTGGCAACGTTTCGTCCGTAGGTTCTAACCTTCTCAAACCAATGATTGATATATACAAATTTGCATCTTTAATACCAAACAAATCTGATTAAGAGGTCATAAACACCTCGTGTTAATCACATGTTTCTTTACTATGATGTGGTTCAGTATTAAAGAAATGTGTTGAACACACATTTCTATTTTAGCTATTGTATTGTACTTTTAATATAATACTGAAGAAACATGTGGTTGAGACGAGGTGCTTACAACTTCTTAATGAGAATGCTTTGGCATTAAAGATGTAAATTTATGTATTTAATAATTCGTCTGAGAGGGTCCGAAATCACGGAGACGATACGTTGCCAAAAAGTTGGTTTATTTTTATTTCCTTTGAATAAAAAGGAAAAAAGGGTTGGCTGTCACTTTTGTACCCAAGAAATTTTTTAAGAAATTTATTTCTTATATAGTATTTTAAATTTGTAAATTTAAGAATTTTGTAACATTATAGTAGAATAAAATACAAGTAGAATAAAATGCTGCCATAACTTGTTCGCTTACCGATGTAGAAAGCAAAGTAAACGAAGAAAATGACAGATTTCATCTTTGCAGCTACAGCATAACAAGAATGTATTACTAATTTCAATGTCTTATATATAGAAAATGCTATATCAGTAAATTATTTGTTTTTTTATTAAAGTATAATATTGATACTAATAGCGATAAGAGAAATATTATTTCATACAAGAATATCTGAGAAAATTACCATAAACCTGATAAGCCATTTGATTTAATGATAAAACATTTACGTCTTATTTCGTATCGTTATTTGCAAGTAACATATACATAAAGTGCTTTTCCTTTTTGAAGAGTAAATGCTATAAAAGTTATATAAGTTGTTGCTTCTTTAAACTGTTATTGAAATTAATTTTTCATCCGATAGCTCAAAAATTTCATTCACAATTCAGAATTTACGTAAACAATCTCCAAAGGCGTGGTGATTGTCCCCAAAATGTTTTTCTTATTTTTTAATTTTTTTGTCAAAAGGTTCTTCTGCTACAAAATAAAGCTACAGAATTTTTTATCAAAGAACTCGGTTCAAAGTCATATACGTATAACAAAACCAGGTTGTAAACTCGAGAATCGAAAAAAAACATGCGAAAAACATCTAAAAATATATTCCTATCTGTTTTCTCAGTTCTCTGCTCTTCTTACCAAAAAGCTTCGTCATATCCTCTTTCTCGCGGAACCAGCTCCCCGCCCACAAAGCTTCGAGCTCGAGCGAGCACTGAGTAATTACATCTCCCGCTTGGCCTGAATTTTTCATCGCAGTGCACATCTGCCATTCCTTGCCGTAAGCAACTCTTGATTAAATTAAGAGAACTCACTCGTTGTGTATACAGAGGCGCAGACGAGAAGCGCCGCTCCCCGGCTCGAGCAGCATCGTGCTCCTTTAAATAGCGCACCCAAAACTGTAATCAGGTAAAGTCTCTTCCTCTCTCTCACGTTCAAAAAGCAGGAGTGTAACCTATAAACCGGCGTTCCTTTTTAGAAAACCGCATCTCGGGAGAGCGGCTTTGAAGAAGTTGACGACTATCCACTCGACTCTCTTTTCAACCGCCGCCGCCGCCGTCGTTCCACTCGAGAAACGAGGCTGCGAGTACGTGCTTATTGCACGCCGCGTGAAATTCTCGGAAAATTTCAGAGCCCAGCCAAGGCTGTTCCGGCTGGAGATTAGAAGCCAGTGCTCCGGAGTCATTGCTTTTTGTTGCTAGGAAAAGAGAAAGAGAAAGAGAGAGAGAGAGAGACTGCGGGTGTATGGTCCTTGCAAAGCGTCGATTAGGTATCTATTGGACCCGCCACGCGCCCTCGAATGAAAGTTTAACGAACGGACTGTCGATCGAATTTCTATTGCGCTCTTAATAAAAGTTGCCCCGGACCCCATTTTGCCGGGAAATGTGTGCGCGCTGCTCCCACTCGTATGTATATGCACGCGCTTGATGCTACTTTGGAATGCTGTCCACTTGCGCGAGTTCCTTTCCAACTTGTCTCGTATATTTTCCGCGAGTCTGCTCGCGTAATGTAACTTTAAAGTTGGCGTGCCAAGCTCGTGTACTAACTTCGCGGGGGTGGGGGGAAGAGCGTCTTATTTGTAGTTTATCCGTCGACTTACGACTCGCGGAGCAGCCTTCGTCTCTCTATCGCTCTTTCCCGACGCATTTCAAAAATTAAATGGAGCTTATTCGTAGGAGCGCGATCGTTAATCGGACGCGTTGAGACCGCAGAGAGGCTGGAGAGGCCGACAGCAGCTGCATTCAAAGCTCCGGCTCGACATCCCCGATTTCGTGCGCGATCTTTCGAGGCGAACTGCTGCACGTGTCCGAGTAACTCGACGCGCTATGTACCGACCTGCCCACCGCCACCTGTCAGTTATATATACCTACACAGCGACCTGCTGGCTCATCCCGTCCATCAGCCGTTTTCCCCGTGACGGCGATGTAAAAATAGCCCGTAAAAGTCGCGGGGGGAGAGCCACATAAGCCCCGAGTATCCTGCGTATAAAGAGAGAGGGAGAGAGAGAGAGAGAGAGAGGGTCAAGTACGTCATTCGGTACACACGGCTGCAGAATCCGCCGGGTATATGGACAGAGTTCCCCGCACGCACGCGGCCAGTTTCGACGTTTCGAATTCCGCTGTGTATACGCCAGCCGCGCGAACTTGCGAGTTTCTATGCGCGCGATATCGCTGCGGGACGTATGCACGTTAAAACTTCCGGTTGCGCTCTCGAGACTGACTGGCGGATCAGCGCGCGGTATAGCCGCGCTATAAAGCAAGATTGATAGACGTAAAATTTGCGGTGCCGGCGGCGAGAGCAGTCGATGATCCAGCTGCACGCGCGCATATAGGAATAGATTGATTCGAGATACGTTTCCGTCCTCGGGGATTTTGCAAAGTTAGTCACCACCCCCTCCCCCTCCCTTCCCCATCCCCTAAACCGCGGCTGCAGAGAACGCGTTGACCGCAGGACTCGCGTTAATCCCGTCGCTGCGATGCTGCGGCCTTCTCCGCAAGCTCTCGCGAGTATCCCAAGCTCTCGCGCCCGAGTCCCGCAGCATCATCTAGGCGTATCATATATAGTGTATAGAGCAGCAGCAGCAGCGGCAGCAGCACTGCACACGCTCACACGTATACACGTGTACACTGTACACGTATACACACCTGTGCCGAGTCTCGGGGGGGGGGGGGCGAGGCGTTTTATCGAACGGGCCGTGACGTCAGTAGTGACGTCACTCTCCCACCCCGAGGGGTGGGGAGGGGGCGCGCGCGCGCGACGCTGCGATTCTCAAAAGCACGTGTGTATGTACGGAAGAGCGGGGAGGGGAGTGAGTACGCGTCGGCGCAGCGACTGCATCGATCTCGATGCGACGCGAGGGCCATCCGGATGAATCTCGCTCTGCTGCTGCTGCTGCTGCTGCTGCCGCCGCTGCAGCTACTCAGGGATTATTTCGCTGTCATTGTCGCGATGTCTTTGTTCGTGCTTTCGCCGAGACGTTCGCGCAGAGCTTTTCTTGCAGGCTTACCCTTTACCGACACACGCGGCTTCCTTTATATTACGGAGCGCGGGATGTAGCAAAGTCGGCTTTGCTATATATTTCCGTGAAAATGTTGAAAATGCGCTGGACGGTTGATAAATTTGGTCGAAATTGTGGTGTCCCACTATACGTAAAAGAGAGAATTATTTGTCGTTGTACATCGAGGCGGCTAATTAACAATGTTAATCTCATCTCCTTGCAGGCCTATTGTGAGGGAAGGTGGATCCGCTGCCTCCTGTCCTTAATTCCGCCGCGTCTCGCTTCATTTCCGTCTATGTGCAGCAGCGGCGGGACAGAGGGGGAACGGAGGGGGGGGGGCGAGGAGGAGATCCACGTTTTCAATCTTCCCGTAACCTACTGGCTCCGTTTCTTCCTTTCTGCCGCGAGAGCAGCTGAAGCGCCTACGCTACTACTCCCTGTACACGTATACATCGACTGTGCGCAGTGCGCGCCAAGTCGTCCCGGCGAAAATCGTCGCCAACTTGGACTCAAGGCCGCTGCGAACTTGCAGAATTTTTCAATCTCGCCGCGACGAATTCCTCGCATCCGAGTTCGGAAGATCAAAATAGAATACGCATATATTGGAGCGTGTATGTATAAAGTAGTCTGTCGATCGAGCATCAGCATCGTAACGCGCGGCGTTATATATCTACACAAGCGATTTTCCGGGACGCGAGCGAGAAGCGATTGCGCGTGGGAGCCGGATCTATGAATATTTGATTATTATCCAGCGCTGACGCGTGGTTTTCGTTCGACACGCAATCCATTAGGTCGCCCGCGCTCGTCCTCAGCTCCCCGGAGCCGCGCACAGGTCTCGCGTCTTAGATATATATATTTAGGAAAGCTCGCGCAAACAGCCGGCGATGCGTCGTTGCGAGGGTTCTGCACGCCCGGCTGCAAAGGGAGAAAGAATGACTTCCAAATGGATCATCCACTCGGCTGAACGGCTCAGGTATACTTATATATACCTACACACGTATACATATGACCCATATATATACCTACATGTCGAATTTCACTGAAAAATTACACTTTTGCTTGGTCTAGAAATTAAAAATTTTTTTTAAAGTTAGAGGTTTGCGACCAATGGGACTTTCTTCTGTGAGCCGAAAGACAGTCAAAAGTGCAGAGGAGCATGCGAAATATAGAATATGAAAATTTAACATGGGGAGGCATATGGAGGAAAAAGAAAAAATTGACTATTCGGATTTTTATTATTATTTGTTTTTTTAAATGGGCATAACTTTTGATCAGAGCATCGAAACTTGGCATACTTTTTTTAAAATTAAATCTCTTTTGTAATACTTTATTATAGTGTTATTCGAAATTTTATTGGTGCCTCGGGAACACTCGTAGTCCTTATTATTCCAGTGTTTTGACGCATTAATTTTTTGTAAAAAAAGCGTATAATGGCTCAAAAATATGGTTACTATAGTAATTTTTCCCACGTTCCTCTGCACTTTTGACTATCTTTCGGCTCACAGAAGAAAGTCTGATCGATCCGAAACCTCTGGCTTTAAAAAAATTGTTTCGATATCTAGACCAAAGAAAAGTGCAATTTTCCAGTGAAATTCGACACCCATACGTATACATAACGCGGAATCTGCGCGCGAGCTATTTTCCCTTTGCGATGCGCGGCGGTGGCGGCCGCTGCATTATACGTTTGGCGGGCATTGCACCACGTACACGCGTATACGTAGGGTATACACATGTATACGGAGGCGAGGGAGAGCCTTGTACGGGCCGCGCGCGCTGCAGCGCAGGCTGCACATCGATTCGCTGGCTCCGCGCGCTGCAGCCGACGCGATGACGTCATCGCGGCGCAAACTATGGACCAGTGCAAAATTCTCGCTGCTGCACACATAGTCAGCCTGCTGCTCTCCCGCCCCCGTCGACTAGGGAAAACGGGTCAAACGTCACGAAAAATGGCGCGCGCGCTATTCAAATGCTTCGGAATTAATGCCGCTTCTATGCGCGCCTGGCCGCTTTTGCCGCGCGCTCGCGTTCAATGAATCGCTATGCGTTTCGTTGCGGCGCGGACTTGCCATTTCTTTCATGCGATTTTCCAGCGAGATTTTGGCCATTGAAGGGCTGGGGGATGGCAATTTAGGCGGAAAGGGATTGTTTTATTTCTAAACGAGTGCTGGAGGCATATTTAGCGCCGTTGCGTATGTGGCATAGCGTGAAACATAAGTGATTGCAGATGCTTCGGCTCTTATTGAAATTCGTATTACAATCCCTCTTCCAATTGAGAAATACCGAATTATCCCGCAGCAGCGAGCGTATAGCAGCGCAAAATCGTAAAATCAAAGCAATCCTTGTCAGATTACGCATGTAATACAGATGTACAAGCCAGAGGAGGAGGAGGAAGTGAAATCCCGCCGAAAAATCAGCGAGAGCATCAGCAGCGGCAGTGGCAGCAGGAGCAGAGCAGCGCATCTCTTCCTCACCTCGCCTCGCCTCACCTCACCTCTCTCCTGTCCTCCCCTCAGCACGCGCACTCTCCCACTTCTCTGCCTCCCGACGGGGGAGGTGGGGGGGGGGGGGAGGGGGTGCGAGAGAAAGCCTCTAGGAAGGGGAGCTGCACTACCCTATTCGCTTATCGATCGGCCGGTCGCTCGGAGCTCGCGTGCGCCCAACCGAGATCGACTCGCAATGTCTCCCGTCTCTGTCTCGCGTGGAGGGCTTTCTCTCTCTCTCACCGGCTGATGTTCGCTCAGTGGCTGCCCGGCCACCACGCCGGCACGACCGCCTCGCGCTCGCGACTCCAGACTCCACGGACGGAACTGCCGCCTGACCCCCCCACACCCCCCGACCCCCGACCCCCCTCAACCCCGTCGTCGCTCTCTCCGGCACGCACAACCTGTACAGCATACGCACGAGGACTGGCGTACATGCTCGCGGCGTAGCTGCCGCGGAAAAATGAATCTCCCCGCCAGCGAGTGAGCGGGACGAGACGCGGGACGTACGCGCTACGTCCGTGTACGGATCACAAGGGATCAGCTGTGAGAGCAGTAAGAGAGAGAGAGAGAGAGAGAGAGCACACGTACCGCAGCAGCTCTCCGCAGTCTTTGGGTACGTAAGCCACCCCCGAATCCGCTCGTCGCGTGTGTGCAGCAGCCAGCGGCGGTGCATCGGCGCGCATCGACCTCCAGCTCAACCCCTCCTCCCCCATCCACTCCCGCCTCTCTCTCTCTCTCGCCGCCGACGTCGTCGTCGTCGTCGTCGTCGTCGTCGTCGAGCATCTGAGTGAGGATTTCGTTTGTATGCGTATCCGGCTGCAGCGGCGCGTGGAGTAGTCGTGCACTGGTGCGCGGTTACGTGACTGTTGTATACTACTGCGATATCCGCCGCCGACGTTGAATTCTACAGGACGAGCAGGGAAGAGAGGGTGCACGAGGCTACTCTCTTTCGTCTCCCATCAGCGGCCCGGGCGACACTGTAAGTGCACTCAGAACTTGCCGTTATAACACCTTCTCTCCCCGACTGTTTCTCGCGCGATCTTCGCCGCGAGCCTGCCGCTCATACCTCTCGTGCACATATATACGATCTGTGTCCGTCGAAAGTTTCGACGGCAGCTGCAGTATATATACATTTACACATATCTATAGCTTTGTCTGCGAGCTTTTCATTCCCCTCGATAGATCCGGGCCTGCTCGCTGCGGCTTTTCCACTTCTTCCGAAAGAAAGTTTCTCTAACCCCCCCCCCCCCTGTCCCCTCACCTCCCCTCCCTCCCCGTCCTCGCAAGCTTACACGCGCACCAGTCTATACACCTCTCGCGTCTCTCCTATAGCCCTCCTGCAAGCAGTCCGCAATCAGCTCGCCACTGTACAATCGAGCTCGTAAACATTCACGCAGCGAGGCAATCGTATTAGCTTTATACGCACACGTATATATATATACCAGCCATGTGCAGTCCACCTGGATGTGCAATATCCTCGGGCGGTGTGATTAGAGGCCGGACCGCGATGGGGCCGGACTGCGCTGCGCGTTGCGGCTACACCGCTTCGATCGCCGTCGATAATGCTAATGCAATCGGAAACGCGCGAGAGCTGAGTAATTACGGAAGCTTATTAAGCCACGCTCGCGACGAAGGTTACGAAATTGCAGTCTTTTTCTACTTCTCTCTCTCCCTCTCTCTCTCAACTACTACGTGCTCCGCTACATGCTGCATACACACACTGCTGCGCCGCTACCTTTGCCGTGACATTGAAAATTCCTCGAATTTCTTTTAGCCGCGGGGGGCGCATATCGACTACTAGATCTGGCGCGACAAGAAAAGTTATTTCAGCGGAAAAATCGTCGCGCACGAAGGGAAAGACGAATGCGTGTCGGCGCAGCAATAGCGCCGGGCGATTTTTTGCTCTCGTCTCTGTATATGTGTGCGTGCGCGCGTGGTTTATAAGGTCGCATTCGCCAACGCGTCAATTTTACACGGAGATAAAGCACTGGCATTATTGACTCGATTTGTTATACCTGTCGATACAGACTCGAGCTTCTCATATACGGGATCTCGGCGTATAAATCGGGATGAGTTTGAAGCGCGTGTACAAGCTTTACGTTTAGTTGACGTATTGCAAGCACAGAACGAAATGGGTCCCGAAAAAAAGCTACATCGCGAGATAAATAAAAAAGCATCGCTTCGACTTTTGGATGACGCGCGCGCGCGCGAAACAAAGCCAAAGGACGCGAGCCCTTTTTCCTCTCTTTCTTTGCCTGTCTCTCTCTCTCTCTCTCTCTCTCTCTCTCTCTCTCTCTCCTTCTCGTGCGCGAAATTGAAAAAGTCGGCTCTCGACGACTGCGGAAGCTCGGGCTCGCCGGTTCGTGAGGCGGACGAAATTTTAATCAAGCTCCGGCGGCGTACGCTTTTTTCCTCCCCGTTTCTCTACTCCTCGCCGGCCTTCGCGCCTAAATTCGACGCTGTCTCGGCTTCGGCGCGCAGCGTTACGTCTACAAATCCTAAAAATACGCGGCATTTCGAGGGAAAGAGTTTTTTCAGGAAAATAAACATAGTCATTAAAGTCCCTCGCGAGGCATAAAATTATCCTAATTTACCCGAGAGAGAGAGAGAGAGAGAGAGAGAGAGAGAGAGAGAGAGAGAGAGAGAGAGAGAGAGAGGGAGGAAATCCATAGTGGAATCGATGGGCTGTTTGCCCCTCTTCCCCGCTAATAACCGATATTAAGCCGAGGATATTTCGAATGTACATCTGCCGAGCACGTAACGATCTACTGTGACGTCAGGAGCGAGAAAAGAATCGAGAACAATTTCGAGACACGCAAAAAAAACAACAAAACGATTTTCCTTCTCTCTCTCTCTCGCCGCGTAGCACGCAACGAATAAGCCGGCGGCCAAGATCGATCGGGAGATGCTTGCCATCCTCTGGATTAAAGCGGAGTTTAGCTGATTTTTTCCATTTTGGGCTTTTCAGGAGGTTTCTATATTTTCAAAAAATTCTGCACGAGAGTGCACTCATTGCTTGGAGAACGAGAAATGCGTTGCAAAAGTTTAAAAGTGATAAAGGCATTCTTGTATACGTGCATTCATATCCAGTTTCATCGAGTAAACGCTTTGCACTAATCTTATCTTCTGCGTCCATGAGAAAATTACATTGATTTTTCCATATAATGTTCCTAGACACATCGAATATTTATGAAATGTATAAAAGTTTCGGTTGAATCGATTTTTTCAAATATTTAATGTATTTTCTATCACATTCTTCATACTAAAACTTGCACAATAAATTTATCGTCTGATTTCTCCTATAGCTACAGCAACTTTTATCTCCCCGACTGCATTACTGCAGAATCATAAATTTTAAGCTGTGAAGCTTTTGAAATGAAGAATTTTTGGAAAACCGATAGAAATCTCAACTGTATAGCTAAAGAAGCTTCGTCGACGCCTCCGATTCGTCGTTCTCCTATACGCGCACTCTTTCTCCAAACGTCGCGTATAGTCTCATTCTATAGATATCGTACACATTCGCAAGAGAGAAGTTCGGTATGGTTTATACATCGCGTATAACGAAGAGAATCGATCGGCCCACCGAGAGAGGAAACAATAAAAATAAAACGCGCGTATGTGTGCTCGGGAGGTTATCGGGCAATGTTATCAAGCGCGCGGATGTCGTCCTTGTTTCTCTCGCCGCGGCCGCTAGTCGATCTCCGAGCTCCGACGTGTCAAGGCGATGTGCGACACACACGATAGCCGATTGCCCGCGATATATACCCTTTCGATGTGCGTTCGCTGCCCCAACCCCCCCCGCGCGTCTTTTCACAGCTGCTACATTCGCGCACTGTCCCCCGCCTTTTCCGAGTACTCGAAAATTCAAGCCGACTTTCCTCGCTCGACTAATCTCTCGCCAAGCGCAGAGAGACTAGTAGCCGAGCTTGATTAAATTTCAATGCACTCTTGACCCGTTGACCAACGCTATAAGTGTCTGTGTGTGTGCAAGTGTGCATCGAGTCGTCTGGAAATATGTGAAGGATACGATCTTATAGCAGCCACAAGTATGGAGAAGTCAAGAGGCTCTGTAGTTTAAGAATAGAACGCGAGCTTAAAGTTCGAACTGCGAGGTCTATATAAAGACCAGCCGATTTCTCTCTCTCTCTCTCTCTCTCTCTCTCTCTCTCTCTCTCTCTCTGTACATTCACACATACACACACAAACACACACACACACACACACACAGAGCGAGGGTTAATTTACAAAGCCTATAGCTAATGTATACAGGCACACGCGCGAGCGTGAATTATTAAATCGAGCTTTAGAATATAACTAGCTTGTACAAAATTCTACCTCGTAAGAAATCATTTTATAACTCTGCCTGCCAGCTCCTCTCGAGAAAATGATTTTAAGCCACACCACTAAAAAGCACATCTTTCCCCTCGACTAGTCGAGTCCGCGCAGAGCAGAGCGAGCCTTCCCAAGCGCTATATGTACGGCGTTATACGGCCTCCGATATATCGCACTCGCGCGTAGCGCGATCGTTAAGTGCGTCAAGTATATACGAGATATAGCGCATTTTGCAGCCGCGAGCGCGGGAGAAGGAAAAAAGAAATTCGCCAATATATTTCGTCCGAGTTTATATTTTTATCGGCGATCACACGCCCCCGCCTGATGTATGTACACCTGACGTTTATCGTTCTTCCTCTCTCTCTCACTCTCTCTCTGTCTCTCTCGCGCACACTTTCAATCTCGATAAGCCAGATGAGGAGGAAGTGGGAAAAAAAGTAATAGGTCCTAAAATTACGCGCTTATCGAGGTCATCTTCTCTCTCCCTAACTCGCTTGTATCATGAAAAATTCTGAATTTCCGGAAAATCGATGCTCGCGCGCACATATATATACATATACAATAAAGGCTCTCACGCGGCCCGATGAAAGTGGGGCTGACACTTTTTTTTTGTGTTAAGTGTGCTGTCCCGACGAGCTGCGCGCTCAATAGGAAAGAGCGCGCGACTGTCATCGACTATGCATAATATCGATGCAACCGCGCGGCCGCTTCTCCGCGAGAGAGAAAGAGAGAGAGAGAGGGGGGGGGGGAGAGAATGCATATATTTTCGAAAAATAAAGAAGCCGAAGGTAGAATCCGATAGAGCTAAACAAACGGCCTGGAAAACAAAGTGCATAAAAGGCAAACGGATGCTATATACGTGCTGTATGCAGATTGCGCAGACACACATATACATACGTATATATATACTTACAGGCGTGCGCTCGCAACCGATGGTACACACACATATACACGTATACATATAGCGAGTACACAGAGAGGCAGTCGAAGCTCGTAAAGGCGTTACGACTTCCATCAATTCCAAGTCGCCGTATCTTTCCCTTTTCATCTTTCCCCCGACGACTTTGCTTTTACATTTCTCCGTCTCTCCGCGGCGTGTGCACGCGTTCTACGCGCAGAGACCCCGAGAGACGCAGGTCTTCTCTCTCTCGCTCTCTCGGCTGTCGATGACGTTTGCCTTCGTTGTCTCGGAGTCTCTCGCTCGCGTCCGCGCGAAACGTCGATAATACACACGTGTCTATAGGGGAGCTTGCGCCGCTTCCCATCGCTGTTGAACCTCCCGTTCAGACGCTAATATATTCATCGGATGTAAATGCCGGCTTCCGCTCGGCTCGCACGCGGCAGAGCGACACGCGCGCGCGCGTCGTCCTCCGCGTCGTTTAAACTCCGAGTTAATCGTCGAGACGCCTCATCGACGACATATGAGGCGTCTGTATAGGCTGAGAGGCGGGAGACGGGCTCGTGGACCCGGAGTAGCTCGCGATTGAAAAGAATCTAAGGTGGTGGCAAAGTCCCAAGTGGCGGTTAGTCTCGTCAGGACGATGTAGGAAGAGAGTTGTATTGCAGGCGGCGGCGCAAGGTACGCTTCGCGCGCGGGGGTGCACGACCGGCACTGTATTTCTAGAACGGCCTGGAGGGGTTAAGAATAGGCTAGACGCGCGCGCGCCGTTCTAAATATAGCCGTCGGCTGCCTTCTCTCTCTCTCTCTCTCTCTCTCTCTCTCTCTCTCTCTCTCTGGTGAACGAACTGCATATCGCACATGCTCGGGAGGATAATATACGGCTCGGGTCTTCTGGCGAATGCTTTTCTGCATTTTTGCCTCCTTCGCCTTGGGAGAGTTTGCGGTGTGCAGCGCGACGCTCCTTCGGCGACGCGATGTCGCGTGCCTTTTTATTTCCTCGGGGAGAAGAGGGGTGTATTGGTTCGATGTCGCGATTCGACGGATGAACTAATCGCGGGAGGTGCATGGCTGCGAGTTTGTTTATTTAAAGCTGGAAGCTCCGTATTGATCCGGGCGAGGTATTTCGAGAGTGTATGCATTTACGATTTGTATATGCATAAAATAGGAAAGCGTCGGAGTGAACGAACGTTGGCAGCAGCAACGGTATTTTCAGAACTTGAAGAAGAACGGCTTTGACGTTGAGAATAGAAAGGAAGCAAGTTGATTTGTACACTGACTTGAGGCGACCATAACTTTAGCACGACTTTGAGACAAATTAGAGTCGCATCGAGCGATCGAGGCTATATAGACTATATTGAAACTCTTCTGTCCAATTAAAAGTTCAAGAGTTAACAATCCAAAGGGATTCGTGGGTCCAGCTCGACCAATGAGCAGAGAATAATTGGATGTCGCGCGCGCCGCATATTATTGTCACGTAAAGCCTTCGAGCGGAGCCACGATAATGTATAACGGCACAACGCGGGGCTGCTATTTGTCAACCAGCAGTAGCGGTTTTCAATATTTATATGAAACGAGACGCGCTTGATGGAACGGCGTGATTCATGCGCGGTACAGAAAAGCATATACACATGTGTATGCAAGCCGCTGCGATGAAAGTTCGTTTTCACGTTGGGTACAATCCCAGCTTGGCATACGCACATATATATACACACACACACACCTATACATTAGACAAAAGAGAGCTTGCGCAGCTCGCGTCGCATCGAAAAAAATATTGGTCGGTGCGCGCGCGGCAATCTTGAAAATGCAAATAAGTACTCGCCGCCCAATTTTGCCGGTATTTACTCTTGTATTACGCAAGTCGGTGGAGCGAATTCGCCCGAGACTCTCCCGCGGCAATAATCGCGAGTGCTGAAGAAAATCGAGGCTTTTTACACTGTATATACGCGTAAAGCTCGTCGGCTGAGAATATTACGGGAATACAGCGCGCTGGAATTCCACTGAAATCTCGAGCGAGCTTCCGACGAGATATTTACCAATTTAGAAAATGTAATATCGCTCATTCGAATGGAGCGAGGGAGAGAAATTATGTATATAGGGACGAAAATTCATAAGTCTTTCGCGGCTCTGCGGATGAGGCGACGTTGGATATCGGCCTCGGTGAAACGGTAAACAAAAGAGTAGCGCGCATAGCCGCGAGAGAGAATGCAATCGATTCTCGATACACGCGGCGCGCAGTAGTACGAGTCGGGAACTTGTCGGACCGCCTATCAGCTATGTCGCTTTGTTATTATGCTTATCGTCTCGCCGTCGGCTATTTCGCGAGTCAGAGAATTCGATTTGAGATTGCCGTATCGAGATCTCTTTTTCGCTGTTAGCGCAGAGGATCTTTCCTTTGGCTCTTTTTTTTTGGGACGACTCGCTCGCTCACGAGGGAGGAGCCGGCTATCGATTCGCAGAGGTTTACTTCTTATACGTCTGCGCGGTATTGGAAGAATTTTTAATTAGCCTTTGTCTTACGAATAATTATGCAGTTTCGCAGTTATTTTAAGAGAGGCAAACCGCCACCGTCAGTTCATCGACACGGCTTCCGTTCCCGACTAATTTATTCGCTGCATTGTGTAATATGGTATCATTGTCCGAGTACAAAAGATGTTCATAAAATTTTCCCACGCTCAGAACTCATTGCTTTTGAAATTTTTGATTTTTTACTTTGCTTTTATTTGTAAACTAAAAAAAATGCCGAAGACATAAAGGATTCTTCATATATAGCTATTCTAATTCTACTCTATAAATATAAGTATTTTTTTATTTTTAATAGTTTATTTATCTCAATCATAGCGTGAAAAGAGATTTTAGGAAGAACAATTCAGCAGAAAACAAAACGACGAAAATAAAACTGTACGTTCACCCCGCGTATCGGACAAAAAAGCGAAAAACAAAACGAAACGCTATGTTTCTCTGCGCACGCAAACCCACCCACAGGTTTACTGTTTTTATTTTTGTTTCTATTTTCTCGAATAGAGCTCCAATAACTTTTTGGGCAACTGAAAACACTATCTACGAAAAGTCGATCTCTTCGAACGAGGCGCGATGAAAACATAAAGTTAGCCAAAGAGTAACAAAACCACATGTATCTATTTACAGGGTAAACGATGCCGGCAGCATCGGCGTCGGCGGCCGCGGCAGCGGAGCCAGCGGTGGCGGAGGCCGCGGGTCTACCCGAGCCGGACGAGCTCGACGAGCCGCCGGAGCCAAGGCAGCGCGGCTCCAACGCCCGGGCCGGCCTCATGAAGCCCCTCGTGGTGCTGGCCTTGCCGGGCATGTACCTCTTCTACAAGTACAGCCAGTACCGGCGCGAGCAGCGCGAGCTCTCGCGCAGACGCGTCACCGAGAGGGAGCTCCAGCATCTGCATCACAAGATCGTGAGTTTGCTTTTTCTTTCCCCGCACTTTCGAGATTTCCAGAAGGAATTTTCAACCCCCGCACTTGGAACTCGATTTGGACAGCGAGTAACGACGCGCCGATTAAACACACATACCCGACGATCGAACGTCGCACGTGTCTCTGTGAAAGCCCGAGAGAAAAGCTCTCTCTCTCTCTCTCTTCACTCTCGACGGTATGGACGGGATAATTGGAACGGGCTTCTATTCGGTGTCGAAGCTCTGCGCGAGTCGAATTTATCAGATACCCGAGGAGAGGAGCGCGCACCTCGATGCCTATCGCGAAGAGGAGGAGTCGGAAGCTCCTCGAGGACTGAGAGGCCCTCTCGCGAGTAAAAAACCGCGGAGGAGAAGAAAGAGACGGGAGATAAAAATGGCTTATCGGCAGCAGGTGCAATAATGTTCTTGACGCTTGACGCTCTCGCGTCGTATACTGCGCTGGGAGACGAGCTTCTGGAAAATCTCGGGGATCTCGGCGTCACGTATCCGGTTGAAGAGGGCCGCGGCTCTCGATTTATCTTGATTACAATCTGAAAGTGTGCTCGGAATTTGCGTTAGCTATCTCGAGGGCTTCGTTTTATAGGCTCTAACAATTCCTATTTTTTTTTTTTTTTTTTTCAAGCCAGGAAAAACAATAAGTCGAAGGACGAGACGCGGCTGTGTACATGCCAGGATTACAGTATAAACGGCAATGAAAAATGCCAGCCCCGCATAAAAGGATGTCTCCGAGCCTCGCGTAATGAAGCATGTAGCGCGAGAGAAGAATGAAAGAGGGTATGTGTGTGCGCGCTTGGTGAGAAAGGGAAGACGGATAGCGACGGGGTTCAATTACCCGTGCGCGGGGTAACGCGATCATCTACTTTACTCTCTTCCTCTCTATCTCGACGTATTACGCCTCCTACAAAGTGTCTCTCTCTCTCTCTCCAGGCTGTGTGCGTGTGTATCGCTGCGGCATTCGTAATTGTCCGGACGATATCGCGATCGAGTATCCCCTTCCGTTACTCTACCGTTTCATCTCTAGGCTATGCATAAAGCTACATATAAATACATTGCTACGCGCGAGCGCGGACTCGTAAACGTTATTAATCATCGAAAGAAATCGTCGGCGAAAATAGCCTCCCGTGAGCCAGCTATTATTCGCATGACGCGCGGGAATATCGTGTCGGCCGCAAACGAGCCCCGCGCTTTGCATCTCTCGCCACCGGCGCTGTGTTGTATTCAGCCCCGGCTTATTTCCAAGCTACTTTGCGCGATGAATGTCGAGCCATTGTCGGAGCTGTCGAGGCGGCATAATTGGCCATCCGAGAAATGTCTCGCCCCGCATTATGCATTCCTGTCTATCCTCTGTACCCTCCTCCACTCCCCCCTGCTCCCCCCAGCCCCCACTCCGCTCTCGACGTCAGCGAGACGATCTTATTTTTCAGCGATGCTCTAACTAGACCAGACTCGCGTTGCCCGGCTCAATGGGACATTCATCTGCGCTCTGGGTTAACTTTGCGTTTTACCGCTTCGCGTGGTTTTGCTTTATCGAGTGTAATTACGCTGTGTGTTTCGGAATTGCGAAATCGTGTGTAATATTCTTTTTTTTGTACATGTAGAATGCTGAGCTGTGAGCGCGAACTTGATTTATTCTCGTAAATAATTAATCAATCGCGGGTTGGCACGCGAGATGAAATTGCAAAAATCTTGCCAGATTTTCTCACCCTCGCTTCGCCGATACTCGCACGAATCGTTTATTCTTCTAACAAAAATGCGTTCGATCCAAAAATAAGAAAACAAAGCCATTGTCGTCTAAATCTACTGCGCTGACGTCGAAATCGCCGCGCGATTTTCTCCCAAGTAGACCCAAATATAAAGAAACGAAAACAATCGTATTTTGCGAGTCACACACACACACACATCAGCCGGCGGAACGCGATCCCGTCTCATTTGCATGATTGCGCGAGAGCCGAGAGCCGGTTAAACCAGCGCAGATCGCAGATAAGCTTATTGTACATCTCCCCGCGTATACCAGCCGTCGTCCTGGCTTTGCCCGGCGAAGGTGACATTGGTCAACTTTGGCGAAGCTCGCAGACCTAGGAAACGTGCCAAGAGTGGAAGGGGTGGAAACTCGGGGCGGACCGATGCGCATTCCCCACACATATATATATGTACACATATGTGAGCGAGCACGTGTGTGCGCAGAGATGTTTTTCGATTTCGAGATACGTATAGAGAAAGCGAGAATTACGTAAGCCGGGACGAAATGCCCGCAGTGCCCTGAGAAAGAAATGGAAACGCGTCTTCTCTGTATTTACCAATAAGACACTGCGGACGAAAAGCGCGCGTCTGACTCAGCTTCTACCTCTACTACTGCAGCGGATTTTCGTCTAAAGACCTCCCGAAAATCCTCAACATATACAGTCGCGTCGGGAACAAATTCGTCGAGAAACGCTCGATTCGGCAAAGTGGCCAAAGTTCTCCGCGAGCGACGAAACAAAGAGAAAAAAAGCTCCAGCCGGGTAATCGAGCGCGAGCCGCGTGTAAGAAGATTAATAACCCGAGCGCGCGCGCGGTATAAATCGTTTATACACTCGAGGGCCCTTCTGCCTGTGTACACGCGCCGATGGAAAACTAATCGGGGAGAACGCGCGGCGCGCAACCAGGCGTGTTCGACACTCTAAGTCGCGACGTCATTATTTCCCTTTCTTTCCGCGAGTGACGACGACGACGACGACGACGACAACGGACGAGAGTGTCTTTCACTATTGAACTGTTGCTTCGCGAGTCGAGTGCGCGCCGCGGCGGCCCGTTGCAGCTTTCGAGTTTATTGACTGGAGCGCGAGAGTCTATTTATTTCTGGATGCAGTCGTTTCAGCCGGCGGCGGCGGCGGCGGCGGCAGGGCTTCATTGTTTGTCCAAGCTGCTGTCTCTGCAATGCGCGCGACGACTCGCGGCTCGAGAGGAGAGTATAAGAGATTCGAGAGTTTATCGACGACGACGGCTCGATTGTCCCGTACACACACACACACACACACACACACACACACTGCGTATAATGTGCGTTGTTGGAGATATTGCGCGCATACACCAGCGCTCGAGAGACTCTCGCGATGTACATAAATTTAAATTATACGCAGCTGCGTAAAATAAAACCTCCCTCGCCCTCGAGCAATAAACCAGTCGCGCTCCACGCGAAAACATGGCAAACTTTATTAACGACGGCACATATATATATATATATATGTCGCGTAAATACATCTGGGCGAGTGTGCTTTTTGCTCGATTCGCTTTGGCGCACAAGCGCGCGCGCGCGCGGCAAAAAGCGAAGAAAAAACAATATGCGTTTTGTTCTCGAATTTACGGCCGGCGAGTTGTCACGCACAGCCAGATGGCGCTCCATCTCTCTGTGGTTTTTCTACTGGTATATAGGTGTATATATATATATAATATATACGTAAACGAACGCGCGCCTCTGCACGCGACGTTAAATCCGTAAAAATATTTCCGCCCCCCACCTCCCTCGACGTTCCACCTCTCTCGGCAGTTCGCTTCCCTTTTCTCAATCTCGCGCTCCTCAAAGCGTATAACGCACGCGTCGCGCAGCCATGGAGAAAACATTTTCGCTCCCGTTTGTAGTAAAAAGTCGAGCGACAATATATAACGTCGGCGCGCATCACGCCATGCATGTATACGCGTTATATATCATACGCCAGACTGAAGGTGCGCGCGGCAGCTCTTATCTTTATCACAAACTGCGCGTGTACGTATAGACAGATGAGTAGAGGAGATAAGACGAAGGGGCGGGGTGGGGGGGGGGGTAGGTCGTCGAACTCGTCGGGGGGGTGTATATATAATCCCATTAGTCGCGTGACCGCTGCGATGTCGCGACGCGTCTGGTCTTACCTCCGTGTCGTGTCTCGTCGCGAGGGGGAGGGGTGCGTGTATAAGGAGCGACGAAGACTCCGGGCTTCGCCCATGGGCTTTTTCTATACCTTCGCGCCGATCTTGGCGTGCCGACGGTGGAGCTGCGAGAGCTCGTCGCTCCTGCGGATATCGGCTTTCCGCTGTACATATGTACAGGTATACGCGTCAACCCCCCAGAATATACAAAGCTTCGTTACGCAATGGAAAAATGTTGGAAGGTTCTCAAAGTGCGCGCGATCGTTAAAAGTTTCGTGATTGGAATTTTTCTTTTCTCGGAGAATACCTCTATAATACACACAATACACACACACACACACACATCGGGAGCAAAGGCTCACGCGATCGATGGCTCTCGCGCGGCGCGCTTTGGACTTTCTTATTCTCCCGAGCCGCAACGCCCACGCATTCGCCGACTATTGTCCCCTCGAACCGCGTCGCTGCCGGGCAAGCCATTAATTATCGAGAGGCGAGAGGACTTTTTCCGAGAGTAGAGCCGTGTGTATATACAGATATATACGAGCTCATGTGTACGGCTGACACCGGGAAGAGTTGCGGAATACCGCATACGGGAAGCTCGTCCCGATTAAAGTGCGAGACGCTGACGAGCTCCTCGAGTCTTTCCCGAGTTTAAACCCTCTTTCTTTATTTATCTCGCGGATGTGCGTCATTCGGCATTGTATAATACGTGCAGTATGAGAGGATTCCTGTAGCGGTGTAACGCGCGCGGATTAAGATCTGGTTGAGGGCGAGGTACGCGTATGCGGTATACTCTCCTGCGGTTGCAAATTAATTTCCTCGTCAGTGCGAACATGCATCTGACTGACTACAGCTGGTTACAGTTGTATCATATATTTAGGTGGCTGTTAGAATTTTCGGAATTAATGCGCGACAACTTTGGTACGAGGATGTAACGAGGACTTTCGTCATATATTCGTGCCTAATTTCACGAGAACTTGTCATTCGAAATTCAAAAATTTTATTAGGCTCTTCCTTGAGAACAATATCTGGCTGCACTAAGCAACTTATGGATGCATCGTCTGCTCTTGAAAACTTCGTCGAGGTTTTAGGTCATGCTTGAGTATACGTGCTTTTACGGATCCTAAAAACATTTTCTCAAACTATATACCCGATAATACATTCGCGATAGCGGAAGCCAATTTTTACTGTAAACTAAGCAAATTTTCCCGGCGATCCTTTCCGGGTAGATCGATACACACGCTTCCTCAGTCGTTGAAAGCTCTCGCGAGCTCCTCGATAAACCCTTGCAGACGGCTAAGCCGCAGGAAAGCCTTCGGTAAAATTAATTACCCGTCTCATCGAAGCCTCGAGCGAATCGGCGGAGCCCGATGTAGACGCACGAAATTTCGAAAATCAGCCTTGGTAAATTTAATAAGCTCGGTCGGTAAATTTTCACGGCAATTCTCGTGGGGGAAATCCCCTCCCCCCCTCTTTCCTACGTCCTCTCCGTACGATTACGACTGCCCGCGGCTTCCTTCTCTCCTCGGTTCTGCATCAGATGTGTACACATCTCCACCCCCCGTATTACACTTTTCTTTTTCTCTGTCGTTCTCTCTCTCTCTCTCTCTCTCTCTCTCTCTCTCTCTCTCTTCTCTCGCTTTACCACCCGCTGACTTTCTTCGGGAGCTGGAGTTTCCCGCACACGTGGAGGACTTCGTGACTCGAGCTTTTACCGATAAGGGGGAAGCGGAAAAGTTTAATAACGAACATTAAATTTTCCTGCGTTTCTCTTTTGTTACGATATTATATGTGTATCGAATTCCCCGATGAAGATACGCTTGATGTAGGTATTCCTGTATATATACATGCACACACACACACGAGCTACTCTGTAGATATATAGTCTGGAGTTTAGTGAGAGAGATAGGGCGTAAAAGAATTTATCCGGCCGCACGAGTTTCCACGACGATACACAAAAGATCTTAACAAGTATCCGGGTCCAAGGTTCTTTTTGTTCAACGCGGGAGCGAGACGGGAAAAGCACCTTTCGTCCCTCTCTCTCTCTCTCTCTCTCTCTCTCTCTCTCTCTCGGCTAAAATATAAGACTCGCTCGCTCGCCCCGAGGCTCTTGTAACACTTCAAGGCTGAGGCGCTTTGCTCGGCTTTTCTCCTTCGTCTCCTGGGGATTCGAGCTCGCTCCCGTTTACGTTTGTATATCCAGCGTTGTTATTCCACTGACGCGTACGAGAACGACTCTCCATGTATATCGAATTAAAAGACGCATTCGTAATCACTTGCGATGCGATGCAGCGAAGGTCTCGACGTTACTTACGTGTAACGTATATATATACCAGTTCATTTTTCAAATTTCCTTTTTTCCCAACGAGAAGAGCGAGAGAAAGGGAGAAAAAAGCTCGGAGACTCTTATTTCCGCTCTGTCGCTTGCGAAATTGACGCTCGCGACCTCCTTCTCGCATTTAGTTTTTGGAAAAGCGCGCGGGCGAACGAGAGAGAGAGAGAGAGAGAGAGAGAGAGAGAGAGAGAGAGAGAGAGAAGAGAGTAGAGCAAAGAGGGAAGGAGGATAGAGAATACGAACTGTGCGGGGTAATAATTCATTCGGGATGAAAGTAGTCGCGGCAGCTGCGAGTGGACTGAATGCGTTTAGGTCGTACTCGTTTTTGCGCTATTCCGTCGCTGTATACGTATATAGGTGTACACACGTGTACGCGCCGGTCTCTGACTGATGAGGAAGAGGGACTCCCGCGAGGGCGTTTTTCCGCGCGCGCCGGGAATGCCTCTGGGCCGCGCCGTGGGCTTTTGTTTCCGCGAGCTAAAGAGATTTGCGAGACTGGATTTATACACTGCGTTTCCGGTTCGCGCGGCAAGAAATGAGGGACGAACTCGCGGATATTTGTCTGGGGGCGTTAAAAGCGAAAAAAATTTATGCTCGCGAACTCGAAATTCGGGATGAATTTAGTATGCTTCGCGACGTGTGCGGCAACTTTCATCGTAGAATGACGGTCAAGATATTATATTACTTTCGGATTAACTACTGTGGTCGAGTTTATTGTTTATATTTATTTGCCGATGGGAATTAACGCGTCGCTCGCGATGCAGTGGCTAATCCCGTGTTTGGTCAGCCACCTCGAAGACTTCTCGTATGCACGAGAAAAATTTGATCAAGTTCCATCTTTCGTATAATCAAGTAGGTCTCTATGCTATGTTTTCTACAATCTGCAAAGTACTTACGCGCATATTATACGTCGACAGACAGTCGATCGGTGCGTCGCGTCCCCGTGTGAGAAGTAAAAGCAATTCCTACAGCCCCGATCGAAAAGCGGCAGTCGTCGGCTCGTTAATTATTACAAAGCCAACGAAGCGAGATAACGGCCTTTTCACGCCGCGTTAAACGTCCGCCATATAAATACCCCGTCCCTCTTAACTGCCTGCGAACTCTCTTCACTCTCCCTATCCTCTCCCTCGTCTGCCTTTCTATTATACGAGCCTACGTACAGAGGCTTAATTGCACTTCCCCACGTAATTATATTATATTCCACTGGCTCCGGACAGTCACCGTACACTCGCTCATTCGATTCAGTCATTCGATATATACATCATTGAACGTAAAACTCGCGAATCACGTCGTAAGAAGAGCTTTTGAAAAGTTTTTCTAACTCTACACAGCCCCTCTATACGTCATACACGAATAAACGCGGCACGTGCGCGATTTACACTCGCGACTCGTTAATTATGCGCTTCGAGATCGCATCGCTGCCGCCGCCTCCGCCACTGCCGCTTTCATTTCCGATAAAGCTTATATGCGAGGGAATTGAAATTTATGGCTCGATCGAAAGGACCGATAAATATGAATTATTGAAAAGAAAAAAAATTAGAGCTCGAACTATTTCGTGCGGAGTTTGCCGCGCTCTGCTTCGCACTAGGCTTTCGGTGCTCCTCTCTCAATTAAAAGTCTCTTTCCTGCTGTTATTAATATTTTCCGACGTGCCGCGCGCACTCGAGAGAGAGAGAGAGAGAGAGAGAGAGAGAGAGAGAGAGAGAGAGAGAGAGAGAGAGAGAGAGAGAGAGAGACTGAGAGAGAAGTATCGGAAATCGATACTCCACAGTTTTCGAGCGTAATATCGGGCTAATCCGTAATTCAACGTCATTCGTCCGCCCTGTCTCACTTTTGCATGAATACGTGCATGAGAAACGCCTTCAATCTGACACAATCACGCATCTCTACCGAATTTTGCTGTTCTGACTTTCATATGAATTTATAAATGTAAAATAAACATTTCTCGTGTATAGGTTTTAGTCTCGTGCATAGATTTATTCGACTACGATCGTAGGATTGATAAACAATCCGACTCGTCGTATATTATATTGTTATACGCGTGCGATCAAGGCAGTGTATATCTTTCCACACGAAAAATGAACGAATAATAAACATGAAAGTCGGAAACCCATGAGAACGAGCTTTTTCATTCCGTTCCGAAGAAAATTCCGTAAAGTCCAGCAGCGGAGTTCATTAGCAAACAACAAAAGCTCGCGCATAGGCTGGGACAAAGGTCGAGAGTAACGAACGCGCACGTCGTCGATAATAACGCGATGCGATGACGTCAGAATCGCGTGAAAAGCCTTTATGTGTCGTGAATTCAAAGTCTGAAATCAGATGGAATGCTTCATATATACGTATAGTATTGTTTTCCTACGTATTCTATTGTTTTTCTCACTTCACTTATCCTCATAACGGTGACGCTCTATATTTGTTCTAATTACTTCTAATTCCTTCCTGGCGCGAATCAGATACGTAATTTCGCATTATTGCTTATCAAAAAAAGTCATAAAATATTTGTATAATATTTTATTCGAACTATTACCATTGCTAATTCAACTGCTATAATTACTTCGAAATTAAAATTCTTTTAAAAAAAGAGTATTCTTTTAACTGAAATAATATCGGTTGCTAATTAAATTGGGTCTCAATTGGCTATCGATCTAATTGAACGAGACGTCGAGAATTCGTTGAATAAAGCCGTTATTTGACTATCAAAAAAAAAATTGCTTGGAATATTTTTCACGAAATGAAATAATACGTGTTACGTGAAATCATACTGTTTTGCGCATTTGCATAGTTGAATATGTAATCTCGATAAGTGTACAGGAGAGAGAGAGAGAGAGAGAGAGAGAGAGAGAGAGAGAGAGAGAGAGAGAGAGAGAGAGAGAGAGTTTCCCAAGCGGAACGGTAGAAACGCTCTTACAGAAGCCATGCAGGCCCGCGAGGAAGAAAAGCGGCCACTTTCTCGTCCGAATTTTTATCGTATCACTTATAAACGATACGCCCAAAGCAGCAATCTCTAACATTACGTTCTCTCCCCTGCGTATCCACTTTCAACGCCACTACAACCTCAATAAGTAAACATCGAGCAAATATGAGACTATATACGAGTGCGAACGAGACGAGTATCCTTAAACAGTCGCTCCAATAATACAAAAACCACTGTGTTTATCGAGCCAAAAGGAGGCATCCCCCCCGCAAACGTAAATAAGAATAACACAGTCTGCTGTATGAAATTTCACGAGGCCAGATATAGAATCAGCCTGTATCCACTCTTGCGCAAATAGTAGGCGGTGCCGTTGTCCTCCTCGCCGAAACTCCAAACGAAACTCCTGAAAACGTGCGCACGGCTACTCGCAAGCGTCCGAAATCGTGTCTATGGCTCGAAAGCTCGTCTATATACGGCTTCGTCAACGACACCCAAGCTCCCGTGTGTGTGTGTGTGTGTGTGTGTGTGTGTGTGTGTGTGTGTGTGTGTCTCTTGGTGCGGGCTGCGTGCGAGTATAGGTTCACGACGTATACAGTAGGGGGGGGGGGGAATCGATCGCGCGACAATGTCCGCGTCTTCCGAGAATCCGGCCTAGGTTTCCATGCAAAACCGGCTTTTCAAAGTCTTTACTACTATCCGAGTAGCTCACACGCAATCGACGGCTCTGCCGATGACTGGACGCGGACGAGCTGTGCATAACCGTCGATATTCCTCGAAACGACTTGCATACGTTCTGTAGATTTCTTGCGCGGGCTTCTCTCTGCGCGGCTCTGCGGGCGAGGGGTGGAAAGTGCGTTACTCCAATGGCGTTCGGCTGTTGGATCGGATATCGGATGTGTTTGAAGAGGACGTGAGTGATACCCTCGAAACGTTAATTATGATTGCCGAAAATTCGATGCGTATATAGAACTCGACACTCTTGACTCTTCGAACGGGGAGAGATTCTCGTGGAAGCCGCGAAAATTTTCAAGGCCAAACTGTTTCTTTGCGAGTGATCGAAAGGCGCACGTACACGCGAGGCGCGAGAGTGTCCTTGAAAAAAAAAAAAATGTTTCGCCGCGAGACACTAACGATCAGCTCTCCCGCCGACGACTTTCTCGCATCGACGCGATATTCGCTCGTCGTCGCGTGCCGGGGGCGTAAAAATCGATCGGCCGTTCGATTAATCTCGCTCGTTGCGATATTCGCGCCTTGTAAAACACGGCGGCATATCAGTCGATCTAGTCGAAAAATTTCGGCAGGATGGATTTACGTATGGAGTGTAGCGCTGCACATTTATGTATACAACGCCGAGTGCGTATAACCGCGTCGCAGCTGCGATTTATCACTTTTCGAGTTGGCGTATACATTGCCGGAGTTCGAGAGACATTGCAACCGATGGTATACGAGCTTTTTTTTCGAACAGTATAAGTAGCGTCGATCCTTCTCGCGAGTGAAACATCCTCAGGCGTACACCCCTATGTGTATATGTATATCGACTCGACGTTTCTATATTTATGTATATATACAGACACACGCGCGCGCCCGACCAGATCGATCATCGCCGCAGCTCGAGTTGACTGACCACATATAAGGCAGTATACATACCTATGTAAAGCTGCGGCGGTTCCATTTTCTCGGGCTATAATATCTCTCAAGCCGAGCGCATACGCCATAGCCATCTCTCGCGTGCACGCCATGCAGAGCGACTTTCTTTGGCGTCGAGCGAGCGCGATATAGCGCTGCGCGTAGCCGCATTAGCGAGAAGACAGCCGTGTATTTTTCATATGCGCGCCTACATAACGCCTATATACATACGAGAGAGGGAAATATACGAGTCACGAGATACATCCTGTTAGAGGAGCGGCGCGCTGGAAATCGCCCTCCCCTCTCCTCTCGTTACACTTTTCGTGATTCGCGCCGCGTGAGATATGTATATGCATCGATGAGCTATAATTAAAGCTCGAGGTCTCTCGACTGCCTGCAGCACGGGCGGGAAGCTTCTCGCGAAGTGTATACACAGCGTTATGTCCCGGCGCTTCCGCTCTCGGGAGATGCCCCTGCATTCGTAATGCTCTCGGCGAGTATAGCTCTACGTATACATCTCGGCCGCACTTGCAAACTGTCGTCGTCGTCCGGGCTGCATAAAAAAATGATTAATCCATTAGCTCGCGCCTCTCTCTCACTCTCGGTGAGTAGAGCGCTTTGCGCGCTCAGTCGCCGCAGCGCTGTGCGCGCATATAACGAAAGGAATTAGCCCTTCCCAGCCTCTCGTGATCGTCGCCGCGGTGCTGTGTGTGCACTCGCGAGAGAGCTCTCTGCACTTGAATATCCCAGGAGCGGCGGCGGCGGCGGCGTCGAGCAAATAAGGGACACTCGCTCGTTTCGAGCGCCGTTGAAACGAGCTTGCAGCGCGGAGCGGGGAGACTGCAGAGACAGAGAGTTTGTCGCTCGTTGAATGACGAATGAAGCGAGAGCTCTGGCTGGTCATCGATGTTTCTCCTTTGATCGACTCACGTGCACGTATATATGACCAATTCTCGTAGAAAAATGCGCTTTTTGGAGGTCCAGAAATCGACAAGTATACAGAGGCACATGGGAAAAGTTACTAGTAGCCATATTTCTCAGCCATTTTACGTTTTTTTAAACAAAAAATTCATGCGCCAAAATACTGGAATAACAACTATGCAAATGTACAACAAAAAAGCTTTAATTTTAAAAAAAATATGCCCAGATTCGATGCTCCAATGAAAAGTCATGTATGTCGACCGTTTAAAAAAAAAAGTAAATAAATAAAAATCCGAATAACCGATTTTCTTTTTTTCTCCATATACCTCCCCATGTTAAATTCTCTGAAGAAAGTCTGATCGGTCCGAAATCTCTAGCTTTAAAACAAAGTTTTTGATTTCTGGACCCCCAAAAAGTGCATTTTTCTAGGAGAATTAGTCACATAGGTGTATAGTGTGTACGACGCACGTGAAGCTCGGCTGGAAAAAGTGTCGCGAAACAAAGGGGGTCGAGGGTCTCGCTCCGATGTGCCTAGAGTATGTATATGTATATACGCCGCGAGCGAGCTTGCGGCTGTTGCAAATATTGCTCGCGCAGCTTCGAAAATAGAGCAGAAAAGGCATATATTCGATAAACAATCGGCGCTTGCGGCGCGGCGGCTCGTAAAGCTACTGTACATCGCGGCGGCGCGCTTGGTCGTCCGAAGTCTGTACGAATATATATATATACATATGTTAAAGTCAGCCGAGTGTATGCGCGCCTACTGCTCGAACGGACCTGTATATGTACGTCGAATTTCACTGAAAAATTGCACTTTTCTTAGGTCTAGAAATCGAAAAAATTTTTTTAAAGCTAGAAGTTTGGGACTTTGTTCTGCAAGCCAAAAGATGATAAAAAAGGCCGAGGAACATGCGAAATATAGAATATGAAAATTTAACATGGGGAGGCATATGGAGGAAAAAGAAAAAAATTGACTATTCGGATTTTTATTATTGTTTTTTTTTTACAAATGGGCATAACTTTTGATGAGAGTATTGAAACTTAGCATACTTTTTTTTAAATTAAAGCTCTTCTGTAATACTTTATTATAGTGTTATTCGAAATTTTATTGGTGCCTCGGAAACATTCGTAGTCGTTATTATTCCAGTGTTTTGACGCATTAATTTTCTGTAAAAAAAAGCGTAAAATGGCTTAAAAATATGGTTACTAGTAATTTTTCCCATGTTCCTCCGGCTCATAGAAGAAAGTCTGATCGGTCCGAAACCTCTAGCTTTAAACATTTTTTTCGATTTCTAGACCAAAGAAAAGTGCATTTTTTCAGTGAAATTCGACATATATACGTATACGTATCCGTATACACAGCGTATAGCGTATGTGTAGAGCGAGAAGCTCGCAGGGGCCAGCCACACGTCGTTTGTCGACGCAGCTAGAGAGATATTATCCCTATATGCGTATAAATTCCAGGGCGGATAAGATAAGCCCCCGGACTAGCCGTGCAAACGACTGTATTAAGTAGGAGCGTTGTGGCGTCGACGCGCTGTCTCGATATCGCGAACGGCCGGGAATCACGAGAGAATTTCATCTCTATAGATTTTTCGCGAGAAGCTATAAGTCGACGACACACCTCGTCGTCGAAGACTCGAGCGATTAATTTTTGCGACTCGTCGCCCTCCGCTGCCGCCGCTGCCCCGAGGGATCGCCGCTAACGATCTTCATTGCAAATCCCGTTGAGCCGCTCGATCGATTCTTCGAGTCTGCGCGTTAAAGTTATATATACCGATACACACTGCGAGCCGTGACCTCTATATACTCGAAAACTCGAGGCGCATCTTGAGCTGCAAGGGTCGGCCTACTCCCTTTGACTTTGGCTTTCGAGCCTGTATATATACAGTAGAGCGGCCGATGTAGCCGTCGACAAGCGTCGAGTATCTCGATATCTGCCGCAGGAATTACTACCTGCATAATTAATACCTCAATCCATTATAGGTGGAGAGAACACAATGCTGGGATACACTTAGCCTCTGCTTCTGGAAAAAGACAGTGAGGAATAGACGCATCACTGCTTCTTCGTCTTCTTCTGCTTCTTCTTCTGCCTCTCCTCCTCCTCGTTCTCCTTTTTCTGGCGCGCGTTCAATCTTCTTTTTTAGCATCGTTACGCCGACGAAAGGTCGACCGATCTTTTTCTGCGCCCCTTATACCATTGGGGAGACTACTGCGAGTGATGCCCACGAGTTTATTTTTTTTCTACACGCACCGTACGGCAGATAATTAAGCGTTTCCCTGATTGTTCAAGGCGCTGATCAAATGGAATTATTTTCGCCAGGAATCGGTGCTACTACGTAGAATGTACTCTTGAGTGCCGCGATGACATTTTAATTTCCCAAATTACAATGAAAACGAGCTTTCAGTTGTCGTCGATTGTTAATATTTTTGTCGGGATGGCTACGTTTCATCATTCTCTCTCTCTCTCTCTCTCTCTTTCTCTCTCTCTCTCTCTCGTGTACGTATTACCTATAATATACCCCCGGAAACGAATAGAAATTCAAATTTTCCCGCAAATGCGCGTCGCCACAATTGAATCGAGCGCGCGCAGGCGTGGCGGGCTATCTCGAAAATGGGCGCGCAGAATAATTCCCCACTCCAGCAACAATTTAATCCAACAGCGCGTTATTATTACGCGTATAGCAGATAACCCAGCGCCTGCCGCGCTATTTTTCCCAACAATAGCCTCGCGAGCTGACGACTGCGCGAAAACAATGGCGTACCTCTCGACTTGCTCGCTCGAGAGACAATGAGAGAGGGAGAGAGAGGCAGAGCGAAAAAAAAGTATAAGGGAAATAAATTCCAAGGGATCCACGACGGAGATTACGAAGCAACTCCATATCGCGCCCTGCATAATGCATATTCCATCGTCCTGTGTATAGGGATAAACTCGCGGCAGTGCTCGCGGCGCGGTTTTACGCGCGCCAGCGCGCGGAGGAAAACTGCTTTACCGTGTTCCGCGCGGCGAAAGTACTCATCGAATGGCTGAATTTTTTCCCTCTTTTTTGTGCTCGTAGAATATTTTTACGTTGGAAATAAAATCTTGGATTTTCCGCTCGAATAAATTTGAATATTTCGACGGATACGTCGTGAGGCTAATTTATGTATATAAAAGCGAGGGTGGGGGGGGGGGGAAGCCGAACGAGAGGGCTTTTCATCGCGATAACGGAATCAATGTGTATTAAATTGACGATCGCGCGCGCGCGCGCGTTTATAATCGAATCGGTCGTTATGCAGTCGTCGCGTGAAAATCTCGTCGAGAAAAATCAACAGGGATATCCCGATTTCTCGTGACAACGATGAAGAGACCGTGTGTGTGCGCGGAGGAAGAAAAATTCAGCGTGCCGCGCGACGATGAGCTCATCCCCCGCACGGAAATGCGCTCGCAACGAGACGTTTGCATATTCCCGCGTTGAAAATGCGCTCCGCGTGTTCTCTCCGCCGCGAGGCGAAGAGGCGAGGAGATACGAGAGACCAATCGATATTTCTATTCATTCCGAGCAAACACTTTTTATCGCGCTCACTCGGCACTGCTCTGTATGCGGAATGTCTTGTCTCATCAAACTTAAGCATTGTTAAGATTTCTCCAACAGACGGACTCGGAAAACGAAAGAAGAAAGAATGAAAGGCAAATAAATTATAAGATCGCGTTATTGGCGCAATCTCGTGATTCATGGTGATTCGTGTGCAGAGCGAGTCCGAAGAGAGCGAGGCGAGAAAAAAGAATTTACTCGACCCTCGCCCGGTTATATTCCCTTTCGAGCCGCACACAGAGCCAATCAAAAAGTGCTTATATTCGCTCCGACCCCCCGCGCACGTATGAAGGATTTATTATCGCAGAGACTTTGATCCGGGACGTGCGCGATTCCCTGTATTGTTTTCGCATTCTCGGGTTGACATTTGCTTATTTCGCGAGAGAGTGACATTGAGAAAGACGTCGACTGTACAAGTGCCTCGTGTTTCTCGGATTGAAAAGCTCGCCGCGGCGTAATGGGACTTTGATTGGCTCGGCTTTATGAATTTCCCGACACGGAAAATCAAACGCGCGTTAAATCACGCGCGGAATCTCGCATCCGTTCGGACGAGCTAATCTCGCGAGGCGCGTTTGACAAATTGCTCAATATATGGCAAGCTATGTATGTGTATATAAATCTGTGGCTTACAGGAAGAACCACTTAAGTGACTTTTTCGTGTTTTCGAGAAAAAGCGATTTCAATGTTTGGAGTAATACGTATAAGATCGAAATGTCAGAGAAAAGATCTAAGTATTGGCTCATTTGATTAGGTATCTAATACGAATACAACCGTAGTATTACATATTTGTAAATAGTTTCATTCTCGACGCGCAAGCTAAACAAATTACTCGAGTTAAGTGGTTCTGCGCGAACTTTGCAGATAAGTGGTTATGCGGTCACTTTCTTTGAGGGCTCGTAATTAATGAAATTTGCGATTAAAGAAATTCGGGCGGGGCATATTTTGAAAGTTTAACTCATGCGCTTTTCAATGGTGTAATTGAAGTTTTCGAAAATTGTTATTAACAATGACAAAAAACTGTTTAAAGGAAAAAAGCATGGTTTTCCACAATTTTTTTTTTAATTCGAGATTTCAAGAACGTTTTCATTTGCAATGTACCTGGAACCCCTCTAACCAATGAAATAAATGTCCAAACCTAAAAGATACGTAATTTGGGGGTTGATTTTGAACCACGGTGTGGTCAAACTGGCGCATATTATAATTGAACATTTTTTACGAAGACTTTTGCGAATTTTTTATTCAGAAACCACGCACTTTTGGAAAAAATTTTCAAGAGTAATAAGATTTTAGCGATCCTAGCAATTTTTTTGTTTTTGCAAATTGAGAATTTTTGAAAAATTTAAAAAAACCGAGGAATATATGGGTATAGGTAATTAGATATATATTATACAGCTTTAATGTACTCCACACGGTGTATCAGAGACGCAGTTAAGTAATTATGCAATTGGCTGGCATTTAATATATTTGCGCATTTCGGAAATCCTACTATTGTAGAATGAAAAATGGTACTAAGGCACCTCGAATTCAACATAAAAAAAATTTTCACAAAATGTCACTTAAGTGGTTCTTCCTGCAAGCCACAGATATATATACTTACCTGACGCAAAAGCTTCCTAATGCGGCTGGTTGCATTCTCAAAGCGAAGCTTTTTACGAGGCCAATAAAAAAGCTCGTTGTTCATGAATGCATGCACCGGTGTGCCGCGCCTCGTGCGCGCGCTTTCACGCGTTTTGCTTCGGAAATAAATCGAAGCGATTGATAAGCCTGTGTGCATGCGCGGCTTGTTAACTCGTTAATGCCGGGTTTACAAACGATTCAATGCCGACTTTTTGAGCTCGTTAATTTTAATGAAATTGCGCGTAGTCGTGTAGTTCCGCTCCAATTCAGTTGAATATTTTCGGCTTCGCTCTGCGGGATCTGACAACTCAGAAGAGAGCGTGAAACGTTTGTGTAGTTTCTTTTCTTTTCTTGCATACTTTAATCAAAGAAATACATTTTATTTACACGTAAACACCTGAATTTATCTTAATTATCCTCCTTTTTCCGAATCACGTCTTATAGGTATCTATATACAGTCTCGTTCAAATCTCGCTCCCCGAATTCAAACTGATTTCGATTTTATTGAAACTAACGACTGCAAAGTGAGTCTACAATTTTTTTGTTTCGTAACCCCGCGCGGTACTAACGCTCCCGCCGCATCGCAAAAAATCCTCGAAACATTCCCCAGCGCGAAATGCTAAAGCTATCGTATAGTTGGGCGCGCAACACAATACACAATAGACTTTCTCGCGGGTATAATTTTCTCGCAATATCCCCGGCTCGAAGAACAGCCGCGAGAAGACGTAGGCGATGCGGCATTGCGAGTTTAACTCCCTTTTGCCGCTCTGCATATACAAGTGCGCCTTTCAACGCCTTTCCCTACTACTTCGGAGTTACGTAATAACACGTGCGCGCAAAAGCAAGTCGCCCCGCGCGGGTGTGCGACGATTTCAGGGAGTACTACAGGCGGCTCGTTCGCGAACGGTTTCCTTTATTTCACAAGGAGTTTTCTATGTAGCACAAAGTCGGTGAAAAAAAAGTTATTGGATTTGATTGCACAATGTCGGATGGATACGTATGTATATTAATATACACGCATTACGCGCGCACTTCGGCTATGACACAATTACAATAGCTTACATCAATTTCGTGGACACACACCTGTATACGTATACATGTTATATATAATATTATATTCGCTCTGCAATACGGAAACGAATCACGTTGCACAGACATTAAGGGGTGAGCTAACGTTAAAAAGTATACAAAATAAAATCATAGCGATAATCCGCGCGCGCATTACAGTATAGAAGCAATAATGAAACGCCACTCGGGCTCTCGCGGACTAACAATATATCGTTAAATTCTCGCGCTTTCATTCAAATCCAGTCTTACAATGTACCGCGCATTAGACGCACGACAAAAGTTCTCGGCCATCGATGTCCTCGTCGTCCTCGTCGTCGTCTCCAGTTCGAAGAGAGCCCAATAAGAAAAGAACAGGTGTACTTTACTCGGTAATGACTATACCGAGTAAAATCGTTCTTCCCGCGGTAGCGGGAACCCCCCTCTCTCTCTCTCTCACTCACTCAATTTGTGTATATAAAATACCCATCGTCGCCGTCGTCGTCGTCGCCGCCGCCGCCCGATATTTTATCGTCGATTTGTCGTGAAAGTGCGACGATTTCTCGCTACTGCTTTCACTGCGGCGACGCGGCGCGCTCCGACGCGATGTAAAAAGGGATCTACGAGAGAGACAGAGAGAGAGAGAGAGAGACAGCGGTTTCCTAAGCGCATATCTTCGCTCTCCCAGAGAAATGATTAATGCTGCAGCGGAGCGATACATATAGAGGTATATACGTGTGTATTGTACTTACGCCCCGCCCGGGTTGAGATATATGTATTTATGTGCGCCCCGAGCGCGGCTTAACTTTGCCCCGAGACTGCTTCATCCCCGGTGGAACGCGATGTCACACACATGTAGTCGCGCCAGCAAGACACTCACACGCACACACACACACACTGGCAGAAACTTTGGTGATCGTTCTCTAGCGTTTTAGACTCGAGATATATATATGTACATGATATATGCAATATAACGCGTAATACATTTATACAATCTGTGGAGACTCGTCTTAAGAAGAAAAAATGCTCGTCGAGCGGAGTGCGGTGCCAAGCGGCGACGCGCTACGTGTAGAAAAAGAATTGCGTAGCCCAGAGCGAGTCTGGAACGGCGTCTATAGACGGGACGACGGGCGTCAGGTGTAGCCGGTGATGTTCCTGGCGAAGGGCGCGTTGCCGTTGGTCCTCAGGTAGTACATGCCGCGGACGCGCCGGGTCGCCGCGTAGCCCATGAGGGCGTCGGGTGACCACTGGCAGTTGACGCGGAGGTCGGGCCGCCATTTGGGGCAGCGGCTCGCCGGGAATCCCGCCGGATCCGTGATCGACTCGGCGTAGAGCCGCCAGGAGCGATTGTGGCTGCAGGTGACTGTAATCAGAGAGAGCCGCGGTCTCAGCGTAGATCCTTACAAGGAAGGCTGTGCATACGCACACGTATTGGATAATAACGAAATTTGTTGAAGTTATCGATAGCATGTGGACGTTACATCAGTGTTAACGTTTTGAAAATCTTCGATGACGAAAGGCTATGCGCGAACGATTAGAAAGAGAGCAAAAGTATTTTATTATACTCAAATTGTAGCGACTAATTTACAACGAAAATGAAAGCCTCTTGTTCTGCAGGCTTATCTCAAAACTGTAAAATTTATGCCAATTATTACATAAATTGCTGTGAAATTACGCGATTGCTGGAAATTCAAGCGATTTACATAAATTCTTTCGGTATCTGCTGTATCGCACGGTAAATTGTGCAAGAGCCATCATTTTTATTGTAAATCAAGTTATTAAATTTGTGTAACGCAACATTAATCGCTCCTTTTAATAATTTACACTGCAGCCTTGAGTAAAATGGATAATACCTCCAAAACCGTTGTACATTCAGTCGTTCGAACTGATGCTCAAATTGCTTTGTGCATTAATTTTCAAATTTCGAGCGATAAATTCATCTCGATTCAAGTGATTTATGTAACATTATTTTGAAGAGTATTTACGTAAATACTGTTATAACAGCCTGCAGTGTGGATGAGCGCGAGTGTAAAAGCTCAAATTTTACGCAGTGTATGCACGGGGATGTTATCATCGAAAAGTTCAGTGTGGACATTTAAAATTCAGCGCTGACTCAAGCGCTCGACTGCTAGTGCAAAAATTCCGACGACGACGTAGCCCGAAAAGTTTCTAAAACTAAAAGCTAAAATAAATGAACGTAAATTGCGTGAACTGCGCCGGTAAAACGAGAAGCGCGTACATTTGCCGAAAGAGGGATATATAGGAAAACTCCTAGGATTATAGGAACAAGTATAATACAGAAAGAGAACGTACTGAACCGATTGATAATCCTGTTGACGCCCATGGCGAAGACGTTGGCGATATTGCAGCCGGGCTGGGGCGGCATCCCCCCGTTCGGATAGAAGTCCGCGTGTCCCAGGGGTATGGGAAAGCCCAGCACGCCACCGTCCGTGTGTATGATGTCGACGAACTCGGCGTCCGAGGCGGTTAGGTGTCCCTCGGCGCCGGTGTTCATGTAGAGCGGATAGGCGGCGTCGAGGCCGGTGATGCGGCCGACCTGCGCAAAACGAAAATCCGCCGCTGTACCTGAGCTTGCGAGCGTCGCATGTATAACTGGTATGCGCATAATTGATAGAGCGCGCCAGCACCTATGTACTCACTCTCTGGGGGAAGAGGGCTTTGCCCATGAAGCCGGCGATCTCGGCGCCGAGGCTGAAGCCCACGACGTGGACGCCGCGCAGACGGAAGGCGCCGATCGACTCGAGCCAGCGCAGCATCGTCGCGATGTGCGGACCGACGATCCGGGTGTTGGCCACGGCCTTGTGGTACCAGGGCATCGGCGCCAACTTGCTCCAGTCCACCAGGATCACGTTGAAGTTGTTGCGGAAGAGATAGGCTGAAATGTTTGCGTTTTTCGCGCTCGGTTATTCTTCAGTGTAGTCTGAGAGGCATCGAAATCAGTGCCCTGCTCTGGGTATAAAGTCATTTTTCTCGCGTGCTTCGACGACGCTTGAAATATTTAAAGGGCGCCGCCTTCCTTGCCGATCTCCCCGCGGAGAGGAGCAGGGGAAGATGCGAGGCAGATGTCGGGTATAGAGCGTGATAGCGGCTTCTCGGCTGAATTAGTTATACGACTGCTGCGGGGGCTCTTCGCCCGGATTTATGAACCCGGTGCCCGCGCTGCTGCTGCTGCTGCTGCTGCTGCTTCTTCTTCTAGTTTTATGGATGCTGGAGAGGGAGGTTTTTTTTTGCGCGTCGTCGTTCAATGTCTCGCTGCATCGGGATGGTGCGAGTTTGGAATAATTAATATGCTACCCTATAATTTTATTATAGCTTTCTTACGGACAAAGTTCCTTTATTATGTATCGCGCTTATAACGACTTGGAAATTGATTTTACAACGCGTCGGATATTCCCGCCAGGTGCGCTAGGAAGAAGCTGTAACGAAATCAATAAGCTTGTAAACGAAATTGCCATAAGTAAATAAACGGCGAAATATCGATGCAGCGATAAAGTATTCTCGCAAATTGGTCCGGAGTAAGGAACGAACAATAAAACGGGAGTGATTCTCGTAAACTCCAACTTTCCTTATATCTCTCCTTCAATCTTCATTGGTCCTATATTTCCGCGCCACTAGCACAAAGGACTCCCTCTTCTCTCCTGGTCTAACTCTTCCCGACGACTAAAGCTCTCTCTCTCCCTATCTCTCCCTCCCGATGTAATTTCCGAGCGAGACTTACGGCTCCGCGCCGCGACGAGCGCGAGAACTTGGCCTCCGCGTTATATTCCTCATCGATCACGTCTCTCCTCGCGGCTCCACGTCTGTCTATACCTATACATCTGTACACGCATCGTATACGTATATATACAACGCGTCGATCGACGACTTTCACGATAGTGCATGCCAGCGCGCAATTCATAGGTGGAAAAAGAGCGGTCGACAATTCCGCGGATGTATGTTTTATTCAGGAGGGACACGAGTCGACTTCCAGCCGAATTATACTGACCATTTTTAATACTCGCCCCGCTGACACCGGGCGAGCGCTCGCTGTAGCCGTGGATGTAGAGGACCGTACGTTGACTAGCGTTGAAGTTGCTGCGGCGAAGGCTGCACGGGTTGTTGGGCTGGATGGTCTGGGGTACCGTTGGGTTTCGTCTGCGAGAATCGTCAAGGTCAGCCAAATATTCTGAAGTACGCGCCGGGTAAAATTGATTTTTTTTTTTTTTTACCTGGTGTAGAGTTGATAGAGGACGTCGCGGTCCAGGTTGACGGGACAGCAGAAGAGACATTGCCCCACGGGAAAGACGGAGAAGTTGACGGGGCTGTCACCTGCGAGAAAGTCCAAGACAATTAATCGATCGCGCGCGGATAATTTTCCTGTTTATACAGAATTACACGCGCCGTGCTCTATGATTGATCGAATCCTGGAAATGAGAGTCTGTGTATCGTGTATATCGGCTCTTATTAATTAAAAGGTTAATCAAATTTTGCTCGTCGGTGCATATATATTTGTATAATTCTGGAAAGCGCTTACGGCATTGATTGCAGTGCGCGACGCGGAATAATTTACTCGAATAAAATTTAATTATTTTAGCCGATAACGCAGCAGCGACTGTCTCTCTTTGCAAGCGTTATGCACCGTGATCTCGGCGAGTACCACCGGGGTCAACAGATAAATTTTAAAACATGAAAACCAGTAGTATTCGAGAGCTGCAAGTGTGTCTTCCGCGTAAACAAATTTAGCTTCGTATCCGAAATCATATAATTTCCCGCGTTTAGCAAACACGGCCACCGTCGCCAACGAAATTGCTAAAATTTCCTCGCGAGAAGCTGGAATATATGTATACAGCGGTGCCCCGCGTATAATCGCAAAGTCGTTTATGCGCGCGCCGTAATTCCGTCGCGGCGATATCCCGATACGCACTCGCGTACTATAATTTCGGCCGTAATACCCCCGACCGTAATAGCCAATAACGCAGTGGCGCTGAGGCTCGCAAACGTCGTCTCCCGCGTTATATCGATCCTTTTCCCCTATACACTCGCCGCTGCCGCGACGCGGCAAAGAAAAACGATCGAGTGAATTTCAACGACGCCATCAGGCTCGCGAGCGAACGCTTGATTAAAAATTCGCGCGGCCGGTAAAAAGAAATTCGACAGTGTCACGCCGGTCATCGTCATTGAACTTGCAAGTATAGGGTCTCTCGCTGCACGCGCTGCGCACGACAGCTCGCGTGTCTCGCGTCGTATAAGTATACAGTCGCGAAAGAAAAAGTTGCGCGGGGCACTGGAAAATTTTTTCCCTCCCCCGCGAGAGAGTGAGGGAGAGAGAGCTCGACCTTCCGCAAAAAACCTTATACGTTGAAACGACGCTCTTGCACTTGCGAAGCATTTCGCAAAGGCGATCGTTGCGTCAACATCGTCGATTTTGTCACTCGTGCGAGTCGATCTCTGAGACGCGTGCGTTTCTCGATACCATATATACGGGAGTTTTATACGCGTGCAATAATATTATTGCACACCGGCGACACGAAAAAGGAGCAGCGATAACGATAATTCTCAAAGGCGTATCGACGCGGCGCGAAGTTTTGTTGAGATACTCGAGTTCGCGCCGTGTACAAAGCAGCAGCACAATGCAACGTAGAGCCTCGAGAAGAAGAACAAGAGGAAGAAGTTATCGACTGTAAAATCCGTCAGTCGTCGTAACGCCCGAAAGGCTTTTACGCTAAGTACTCGGCTATCGCTTGTACTACAAGCATGGTAAACGCAGTTTTTCCATTCGTAAATTTAACTGCCACGCGCTCGTATAGTTGTACGAGGCAGTTGTCAAATCGAATCCTCTCACATACGCGTGTATATAATAACCCACAGCTTAATTCAAAAAAAAAAATTGATCACTTTACTTTTTTATCGCTATCGGGATCTCTCTACACATTTTTCAAAGCCGCGCGTCGGTTTCTCCCGTCAAGTGCGTATAATAATTATACGCGAGTGTGTACGCGCCCGTGTGTTCCCTAGAAATCGAGCGACGCAAATATCTCGCGATTGCGCGCGAGAAAAGCGGGTCTTAAGCAGAATCTTAAAGACGCTCTATATACACGCTTGAGTGGGCGTCTTTTGCTGCGCGCGAAAAGCAATATCGCCCCCCCCCCCCTCGTCGGGCATAAAATGCAAGCAATTTAATTACAATACGATACATCGCGTCGTCCTTGAGCGCATGTTTAAATAATCGAAATCGAAAGCCATCGCGCAAACGAGTCGTCGTCGTCGTCGTCGTCGTCGCGAATGATAAATCGAACTCGAAAATTAGCGCAGAAGAAAGAGCGCCGGGCGTAGCGTCTCGCGTTGCGGTGTACACAAGAAACGTAGCGAGCGTGTCTCTCGACAATCATGTTTCACTTTCGTTCGCAGAAAAAGCATAGAAAACGAAACGAGGCGCTTCACGCCCCATATACCTCCTAAAAATCATTTATCCGCAATCATCATTACACAACCATCTATCATCCGCGAGACGCGGGAACTGTGACGCGCGTCCGAGTCCCGCGAGAGCAACGCTTTTCCCCTGCTATGCTGCCCGCGCGCACACGTCCCGCGCGATGTGTACAATATTATTTTCATTCAGCAAAGCGCGAAACGCGAAGCGTTCCATATACACACCGTATATATTATAAGCTTCGGAAATCAGGCCAAATCGAGCGCGCGTCCAAGTACACTCACGCACAGGTGGGAGAGCAAACCGGCTTTATACGCACACACACACACGCAGACACACATATATATACAACAGACGATACACGCGCACGCGCGCGCGCTCGTTCTCCTGTGACGCGCAAAATCTCTCGCTTTCGTTTCTCTCTCTCTTTCTCTCTCGCGGGCGCGCGAGCGCGAGCGCCTTATCTTACCGTCTCATCCGCGCGCGCTCTCTCGTGATCGAGATATATACACACTCCGCAATAAAGGCGTATTGCCCGCGCTTTCTAAATTATTAACGCCTTATATGCAGAGCTAGCGCGCGCACGACGATAATTAGTTGCAATTTTCTGGAGATCCTTTTTTAAGTATATCTCAGTTGTATATAGCGGGCGCGCATATATTTATGGATTTTCTTCTGTTTTCGCGCGCCGCGGGTGCGCGACTCCGATGGAATGCGCGCCGGGGTTGCGTCTCTCTCGCGCGTCCGGAGGCGGTGCAGGTGCGCCTGCTGCGGATTTTTTCATTTCTTTTCTTGTGGTGGTGTTTTTCTGATTTTTCTTTTCATTTTCGTTTTTGTCTTGCCGGAGAAGAAGACGTGCATTGGCGGATGTGTAATTGCCGGATGAAAGTCGCGTCCCGGTAAAGCGCGGCTTTTACGATATACACCGCAGTAGCCGGCCGAAGGAAAGCGACTCTGTATGACTTTAACGAACGACCTGTAATTATTATCCAATTCTGGTAAGGTATTTACAATGCTCTCTGACCCTCATTGGGAATTCATTTCATTTGGCCTGTACTTCCTGTTTATCGTCGACGATATATACGCATACATGTGATATATGTCTATATACACTCATATATATATATATATATATGCGCGCAATCTATAAGCAAAAGCCGGGCGCATATTTCACTCGCTTTTTAAGCGCCGATGAAGCATGGCCCTCTCCAATCCTTTCTTGAGTATTTATGTTAGAGTAAACATGCCATTGTTATAGCGCGCGGTATATGAGGCACTTTCCGACTGGTTAAATATAGATTCTGCGGACTTGGGTTGCCTTAAATGCAATGGCCGTAAGTTATCGGCTAGTCAAAGCACTAGATGAAATTCGTCGCATTCGTTCGAATGGTTGACAAAAGGAGGAAATTAAGGTGAAGCCATGGGGAAGCTTGCCACACCTCGGGAAAATGTATTTACGTGAACGGACGAAACGTTAGTCTTGTATTGCGTGACTGTAAGCAGTGCGTGAATTGTACGAAGTGCGTAATGATACTTTTGAGAAACTTTAATTAATTAAAAGTAAATGACAATTTGACAAATTAGCGCAAAAGGGTCACCTTACGCATAATTCTGCATAACTATGAGTATAATATAAGATAGCGCGTGTTTTCTGTTTCAATTTCATTTACACAGATCAGCAAAAATAAACTATCATTTTAAATCAGTTTGGATAGTATAATACGATTTTATTATTTGAAATATAAATAAAATTAATATTCAGTTATGGAAAAGTTTATGTCAGGTCAAAAAACAAACAAAGCGTAAAAGTGAAACTTGGGTACTCCAATGTCATTGTAGTTAATGATTTAAAATAAAACCCCAACGATGTTTGCAGACAAAGCTATAGTCATGGCTTTATGGCGTCTGTACACGCTGACGCCGCACCTTATGAGTAATTTTATAAACTTCGCATACACAGCTTGAATTTACTATTAATTCCATATTGGCATGAAAGTTGATTCATACACACATAGGCATCTTTGTACTCCTAGTCGAAGTAAACTCAATATATATGATGCAAATAATGCGAAAGAAAAGTGTTTCGTCACTAACTAGATCCTAGACACATTACTCATAAATATATTTCTTAATTTCCAGGAATTTTTCAGTCTGCCCTATTGAACGGTTCTTTCGACACATTGCTCATTCGATCCGTTTGCTTTTTCCCCACACCTACACACTCTCTTTTCGCGCAACCATTCGAAATTATTCCCAATCGAGTGGCAAGACGAATAAAAACTCAGGGATCCCGCGAAGTCGAAGGACAAAAAGCGCTCCGGCTTTTTCCCTCGACTTCGGGAGATCCGCGAATCTTTATTGAATCTGATTTATATCGCATTAGAACGCATTAAAGGCAAACTCCTCCTCCTTTAAATTTAACGATCAAAAAGCGCGCGCGCGCGCGCGCGCAAAACAGCGGGCAAAATTCAACTCGCGCAAAACGCCGCCAACGCGCGGCATTTACCTTTGTAAAAAAGAAAGAGTCGACAGAGCAGCGGCGTTATGAAGCCGGGCAACATGATTTCCCCCCACTGGTGGTCCTTCCGCAGCCCCGCGCGACGAGAAGAGGCAGCTGCTCGCAAGCTACTCCGACCCGCTCTCGCACGCACTACTCTCGCACACACACACACGTATACATGTACATGAAAAAAAAAAAACACACGGCGAAGCACTGTATCCGATCGATCGGGATTTCAAGGTGCAACTGACCGCCGGATCTTTGACCAGCTGAGGTTTTGAGCGAGTTGTCGCTCCCACCTCTCTCGGCGGCGGCTGCAGCGGAGCTCGCGAGATCCGTACGCGGCTGCTGCGGCAGCGGTGATAGCGGGAAATGCACAGCTGATAAAAAGCACCGGCGAGAGCGAGAGTGATCCCCTCGGACGAAAGTGGGGGAGGTGCTCGCGGAGGGCAAGGGGGAGGGGAGAGCGATAACTGGGAAAGGAAAAGTGCAAGGATGCGTGAGATGCTACCGTCCGCGCGATGACGTACCGTTTAGTCCGACGACCGCGCGAATCGTATCGGGAGATCGGCGTTAATAGGCCGCGGAATCTTTGCTCCGATCGGGCCCGTTTCTACGGCCAATGTCGCGGCTACTTTTCTCTTTTCACTTTTCGCGCGAGCGAGCGGAAAAGTCGCGTTTTGAATATAACGATTTAATTATTAGATAATCCAGAACCGGCCCCCGCTTACTTGCTGGCTAGCTTATAAACACTCGCGGCCGACGCCGCGGCATTAATCGGCTCGGTGAAATCGGCGCGGAGAAATTGATATCGTAAGAAATCGGTAACTCGTGGCGAATATTCGATGCAGCCACGGTCAAGTATAAGTATATACACGGCGAGATGCAGCCGTGCAGATTTTCGCGTAAATATAGAACGGCGGCTGCGCGCGCGCCGACGCGAATGTTCGCCATCTCGTATTCGTCGCAGCTGATTTCCAAACGAAACGCGCGAACGTAACGAGCTTTTTCGCCGCGGGGAAATGAAAAGCCGCGCGTTTACACTCGCTAAACTCTCGCTAAATGTCCGGCAATAATGCCTTGCGGTCGGTATGTACACACGCGGAAAAGTGCGGCGGGAAAAAGTAGGTGCGCATGCGCGTATACGCGCGATAGTTGGCCAATTACGATGCGCGAGCGAGCGAGTGTGTGTTTAGGACGAGAGAAGAAAATTGCAATTACATTACTCGATTATAAATCCTCGAGAAAATGCCTTGCCCGCAGCTGCGCCGGGCATTTTTCATTCTCGTTAAATATGGATGCGCGCGCGCGCGCGCGTGTACACGCGAAAAAAACAATACACGAGCGCAACTTTCGCCGAATCGCCATCAAACGGGAATTGCGCAACACACCGGCGAGCCGCGCAGCAGTTTCAAAATTCCGAGCCGACGAGACAATGATGCGAAAAAAATGAGGCAGACGATGCAGCCGCGCTGGAGAAAGGTATGAGGACGAACGGGAAGCGAAATGACGCCGGACAGTCGTAATTGGAGGCCTTGAATGCACTTCGAGGGCAACGCGCGCGCGCAGTGTATATGTGAGGCGAGAGCAAGACGAAATTCTTTTTTCGGTGCTTACAGCGTGAATGAGTTGCCCGCGATGTTTTTTTCCAGCAGATCGAATGGGATAAAGAAGGAAACTGTATCCGCGTGCTTTTCGTGTCTCGTACGTTTACTTTTACTTACTTTTACTCATTTTGTTTCTGGACTCTTTCCAAAAAAGAAATTTTCTCTCCTTAAATAAATTTTATGTTCGACATGTAACGACGCGATACGAATTTTTAATTTTATTTGGAGTTGCGGGAGAATCTCCGCGCTATCGATTATTTTTAATTATGCATTTGCATCGTAACAATAAAAGCAACACCGATAACCCGATGCATTTAACTGCAGTGGGAGATCAATTTTGTGCTGAGATTGTTAAAATGTAATTTTTTTACTTACGATACGCGTGTGTGCCTCTGAAGAAACCTAACATTTTTTGTAACTGTATTCTTTTGAACAATCATAAAAAATCCATTCTTCATAGAGCCTACTAACTCTACTGTTAACCTATATAGTGCAAATGCCTATCTGTGATTATAAATCCATATAAAACGAGAGATAATCGATAGTAAATTATTCTATTACTTTTTTCTGCAGTGAGATGCTCGAAATCGAAATTTAAACTATTATACATAATTGAATACTCAATTACTGGGTCGGAATTCACGCTCGCGTAACAATGTGGAATAGAAATTGCCATTAAAATGTTATTCACAAGAGTAGAATGGAATTTATGGTCATTTTTCCCCAATTACAAGATGTGAAGACACGACAAACTTTGTGTAATTGGCTAAAATTGCAAGTGTGCGTTTGCGTTTTAAATGGCGACAAATTATTTGAAGAATCTATTGAATAATCTATGACAATATCTAGGTCAATAATAAGTCAGTATACGTTTACATTCGAATATATAATATGCCATTATGTTATAGTTTTTTAACAACATTTCCACTAGTTACATGCTGTAACTCAGCATAAAAGCGAACAAAAACGTAGAGAATAAAAAAGAAAACAAAAAACGACTTGTACACGTGTTCCATATGATAATTTTGGCGCATTTATTTGCATAATTGCAGGATGTTTTATTACAAGCTACAGCAAAGCCATTCGAAGTACCGTAAATCAAGTGTGATATTTTCACTAGTTTATTTGTTGTGAAGAAAATTAAAGCGGCTTTGAGAAGTTGAACTAAAAACTGTATAAAATGCGTATATTTTTCATCGGCAAGATGGCATAGATCATCTTAAAGCACGAAAGAAAGTTCCCGCCGCAATTTTTATCCGAAAAAAAACGGACTCGCTCAAATGCGCCGTTGCACAACTAGTCAGAGGCTTTAAAAATATAAAACATTAGTTGGTCTCGTAAATCCTCAGTGAGAATATATCGAATTATGCAAAACTACGCGATTTCTTAAAATTTCCAATCTGTACTGATCCTATGCGCGGATATTACGAGAAAGTTACTAAACTATGTGCTTAGCGACTTCTTAATAGTTTTAACCTGCTCTAGTTAGTATACCAAAATATGTGTTTAGAAATCGTATTCACATTTATAAAATTAGATTAATTTTTGAAAATAAAGAAAAATTAATTATTTGCGTTTATAGTGAAAACAAATAATTAAAGCATTTGGTGCAGAAGAGGCTATGCTCACACTATGCTAACAATAATTTCTGAAACAGTCATAAAATATGCCTTTTAAGTCTAACGTTGCGATAAATTAATTTCCAAATCAATCGCATTCTAGCCGCAAACAATTCGCTCTATCACTGTGAAATTAAATGATCGCGTCGTTGGGAAACTGGAAAAATTTGTTAATTTGAAAGTTCACTATGCTTACATTACTACATAGATTCAACTATATACGCTAATTGTGGTATTAAAAAAAAATAAATATTTGAAATAACGAAACCTCGTGAAACTCTATTTCTTTATCGTATGTTATGTACTGTAGTTTCTCAATATTGTTTCGATCAGACTGGACATCTCGAATCTCTCGTTCCTGTTCAATGAACATCGGCACAGTCTAATTGTCGCGTATCGAGCTATTGCGAATGATCGTGAGATTTTTCTTTCTTTCGCAGGCCCGTACAGTCTCTTTTCAAACAAAAAAAAAGAAAAGTGTAATTGCTTTAGTATATGTAACGCCGCGTCAGTAACAAAAATATACATATAATACCCATTCAATTTTCACGGGTGCAATCTCTACGTCCGTAACCACTTAATGCATTTCTCGAGGATTACGCTGCGCAGGAGCAATTTTTCGAGAATCGCGTCGATTAAAAAAGTCAGCCAACTCTAAATGCGCGGCTATCCATTAGCGTGATTTTCGCGTGCGCAACGAGATGAGTAACGATTCTAGAAAAACTGTGAGATATTTACACATCGTTACTGTAACGTTTCGAATAATTACGACGAGTAATAAAAGTTGTATTCATTATGTATGTGTCGGAGCCTCGTTATTCATTTTTATCGCCGCTATTACACGTATTGTTTTTTCTTTTTCTAGGGGCCGCGCGTAAATAAGGATAATATTACGACCGCCGATAATTCAATGAGTTCGCGAGTCTTTTCGCGCGTGTATGTACGCACATGTGCTAAACGAGCGGGTACATGAATTTTTCTATCCAAAGCCATCGCAGCAAATCATTTTTGAACTCAAATTACTCAGAGATGCCTGTAATTTTGCCTGAAGTATATTTCGCGAGTCTCTTGAAATATATGACTCGCGCAGCGTAGAAGTACATATAATGACTTTTGACCGCTAAACGAAGGAAAATTTTCTGTTTATAACTCCATCGATTGCCTTGTGAAATGTGCTAAAATTTTGATAAGACTTCCTTTATGAAAATTATGTTGTTACATATTTTTCGGACATGTCGTTTATTTTGTACAAATTAAAATGAAAATTTACGTAAATTATAAAAGAAAATAATTTTCAACAAAACAATACGCTACCGAAGCTTATTTGTACAAGAGATGTAAAAAGCTATATAGGAGCATGATAATTTCAAAAGAGTTTCGATGCATGTTATCAGTAAATGTCACAAATCACATTGAATAAAATAGTTTTAAAATTTATATCTTCGTCATTAGCTGCTCTCCGATAAAAAAAATGTCATCTCCAAGGCGCTGTCTGTTGTTCCGGTGTAGCTATAACAATAGTAACGTAGAAGCCAAGCGAATAATCGCGAGCATTCATCGGTCTTTCGGTCGAAGAACCAGCGCGCAGTATAGTAGCTGCACGTAGCGGAAAGAGAGAGAGAGAGAGAGAGAGAGAGAGCAGTAACAGAAAGTTCAATATTATCCGAGCTCTCTGAAACGCGGGTAGCCCTTTAACAGGATTATCCTCCGTGTTGAGTGTAGGGCAGTAGTAGCTTGGAACTACTAACGAGCTGAGCTATACACAATGGATTCTCTTCCCGGTGTGATCGAGCTTAATTCGCGCGTATGCCACCCTTGTTCTCCGCTAATTGCTCTCTAGTCAAGCGCGCGAGCATTACAGATATAGAGAGTCCCACTTTTAATTACTCGGCCGAGTAAAAACGAAAAGAGGCAAATTAAGAGAGAGAAAGCGGGGTATTTAACGAAAGCTCGGCACTTCTTATCGCGCGGGCAACTTGTACGCGATTGCTCGCGAGTGTGTAGAGCGCGCGAGGAATCGACCTAAGCCGCTTTGGACAGGTCGCCGTAGCGGCGGATTTCACTTTGGCCTCGGAGGGTCTTCCTCTCTTTCTCTCTCTCTCTCTCTCTCTCGTCATCGTCGTCGTCGTCATCGTCGTCGCTGCTGCTGCAACGCCGACTTACACGTGTGACGCGCGTGTGTCGGAAATACAGCGCCGGCAAATTGCATTATTTGCAGAAAATGGGGTACATAACAGACCGAGTCCGGATTTGACGCCTCGGCGAGTAAGTGGTTGCGTGCGAGTCATTCCGTAATCCCCCTCTCTCTCTCACTCTCCGCACACGAGGTTTCCGTCGCAGCTCTCATTGTTCGTCAAATAACTCCGATATTTATCAGTTTTCACACGTGTCGCTTATATTACGTCGCTCGTTTTGTTTCGCTTATTAGTTTTTCCCCCGAAAATAGAAAATTGAACGTCCACTCGGTAGACGCGCATCATCGCGTGTTTATACACAATATGCACAGAGCGCGGCGTCATGCTCCGTATACAGACATAGCGGCTGCGGTTCGTCGATTCGCCCGATATTATCCTAAAATATACTTACGGATGTGGCCAATTGCGCAGAGCTCCGCAGCCGTATGACAAACAATCGCGCGGCGACGGGAAGCTCTCCGCAAACGAAGCGCGGAAAATCTCTCAACTCTCTCTCTCTCTCTCTCTCGCTCTCTCGTGTGCCATTGCTGCCGCGGGTAGTGGGGATATTTTGCGCATCATCCCTCTGAAATCCGTTCGCGCGCGCGCACCCTGACCTACATTCCAGCCGAGATATAGCCGACCACCTCACTCGTGCGGACGGTCCAGCGGACACCTTGCCCTCTGCTCTCCCTCTCTCGCTCTCTCCCTCTGTACATGTGGATGCGCAGTTATGGGGCAGTGTTGAAGTTGGCGCGAGATGTCTGCCGAAACTCGCGCGCCGACGGATTCGCCTGTGTACACAGCAGCTCTATTACATTCTCTGCAACGCGCGCCGCGTATTACGCTCTTTATATAGCTCGGAGTTTCTGCGAACTGCACACACGTGCTGCTGGATGAGGAAGCAAAAATCGATTGGCTTATGCTCCGCGAGATTATTATCTTCTCTGCGGTCATGAATTTGATTATTTTCTTTTTTATAATGTATTATGCTGCGAGATTAAATTTAGAAATTACAAGCCATGTTCACCGTGATTATTATAATTAGGAATTGCAGTCGTCGTAATGCGCGTACTTTCGCGCTGATCTCGCATTATGGATCTCGCGAATTTCCCCTCCTTGTAACGTTCAAATAGACGAGAATCGACATCAGTTTAATAAAATTAGCCAAGCGCTACGAGCTTACGACTTATTTATAGAGAATTTCCTTTGAGCCACTTCGAGTTTCAGTACAGACAATTTATGTACTCTTGCATCAAAGTGTCTACTCCAACGCGTGAGAATCGACGAACCGTTTGTCTGAGCTGACGAGAGCTGGAGCGCGAGTATAATCACATTTTCCATAGACGAACGTAGCAGTATATTAGGCGGAAAACTCCCTCAAAGCTGCGTGTATCGGATGACGCTTGTTCTCTCTGAGAAACTTATTTTCTAAAAGAATTTAATGAGATTTTTCGGTATGTTTTGCTACGACTGAACTGACTACACGTTAGTGAGTTCATTCAAACGACTCCAAAGAAATGATTTAGGGTTATTTGTTGTAAAAAATAAGAATTTTGCTTATTTTATTTACTCTATTAATAAATAATATGAAAGATGCGCAACGAACATGTGCTTGTAAAACAGTACTCCCGATTGAGCGTGCTGGTAAAAAAATGAGTATACGTTCGAATGAAAGCAACAAAAACTCAGAGCATTTCCAAAACAATGGATTTTTCCATTTCTCGTGCAAGCCATAAAATTTCCATACGTAGTAAAACTATATATTTAGCATTATAGAACAAAAAAAGGCACCATATCATTTTCCGCAAAATATTGTATTTGACGTTTGCATCAGCCATGAACTCAGTAGGCTAATGCATATATTTTTTCTTGTTGCAGGATAAGCTCTTGACGAAGCTTGAAGAGAACGAACCAGAAATGGCCTCCTCCCAAGAAGACGAGGTAATCTATAGAAAAAAACTATGCACACACCTGTATATACAGTCCCGCTGTAAAAATCTCAATTTACCACGCTCGCGTAGATCGCGAGCCGTAAAATCGGGGCATTCTCTCATTTATTGTTCATAAGACACGAGGGCCTCGATAAAATACTGCCACCAATCTGTTTTCCTTTCTGTTGATTTTTCTCTGCGGCGCTGGCCGCTGCGTCGATGCATGAAATACGAGAGACAGAAAGCAATGACAATAACAGAGGTCGCTATCATTGCAAGCCGGAAAAAATATTGCGGAAAGCGAGGACCCGTTCGATCGCCGACACGGGATGAAAAGCCGCGCTCGAAAGCAGCATTTTTTTACAGCTTGAATGCGCACGATGAAAAATAATGAAAAATATTTGTATGCGCGTGTACCTTTGAGCATTAATAAATGACGAACGGGAGAGAGGCCAGTGATAACTGCAGCGGCAGAAGCGGCGGAATCTATTGAAAGCCACGGCAAACAAGCGGCGGAAATCTCGCGGTCGTAAATCCCAAGCCTTGCCTCGCATCAAAACGAGAGAGTATCTCACAAGCGGACAAGGATAAGAGCATCTCGAGCCATTCCCTTCAATTTACTCCGGGTTCCCTTTGCCTGCTATATTCTTCTCAGCCGAGCGACAAGCCGAGCCTAACGAAGTTAGCTTGTCACTTTCACGCTGCAGACAAGACCTAATCGGGCCTAATTCCGCGCCGGGATACATATTGCATTTATGCCTTATAAAATCGGGTTAAGAATGTATACGTGGGAAACTCGTTCTGTAAGCTCTAATCACAATTGCGGCTTTACCATCGTCGTTATGGAGTTATCAGAATTTACTCATCCATTTTGTTGTTTCTTTGCTGTGCATTTTATTTATCCCGCGTTTTCTGATAACCTTTTTGTGTGAAAGCGTGTGTTATTTTTTACCGTCAATCTAGCGCAACGTGTCATTTTGGATATTCAAAATTTTTATTTACTGCAAATCTTGTTGATTTTGATAAATAAGAATTTTATAATTTATGTTAAATTAAAAATGGTACTTTGTACTGTTTATTTTCATTTTCTGATAATACTAGTAGGTCATCATTAACAAAACAAACTGCACATAAAAACGCTGGTACTTTGAAAAAAATGTTACGAGCTTATCGTTTAGCAGTATCTGTTAAATCGAGAATTTTGAAAATCCAAAATATGTCGCATCAAATTGATACAAGGCAAGAAGTAAAGCACATGCACATGATAAAAATAAATAAGAAATAAATAAGAATAACTATTAATTGGCTCTTCGATATTTTATATGATAACTCAAAGATTGTACCTGACGGATCAGTTGATTCCAACCAAGCAAAACTTTCCAATTCACGACAGATTTTGAATCTATTCGGACACAAACTATACAAAGCAGCTTAACTCGACACTACCAGCTCGTTGATTAAAAAACAAACACGAGCCCAAACATGCAATTAGCGAGGACAACCGGCGTGACGCCTAATTATAAATAATCGGAGTCCCGCTTTCCTGTGCCTCAAATTTGTCATCTTCTCGATTGCGCAACGCGCCCAAGAGAATACGATGATGACGGCTGTTAGCCGGAAACTCATTTTTATCGCACTAGTTCTGATAAAATCTGTGCGAAATTTTGCTACTGAACGGAACAAACAATTTTTTTTTTAATTTTGCAAATGCATGGAGGGGGTAGAGGGTTAAGTGACTTTTTTAGTATAAATAAATGTTGTTGGAGCTTGAGAAGGTATACCAGGCAACATGAGGTTCTTGTTGATTGCTCTCTTCGCAGTTTTGTTCGCTGCCTGCGCCATGGCGGTAAGTATTTATTCATAGTACTTTGTAAGATAATTTTTAAACTTTACTTTCAAACTCAACGATTTTCTAAGTTTGTTGCACAGAAACTTGAAAACTAATTAACTGATTAATTGTATTTAGTTAATAATAATTCATTAATAACTGCTCCGAATATTATCTTTGTTCTATTTCTGAGAAAAATAACGTACTCATTTTCATTCAAAAAATCATATTATTTATTACATCGTCATTGATTACAACAGCAAGGGCCACCACCAGGACCCCCACCTCCACCACCCAAAAATATGACTGCCGGATTTGTTGCTACCCGCTTTGCCCGTAGCCCTCTTGCTTCTCGTAAGTACATAACAAACTTTTTTCAAATTCAAAATAGCGATTTTATTTTAACCAAACAATATTTTCATTTCTTTTGCAGCTGATGCAACTCCGCCGCCACCACCCCCACCACCAAAATCATTCGTCTGAATATGATTATGGATTCAATATTCAAAAGAATTTTTTCCAAACATTGGAATGGCACCTTTGAAAGTATTGCACGATGTTATGATTCTGATGTTCCAATAAACATTTAATAATAACGCATATATCTCTTTTTAGTTCAATTTTCATCGAAACATTTCTTTCCCATGATAAATAAATCCTGGTAGAAATCTCGTCATTTTTATTAGTAATAAATAACATGTGAATTAAATAAAGCAATTTTTACTTTTCAAACTTTTTGCCAGACTTTCTTATTTGATAATAATATTTTCGAATGCACTCCAAGATGCGCTCATATTTGATATAAAAAAATTACATATTTGTTTTTTATAAAATTGTACATTTGTCTTCATTTATAAAAAAAATGTACATTGATAACGCTCTATGAAGTCAACAATCTACTTCTTTCCTTTTAAACAAACAGAATTTTTTTAGTTATTTAAATTACTGTTTATCGAAGTTCGAGCCACTCAATAAAACATGTTGTCACGTTCTAAATTTTTCAACTAATTTTAGTAATAAAATTGCATATAACTTTTTTACATCCCACTTGTTTTGATCGTATACGAACTGAAAAAGCTAAAAGTTGTTAATATACCATAAATCAAATTAAGCGTTATACGCGCATAACTCGTTCCAGAAAATTTCCCAACTGTGTATCAAACTTTCCCAGTTTGATAACTTTCTCAATTAGTAACTTTTAAATCATCGATTTTTCTATTACTTTTGACAGATTGACAATTCATTTGGAAGATAAACAAAAATTTCCACGCAGCGTGGAAAACCCAAATTTAAAATAACCCTCGAATAATTAACATTCCAAACAATTATACATGAATGAATTACAACTGCACATTTCATTATCGAATACTATGCAAATCTACGGCCATTTGCATTATCGCAAGCTCACAAGCGCGCAAACGGAAAACAGGCGAAATGGAAAGTTAAATCAAGCTTTCGCGTGCAACTTTCTAGTTTCCCAGAAACGCCCGTACGATCACACCGGCAGCTTATATGCACACACCCACTGGCCGATCGACACAGCGAGCAAAGCCCATCTAATCTCGACGAATGCGACAATACCATATTTAGCTTTACCAACTCGTGCGCGCTTCGCTCGCCAAGCAATTTAGCCCCGTGCCGATCGCATTCGAACATCTCCGGCTGATTGCCACCATCGATATACGTCGATATACACATTTACTAGAGTGTACGTGCAGCATTACTGATCCCACGAGTTTTCGTCGATCGATCGGGTTTTTAAACTTGTATTTTTAAATAATGTTTTCTTAAATGATAATTTGATGTATTTATTTATAGTTCATAATAATTTTTAAAATTTCATCCACGTATTCAAAGATAATAAATGCATTCTGCGCATAATTTCATTTATTACTGATTTCTACTTGTTTACAGAGGCATTAAAGTGTATTTTTAACACAATTTTGGTAGATATTTTTTCAAAAATATTCGTTATAATAATGCCCCATTATAAATTACAAGTACGGGTTTTCATAATCCTAACTGTTAAAAACTATTTTTCTAATATAATCGAATTATATCAACATGTAGAAAAAGGTATGCATTTAATGGAAATGAATTTAAACGAAGGCCTCTACTGTTGGTGCAAATTTCCTTCACAGCAGCGTTGCGCCGCTGCTCAAAGCGTGACCGTCGGCCAAGGCAAGTCATGTACTCATATACTTAAAAAAAAAGTGAATAAACCAATTACGAATAATCGTATTGAGATCTCGCTTCTGGACATTGTTATGATTGCACAACATGACAGACATGGTGTACCCGATATTTACATACACGCCTACACGGGACTCAGGGAATGCAAACAAATGTCAAGTGGTCATAATTTTTGGCGGAAATGATTTACTTAAATTCACATGACCATGGGAGATATTTCAATCCTTTTCCGGTATAAAAAGATGGGTTCGGAGTCGAGGATTAATCAGTTGCTGTGTCAAACATCATGAAGTTCGCCTTGTTCTTTATTGTCGCCATCGCATTTGTTGCCTCTTCCTCGGCGGTAAGCCAATTAATCATACGTGTATTCTAAAGTTTCGATCTAGTAAAAAAAAAAAATCGTACTATAATTTATTTACTGATCGACTCTAATTGAATTCATGGAAGCAGATGATGCAGCGAATGCCACAAATGCCAAATGGAACTCCCCCGGGTCCATCACCGAGTTTTCTTGATCAGCAAGGCCCACCTCTATCAATACCAATGTATGTAATGCCACCAAATACGTCAGGAGACAACAGCACAAGCGAGACTGGTTACGATGGTAGTAGTAGTAACATGGAAAACGGAAGTGGAAGTTCAGAAGGTTCTGTTAACGATGGTGCCGGTAATTTGGACATACGACAAGGTAACTTTCGATACTGATAAACGTCTATTCTGTCAATTACAAATATTCTAATACTTTGTTCATTGATGGGAATTATTTAGCAAGCAGCATTCCTCAACCAACGGCTTATTAATCAACATCATTGCAGTGTACACAATCTTCATAATTAAAAAAAAAGAAGATTATAAAACGAAGCATTTTGTATTGTCTTTTTATCAATAAAATAAAATGTTACACAATCAATATTTAAGATCTCTGCGTACCTTTATTGACACATGCAGAGACTAACTAATTTATTTTCAAGAAATATGTCTATGCTATCTCAAATATAATAACTCTTGTTCACATGCATATAACTTGTATATAGTACATACGAGTAACATAAAAGTGATATGTACCAAAGATTAATTACAATATCTTTTGCAGAAGAAGTATAAAAAGGACTTTTATTAAGCTGATCGCAATTATTTCAATCGACCTATTAGCTCGTGTGCGCGATGTGTGCACAGATTTCAACAAAATTTTTACGAGATACTTATATCTACAAATATAGAATTTTATAAATTATAAAACTTCTTACGTATTATAAGTTATAATGTGTGCTACTTTCCCGTATAATATAACTTATAATATAAAACTATAATTATAATTGTCGGGAGTAAATGATAATCATTTGTTAAAATTTAAGTTAATTTTAAATTAATGGGGATACTGGCCTAGTATACAAAATAATATTTATCCATAAATAATTAATTGTAAATAATCAGAGATATTGATTTTATGACATTTACACAAATAATAAAAATACAAATGATTTGTTTAATAATGATAAACCTCTTATACTTTTATATCAATTAACATTTATACAATACATACGTTTTTTTGTAATAAGTGCTTGTATAGCACGCACAATAACTATCAATCTCAACTGACTCCTTCTCGCTTTTACAACGGCACGTAGCCATCGAACAACCAGTCGAAGCTATACTGGAGTAACTCGTCGCTGCTACGACCAAAAATTGTAACTTTCCATTTTTCCTCTCGCAAAACTGCGGCAAGGATCAACGCAACAATGGAGACGCCGATGTGTAGCCGAATGAACTCGCGCATGAGCGGTAATCCAGACAAATGTGCCGGACAAAGCCTTTGAAAAATAGCGGCGCAATTTCCGGCCGACCGATAGACCGACGCAATTACCTCTTTTCCCCGAAGGACGAGTAACGAGCCTCTCGACGATTTTTTTCGGGGGTTTCGCTCTTCTCGTATATCAAGATTTTGAAGGATAGATTTTTCGAGCATTTACGTAACGAGGGACACGCCGCATTCGGTGTTTAACAGCGCTCTGGGACTCGCGATAAAAAGCAAAAAAGTCACGAGCAATCGGTAGCGCATCCGTAAAAGATTGCAACTATTTTTTGTGATTACAGAGCAATGTCGAGTAATTGATTGTTTGTTTTTCAGAATACAGTGGAAAACCTGCTCGCTGGGAGGTACATCAGACAACGTTATCGCGAAATCCAAGTTCAACGTTATCAGAATGTCACAAGGAAAGTCATTAGTCATGATTCACCGGTTGGCATTATCTATTAGTGGGAAAAGCGCTTCGATTGAAAAAAATCCATGAAGTTATTGTGCACTATCTTCGTTGCAATTGCTTTTTACCGAAGTTCGCACTCGTGAACGCTTGATGCTGATTACAGAATTCACGCAGTTGTTAATAAATTTGCGTCATTGGATCTGATAGCAAATCAAACGCGATTAGAATCGTTAAACTATTAAAATTGAATAGTTCACGAGGTTCAATAAAAAAAATAAAAGAATGAAAAGAAATATACTGTTATCGATCGCTAGATGTATGCCATGGACTACCTCACAGCTTGCCTATCCCCATACATCAGGGAATCTCAATTCCTTAAATGTATGCAATATACTTAATAAAAAAAGCTTAAAGTCGTTCCCAAGAAATTTTCATTGAAACTTTCGTGTGGCCAAACTATAGCTTTACAAAGCGTAGTGCCTTTTATTACCCCGAGTCAATGAAATTTATATCTACCGCATTGAATGAGTAGAATAAATATACTTAGCACTTCTCGTTCAAGATCAATAAACAGCTTTATCACTATGTATTGTACAAGTGACACGTTCGCGCTGAAATTTCTATTAAGAGAGCAGTAATCATATATGCATAGTTAAAGTGCACAACTGGATTCCAACAACGCGTGATACCCGCATTTGTTGAACTTCACTGACATGCAATTATGCAACTCAAACTTCACGTGTTCGGTAGACATGCGGAGACACGTCGTCGATCTTTTCTGCGTATCGCGTTGTTATCATTCCAGCGAGTTCCCGAGCGCGATCCTTAAAAGCTTGAACGAGCGTTAGATCCGGGACAGTTTGTGATTCCGATTAGCAACGGCATCACCATGAGGTTCTACGCGCTCTTCGCTTCGCTCCTCTTGCTGCTCGTCGCTCAGCAGGTAGGTTGCACTTATTCCTTTTTTTTAATAATCATATAGTTTGCTGTTTTGTTCTGCAATAAGCTCACTCTGCAAAAGTCGTGCTGCCATTTTATGTTTGTACAATTCGTTTGTCCAGCAGTTTGACGTTCAATTAAAGTACTATATAGTAGCTCAAAGCAGTTGTCAACGTACAAGAACAAAGGATTTCGCGTCTATGATTCTCCAGGCTTTCCAGATGTGAATGCTCTATTCTAGAAAGCTGAGCTTAACTAAAAGAATGTCTTATTAACGCACAGCCCTACTAATTTTTACCATCGCGATTTTAAAAAAGGCTCTTGGACAAGATGACACTACAACAGCTGCGTCGGAAGAATCAACCGAAGTAACGACAGCACAGGAAGAGGAGTCAACCGAAGCTGCGACTAGTGAAGAGTCAAGCTCAGCGGCAAGTAGCGAACGACCCTCGCCGCCGCCTCCACCTCCAATTCGGCCTCCACCACCGCCTCCAGGTCACCGTCCACCTCATCACGGCGGTCCCGGTGGACACCGTCCACCTCATCACGGCGGACCCGGTGGACACCGACCACCGCACGGACCCAGACCAGGCGGTCCTCATCCACCTGGACGACCAGGTAGGCAAAGTCATTTATTCGACATCTAAATATCAGTTTTACGTCGCGTAATCTTCGATGACTCTTATGTGTATAATCAATTTTATCAATTGCCCGCAGGTCAGGGCGGTAGACCCCATCCACCACCACCACCACCACCACCTCCACCACAAGACGCAAGCTCTTCCGCGGAATCCGAGTCGAGCGAGTCGAGCGATTCGAGCTCGTCAAACTCATCGGAGTAGTCTGGAGAGTCTGCGAGACCCGACTGCACGAGAATAGGCGGATTCATGTATCTTCATTGTGTTGATTAATGTATATTGAGCATCATGCTATAGCAATAAAACGATATATTCCTATATCAATACAGCCGATTTTACAGTCAATCGATCCCCACTTGCCGCACACGCCCCTCGGCTCTCGCTTGGTCGAGCAAATAATGCGAGTGACTGCGAAATAAATTATACCCGCGAGACGTATGCACCGTCCGTATCTGCATCGCGGCCGTGCGTACGTCAAGTTGCGAGGAAACCCTCGAGCACGTCCGTCCAGCCCGAGAGTTTCCGTGCCAAATGAGATTTCCGCCGAAAAAATCCTAGCTGCTCCCCCGCGGCTTGATTGCCCTGACCTCGACGTGCCTTTTCCCCCAAGCTTTTTTCTCTCTTTGCCCCTGTCTGCCTTGTTCGCTCTTTCGAAACACGGCCGAGACTCTTCAGCGAGAGCTTTTTACATTTAAATCTGGGACGCCCGGCTGTGTACGCGCGATAATTGTTAAAGAGAAATTCTTCGTTAATTAATGCTGAGAGAAAAATATCTGCCGGTTAAAATAGTTACATAATTCCTCGTATCCGACTGATATACGTACAGCTGTGGGAACTAACGCCGTAAATTGTTTTCTTCTTTCAGTGCGTGATATGCGTGAACGCGCGAGCCACGATGCAAACAGCGCCCTGCGGTCACCGAGTCGTTTGCAGGTATACTTAGATAACAGCGCACTGGCAGAGCTGTACTCTCTGTATGCAGGAATGTTGCGTCGAATCTAACCGAGAGTCCGTCTGATTTTTCAGGCGCTGCTTCGTCAAAACCATCCAGATGGCCGTGTCCCAGAGACTGCTACCCTTGAGATGCGTAATTTGCCGAGCGAAGATCTTACGGCTCAAGCAGACCCTCATGCCGCGGGACGTAAGTTCATCAGTTTTTTTCATCCCAACATTGTGGCATTGCTTTTTTTCTATAGGCATTTGCAGGGGGCTCACGATCGATTATTTTTCTCGCAGTACTCGATGTCGGGCAAGTCGTGGGTACTACCCCAAAGCGCCTCGGAGTACAACATGGGCACTGGGGTACCGGTCGGCGTCTCGGGTCCAGGCGGCAGGTGGACATCCAGTAGCGTGCCAGCCTCCGCTTCCCTTTATTCAATGGCTAGTGGCTCCTCGTCATTATCCGGTGAGTGCGACTGGTCGACCGATTTGTTTTTCCACTTTGTGTGGAGATCGGGTGTGTTGTGTGAATGAGTTGTAGGGTAAGACGGGTAAGATAATGCGCAATGAGCTGTAAGCATAATACAATTTTAATAAAGAATATGGGGCGTACGAAAGTCTTGTTCTAAATGTTTGAATTTCGTGTCATGATCCAATGTAATGAAAGAACAACTGATTTACTTGGCTCTTAACATGGAAATCGATAAGACGTAAAGGAGGACAAGGAATCATGTTGCCTGTCATTTGATTTCTAGAGACTCATTATTATTTTCTCGTCGCAACAAAAAATTTACAATTGATTAAATAAAAATTTCGTTCTCTCAGGGGTGTCTTCCGTATCGTCAGCGACATCATCGTCAGCCAGCAGTACAGGCAGCTCGGGAAGCTCAAGTCTTGGCAAACCGTCTCGAGTGCGACAACCCGTCAGTGCTACCTTTCGAAAAACACAGACCCACTCGATGAAGATGCGCATACAGGTACATGTGCTTGTGCGAATTGATTGTACTTTCGGAGCAGTGGTGTAACTCGAAATTTTCGTAGGAGTACCAGGATCCAATACAACCGGCACCCGAGGAAGAGGAGGTTTTGAGAGAAAATCGCGAGCGAAGGCTGCCACCAATTAAGGAGTTCCAGAGGGACTACAGAGTTGGCAAGGCGTCCACTAGATTACGGTAAAAACTGATTACATATTACATTGAACGTATACTCGTCTGTAATTGTTAAAAGTATCCATATCAAAATTATTAAAATTACTCTCTAATTTACATTACAATTGCACGCATCTACATCCGCGCAAATAAGTAAATTGCATAATAATTTTCCGAGCGCAGGTGCGCCCAGAAGATAGTGACGCAGTTGGAAACAGCTCCAGCGCCGCGTCCGGCTCCAGCTAGCACTTCCTCGGCCCCCTCGGGCGCCTCGACCTCCAAGTCCTCGAGCAACATCGCCGCCGCCTCGACATCGTCGAGTTCCAAAGCGACGAGCGCAACGGCAGCGAGCAACAGCGCCAGCGGCAACGGCGCCTCGAAGCGCAGCTCCTCGTCGGGCGCGACGCCGAAGAAGCTGACGGTCGCCCAGGAGGTGCAGAAGACGAAGAAGGAGAAGGAGCGCGAGAAGGAGCGCGAGAAAGCCGAGAAGGCGCGCCTCAAGGAGGAGGAGAAGGCCGAGAAGGCGAGGCAAAAGGAGGCGAAGAAACTCGCCAAGGAGGAGAAGAAACGCGCCAAGAAGGAGGCCAAGCAACGCAGGAAGGAGGCTGAGGAGCAGCTGCTCAGGGACGTCAAGTGAACGAACACGTTACACATGCTCACACCAATACCCACACACACACACACACAGACACACTCAAGCACACTACCTTACACACAGACCAGATTCATACAGAAGCGGCCAAAATCTCATCTTGTAGAGTGTAAGTCAGTAGCGATGATTATAATATTATGTACCCGTGTCATATCAAAATATCGCTGACGAAAGCAGCTCCTTTGTTTTCATTCGATGTTCGCTCATCGCGTCGGAGAGTTGGGAGGATTTTCTATCGTTTACCGATCGAGAGAACGCAAAACCAAAGAAAAAGAAAAAAAAAACAGTGCACATCGAGAGTGGAAAATCAAAAAAGGCTATTATCTAAGTTTATATAAGAACGTGATGTATAAGTGTTGTCGCGCCGTTGCACTGACTTTCGATGTAAACACAGTGTGTGCAGAGAAAGAACGAAGCGAGTCGTTTTTTTCCATCGATCACACGTATTATATATACTCGGACATATTCTCAGGAAGAGCATTATACATGTGAGCGCTGGAAAAAAAAACGATGAAAAAGATCAAAGTCATTTTTCCCCTCTGTGTAGATATATACTCTGTAAATACACGTAGACCGATAGTAGAAGTGTAGGAAGAGAGCGAATGAAAGAGAAATCATTACCCCCGTGTACACGATCGTGACCTCGCATTCTTCAGCGACACCCTGCCGGCACCGCGCGATTATGTCATCCGTATACATATAAGCTCACACGGCACATGCCAACCAGAGAATCGATGGCTCGACGTGCAACCTGGACGGAAGTGTGTAACGCGTTTATATGGATATCTTGGAAGATATCGCTCGGCTGACCGCTGGGGATATTGCGAATCATAACGACATTCCTTTTTGTATTCATTCATGTCAAATCCAATGTTGTTAAGATAAAGTATTTTGTAAAAGATTCTCACGCCGTAGCACTCTGTACATATTACGTATACTTTCCAAGGGTTTACCATTTATCTATCTCTTTTTTCTTGATGAGTTGGAGATTTTCTTTTGTTACCGGCAAGAAGATAACAACATTTACGTTTTTCGAAAGAGAAAAATAAAGTAAAAAATGAATGTACATACAATAAAAAAAAAACTTTTGCAAAATGATTGATGTTAACAAAGGCATGACATAAATAGAACGCAAAAAGCGCGTGACGCATCTCATCTAGATGTACACTTCATCGTACGAGCCTAATTCGTTATCGTATTCTTTTTTGGAAGACGAATAAATAAATAAACAGTGTACCGAAGTTTACGGAGGGAAACCCGCGATTAGCTCAGCGTGAGAAGTTAATTGTGAGTTCTATAAACGCATATGAGATTTATTCAAATTTTCCGGAACTAATAGGTGATATTTATTAGCTTGTAATGGTAACGCAAAACTCCAAAAAAGAGAACGTAGGTTATAACTTAAGACGTTTAAGGCATTTTAAGGAAAAACTAAAACAAAATGATAAAAAAACGTTAAACACATAAACAAAACATAAGTGAGTAAGCTATAAGTATGATGAAGTAAAAAAATCAGCGCAGCTTCGAGTGCAGCTTTTCTTATATACAATATACATATATATTACATATTAAACAGAGCTCAAGAGTGTCACTACAGCAACATATACTCGAGTTTCTCTTGACCTACGCGTATTATGCATAAACTATACTTTTTTCTCTGTAGCCTAAGAAGGAAAAGGAAAAAAAAATTGAAGGGTAACCGAGAGTACGCACGACGTTCTATCTTGCGCTTTTCTAAAACACACGTACAAGCATACACACATCCGGCGAAAAATCAAAAGTAAAAAATCTTTTATCTTTAGTGCAGAATTGCGAATTTGTTCTCGGAAACGCATACGATGTACACGAACACAACGTCGATTTCGGAATAGCGACCGAATACTACGACGCTTTGGTCTTGATTTTAAAGTGGGAAACAGGAGTGAAGAAGGAAAAATATTATTCATTCGAGTTTGCCAAAGTTACATTGTTAATATATACATAGGTGTAGCGTATTTTAAAAACGAAGCCAAAGACGTACGGCTAAAAAAATAAACGCTCTCGGACGTATTACGTAATTATAAAGCGCCTGACACATCTCGACGCACATATCATCATATTATAATTAATTAAATTAATCTGATTACATTGTATTAACCGTGATTTATTGTATTATATAGTAGTATACGAGGTAGACAGTCAATTATCTATAAAAACAAGGCGAGTGAGTCAAAACATGACAAACACATAAAGCTCAACAAGGTTGAAGAAAAAGAGCGAATTCAGCAACGAATCGCAACGTAAGAAAGTCATAATAATACAGGGGGGTGCGACTTTTTTCATCTCGGAAGATTGGTTCGTCAGTCGCTATTCCCAGATCGAATACAGCTTACATACACGGAAGAAAATATTGTGCAGCATCGTCACTAAATTTTACTCAATTGATTTGCGTTGACAAAGAATCTGTTATTCAACACTGACAATACGTAGAAACAAAAAAAAGCGCAGTATTTGTATACTAATGCGGCCAAGGCTTGTTTCCGAGGGTCATCCGATATTATTTACTAATTTTCATTCTTCACTTCGGTAAAATTTGCATTTTCGTTAGACTCTGCGCCATCCGAGTAGAAAACCACGATCATTGCGTCCGAAAAGTCGTCATCGACAATATCAATTATCCCAAATGATGCACCGTGAAAATCGGCCAAACAGCGCGGCCTTGATCGCTCGACGACAAAAACTGTAAATTGAAATATCCAGTAATGGTTACATGCGAATAATAAACTAATGCAGCTTTCGTCGTAGCAGTATTGGATTTCGTTCGAAAACAAGCGCCAGCGCCGCAGTAAATTATCAAAGAACGAAAAAAAGCATCCGAACCAACGCGGAGGAAAATCGATTGGCCATATCGCGCAATTTCTACCCTATAGCGTGCGAGAGTCGCGACGACGACGCTGTACACGAGCGCTATGTATACACATATGTATATACCGACTCCGCGGCGTGTGTTATCGCGAGCGCCATCGAGAATCGACAAACGCGCACACAATCCCCGGCAATAATTTCGACCTCAGCCGCGGCAATTGCGCTAATGGATATTAAAAGAATAATCGTTGACTTAGTTCGCTCTCTCGACTCGATTAGCGCGTGTGTGTATGTGCGCGCCGTGAGCGTGCGTATATACAATTAGGATGTATATGCGCATATAGGTACACGTTATAGAAGACGCGAAGTGGATTACGAAGCGCGCAGGTTCTAATCAAAATTTCCTATACGCCACGAGGCTCGCACATTCAATTATATATACAAACCCTTTGTATCGAGTGAGGGATGTAGAGATAAACGTCGTCGCGATACAATATACAATAAATAGTGAAGCGGAACGAGGGGCTCTCGTATAAACCAGGCGTTATATATATACATTACATAAAGGAGACAAGAGGAAAAAAATCATAGCGGTTACAATTACTATTACATATATAGGACGAAGAGACATGATCATCGCGTCTAAGCAATTATAATATACTCGCAGTTATGCGGATAAGTACTAAAAAAGAAACTATACATTATATGCATACAAGACAGAAAGAAACTGATAACAACAAATGCTCGAACAGCTCATCGTGAGATCGATCAATCTTATACATACGATGTGTATATGCATATGGAATATATGTAAAAGACACGCGCACAGTGGGACAGTGCATTGTAGCGGCTGCCGTCACTATAGTTAATTAGCATTACGTCGTTATGTCCTAGTAGTTCACATGGTATATAATTTATTTATAAATCTGTAAGCTCGTTGCGACGAATCCGTTCTCTTGTTTTTTTTTATTACTCTTTGCGCTCTATGTTACTCGTTTCTAGACGCGATACCTGAAATATTTGTCTTTTTGTTGCGCAGACTGCGCTTCGGAAATATTTGTAGAAGCAACAAGAAAACGTGACACGATGCGGCTCTCAGTCGTTATACTACAAAGATTACATTCGATGTATAAGCTGTGAGATTTATCATACAACTTTATAGGCAAACATTACGATAATAGATACGAGGACAACCGAATTACGTGCTGCTCGATTATGGAATACTTTTTCTGGGATCATGTACGTGTAAAATTTTATCTCGTTTTTACGTTGTTTATTTAATTATTTCCTTTGCACGATGCACAGTTGGGAAATTTATGTAAAAATTGTCGTGTTATATTATAATTTGTGTCGAATCCCGCGCTACTGTATATGGCGATAAATGTATACCGACTTGCGTTGATTTTGCACAAACTTTATATAAAAACGAAAATTTTTTCACAGATTAGGGTACACAAAATTTTACGTACTTGACATACGAAGAGTGAATATTTATGCGAAAATTCCATTCAAAATTTTACGCGACGACTACAAAGATGTTTCTTAATTTTTGTATACCTTTCAACTGTGAATTTTGTTTCATCACGCTAAAAAATGATAAATATTCCGCAGACAGGTGAAACAAGTGTGTGAGACAAAAAAAAACTGATTTCAGGTGCTCAATGTACAAATATGAGTCTGTGAAGTAAAATCATTAATTTAAACTTTCTAAAGAGTAGCGAAATCGAACTTTTGTACGTTTTTATTTCAAAAATCGTTATATGTTGTAGACCTAAGATAATGTAGCGTGTATTGCTGCTTTAAATGAAGAGATACCCACAATTGACGCGATATAGAAAAAAATAGAATAATACAATAAGATTTGAAAACCAGTAAATACGACATAATAAAGTTGACACTACTCGCCGTTGCAATATATATACATATATATTGTACCTGTCATCGTATATGTTATATTTTTCATTTAGTTGTGCGTAGAACGCAATGATGGAAATAAATGTGACGAGAGAGAAAGAGAGAAAAGGTTAGTGACGTTTCACTGATCATCAAATAGACCTAACTATACATACTGTGCCAACTATAATAGATATAGTTTCAAACTAAAACTTTTTTATTATCCTTAAAGAAAACGAGAGAACAGCAACAATAAATAAACCAAGTACATAGATACACACATTCACATGAGACAAGCGGGCTAAAGACATGAGCGAAATTCAAAAATCGTAGCTAAAACTAATCGAGAGCTCAATATGAAATTGAGACGGTATATACAGTTAACTTCGCCGAATACATAGGGATTTGTTAATTAAAAAAAGGAGGAAAGGTTTTTAGCCATGATTTCTTCGAGATACCTATACATCGGGTTAACAAAGTACAGAATTCGTTTGATTTGTATTAGAAACGAAATTTCGCGCGATGAAAATGCTGCTCTCCACCTTTTTGTTTCTTCCACGGCTTCTTATTCGCGTTTCGCGTCGCTCAAGTGAATCGAAAAAGAACATCGAGTGTCAACACTTATCGAGCGTGACGACGGCGATTCGTTATGCATAGACATCGTGAGGGAAAAAACAGGTTCGTCTAATAACGTCGCGATGAAAATAAAAACTCGTGGAGAGACGCTGTGTCGCAAAAAAAAAGATAAATAAAGAACGAATGTAGCTCCGTCGATTCTTTTGTACACGGTCTTTCCATATATAGCGTGCGCATACCGCAATTATATTCGATGGGCAAAATAAATGAAGAGCGTATAGGAAATGTAACAACGTGTACATTTTTTCTGCGATACACGAACATGCATACCATTGTATTTTAACAGCAACAATAATTGGCGTTGAATTAGAGAATTAACGGTTTAAACCAATGTACGATTACAATAAAGCAAATATAACATTGAATAAATAAAAATAGTCCTAAAACCTTCGAAATGGCTTATATATAACGAGAGTTGATTTTAAACAAGTCTATTTTTAGCATAGTTTTATTTATCGACTATATAATTGGAGAGAGAAAGAGAATAGACGGCAGGTGGGACATTAACGATGCAAAACAATATATACATATATACAGTTGTATGTGCAACGTATATACAGCTATGAAAATACAATACGAGAGAAAAAAAATCAATTAAACGGTGTGTTCGATCTGTAAAAGCTGCAGTGGCTATGAAAAAAATCAAATAAAACGTTATCATAAATGTTAGACAATCATTCGCATTTGTGTTTTTATTCTAATAGTGCGTATATGTATATGAAAATCAATCCCAGTAGTGTAAAAACCAGACTCTGATCGCGATGATTACGATTTTATTACATGACACTTTCTCCTTGATAAACTTTTGTTATCAACTTTATCATTAAGTTTTTGTATCATTCGCATGATATAAGCACCAAAAAGTAACAATCTCGATTTCGCGCGACAATAAAAAAAACAGTCAATTTATTTACAACTAAATAATGAAAATATGGTGTTGTTGTATTTGTAATTATCTATTATTTTATAAAGTTTAAAATTAATATTCAATGGATACTATTTAAATGTCACTCCTCTAAATGTTAAGATGCAGATATAGATTCAAAATTTATAGAATATTCTTACAATTCTTATAACCCGCCGATAATAATATTGTTTTCTCATCAGCATCTACACATTGTGGCGCGAAATTTGAATTTGAAAGTTTTAATTTATAAGTAACTCAAAGATAAAAGAAATTTTTATTTGAAAAATTATGCATTTTGCGTATACGTATAGCTGATATACCGACTGAGTATTACTCATGGAAAAAAAATATACACGGCGACGGCGGACTACGGAGGTAACGGAGGTATACGGAGCAACGGAGCAGTCAGCAGAAGACGGAAAACGCGCTTGCGCTGTTCTGCAGGTCGTATCATTGACTGATCCTAGCCAAACTGGAAATCTTTTATCCATGATTTTACAAAACGCATTCGGCTTATTATACCGTTGTATTGATTCTCGAATATTCGTTAAGAAACATTAACAAAAATGGGCAACAGCGCAGGAAAAGTCGAGGTGGTCGAAGCAAAGCAAGTCTCGGAGAAGAAGCCTCTGAAGCCATGCTGTGCTTGTCCTGAAACTAAGAAAGTCAGAGATGAATGGTAAGTTTTAAGGTTATATTCAATTTGTCATTTTCAATCGATTTTTCTTATACTTATTCTTTAAATTAGCGAACCACGTTGATTTATGTGTCTCGATAAATAATTTCGGTTTTCAATGCTCACGTTGCGTAAAGCGAATATCTGTACTTTAGGATAAACAGCTGCAGAAAAAATATTGGTCCAAAACTTGGATTATTGCACAATGCAACTCAATTCCAGAGTTTTATGCTTATTATATAAAGTTTGAGATAATGTGTAGATAAAAATACTGTTGTTTCTTAGAGTCTTGTTTTAATTCGAAGCTAGGCTCGTAAAAACAGTTCTATTCTATTCAAGGTCAACTTTTTCTGATTTCAGTATTATCACCAAAGGAGAAACAGAGTGTGGACATCTCATAGAGGCACATAAAGCATGTATGCGATACTTAGGCTTCAATATTTAAACATGGAAGAAGCTGTGCTAACAAGCAAGTGTGAATGTCTTAAGAGTATTACCAAAAAATGAAAAGAATTCAGTACTTCAAGTAATATTAAGTTTCTAAGTAATCTCATTTTGTTAGATGAAAATAAATAAATGATGTAAATAAATAAATTGATAAGGGATGAAAATTATTTTTTTTCTTATTTAAATTTTAAAACATGTATATAAAAAAAAATTTTTAAATTGAATTACTAGAAAAATATAAGTTATTAGTTAATTAAAAAAGAAAATAAGAATTATAACAATGGGAGTTACTTTTATTTAAATTTATTAACATAGTGAAAAACATTGCATTTTAGTAAAAGAATGTAATACTGTTTTAGGATTTCTAACAAAGCGTATATTTCAATTCGACAGATGAATAATGTGTTGTGGATTGATATAACAATTCCAAATCCTGTCAAGTATTGACGTAAAACACTTTCCTTTCCAAAAACGTTGCAGCAACAATTTTTTTTACATATTCGTGCGCAATAAATTTTCAAGCTATTAAACATAACGTGATTTTCGTTTTGTCTTTTTAATTTCAATAAAGTTCATTGTCACACCTCCTTCAATTACAAGAATACTTTGCTATGGTATTAGTTAATAAATAGAGAGGAGTACTTGGTACAACTTACTCATTTCAATAAGAATTCGTTACATGTAAATTCATTAAATTTTCTTATGCATTGATTGGAGATTTAATGAAATAGCAAGTAAATGGACTGAAATTTTTCACAGCTTGCAGTAGACTTATGTGCTATAGGGCATCTTTAGCCTTAAGTCGATTCAGTAATTAAATATAATGTTTACTTTTTTTTCTTTAATTAGTATGAAAGTAGTTGTACTTTATATATTTTCAGTGGCTTTTAAGGTATAATGAAGTGTACAGGCATCTGTTTGCATTAGGTATGGAAATATGAGGCACCCACTTTAATTATTCGCGGTAAAAAAGTTCAAACGATAAAAACAACATGCTTTTTTATACTACAGTTACTTCTATTAAATTACTATATTGACTACAAATTGACTAGTTGACTAAGATCGTCATATAATTAAATTCCTTAAAGCATTTTTTTATTAAAAACTGATTGCATCATCACAATAACACATGATTTTCACATTTCCAATCCTGATGCAGAAAGATTTGGTCGAAGAGCTGCCATGGCTTTGTTGATTGGTTCGACGAAACTTGCGCAGAATTATCTGGACTACAGTGATAGCCTTAGGAGCACAATCGCTTTAAGCGAAAAATACTCGAAAGCCGAAGAATTCAAGAGGGACTTGATACATCAACAGAAAATTATATCTTCAAAGCTTAAGTCAATTTATTTTACATTTATTTTTTTTTTGTAGTCTTAAGCTGTTATTACTTTTGAGTCCCTCTGAAATTCACATTTATCACGATTATGCTTAAGGAATAAATTCGGTAAATTCGTCGCCTTAACATTAAGATCTTATGTATAACATTGGTGTCGCAGATTAACTTTCACATTGAGTTATCCTCCGATGTCAATGTTTTTTTAATTATTAAGAAGATGGTTCGCAATGTAAGAATAACATTGATTAGCCGCTATAGTAGCGCAAGGCTCTTTTAATGAAAAATGTTCTGACGATTTCAAGGACTAAAGAGGAAATGATACTAAAATCAAAATATATCTTTCTCCAAGAACGACATGTCCTCTCCGTCATTAAGTCTCACCTATCTTGGGGAATCCTCAAGGAATGTAGCACCTTACTTTGCTGCAAATCAACATTTAAATTTCAATCTGCTCTCCAAACGCATTGAACATTTATTTTTTAAATTTTTCTTACTTGATATTGCATTTCGTTGTCCATAGTACCTATCACAGCAACTACTTGATATTGCCTGGCTTTCATTGCAGCAGCAGATATTCTCACAAGCCTCATGGCTCCTGGTGCACTGCTAGTGCTATTAAACTGCGCCATTTGAGCTGGACTATGACTTGGATCAAGTACAAGCATTATTATGGAACCATCTCTCAGCTGTTCCACTCCCATTATAGTTCTACTATGGCCTATTGTTAAACATAGATTAAAACTGATACTAACTCACGATTAAATAATACATATTACTTTAAAGAGATGTTGATACCTTGATGTTGAAGATACAGAGGTGGTTTAAAATCATCATTTCGGTGAAAATAATGCATTACCCATTTAAACATTTCTGGGTGACCTCCATCTGAACTAGTTGGTCTGTGAAAGTCTACCAACTGGCACCTAAAAATATTACCATTACAAAAATAAGCTTTCTTTAAAAAATATAAAAAGAAAAAGCTAAATATTTATACCTGATTCTTAAACTGGATAACAAGGTTACAACCTCAGTAGCACCAATCCATTTTCTGGTGTTCATAAGTTTGGATCCCAGCTGCTCAGCACCTTGAATGTCAAAACCCTGTGCCCAAGCCCATTCAATCATTTTCTGTAATCTGGAGATTGAGGGCATTGAGCTTCGTTGTGGATTTTCACAGGAGCTGCTGTTGCCTACACCACTACTCCAAGCTCTATACACTAACTCGTTGTATCCTGTATGCTGCAGCAATGAAGATATCATCATCTGCATATTTCTGTAACCACAGCCCCATCCTTTGTCTCCATACGTCACTGCATAATGGTCTACCGTTGAACACATCCAGGTATTCACTACATTACTGCACGCTTGACTAACAGCTCTTACTTTGGGGACCAGCCCTGAAAGTTATTTGACTATTTAGCCAAATGCAATTCCGCATCTCAATTAATTTTGTGAGAGAATAGCAAAAAACTTAAATGAAAATGGGTTTTGTGTATACACCTGTAAGTCAAAAAGGTTTTTATCAAAAAGTTCATTCAGCACAAATAACCACTAACCTCTTGTACAAGAACTTCCATCGTCAATACCACTGTTTTCTGCCACCCTGAGTTCAATTTGTTTCTCATAATAGTCTGCGACAGACATCTCGCCAGCATACACAGCCCGCTGCATATTCGTGACGCTCTGTTCCCTAAAGTTACCCTGATTGTCCATTCCGTATTGTGCCTGAAGCAGCGCGAATTCGCGCTGTTCCCGTAACCTCCTGACTTCCTTCTCGCGCCTCTCCATATCACGCGCAAGCAATCTATCTGTGGAGGCATCTGGCGTTATTGGCGAGGGGGTACCTTTCTTTGTAAAATGCTCCTCAATGTGGGCTGTGAGTTCGTCGCTATTCTTGAATGAAGTGCTCAAGCAGACTGGACATGATGGAGTTTCTCCACCACTGGTTGCTACATCTGAGTAAGGAGACGCTGCTTTTGCTGGGCTATAACAAAATTATAACAGTTAAAAATAAAAATTTGGTCATGAATAAAAGTAAGCAGCTATAGTATCATGAATGATTACCTTAGTATGTCTTTATGTTCAATGTTGACGTGTAACTCTAGGTCAGAGGAATTTGGAAAAGATGTGACGCAGAATGGACAGTTGAATGTACTATCTCGAGTAGATGGAGATTCCGGTGGAAGAGATGGCGAAGTTAGATCAAAGTGCTGACGGTTGATATGTTCTTCCAGTCTCAGTGGACTGTCTGAACTGTAAGGACACATTGGACATTCTTGTACTGGAAGCTTAGGAGTTGCATGCGAACGCAATTGAAGATTCAAACTGGAGCGCAGTGGAGAGCCATGACCAGCTGTGCTTTCCGGAACTAAAATTTTGATCATCGAGTAACTCTAATCAATTGTGTTTCAAAATTGAACAAGCAATTCATCTCTCACCATTATTTACATGACTAGAATTATTATTATTGTTGTTATTGTTGACTAGTGAGCTGCTGGCTGCCGAAGAAGCCATCGCTGGTACAGGAGAAGCCTCTTCCCTCTTGACTAGCATCGAGGACGACCTGGAAGAGCTCGGCGGAGTAGACCAGCCGTTCTGAAGATACGGTGACGAGCAGAGGGTCGACGTCGAGGAGGTGGTGCTGCTGCCGCTGCAAGACGAAGCAGCAATACCTCGAGCATCGTCGCCACCTCGCTGCTTCATTCGACGCTGCTCCTGCTGCTGATCCAGGATCGCGTCATCGTCGATGAACGCCATCATGTCATTTTCGTCCGGTGTACTATTTTTCAACAATTAAAAGTAGAAAATTTTATAAACTTTGCAAAAACTTGTCTCACTACGTTACTCTAAACAATTACAGTTTTCGTTTCTTGCTCCGATTGCCGTATTTCGTTGTCAACATGTTTCTATCAAAAATGTAATACTGTTCGTTAAAGATTCAGTCAATAAATAAATTATACAAAATACAGTAAACGAGGAGTGTGAAAGAAAACGTCAAAAATGCATATAGACGGCACGTGACACATCTCCGCAGCGAGAAGGCAACAATAACAATGATGGAGATTGGCGCGCATTTTACTATACCTATATTCTATACTATACACATATATACTATACTGTTTAGAAACAGCGCCATCTATAGTTTTCACTTCCCAATCATTTTCATCATTTCCGATTTCCGAACAAAATCAGCATCAGTCGTTGAAATTTCAAATTTATGTAAGTATGCGCATAAGTTAAGTATACACATAGCGGCACATGCATGCGATTATATACGCATTAGAATATATACGTACGCATAAAAAGACAGGAACAGAGTAAGTATGTAGGTATATGTTTGCTGCAGTGCCGATTTAAGGAGGAGGAAAACAGTACAGGTATTGTTGCATTGATCGAACCTGGGCGTAAGGTAGTCGAGATGCGCGCTGTTGACGTGTAGCAGCATCTCCGCGGGCGAGATCTCGCCGAGGTCGCAGAAGGGACAGTTCGCCGCACCCTTGAGATGGTAGAGCGCCATGTGCGAGCGCATCTCCTCGTCGTTGAAGCCCTCGCGACCGCAGATCTCGCACGTGTAATTCATCTCGGGCGTCTTGTTGTTGCTACTCGCCATGTTGAACATTCTGCTGTCATCGACAAACCGGTAGGCTAAGATACATGTATGTATATGTAGGTAACATGCTAGATTTTTTCTTTTACAAATGTTTACTACTCGTACGATATTCGCTTCAGTGACGACAATGTGCAGCAAAAAAATCAAGTGATAATCTGCACTCCCGGTGTACTTATATCTTATACGCTACGGTAAACGATGACTATTTGCTCTCTATCTGACACAGCGAGCAGAGAGACGCACCAGCTATCGAAAACACATTCAACACTCCAGAGCACTCAAGGCTACGTAGCGACACATTGAATCTTCATCAGGAACTGCATATAGGTATGTTGTACAAACTCGATTCTCAATTAATCTCTCTCTCACTTTTGCCGTCGTCAACTCCATCCAAACAATCTAACTCGCTCGCTTGAAAAGTATACTGTAATTCTAGCCTAGAAACTTTTCCAATCGACGCGAGAAACTCTCTCCATTGCGGACGACGAAAACTTGCCAGACACGTCCAGAGGCATTCTACTCTCTCGCACAATACCATAAAAGGGGCTGCGGCGCGTAACAACAGTAGTCGCCCGCGGCAACTTGCAGCCCAACATATATACACAGCACTCGGTCTCTGTGCATGCAAATATATACATATATATATGCACACATGTAAGTACGTGTAACGTAGGCATATACTCGTCTTTCGACTGGGGGTGGCTGACTTCCGCGTCTATCGCGGCGCGAATCAATCAGTTCCCCCGAGAAACGCCGATAAAACTTCTCGATCAATTCGTTCTGGCTATTCGAGTCTTCGTTTACATGGTTATTACGTAAGTAATCCGGTTTTAGCCTCTATATTTTGCATGTATCGCTTGTCAACTTGTCACGACATACGACCGCATAGACACCCCAACTGCGGAAATTAAGTACGGCACGACGTATTTAACGATTATTATTATGCCTTATCCGGTTGCCAATGAAATTATTTAAATGTCGTTCAAATAAATACACATTGTTGACCGTTTTCGATTGTTTTTTAAATTAATTTAGCCTTATGTTTTACATAAATATCGAAATTTCAGGAAATACCATCCGGCCTGTATTTACAATCATCCAGCCTTGCGATACAACCGCCGTGGACAATGCTCTACTCAGACAATACGTTAGAATTTCTAGCACATATATATTTATAGATGGAAATTATTAGTTTAATACAAGGTGAGTCGCGCGCGAGCTTAGAATGCAGTCGAAGGGCTTTTGTCGCCGCCGTGACAGTGCGTTCGTCTGGAACTTGAATGAAAGTTTCATGCTCGTGAATTATCAATATATCGATCACGTTTAATTATATTCCCCAGAGCAAAATGTAAATGCAGTCGCGACTTGAGCAAATTCAATCGTCCATCTACAACGAAGCGTATCTGCATACTCATGAAAAAAAAGTCACGTAGAAGACAGCGATATACACCTGCGACAAGTCTATATACAACATACGCATCGAATTTGTTGCTGATCCAGTATAAAAAGAGAGAGAGAGAGAAAGCTCTGGCTCGGCAACTCGCCGCATTCTCGATGTGGTATGTAGCCTGTGTAACCCCCCACCCCTTAGTCCCACATTATATCGACTCCCGCGTGTGCACTGCACCCTTTCCATCTCCACCCCCCCCCCCCACCTCCCTCAGCGCCAAGTATATATGTGCAGAGCATGCATCACATCACACAGTTCACAAAGCTCACCGTGTACACCGCAGCCCCCGCAAGCCGAGAGATACACGCACTGCGAGAGGAAGTGAGTGAGAGCAGAGAGAAACGAATGAGAGGTGGATAATGAGCCAACCTTGACTATTTGTCTATCCGGGCAGCTCTAAGTAGGCCAAGCGCTCAGCCATTTCAGCGGGCGGCGCCGACGACGATGCACTGCATTCGACGAGCCCCGACGAGTGTCAGCTTCTGCTGCACACGACGACGCGGGCGCCGCCGCGAGACTACTGTCGAGCCGCACCGACGACGACGAGTAATGAGGACTGCGCGCGAGACGCGCGCACGCGCCGTCTAACTCTCTCTCTCTCTCTCTCTATATCTCTCTACTCCGTCTAGCGTCAACTTTCTTATACGCGCGGTATGTCCTATGCACTTTGGTGCAAGGGTACCGAGAGATCCAACAAGAGAGAGACGTACGCTCTGGGAAACATGTGCTCGCCAGAGAGGAGTTGGATACAAGTTTTTTTATGTGGAGTACAGTTCGACGTTTCGCCTGCCTGCGTATAATGAAATGCCGATGCGGCCAACTCGTTGCGCTGCTCAGTTTCAGGTTCAGTAGATACGTGCCAGTTGGGCCAGACGCGCAATGACTACTCGCATAGCGGAGTTGATGTTGTTTGTGGATTCCCTCGCTCGGTGCTGCTGCACTCGGAAATTAGAGTATACATGCTATGGCAAAAGATATGTATAATGTATATACACACGCGCGCGCGCGCGCACTGCTTGAACGCTCGACGTTGCGCAGGCGCGTCTCTATTGTGTACACACTGCGACTGCACTCTCGGCTTTGAGACGCTGCACTTTTGTTTGCCTTGCTGTACACGATATGACTTATAATGTTATATGATTGCTCATCGTGTATGAAGACTGTATAACAGAGCTCAGATTACTAACGAAGGCTAGACCGACGGATACTGCTGCAGCAGCTCGAGTATCTTTTTTTTTATGGAAGGAGACGCAGGAAAAGTTGGAGACAAACTAACTTGTGTTATTAATTTGATGTTAACGTTTGAACGAAAATTGATGGATAAAAATTTTTTAAATCAGTTGGTGTAACGAGCATGTATTAAAAAAAACGTTGATCAACTATCGATTCCACATTGAATCAACAGCTCAATACTATCTGTTATTCTTTATTTAATATTAAACGCGATATTTTTCATTGCGATCGATCGGGGTAAAAATAAAGAACAATGGCACAGTATTTCCAAGTAAACAAAGACGTATTTTATGCAGTTTATTCATACAATAATGGATTCTATATAACGTATGTACATTGTCATCTTGCGAACAATCGAGCCGACTGCAGCGCCGTTAAATATATCGAAGATTTGAGCGAAGCAACAACTTGGAAACTCGTGCGCAACGTGTACATCAACACAAAAGAGAGACTGGACGCTATAGAAGAGAAATGGTAAACTACGCGCTTGTACGAAAATCCAGGCATGCCTGATATGCGGTCGTTAACTATCTTTGGTTCTCCTCTCGACGTCACTTACACACTATTAGCCGGTAAAAACAAGCATATTATATCTCAGATCCTCGCATACTTTGCAACTATCGCCTCTACGTGGTAAACGAGTCGCAAAAGTGATCGATAAAAATAGGGGGAAAAAAAAGGAAGAAAAGAAACAAACAACGATTCACGCAATCTTCATTCCTTCGGGAGTGGAGGAAGCGGGAACAGCTTGTCCCAGAAGCTCATCCTGTCGGCGTTGAGATCGGTCTTGAGCGAGATCTCGTTGCCGATCTCCAAGTACTTTCGGTTGCTCGCGGTATACTTGTCCCAGGTGGCGTTGCCGAAGTTCGGATCGTCGATGAGCAGGGGCTCGCCGGTTCTCGCGAAGTTCGACCAGATCGACGTCATCCGCTCGACCGTCTTCAGTTCCGGCGAGTCCTTGTCGAACTCCGGGAAAAGGCTCACTCGGAATATGTAGAGCAGATCGTCGTGGTGCACGACTCCTGCGCGAAACGAAAGGAGACATTCGGTGTAATCATTTTCTGTACAGGGGGGGGGGGGGTGGCGGCGGCGGCGAGAGAGGAGAGGACGGACTACGACGATCGATAAGTGCATCGCATCTTACCGTAAGGCTTTTTGGTGTCGTTCCAAGTGACGTGACTGTAAGGGCCCTGGTACGTGAACTCGTAATAGTACACAGGCTGGTCCGAAGCTTCCGCAACTAAGTTGACTAGTCGGTGCATGGAGTATCCAATTACGCCGTCGGCGAAAAGCTATTAAAATTCAAATTTCTCGGTTAGATATACGTATACTCTCGAGCTTCTCGTACACCGTATATGGAGAATCGTTTCACATATAAGTATGCGTAATCATGCTTATCAGTGTTCTTGTATGCACAGCATGTAACGGGTAATTCCTGCAGCGGCGATGAAGAAAAATTTCTGCGAAAGCAGGATGTAAAACAAGTGATACATATATACCTGAGCTAATCCATCGGAGTTCTCGACGCTGGCGGGCTTGCCGTGCAGATATTGCTCCTTGAGCTTTCGACTGATCTCCTTGGAGCGATCGGTGCCTCGCTCGTAAAGGAAATCGATCGGCGCCAATCTTTCCCACTCGTTGTTCAGTTCGTCGAACATCAAATTGTTGCCGCTCTTAGACAGTTCGATCATCGCTGAAGAAAATCAAGATTGTTCGCATCGGTATAAGAACCGCGTGTACTTAACGAGCGATAGCGAAACGAGAAAGCTCGAAGCGCCGGAAATTCTCACTTACGAACTATGCGACCACCGAACTCGTCCTTGGTGACTCCGGCGATGAAAGGAACTTTATGAAACTTTCCCTGTCTTATGAGATCGATCGGCTGAGCTGGAAGGAAGCGCTCCACTCCGCGAACTTCTGGCTCGACCACCGGCATCCATTGTAGAATCGGATTGTTGTACCACTCCTAAAAAGTCAAAGTCGCACATTTGCGTAAAAAGCTTGACTTGTATTGTTAACGTCAATATACGCATAAAATAATTGAAAAAAAATGATTTTAATTTAAATTAATTCAAAGCGTCCAACAGTTCGACATCGTCTACATACCGATCAAACGTCCTCGGCCTTTGCGCCGAAAACATCGGAAGGAGAGAGAGAGAGAGAGAGAGAGAGAGAGAGAGAGAGACGGAGAGAGTAAAAAAAAGAAGCAGAGAAAACAGTAACCGCAGCCTCTCTATGTAACTCACGAAGAATTGTCCGACGCTGCTGGCGAAGTCCTCGGCGGTTTTCGTATTGAGACAGACGAGCATGTTGCCAACTGTGTCAGTGGGACAGCCGAGCAGCTCCGCCTGCTTCTTGGCCAGGTGGCTCTGATTGCTGGGCAGCTGTTCCTGGTAGATGGCCGAGCCGCTCGAGGCGATGGCGCGATGGAACAGGCCCTTCGACATCGGCGACACGAGGTGCAGCGAGACGCTCCAGGCGCCGGCGCTGTAGCCGGCGATCGTCACGCAGCCCGCGTCCCCGCCGAAGGCCGCGATGTTTTTCTTCACCCAGCGCAGGGCCTCCACCTGGTCCTTGAGGCCCAGATTGCCCGGCAGCAACGAGTCGCCCGTGCTCATGAAACCTTGGGAAAAGTTTTGCCGTCCTTTAATCTCGGGGACGTGCGCAGAGCAGCTTATTACGCGCATGATTTGCGTTGCGGTTAACGAGTCTCTGCTTTTTTAACGTAACGTTTTTATGAATCAGCGAGACAGTCGCGAGCAGAGAAGTGATTGGTTTGTGTACCGGGGTATATTGTAATGGTTGCACTTTCTTGTGCAATTATAGCGTAAAGTAAATTTTACGCTTTTAAATGTTGCTCAACACACTGTAATATATTATGCATAATTAATCTTTTGCAATATACCTAACGAGGCTAGCCGGTAATTTACGGTGACCAACACGATATCGTGATCCAGTAAGAATTGCGGCCCATCAATGAAACTTTGACCCGAAGATGAGTAGAAGCCTCCAGGATGGAAGTACACAATTACTGGCCGCTTCACAATCTCGCCCGCACTCGACAACTGCTCATTCAAAATTCAATTCCCATTTAGCACAGAAGTAATACAGTTGGACAGTCAATAGTCAACTATAACGATTGACTATATACCTTCGTCGTGTAGACGTTCAAGCGAAGACAGTCCTCGGACTGATTTGCCGCAAAACTTTGCGGGCAAGCTGGACCTTCTTCGGATGCATCGAACACGTTGTCCCACGGCTTTACGGGAATGGGGGGCTGAAAATTTCGTATTATCCGAGTCAGAATTTCCGCATATAGCTCATTGCATATACTCAGCTGATTGTCTACGTTTGTGTAAACAGTAGTGATTAGTCGCGTAGCGTAACGTGAAATAGCATTAACAATAGATGTAAATCAACGATTCCTTATCGCTGAATATTTTCAATTGCCGATCGCCGTGTTTCTAAAAACTGTTGTTTCGAAAACGCTGTGACTCGTTAACTAATAACCGCACAGGAACAGTTTCAAAAAAAAATATTAGCAGTACCAGCAACGGTGTAGTAAGTGATAAAGATCACGATAATCAACGTAATAAGCAACAAGAATTACACTTTTCGAAATTCAAATCGTTTCATGAATTGCAGATCTCGCGCAAGTAAAAATCGAAGAGCGCGTAAAAAAAACGTTTTTCTTCACGACTACGCGTATATACGTGCCTTATACACGCTAAAATACCAGAGCAAAATAAAAGGCACGTGAATTACGCTGCAGTTTGAAATCGAGTCGAGGTTTAGCGACCACAGTGTAGCACCTATATACATACCCAGCGAGATCGTAAAACGAAAAGGAGAGCTTTCGCGCGGAGCCGAAGCCGCAGCGAGGAGCGCGCGAGCCTTCGAAAACGTGAAACCGGCAAAGAGAAATAATACGCGCCGAGCTTCCTCGCGGTCTGCAAGTGCGCCCGATTTGCATAATCTTCCATTAGAATAAATGTTCGCGCGCGGCGGTATAGCGCGTATATAGCGGCGGAAAAAGAAACACACCCAGTCGCGGCTTCGCCGCAGCCGTTCGGATCGCATAGCGCCAAGTGAAAAGTCGCAAACGCGAATCAGCGCGCGCTCGCTCCGACACATCACGCACGCACCGATTTTTCTCAGGCTGCGAAACATTGCATAAGCGCTTTGGCGCTAATCACTTCTTCGAATCGCGCCTATACTAAAACTACGTACACACACACTTTGTGTGTAAGTGCGCGTCCTGTGCTTTTGGCGGCCGCAAGTTTGTTTTGCAAATAAGCGTTTGCCGTGTACGCGAATCCGTCGAAAAAAAATGCAGAAAAAAGAGCCGTGACACTATATCGCATCCGATGACTATTCGCAATACATGTACAAAGTGGCCAAAGGCGCGCGATGTATGTATAATAGCCGCGCCGTTGGTTCAGGTCGGTTTCGGGCGGGTTTATAGCCTCGTGCAGCGCACAGCGCACAATACGCATTATATACGTATATATACGAGCCACATGGGCCGCGCTCGTCTCGAGCGAATTAACCGGTCGTTTCATATGTACACTATGTGTATAGGTAACAAGTGTCCGTGTGTGTACTACATTTATGTATATATATATAATACGAGTGGCATCGCGCTGCCCCGAGCCTTGGCGCGAGCCGCCGAGCCGACTGTGCGTCTCGTGATCGGGACGAGCTCGTAATCGTCTTTCATGCGCGACCACGTGAGCCGACCGTAATGTTTAATCATGTGATTTGATTGTTTGTTTTTTTCCTCTTTTTTTTCTGCTTTTTACGAGCCGCAAAATCACGTACAGAGTCGCTCGAGTATGTATATAGGTAGAATAAACGCAACGAGTTCCGATGAATTTCAAATCGCGTATACGCGTATAAGTACACACTCGATTTCGTCGCGTCACGAATTTTCCGCTCGCACGCGTCCTCTCCAGAAATGAGAATTTCCGCGGCAGAAATGAGATCATCGCGTTAATTTGATTCGTGTGTGTGTGCGCGTGCTCAAACAATGGCAATCAGGTGTAGGCACTAGAAGCTGATAGCGCGCAACGACGAGCGATTGCGCAGGGCGCTTGAAACACGTGAAAAGCTCACCTGAAATCGCTGCAGACCGATGGGAGGCTCGGCGTAGCGCACACCCCTGTAGGCCAGGATCTTCTTGCCGAGTCGCGTCTCCATGTAGGCACCCTTGAGCTTGCCCAGCGGCGCCTGAACCTCGAGTATCTCCTCGCTCGGGGCGGCCGTCGCGTCCTCGGCCCTCGGCAGCCCGGCGGAAGCGAGCACAACAACAATCACGAGGCACAGCGCTACGGCCGGATCGACTTTGGGAGCCATGGCTGCACGTATATGGTAACTATATTGTGTTTCCCGCGCGCGGACGTCAAAGCTGCCTCTCGACGTGTACGCACGACTCGAGGTCGCGGCTAATACTGAGCCGCGGATGAGTCAAGTGTTGCGCTTTATAGGTCGTACCGACTGCTCTCACTATACCTACGTGCGCTATACGCATGTACTTTGGGAGAGTGAGCGAGTGAGCGAGAGAGAAACACAGGAAGACGAGCGCGTGGGAACGATACCATTATGACAGCCACCCGCAACTCGAACAATGGCGCTTCGCGATTATTCGAGTGATGGGTGCAGATCTCCGCTCTTGTGCCACCTGCAGCGCTTGTTTTGACGATGCGATTGTTTTGACTTTGTTGCCTCCACCGCATCTATAGTGTATACACACGCGCGCGTGGAATAAGACGCGGGATTTTCTATTTCGAGATGACCCTTCATTTTTTTTTCTTTTTCTGTACATGCATAGATTCGCGTGTCGTGAGAATTCGGAGCTTTAAAATCCTGTTGTAAAATGAAATGTGCGATTTTTGGCTTGGAAAAAAAAGTAAGCGTAGAGCACTGGTTCCGACAAAAATTTTGTCAATGACGGCCATTCTCTCACTTGAAAGCGAGAATTTCTTTTTACATAATAAGCAATAAAGCGTTTCTTTCAGTTTAGTCAAGCTAATTTCTGCGATTTAATTTTTATGACTGAAAAATTTCCTGAGCGTTCAAATCAAAATCCCTGGCTCATTCATACGGTAATGACGAGCAAACGATTCTGTACAGAATAACGTACTTTGCAGCAACGACATCGTCGTTCATGATTCAAGATAAAATGATGAGAGCAAGTTAGTAGTCGAAAGAAAAAGCCACTTAATGGCTAAAATAAACGAGTATCCAATTTTGTTAATTAGCTATTACTGAAATGGCCCTCCCGAGTTTGTGGTAATTTTTTTAAGAAATGAAAATTGTCCAGAAAATGATGAATTCTTTCATTATAACGGAGTACCTATATCAACAAAATAGAATCCGCACGCGGAAAATTAATTCAGAGAGAGAGAGAGAGAGAGAGAGAGAGAGAGAGAGAGAGAGAATAAGAAAGTCGAGCCTCAGCGAAAAAATCCAGCGCGCGTGAAAATCTGTGCCGCGGGAAAACCATTACAATACGCTTTTATATATGGATACAGGTAACAATATTTCGCCAGTCAGTTCGCGCAGTTCCTTCGCCGATCCGGCTTTTCCGCCGCGAACGCGCGCGCACATAATCTTCGCGCGTCTGATGCCGTGCGGCGGCGACGCGTCGCTTCAATTACCCGCGAAATAGTAGCTCTCTCTCTCTCTCTCTCTCTTTGCCTCTCGTAAAGTCACAACTACGGGCTTTTTGCACGTATAACGCCTCGGCATTACTTAACGTCGCGATTACGCGCTACCGAATTAGTCACATCGAGATGAGATGCCACATTTTTCGGCGTAAGTAAGTGCCTACAACGCGCATATATGAGTATGTCCAGGAAATTTTGGAAACAACTCGGACGGAAAAGTTGCAAAAAATTTTCTTGAAGGCACACCTATCAGACCTCTTTTTTTCTCGTTCCTTAGTGTCATTCTGAAAGAGAAAAAGCTCGCGTGCACGGAAAATTTTAGGGTATATTTTTTTCCGGAGCAAAAACTGAGAAATAATTAAAAAACAAGAATTCAAAGTTTTTTTTTCGAAAACAATGGACTTTTAAAAATATTTCATTAGAACGAAAATGTCTTAAAATTCATCAAAGAATGCTCAGAAATTTTTTCAGATTTTTTACGACGTTTTCCGAAATTTCGATTTTTTGGGATTTTTGAAAAATCAAAAATTGTACCAGATCAATCTGAAAAAATGTCAGAGCATTCTTTCATGAATTTCAAGATATTTTCGTTCTAATGAAATTTTTATAACAGTCCATAGTTTTCGAGAAAAAATCTATGAATTCTCTTTTTGTTAATTGTTTCTCGTTTTTCGAGTCGTTTTTGCTCCGGAAAAAAATATACCTTAATATTTTCCGTGCAGGCGAGCCTTTTCTCTTTCCGAATGACCTAAGGAATGAGAAAAAAACAGGTCTGGTAGGTGTGCCTTCAAGAAAATTTTTTGCAACTTTTCCGTCCGAGTTGTTTCCGAAATTTCCTGGATATACTCATACAGTAAATCCTTCGCACGCCGGAAGCTCTAATTATCCCCGCGTATGGACGAGCAACTCGTTTTTATTTTCTTCCAAAGTTTCGATTTGGAGAAAAACACATACATAGCCGCGGCGAACTTCTCGCTTGGCCGCGAGCCATCGCCATCGCAGCTCACCTATATGTATTGGCTTACGTGCACATCGATGTACACGAGTATGAAGCTTAACGAGCGAGAGGAAGAAGTAGCAGTTTGGACAAGCGCGGGCGGACACACCTTCGGCGACAATGACATCTGCGCTTCGTGGCACACGCTGATAACCGCGCGCGGCGGGTTGAGTCAGCGCCTGCGGCTCGTTACACAACGATTGTTTTCGCGCGATCTATGCGGTGCGTGCGGGGGCTTTTTGTTTCGTCGATGCCGCGCAGTGATTCGCCCTATATATACATACACAAGTACGCTTATTGATGTAGGTATGTACGTTCGCGCGTGTGTGACGTGTGTACGTGTTTATATGTATGTATTATGTGCTACACGCCGATGCGGCTTTTTTTACGTGGACAGCGTGGACTGCACATATGTAGGCGTGCGAGTTTTTTTATCTCGCTCGCATATTGACAATGAGTATTTTGTCTTTATCGATACGTTCTCTCTCTCTCTCTCTCTCTCTCTCTCTCTCTCTCTCTCTCTCTCTCTCTCTCTCTCTCTCTCTCTCTCTCTTTCTGGCCAACTACGAAGTTGGAAATGCGCAGTTGATGATCGTGGTTGACCGACTTTGGAATAGTTGCGATTTATTTACTCTTCAAGTTGCGGGTGTGCGTTGCGCAATTTATTATTCTGTTGCGAAGAAACGCGATGCTCTTCTCGTCGTGAGAGTTACTTACTCTCTAACTTCAGCTGAAGGCAACGGAACATCATTCAATTAATTGTTGTCCTTGGGAGTTGGTTACGCGATGGTTTTGCCGAAGTTTGCCCTGCGCGCGCTCGTCGTCTTTTGATATCATTGCGGCGAGAAGAAAACTCCGCTATGGACAACGTCCTACAATGTAGTCGTTTTAACTGATCACATTAACTAATCGTTGTATGCGCATACCTCGAATCTCCTTGTAAAATCCTTCAATGCCGGAATTTCCCTCGTAATTCAATAAAGGTTCACACCTTTGGGCACTTTGTTTCGGGAACTCGAATAATTGGAATGTTTATTTTAATACAATTTTCTTTTTTATTGAAATGAGATAATTTGTTTTTTTAAATTATCGTGACTAATGCTAATACGTGCGTAAATCGTCGAGATGGAAAGGAATAACCGCGCCGCTGAATCAGCATTATTATTTGAATTAACATTAATTATTGAAAATCGCATAGCTGTTTAACAATCGGAACAACAGGTGATAATGAAAACATGAAATAAACGGAATTTAATTATATTTTCGAGTTAATTTTAGAGTTTGTAAAAAACACGATGGGAATAGTACATCTCACAAAGTATATCCTATGTTTCAATTAATTTCCAAGTAATTATTAATATTCACTTTAAACAAAGACCGGCCGATACTCCTAATAGCTTTGAATTCTTTGGTTCTCGAATTTTAGCAAAGTTTGCTAAAATTCGAGCTGCTGTCTTCGTCTGAGGATCGATCTTCTTAAAGGTAATTAAGGACTTAAGACTATATAGTACAGCTCAGATAATTATTTTTCAATGTGTTCTTTATTATGCAAGGACGTAAATGAAAAATTTAATTTAATCGATGAGCTATCAATACTTTTTTAAATATTGATTCAGAAAATTAGTTGTAACTTTTTGCAAAACATTTTATACTTTTAAAGCATCGTGTATCTGTATATAATTATTGTGCTTATATAGCGCTTATGTAAAGTAAATCATACAAATAACAGTTGATCATTTAACTGGAGCAGATTAGCTTGATTTGCAAGTGTACACACACGAACGAATATAAAGAAGAGTAGTTAAGATGTAACTGTCAAGTCGTTAAATGTGGACGTAAAGATTATGCGCATATGTTAGATGCCATTAGCAAATCAAACAAACCGTAATCATACGTCAGGATCTCTTGCTCCTCGAGCATTTTTCCAAAACATTCCTTGTATCGACATATCATAAATTCAAAGTTTATTTCTACTATTATCTTTGCTCTCGGCAAGTTTCCAGAATCGCATCAGGAAAAAGTGGAAATAAGTTGCTGAACATGCGTAAAGAGTTGAGCTGTTGAGCCGTTTATATTTTCTTCATGTTTATTGTGATAAGTAAAGAGACACTTCTCAGAATCGGCAACTTCCTCGTAGTAAAACGGAAGTTACATGCACCATTATACATTTTACATTATTATTTTAAAATGATGAAGAAAAATGAACTTCATTCTACAATAATTAAAGTTAATCTGTTAAATCGCTTGCCTTGAATCTGTTTTCACCTTCAGTCGACTTTCCACATCTAAAACCTCGAAAAGCACAAATACTCATTTTTAATCTCGTGTCGTTCATCAACGAGCTCTTAAGGTAGTTCACTCGAAAAAGCAACTTATTGCTAGGGTTTTTTTATTTTTAAGTACTTTCTAGTTGACATCTCCACGGATGCATTGGTATTTTTTTTTAGGTAGCAAGCGGTACTCGTTTTTAAGTTATTAAAGTCCAAACTTTAAGATTTTAACATACGAGTATATGGAGAGCACGCTTCGGAAAAGATATTTTCATCAACTGCATGACGAATTTCATTGCTGGATTTTAAAAAAACTAGTATATGTTAAACATTAAACGACTAAGATTACGATTCCGTTTTTTAAAACTTAGCAAGCGTTGCTTTTTCAAAAGATACCGCATTGAAATAATAATATATAATCGCCATGGTTCTCATTTTTGCAAGTTTCTTTAATGTTTGCAACTACAGACATTTTTGATCTACAGTACTATGTTTTGCAGTATTAGATGTAAACATTTTTGATTATAAAATGCTATAAAACAATTTAGAAATCAAGTTTCTAAATTTAATCCAAAGTTGAGCACCTATGGAACAAGTGAACTACCTTAATACGATCTTACGAGGTATGGACCACTGATTCCGTTACGTAGCTGCTCTTACTATCGACTGGTTATCATGTATACGACGACTATATAACTACGATCGTCGAATTGAAAGAAACATGCAGTTTTAAGATTGAGAAAAAAAATGAAGGTACGATTTTGTTTTTTTAAAAAGGAAGACCTTTTACTTTTCTTTTTTTATTATTAAACGTATATAAAGCGTAAATGTTTGTTTAAAAAACATTGTAGACTATCGGAAGTCAGACGTAGAATCTAAGGATACAGAAAAATCTTATGCGCCTGGATGAAATAATAAGTTATCTATAGTAATTTATTATTTTTTTTTTTAATATAATTAAAATGTTAGTCATTATTATAATTATAATCTGGGCTTTTGGTAGTAAAATTCTTTCAAGTAAAGTTATAGAATTTATCAACAATTTCTTTAAAACTTAACATATTTTATTGTTAAGAAAAATAAATTAAAAAATCATAAGGTAGAATATCTTAACCTCGAGTAATAGGTGGCAATGGAAATAATTTATCCCAAAAATCATATCTTTCACTATACATATTGTTCTTCATCGTTAGTTTATCACCAATCTCTAAATAATTCCTCTTGTTCCAATTCAACTTGGGCCAAACTACACCCTTGAATCGATCGTTGTCTTGTGGAATTGGCTCACCTGTTTTGGCGAAATTCACCCACATGGCAGTTAGTTTCTCCACCATGGAAACTTCTGGATCTGAGGAATTGAAAAATGGAAAACCAAAAGACATGTAAAAAAGATACTGCAGGTCATCCAGGTGAACAACACCTACAGAGAAGAAGATAAGTATATGGTCACTATCAATTTACTATAAAAAAAATGAAAAACTATTTCTATTACCATAAGGCTTTTCCGTATTTGGCAATGTGGCGAAGCTGAATCTTCCTTGATAAACAAATTGGTAATGGTAGACTGGTGCACGTGAATTCTCGGAAATTAAGTTAGCAAATCGGTGCGTTGGAAATCCAATGATTGCGTCGGCATAGATCTAAAATAGGACATAAAAATCAATATTTACTTACTAATTTTACTTTACTAATTTTCAAAGTATAATGTAACTGCAATCCTACCATTCCAAGTTTCTTGACATTCCTTGCCGAAATGGGCTCATCATTGAAGTAGAACTTCTTAATCTCGCGACTAATGTACTTGGATCTGTCCGTGTTGCGCTCGTATTGGAAGCATATAGGTGCGGCATACTCCCAGTTTTTCGTATAATTTTGATATATGACATTAAAGTTATGCAAAGGTCTGTTAAGATCAGCATGATGATTTGTTCGTTGAAGTGCCACTACACAATTTAAAGAATACTAAAATTATGCATACGACAGATATACACATTAAAATAAGTTTTACGTTCGAAGGATTTTTACCCAAAGGTAAGGAATCAAATTCATCTTTAGTAATTCCAGTTATCAGAGGGACTTGTTCGAAGTCTTTAGATCGTAAGAGATCAATAGGCTGAGCTGTAAGGAACCTTTCTACTCCGGGTACATCGGGTTCGATGACGGGTGACCAAATTAACACTGGATCATTGTACCATTCCTGAATATGAAGATAGAACAATTCACAAAAACATTTCATCAAACATGCAATTTCATTTGTGAGATTAATAAGTGATATTTACCTGAAATTTGGGAAGAGACTCTGTTAACCGTTGGAATGGTACTTTCTTCAAACACTCGAAAGCAACATCGATATTATTTGTAGGACATCCAACAAAGCCAGCTTGCTTAATAGCCAGATGCGTCTGATTAGTTGGCAGAAGAGCAAGTGTGGTAGGTGAACCACTCATAGCTATACCTCGATGGAACAGACCTTTGGACATGGGTGACATAAGGTGGAAGATTACGCTCCAGGAACCGGCGCTGCAACCGGTTATCGTAACGGAGTTAGGATCTCCACCGAATGAAGCAATGTTCTTTTGAATCCAGCGGAGGGCCACTACTTGATCCTTGAGACCGAGATTTCCTGGAGCTCGAGAATCACCGGTTGCGATAAAGCCTGTGAGTAAGTATGAATGTTATTTTTTCACTATCTCAAGCTTCAACGTTAAACGTAAAAATACACAAATTATAATAATATTAAGAATATTGATTTTACCCAAGGTTGCGAGTCTGTAGTTGACTGTGACCAGTACGATGTCATGGTCAAGATAATACTGCGGTCCGAAAACGTAACTCTGAGCTGAAAATCTATAAAAAGCACCTGGATGGAAGAATACTATAACTGGTTGACTCACTTTATTCTTGGCATCGGGTAGCTTGATTGCAAAGAAAAAATGTCTTAGTAAACATTAAAATTTTTTATAATCTTATGGTAATTATTAAATTGAAGTAATGCATCATACTTTTGTAGTGTAAACATTGAGTCTTAGACAATCCTCGCTGGTTAACTTAGGATCTTCTGATCTAGGACACGATGGTCCTTCTTTCGTGGCATCGAAGACGTCATTCCAAGCATCAACAGGCTCAGCTTGCTTAAAGGAAAAATAAATTTATTGTCTTACAACCGATTCACAGTTGTGCGTGAACTCTAATCTAAAACCTCGCTCTGCTTTCACCTTAAATCTTCTCTCTCCTTCGGTCGATTTCCCATACCTTAAACCTCGGAAAGTGTAAATGGTTTTGTTAAGTCTGCTGCTCATTAAAGAGCCTTTGATACGGCCTAACGAGATTTGTACCTCGGGCTCTGCATCTGCTATAAAACTATTCGTAACGAAACAATATATTTGAAAAATTACTAGAATAAGCATCATGTTTGCTCGATAATGGCTTTTGAAGCACTGGCGAGTATAGCTGTAAGTAGCGTCTTTTTATAGATAAAGGTAACTCTTGACTGAAGAGTAATTAAGAAAAAACATTTTCTGGCTTTTATCAGATAGATGAAGATAATTGTAATATATATAGAGTAGTGTAAGAAAATTTTATTTTATCTTGTATCAAAAGCTGTTTTAAATACTAAGCTTTTATTGCAAATATTTATTTTCTACGGGGATTTTTATTATTGGTTTTGATTTAAATTTTGTATTGAAAAACAAAGATCATTTATTCTTCCACTCTGACAGTCCTGTGATTGAAAAGGACTTTTCTTTAAATTAATATTTAACCACACTTTTAACTACAAATGTACGTGACTAGATTTTTATCTCGACCAATTTTGAAGTTGGAGAAGCCCAACAAATTCATCTTAAATTATACGAAAAAAACCATCGGTTATTATTTGAGTTTTGTTAAGATCGGATCATTAGGAGTCGAGATACAAAAGTTTTTTTCAATCAATGATCACTACGAAACTACATAATGTTTTTATTTTTTTTCCAACACTTTATTCACTAAATATTTACAGCGTACTAACAAAAATATTGAATTGAATCGACTATAAATTTTAGTCGTGATAATCTAATTACTTAATTACTAATATATATATATATGAGTGATTCTGTGAGATGGACCAATTAAAAAATTTTTCTTGCCCAGAATATATAATAGGAAATTCACTTAAGATATTTCCAATATCCTGGAATTTCTTCACATTTTTTTCCATGAAGTGGCTTCGAGTTACAGAAGTTCTAAGTTTTAAAAAATCAGCATTTTTTGCACTTTTTGCTTATTTTCAATAATTTGTAACTCTTCAGGGAACTGTTTTTCAAAAAAATGTTAATTACACTTTTTTTTTAGGAAATTTTGTGTGGTTTTTGATGAAATTACTTTCAAAGACATGAATATTCAATATTTTTTTAGTGTGTCCTAAATACTTCTCTATCTTTTAGTAAATATTTTCAGAGTAAAAATTAAAGTATACTGATGAAAAGATACGATTTAATTAAATTTAGCAAAACTGGTGTATAATATAAAAAATATTTATTACATTAAACAGCAAAATTTTGCCAGATTACTCTTCAATAACAAATCATTCTTTTTATCTGGATTCAGAGCAAAATTTTCCTAGATTACTCTTCAATAAAAAATCATTCTTTTTATCTGAATATATTTTTGCGAGTAATAAAATTATTTGCGAGAGCCCTCCTGAGGTTTATGATAGGTAAAGCAGGGGAAGGAGCGACTGTCTGTATCTTTGACTTAAATTTATAATGATAGGATTAATTCTAGATATGAAGACTTAAAAAGGGACTGTTCAAGTAAGAGCACTTTAGTTGTATAGAACGGCGCCGCTCGAGGTAACAGTTTACGTCCTGCATTAACGCTTTTCTTGAAATATATGTTTCGTAAAGCGCATTTCATGTGTTTTTCCGATTTTTTTCTCCCGAAATCACACATAGTATGCATTTTATACGCACACTAATCTTTAACAAATGAGCCACGTCAAATTTTCGATTACATGACAAAAAGTATAAACGATAATGTCTCTTATAATAAATATTTTTTTATTCATGAACCTGGAGGCAGCGGAAAAAGTTATTTAATTAATTCAATAACAAGCGTTTACTTTTAAGTATGTTATTTTTTATTAAACGATATATCTAAATATTTATTACAAAAAATTACTTTCAAAGAAAATAAAATAAAAATTATTATTATTAATTATTATCCACGCGATCCTTCACATATCCACCGAGCCACCCACATGTACACATATCTATATATACATACATTCATGTATCTCCACAATTACAAAAATAAATATGTATGTTGGTGTTTTTGTTTATTATCGTAAAGCGTGCGTGTTCGTTTAAGGAAAATTACCAATTCTGGGAAGTCCAACATAGAATTTAAGAAGGAAACAGGAAAACTTTATCAATTCCAATGAAATGAAGTTATGCAGTTCATTTTTTTGAAAAGTGCTATAAAAATGTTGGTCATTATTATGTAATATAATCTGGGCTTTTAATAGCAAAATTCTTTCAAGTAAAGTTATAGAATTTATCAACAATTTCTTTAAAACATATTTTATTGTTAAGAAAAATAAATTAAAAAATCATAAGGTAGAATATCTTAACCTCGAGCTATAGGTGGCAACGGAAATAATCTATCCCAAAAGTCATATCTTTCACGATACCTATTGTTCTTCATTGTTAGCTTATCACCAATCTCTAAATAATTCCTCTTATTCCAATTCAACTTGGATCAACTACACCTTTGAATCGATCGTTGTGTGGAATTGGCTTGCCCGTTTTGGAAAAATTCACCCATATAGTAGTCAGCTTCTCGACCATGAAAACTTCTGGATCCGAGGAATTAAAAAATGGAAAACCAAAAGACATGTAAAAAAGGTACTGCAGGTCATCCAGGTGAACAACACCTACAGAGAAGAAGATATGATCACTTCAAATTTATTAGCAAACAAAAATGAATAACTATTGCTATCACCATAAGGCTTCTGCGTATTCGGCCACATGACAAAGCTGACTCTTTCTTGATATACAAATCGGTAATGGTAAACTGGTTCACGCGAATACTAGAAAATCAAGTTAGCAAATCGGTGCGCGGGAAATCCGATTAGTGCGTCAACATAAATCTACGTCAAAACATAATTGGCATTATTAATTTCTTTATTACTTTTTTTAAGTATAATCAAATTGAGATTTATACCAGTCCGAGGTTCTCGCCATTCTTTGCCGAAACGGGCAGATTACTAGGATTAATGTACTACACGTCAAAAAGAATAATTAAATAGGAGAAAGAATTTAATCATCACTTCGAGTCAATGATATGTTTATTCTAAATAAACCATATAGTGCTATTCCTCTTTAAAAAAAGCGATGGCCTTTGTTCTGAAGCATTCCATACGAAATTTTGATTGATTGCTAAGTAAACATGACTATATGGTTACCATGATTCATAGTTCATGACTGATATATTTAGTGCAAAGCATAAGGCATAACCCAAATCGCGCGCGCAGTGTCCACTTTAAAAAAGTGATGCTAATAAGTTTGTTTATGGTTAGCATAATTCATAGTTTATGATTGATATACATGGAGCCTAAAACATAATCCGAAATGCACGCGAAGCGCGCGCTTAATTCCTTGTTAGCATAACCATATCATGAGCTCGAAGAGATGATTAAATTCTTTCTCCTATGTCAACACATCGAGCGATAGAGGCAATGTAAAAAAAAATAATTAAAATAAGTTTTATGTTAGAAGAATGTTTACCTGTAGGCCAGGAAGCAAATTCCTCTCTAGTAATGCCAGTTATGAGAGGAACGTGTTGGAAATCTTTAGATCGTAAGAGGTCAACAGGCTGAGCTATAAGAAATCTTTCTACTCTCGGTATATCGAGTTCGACGACGGGTAACCAAATCAACACTGGATCATAGTACCATTCCTGATGTATACGAGGGTAGAACAATGCATAGACATTAGACACATTTTATCAAACATATTATTTCATTTGTAAGATAAACAAGTAATATTTACCCTCAATTTTGGAATGGTACTTTCTTCAAACACTCGAAAGTAACATCGATGTTATCTGTAGGACATCCTACAAAGCCAGCTTGCTTGATGGCTAGATGCGTCTGATTAGTAGGCAGTAGATCAGGTGTGGTAGGCAAACTGCTCATTGCTATACCTCAATGCAACAGACCTTTAGACATAGGCGAAATAAGGTGGAATATTACGCTCCAGGAACCGGCGCTGCAACCGATTATCGTAACAGAGTTGGGATCTCCACCGAATGAAGCAATGTTCTTTTGAATCCAGCGGAGGACCACTACTTGGTCCTTGAGACCGAGATTTCCTGGAGCTGAGAGTCTCCGGTTGCAATGAAGCCTGATTATGAATTTAATTTTTCACAATTTTAAACTTCAAATAAGTTAAGCACAGAAATACATATAACAATATTGAGTATATTAATTTTACCCAAGGTAGCGAGTCTGTAGTTGACTGTGATCAGTACGATGTCATGGTCAAGATAATATTGCGGCCCAAAAACGTAACTCTGAGCTGAAAATCCATAGAAACCACTCGGATGGAAGAATACGATTACTGGTCGACTCACTTTATTCTTGCGGCATCGGGTAGCTTGATTGCAAAGAGAAAATGTCTTAAAAAACATTAAAATTTTGTGTAATCTTATGGTAATTATTCAATTAAAGTAATGCATCATTCTTTTATAAAACTAAACATTGAGTCTTAGACAATCCTCGCTGCTTAACTTAGGATCTTCTGGTCTAGGACACGTTGGTCCTTCTTTTGTTGCATCGAAGACGTCATTCCACGCATCAGCAGGCTCAGCTTGCTAAAAGGAAAAAGAAATTTATTGTCTTACAACTGATTCGCATTCGTGCGTGAACTCTAATCTAAAACCTCGCTCTGCTTTCACCTTAAATTTTCTCTCTCCTTCGATCGATTTCCCATACCTCAAGCCTCGGAAAGAGTAGATAGTTTTGTTAAGTCTGGTGCTCATTAACGAGCCCTTGATACGGCCTAACGAGATTTGTACCTCAGGCTCTGCATCTGTTATAAAACTATTCGCAACGAAGCAATATATTTGAAAAATTACTAGAATAAATTTGAAGCACTGGCGAATATTGCCGCGAGTAGCGTCTTTTTATAGATGAAAGTGACTAATGAATGAAGACTACTTGAGGAAAAATATATTTTAGCTTATGTCAGATAGATAAAAATGACTTATGAATGTAGAGCATAGTTCAGGAAAACTATATATCAGAAACTTTAGCCCTATTTTAAATGTTAAGCTTATTAAAAATAAATTACATATTTTATACGCAAACTTGTATTATTATTTTTTATGTAAAGTTTTGTTTTCAAAAGTAACTATCAACACTACTCCGAGAGTACTGCGATTAAAAAAAAACTTTTATACAAATTAATCTTTAAAAAACTGATTCCTCCGTTATTGTCAGTTATGAGAGGAACGTGGTGTCTTAGTTCTTTGAAAACGAATCACGAGGAATACAAAATTAGCACGTACGGAGGTGGGGGAAGATCGCTACATACATACTTTTTTATCACTAAATGTAAATACACGCATGTATTATCATAATTACAAAGATAAATATGTATCTTCACTTCAGTACCTTACTGCGTTTTTTTATATATTATATGCATATACGTGGCGCTCCGGCGTATCAATAATAATACTTTCATATATATTACATGTGCAATATCATCAAGATTATTAAGGAATGTCAAGAAGTGATTAATTAAAAAAAATGATATAGTTTTAATCATGAACAAGTCAATTGCCATGTTTGTATTTCAATACATAATTTATGATTTAATATCAAAAATTTTGAATAAATTTCATAGATGATTCATTCAGTTATATCAACTTTTATGGAAATAAATCGTGCCATAAACTCATGGTCTTTGCAAGATAGTTATTTTTTACAGTAAAATCCGTATTCATCTCAAGATACTGATTGTTTGCAGGTGTTAATGACTTCCATTCGATATTTCCAAAAAGATCCGAGTGCCTTGGTAATGATTCGCCAGTTCTCGCAAAATGGGACCATAATTTTGTCAACCTTTTAACCATGAAAATTTCCGGATCATTCTCATTGAAAAATGGTATTTTTTGTCCAGAATTAGGATCATAAGACGTATCAAAAAGGTACAGCAAATCATCACCATGCGCAACGCCTCCTGAAAATGAATATTAACGTCCGTCATTACTTTCAATAAGAAATTTACATTTATTTTAATACAACAGAAGGAGAATAATTTATACCTTTAGGTTTCATCGAGTCTTTCCACACATGTTTACTATATCGACCCTTGTACGCGAACTCGTAGAAATATACTGGAGACAACGAATGCTGAGACAGTAAGCTTGCAGTCTTATTTACAGGAAAATGCACTATAGCATCCGCAAAAAGCTGTGAATTAAAAGCAGAATAATTTTTTAGATTGCTTAAACTAAAGTTAATAATTAATAAAAATTGCAATATGTTAGTATCTTACATTACTTAACATATGTGAATTATTACGAGTGATTGGATCGTTATTGAAGTAATATTTTCGCAGAGTCTCGCTAATAACTTTTGAACGGGGTGTATCTCTTTCGTACTGAAAGATAATTGGAGCAAGCTCAAACCATTTATCATTCAAATCATTGTAGAAGGTATCCATTTCATCATCAGCTAGTTAAAAAATTAATATTTTATATTTATGTAAAAGAATCTACGTTGTTATTACAAATAATAATCCTTACGATATGCGAAGAATCCATCTTCATCTCGAGTTACTCCAATTATTATTGGTACGTGATTATGTATTTGTCCTCTCATCATCAGTTTTTCGGGCTCATCCAATAAAAATCTGGCATCACCAAGAATCTTTGGCTCTTCTTTCAACTCTACTGAAGGGTACCAAATCAATACAGGAAAAGTATTCAAATATTCCTGATAAAAGAAATTACAAGCAAAAATTAATCCACACAAAACGAGAGTATTTAATTTTCCTATCACAATAGCTACGTACTTTAAACATAGGTATTGTTTTCGCATAATCAACATATGGCTTTTTCATAAAACATTTAAACATATCGTCGATTGATTCTGCAGTGCAATTTAAAAATTTAGCCTGTTTAAGAGCTAAATTGATTTGTTCTTTTTGAGGTGGTATAAGAGTAATTGAAGATCCGCTCATTGCGATAGCTCGATGGAATAGCCCCTTCGACATAGGCGAAACCATATGCAGCACAATACTTCGAGATCCCGCGCTCTGTCCCGTCAAAGTAACTGAATTCGAATCACCCCCAAATGCAGCGATGTTCTCTTGAATAAAGTGTAACGCTAACACTTGATCCTTAAGTCCTAAATTACCATAAGCATGACGTTCGCCAGTGTTGATGAAACCTTTAAATTCAAAGTATAATTAGATATTTATGGACGTGTTAAAAATTAAAAGATAAAATTTCAATAGAGTTATTTAAGTTGTTAACCTAATGTTGCTAATCTGTAATTAAATGTCACCAAAATAACGTCTTCATCAAGTAAATAGCGTGGCCCAAGTAAGAAACTTTGACTTGAACCTTGCCGAAATGCTCCGGAATGTATGTATGCAATTACAGGTAGTGTTTTATTCGATTGTGCATTCGACGGTAGCTGCAGATAGTTAACGAATAAACGAATTTAATTCATTGATCCGCGGGCACGTTCTTATACACTTACATGTTTCGTATAGATATTTAAAGTAAGACAATCTTCGGAAATGAGTACTCCATTGAATTCCGGACATGCCGGACCTTCCTTAGAAGCATCGTAAACGTGACTCCACGGTTTTACTGGGATAGCTGGCTAGATATTAGAATAAATTGTGTAGAATAAGTGCGAGACTACAACGTTTTACAGTTTGAGAACGAAAATTTTTTTTATTCGTAACTACGAATGATTTTTAAATATTATTTCACCCGCATGGTATCAACCATTTCAACAACTAAAAATAGTATTAAACACCTTACCTTAAATCTTAATGAACCGACAGGAGGTTCCGCGTAACGAATGCCTCGAAACGAGTAAATAGTTTTTCCTAAACGAGTGTGCATCAATGAACCCTTCACTTGTCCCAGTCTTGTTCTAACTACTGTAGTCTCGGTAGTTTTTAATACATACATAAACAATAGTAATATCAATAAAGCCATTTCTTTTGAACGTTGCATTTTTATTTCCAGTCTTTAAATAACCTAACAGAAAAAAATTGTGTAAGCATTGAAATTGAAAAATGGCACGATTGTACTTTTTAATGGGCTTATAGGAAAATTTTGATTAGTGCACAATTATATAAGTGAAAAAAATGAAATTTCATGTGTCATATTGCGAAAGCTATTTGTACCGAAAAGAAATAACACTGTCCATTCCTTCAAATTAATTATGTGTTTTATTTTACGTATGTAGGAGATGGATAATATTATTAATTTTCCTTCTGAAAGAAAAACAAATAATAGGAGCACTTACAATAACTTACGAAAAATAGAGCAATATAGAAGCACTTTGTTATGTACGCTTAAAAAAAAGTAAGTAATGAGTATTCAAGTATATAAGAATTATCCAAGTTCTTATTATGTAATTCTTTAAAACTTATTTGTTTAGAGACATAAGAATACCTGTAAAATTGAAGTTATGCTAAGTATATATATATATATATATCTGTAAGCCAGTAAGTGTCGTTTTTTTCAAGTATTTATTTTGGTAGAATTTTCTAGAAAGCGATTGCCTTGTTTGGCATTATGTAACACTATTCGTCTGAAGTAAAATTAGCTTTTTGTAAAAAGTATTATAAACTTATGATCACGTTATTAAATCGTGAATTATTCAGATTATTGAAAAAGAAAATAAATAAATAAATAAATACGTACTTAAATGATAGCAAGACAATAAGAAATGTGGACGTTTAGTCGGGTACTACACAAACAGTATAGTATACATACAACATTTTGCAAGGTACAGATAATAATAAGTTATCTTATACTTGTGATAATGAACAAGAAAACAGTTTTTGGAGACGTGTTCACGCAAATGCGGGTAATAGAGGGATCTTCAAACTTGTACAGCGTACAAACATTGTGTGGAAGTACTATATTCGTCAAACTAGTTTATGCATTTCAATAATTTCACGATTGCTTTTAAAGTAGGCACATATTATTCAAAAACGAAAAATACGTACAGAACTCAATTGTTCTTCCTTACGATCATTTGCTGACGTTTCGATATTATAATTTATACCGATAATTTGGATAGAAATGTTATTGTTTTTAAGTGCATATAATTTTCCAATGTGTCAACTGGGAAATATTTAAAGTATTTAATACAGAAATTTAATGCAAAACACAGCGTGATATTGTTAAAGTGTAAAAAAGTATTATTTTTCATTTTCAGTGTATTTTACAATTTTTTTCCATTCTTCCAATCAGCTCGCCGTTCAAGCTTCCTTCTTCTTCTTCTTCGCCTCGGCCCTCGCCTTCTTTTTCTCGTCCCTCTCTTTCCTTTTCTCAGCGTTCTCGTCTATTGTCTTTTGCTTCTCGGCTACGCGCGCATTGGTCTCGGAGATGCGTTTCTCGCGAGCCTCCCGCTCCTCGTCGCGCTTCTTCTTCTCGGCCTCTTTCTCCGCCTTTCTGTCCTCGGCCGCTTTTTTCCTCTCCTCGTCCTTCCTCGCGGCCCAATCCTTGTGGCGCTGTTCCATCTCCTGCTCCTTCTGCTCTTGCTCCGCCTTGGCCTTCTCCTCGGCTTCGCGGGCCGCCTCGGCCGCCTCTTCCTTCTTGCGCGTTTCCTCCTCCTCGAGCTGCCGCGCGCGCTCTCGCTCGCGCTGCTGCTTCTCGGCTTTCTCGGGCTCGAAGGTCGGATCTACGGTCGGCATGAAGGCGATGGGGTCGATGGGTCCTTCGACCTTCGCTTCCGCCTCCTCGGCGGCATCTTCTTTTTCCTCTCCCTTGTCGCACTCGCCCGTCTCCTTGAATTTCTTCACTTTCGGCAGTTTCTGGCTGTATTCCTGGAACATTCGATTGGGACGAAATTAGCGAATAATCGCGAGATGGAAATCGTTCGGAAGCTACTTGAGAGTCGAGCGCGCACCATTTTGGATGGTTTTTCTTTCTTGAGCTTTCGTTCCAAAGGCAACGCCATTTTCGATATGTTCTCCGACGCTGTTTCGAATAAAAAACATTCCCGTGAATCATTGCGTTTAATTGAGAAATTGAGAATTTAGGGGAAGTAAAGTATCAATGACCTTGATAGCTCATGGCTGATTCACGGATTTTATATGGATCCTTGCACTTCGTACTGCCTTTCCTCCACGCGTTCTTTCTCTTTTTCCGCTTCTCTATCGTTTCTTCGCTCTCGGGTTCCCGTTCGGGCTCTTCTATCTTCTTAGCTTTTTTCGCAGGTTTCGGTTTTTCTTCTTCTGCTTCAGTCTCTTGCTCTTCTGGATTTTCATCCGTGGCTTCGGCCTTCTCCTCACCTTCTTTCTCATCTCCTTCGCCCTTCTTTTTCTCTTTTTCCCAGTTATCTCTTTGCTCTTTTATGCGTTTCTCGAGCTCTAGTAAGGCTTTCTTCTTGTCCTCCTGGGCACGCTGTTCTTGGAGTTTCCTCTTCTTTTCCTCTTTCGCCTGCTTTGCGAATTTTTTCTTCTGCTCCTCAAAGGCCGGTTTACGTCGAGCCTCCAGCTCATCTACATAAGATTCCTTCCATTTTTTGGCTTGATCTTCATTCCTTTCCATGTCCTTCAGTACTCGATACCCCGGTATCGTGAGAAATTCCATATACGGCGACAACTGTTGATTGAAAGCATCGCGATTAACGATTTTACATTTTAAAAATGTAACTCAGCCTCACCTCTTTCTCCTTTTTCTCCTTCTCCTCATCCTCATCGCTCTCCTCTTCCTTCTTGGGCTTCTCTACGGGCTTACATTGCAACTCAATCCGTTGCTTCGGTTCACTCATTTTCGTTATATTTTCAGTAGCCTTGTACCGTAAGGCAGCCTTGGAAATTTCCCACTTGTGACAACCCCCGTCAGTTTTAATTTTGGGTTGAGCCAATAATTCAATTCCGCAAGTTATTTTGTAATTCAGTGCAGCTTCAGAGATTTTCCACTCGGCACAGGGCGATGGGTTCTTTATTACCGGCATCGCTATCAGGTCTATGCGGGGAGAGGGTTTATATTTCAAAGCTGCTTTCGAGATCTTCCAACCCGAGCAACTTGGGCCTGGGTCGCCAAGTCGAGACGGTATCGAAAGCACTTTAATCCTCTTTTTCAGTTTTTTTAAAGGCATCGATTGACGAATCTGTAAAAGCAAGTAGGTTACGAGTAAATTAACGAATATTAAGCCGCACATCGTTTGGTTTGATCACAAACCACTTCTTCAGGCTGGGGAATTGTTTTGGGCCTCGCTGCCACTAAGGCCCACGTATTGAATTTTGCCCAATCCTCCGGTGTCTTCAGCCATTTCTTTACTTTCTTCGGGCCTGATCGCTTTCTAAGATTTTAAAAAACTCTTACATTTATCTGTAGATTTTATGACGGTTGATGCAATAGTTGTATACGTACTTGTTTTTCGATTTTATGTTTCTTCTACATCTGTTTTTAAGTGCTGCTTTTGCTTGGTTACTTCTTTTTGCTTTACTAGTTGCAGCCATGTTATACTATTTTTTTGATTGTTTTTATTATTTTTACGATTTTTTTTTCTACTGCAGATTTAATTTTTAGTTTGAATTCATTTTGGAATTAATTTTGTTGTTAATTGTGTAAAAACTTCGAAATTTGAACATTTTCCGGGTGGCTACGGAGGACGGACTTGACAATTAATCTGAACGTAGTAGCGAGTAAAAACAACGCTGAGTTATTGTTTTAACATTTATTTTGTGATGATGTAATTGTGACAATGAAAAATATGTCTACTTATGGAAGCCCATCGCGTAAACAAATATACATACGTATAGATACATAAAATAACACAATTTTAAAACTAAAACTGAATAATTTGAACTAAAACTAATATTGATAATAATAACAACCAGAATCATACAAATATTTAAAAACTTACAGCCATACAATAGATACGTATTCTATAATAAGTGCAATAAACTATTAATTATTTGATAGTTTTTTCTCCAACTATCAACATAATTTTATTCTAAATCTAATAATGGTGCTATTATTTTGTTGTCTTAGTTTATTCTGACCGTAACTATTCATACTTATTTTCGCAAATTTTTTTAAGTCACGCAATCATTTAATATATAATTTTGTATATACAATATAATTTTTAATTATTTTAAAAACATGAATAACTTTCCAATCGAAAATGATGCACTTTATTAACTACAATAATTTTTTCTGTTGAAAAGACAGTTAACTATTACGTCTTATCTTGGAAAATTGAATCGCTGTAAAGCAGCTCGCTGAAGAAAATTCCCAAGATAGGCTCATTTTTTCTTTGTGAATACAACATTGTTATACAATCTTTGAGAATATAGCAGTACTATAAAATCTTACGTTAACCAAATATTAAGTATGTCTTAATTAGTATTGCTGCAATATTGCGTTATGCAAATTCCAAGGCTTTATAATTTATTCATCATTGTTATTTACATAGTAGATTATTATACTCATAACGATATTACTTTCATGTTTTTTCCGTCAAGACGATTTTTGATTCTATTGTCGTAAAATCATTATTATTTCTGAATAAAGTTTGCTTATTTAATCTATTATAGATAAAGAACATTATTCCAATGCAATTCTAGTTATCAACTCATGAATTCTTTTTATAAATTTAATTATGTAACATAAATAAACAAATGTGCTCAACAAATTTAATACAAATTGAATGTACATGTTAATCATAAGATATTTTAATGTATAATCATTTACAAAAATTAATCATTAAAATGGGCTGTATTTTAATATTTCAAATTTAAGAAGAGGTTATAATTTATAATAGCATTTGCAGACAAATTCAAGCAACTGAAATTATAAAATTGCATTATGAAGAAATAATGCAGAAATTAAAAGTTAATACTATCAAGAAAAAGTCTGAAAAATGAGGAAAAAAAAGTAAAGGCAATGTGAAGACCATTAATGATAAACAGCATGCACAAAATTCTTAGTTGTCAGCAAACCCTCAATCTCAAAGACAAATATCAATATCGTTATCATTATTACGAGGAAGAAGCTGAAGTCTTCCATAAAACTGATCTTCAATGGATTATCCAAAGTTGGTGAACCCTTCGATCGCCCGAATGCCAGTTGAACGCTATTCCATCGGCAAATCTCTCCTAACCAATAAATTTCTCTCGAAAGCCCGATAGCCGAGCATCATCGGCCCTCGGCGAAACCGTTTGGTTTCTGCTGCACTCCAAACAACGATCCCCCCGAAATCAATTCGAGCATCAACTTCAGTGTCGACAGCTTGCGTTCGCTGCACGAGTGTCCGGCCCTTCGACTTCGCGAGCGTGTGGTTTACAAACGGCCGCCTCGTCGAACGAAAAAAGATGCCAGGAGTCTCAAATCCAGCTCTGCGCTCAAGGTCAAAGCGCCGTCGTTGGAAGAAGTCGGAGGCGTACTGGTTAACAAGTACGCGACCGACAGCGAGAAGGACTTGATCATCGAGAGGGAGAGAAAGAAAAAGCAGGCCGAGTACGAGGAGCGTATGGATCGATGGGCTCTCATCGGAGAAATAAGTAAGTCGAGAAATCCTTCCAATTTCGCCGTTATAACCGACAACTTTGACGAATTTAGATAGTCGGAAGAAGCAACAGAAGAGGAGGTTGATGCCGACGCCAAAGCCGCATTGGTACGTCGAGTACTCGATACCCCAGGTGAGTCACTTCAATCCTTCTCCGCATTTTGCGCGCGTCCAGAGCCGAGATTCCAAAGCTGGCGTTGAACAATTGCAGTTGCAAAAACTGAAAGATCTGGAAGACACTCTGTTCAAAGACAACGAAGAAAAGACGACCTGCCGAACTTACAGCGCGCTCTTCTCCATCGGCATGATGACCCAGGAGGTTCAGGTCGATCCGCGAAAAATGGCCAGGCTGGTGAACGAGTACAGCGTGGACCCGGTAAAGTTTCTCTACGAGGTCTACAAGGCCATCAACGGGAATTACTTCGACGACGAGCATTACCGTGCGTTATCCGATCTGTCGCGTGATTTCTGACGAAACTATACGCACAAGCTGGGGACATTTCATGATTTTTTTCGCTGCGCTTCAGGCAAACACTACAGCTGCAGCGAGCGAATCATTCTGTCCGGGATCGCTTTCCTCGAATTGCCGAAGATCATTTTGGAGCTGCACGACAGACTGCCACCGGTTCACAAATTGAAAAGGCCACCGAAGCGTGAGAGCTTTTATTTATGCTGTGCGCGACGCGCGTTCGGAAGCTCGAATTTCCGACTCACTTTCGATTCGATCTATTTACGCTTGCAGCTGCACGACCGCGTCCGGTCGTCAAGAGCAAGAAGACCAGTTCTCCGCTGCTGGAAAAAATGCACTTGCATCCAGACATGAGGCTTTACATGCTGAAGATCTTCGACTGGAAGTACAAATTGTTCATTATGCCGCGGCCCGTGGCGATTTTGCCGAAGAGACTGACGAAAGAGGAAGCGAATGAGGAACGTAGACAGAGCGACGCCGCGAAGGCGCCGGACAAAGTACAAACTCCCGCGGAGACAATCGAGGAAATCGCGTCGGAAAAGGCAGAAACCGAACAACGCAACGACGAAGTTGAGCAAATCGAGGCTTCGAATCACGACGACGAACCAGACGCAGATCCGTTTCCATTAAAAAGTACGACGTGGCTAGGAATAATCTGTGCATTATATCGTTAGTGATAATCGTAATCGCCATTTTGCAGTACATCATTAACAGCTGTAATCGCAATTGCAACTGTTGACCATTTTTCTGTTTATGTCGAATTTCTAATGAGCTAATCTATGAATAGTTGCGGCTTTTCATGTAATCTGAATGGCTGCGCACACCGTATTTAATAGTGTTTCTCTGCGTATTTTATCGCTTGGTTCGCAATTGAAAAGAACAGAACCGTAAACACAAGATTTTCACTTGTTCAACTCACTTATCGTCGACTTTTCGCGTCGATGCAGAGCTTCGTTCCTCGACAGAAACGAACTAAAATAACTAAAAAAAATATCTTGCCGCAGCCGACTGGACGAGTCCTCCCACGCCGTGTCCTTACAAGTATCGCAAGCTCTTGGACAAGACAGGCCCGTTGATCGAGGACGAGGAGTTTTTCGCGGCGTTGAACCGGCCCGACAGTCCCAAGAAAATTCTCCCGAAGCTCTACCCCTGCCGCAGGGAGAATCTCTCGACGAAGGTCCAGCAGTTCCTGCTGGACGTCGAGGCGGACTTCTTCCACATGACCGAGCAGGCGAATCGGCTGAGCAGCGAGGTGGGCAGGCTCGCCAAGGACATTCTGGAGCCGGATGCCAAGTGCGACGGCTGCTGTCCCTGCCGACAGACGCGCAAGTCGCACCTGAGGTGGCACGCCACCAAGGCGCCCCACAAGCTCATCGAGGGCACCCCCGCCGGCGAGGAGGCCCCCGTTCCGGGACACGGCGACAAGGTGATCGGCGCCCTGGCCATGCACTCGCCGGCCTCGAGTCTCTCCGCGGCGAGCGGCCCGGCCTGCGTCCCGTCCCACGACAAGCTCGTCAAGGACATGCTGATAACCGGGGACGTCGTCACGGTCGACGGCGAGATCGTCAAGCAGGTCGGGGGCATGACGAAAAACCTGCAGCACATCGAGCGCGAGCTTCTGCTGCCCGACCAAGACCACGTGGAGATCAAGAACGTGTATCCTTGCGCCTGCCACGAGGAGAAGAAGGAGAAGAAGAAGAAGGGCCCCGATAAGGACTGCGGTCGTTGCTGCCAAGAGGAATTCAAGCTGGACTGCGCGGTGGAAGAGGGGGAGCCTTGCTACGCGACCAAGTTCAGGCCGAAGGAGCAGCACGTTTTCAACTGTCAGGATTTCGGCAAAAAGGACGAGGTTCCCAACGACTGCGGATGCCTAGAGGAGGATCCCGACTGCGTCGAGGAGGATTGCGGCTGCAGCGAGGAAGCCGTGTGCTTCAGCGACGATACGATTAAGGAGAAGGAGGAGAGCTTCCACGAGGTCGTGGATTGCGAAAAAATCACCGTGAAAGAGGTGAGGAAACCGGCTCAGCTTTATATCCAAAGAGCTGACAACCTCGCGTTTGTTCAGGAACCCGAGAAGAAGCTCAACGACAAGTGCAACAAGTGCGGAATGGAGGTGAAGCCGACTTGTTGGGATAAATTTCCGGGATCCAGCCGAAAAAAGACTGACGTGCCGTGCAAATGCGACAGTTTCTCGGAATTTCTGGAGATCGATTTGACGAAGCTGCCCTGCGCCAAGGCCGAGAGAAAACGCTCGAGCAGAAAATCCTCTCTACTGCAGGACGCGATGAACTGCAGCAAATCGATGAAAAGGTTGTCGAGCAAGTCGAAAGCGAAGAGACTTGCTAAAACCGAAACGAAGATGAGCGGACCGGACGACGATGAAAGTAAAAAGATTGCCCGAACAAAACCGCGTAAGAAAAGCCGCGACATTCCTAAGGAGGGTGTGTGCACGTGTGGAAGTTACTGTGGAGGAATGGTGTCGCTGACAGCGTGTGAGTTATATTTTAGTTTTCATACTGCAACTGAACTAAAGAACAGTACACATTGAAGCAAGTCGTGCCCCGTTTCAGCAAAAAGTACAGAGTCCACTGTGAGTGGCCCTTACGGTCTGCGCACGGCATCGGAGGAGGCTCTGCCGGTCGAGCGCACGATCGCTTACCTGGTCGATCACTGCCCTCCGGACTACTCGCCCGAGACGGTGCCGGTACGGCCCGGAGGTCGACCTTGTCGCTGCCGCGAAAATCGCAACAAGCGCAAAGTACCGACCTTAGGAATCGACGGGCTCACCATGAAAGGCAACGAGCCAATGATCGATCGAGTGTACTTGCTGACCCCGGAACCCAGTATCAGGAGAAGCGACGAGTACATCGTGGAGTACGAGCTCTACGACTCGCCGTACGAGAGACAAATGTGCGGAAACGCTTGCGGAGCTTTGACCGCGGCTGAGGTCGGTACAACGGGGGCTCCCTGCCAGACGGTAAAGGAGAACAAATTCAGGCAACAGAAGGCAGAGGATAAAAAAGGCGGCGAGAAGGGTATGTATACGAGCAACGTTTCAACCGAGGATCACATGTTTTTATTAAACGTCTTAAAATTTAGCGGTAGTCAACAAGCGGGCCAAAGACTGGAACAACGCGTTCCAAGATCCCTATCTAGAGACATTTTTCACGAAAAATCCCGACGACAATTCTTGCTGGACCAAATGCTCAACGTCCGCTAAGAAAGCCAAGGAGTCCAGAAAGCTGAGAGTCATGAAACCCGTCTGCGAGTGCAAGAACGAGCGGAAAATTGTCAAGAGGAACGAGAATCGGAAAATGTGGCGCGAACGCCAGCAGAAATTGAAATCCATGAAGAAGCAGGCCTTCCTGCACATGAGCGGAACAGCCAAGGTCGACTCGGTGAATTCGGACGAGGAAAGGATCGATTCGAATCCGATTCTCATTACGGCGGTGACGATGCAGACGCCCTACGATACACCAGTCGACTGTCTGTCGGTCTCGCATCTTCCTTACCAACCTCTGCCCAGACCGAGTTACAGTGACAACGAGGACGAGGAGCTCGCCGCGTCACGCGACGCTGCTACAACTGTTCAGACGGAAAAATCAAAGAACAAAAGGAAAGATTCGCGGAAAAGTTGCCCCGAGGGCTGCGCAGAACCAGGAAATGAGAAGCAGGCGGGGAGCAAAGAAGATTTCTGCGCGCAAGAAATTGAAGACACAACTCTATTCAACTGCAAAGGCACGCCTGAAAAAGAGATTGAATCGGACGCTTGCAAAATCGAGGTCGAGGAAGAAGTAAAGAAGCGAGTAAACTTATTCGATCAGTGCGAAGAGGACCTAATGGCTAAACTACGTGTAACCCATTTTTTTCTTTTCTGATAACTCAATGTTCAGTGATCCTCGATTGAACTGTGCCTTTCAAATTCATTGTCGGTTTCAGCAAGAACTCGAGAATATGAGTGAAGAAGGGTTTCTATCGCTGAAGCTTCCCCATTATCACAAAATGCTGCAGCTTTCCTACTGGATTTCATATAGATGTAGGGGCATGCATTTCACAAAAAAGTACAAAAGTAAGAACGCGCAAAACGACTTTGAAAACGCTTCGAGTTGTTTATTGAAAATTTCCACCCTTGCAGAGGACATGATGGTTAATACCATAAAAATGTGGAGTGCCAAATCTAAGAAAGGAAGGGGAGGACACATTCACGCTAATTTCTTACAAGTATCGAGCAAAATTAAGATGAACTTCGACAGGGCAATGTATCTCAAAAGAAAGGTACAGTGCTTTGTCAATACAAATTATGGAAAAGCAATAATAGTAATAATACGGCTCATGCATCTATAATTAAGTTTGATATTATATCACCTACAGATAAAAAAGCTGAAAACACAATTTTATAACACGATACGCCAGGAGGCCGTTAATATCAGTCAAGACATGTGGCGCAGCATGGAGTTCGGCAAATTTCCAAATGCTATATTCAAACAAGCCTACTTCACTTATCTTCCAGCAAATGAAGCAGATGCCTATGTCATTCATCCTTTCCCATGAAATTTAAAACGTAACATTTATTTTGTTTTGTTCATTGAGTGATTCGTTAATTAAATGTAATTTTGACATCAATTCTTGTTATAACGTATTGAGCTTGAGCCATAGCCAATATATTATGTTGTATAAATAAGATGAAATAAAATGTTAAGTCATTAAAATTTCTTTATTTTACAAATAGGCAAAAAGTTTGTACAGACAGAAAAAAAAGAATAACAAAAATCTTGAAACGGGTAAATATATACTGAAAGGAAAAGCAAATAATTCGTTGACTTCATTTGTTAGATATGACAAATTTTGACATTATTTCTTTGTTTTGAAAAACTCTTATATACTCGTGATAATACTATTAATTTCGGTTAAGTAACAGAATGATAACGTTAGCAGAACAGAAACAATTTTTATTACGATTCGGCAAATTATTATTGCTGTAAATAAACAATTTTTATCTTATTCTCATACTTAACTTATTTTAATAATGTTTGTACACAAAACAGAGTATAATGAACTCTGTAATACTACGAAAACATAATGAAATAATGTACATGCATGTATTACACATACGAACAACATATGTGTCTTTAAAAGCAAAAATTGAAAAATTGCGAAGGTTATTTTAATACGAGTAAAACTGCTGTGATACTTTACGCAAAAATTACAAACATTCTAAATATATCTACGTTCGCTTTTCAATACCTAGCCATAGAAACCGCCTTGTGGTACAGCCGAAAACGAGTGCTTACTGTTATATACGAAGGGATTAGCGGTCTTATCATGCATTAGCGACAAAATTAAATTTTGAAAGTAAAACGACCAGCATTATTTTAATCGCCACGGGGGCAAAGCGATTTCCAACGCAAGCTCTTGGTCCGATACCGAAACTAAGATTGGTAACGCCATTGATGGAGACGCCTTCTTCTTGTAATACCTCTCGGAATCGAAAATTTCTAGATTATCGTAGTACTTTGAATCCATGTGTATGCCACTCACGGCTATCCACACGCCGGTATCTATACCGGGTTCAACAGTAAACGGCTTACCACCTGATAGTGCCGATGGTAGTTGGTCATTTTTAGTGTAGACCCGATCGAGACATCCAGCTAGCGAGTGAAGTCTCATGGACTCGTTGAAAACAGCATCGAGATAAGCCATCTCGCTGATAGTCTCGTAAGTCGGCTTGCCACCGTGCTTCATCATAACTTCGTCAATTTCAATCTGCAATTTCCTCTGCATGTGTATAGATGAATGGTCAAACGATGAGCGATTATGCGCATCTGAGAGGAAGTAGTATCAAAGCCACCGAAAAAAAAGATGAAGACCTGGGACGTCATTTCCATGATGTCAAGTTTTGCGTGCTTCATCGCTTTTCATCGACAATTTCTTCTCTGGCAAATTTTATCCAAAACATTTTCATGATACGCGGAAAAGCTCGTGAGGCGAACAGCTTGGTTAGTATCGCGCCGTCGATAGAAGTGGCCTCCTTTCCAAAAGTGTAAAAATCGTTCGCGGGATTATTGAAATAATCGACGGTGACGCCAAATTCACAGGTGGTATACCTGGTGAACAAATCATTGGTGGCCATAATTTTATTTTCCAAATCCTCAAGCTCCTCGAGGTACTTGGCGAAATTCCGTGCACTCGCGACCACAAGCCCGAACATACGTAGGTACCTCTCATCTTGCTCGAGCTGAAGGCTGAAGTCAGCAGGCTCCTATAGTCTCCTTCCACTTCTCTCACCAGCGATGTTGTAAAGGTTTCTTCCTAGTAGTGGATCCAGAATCTCATCGATGAAGGGTTTGTGATCCATAAAGCTTTCGAAATTTTTTATCGTCATGTCCTTATCAACGAGGTCTCTGATGCAAATTACCGGCCGCCCGAAGTCGAATATACCGATATACTTGGCATCAGGATTGTAGTCGTATATATCTTTGATTAGTTGATTTATGTGCTTTCGTTTGAAAATTGCCGAAACCATGTAGCCAAATACAGACCATGCTGATGGGTAATACGGAATGTCTCGGATCTTAAAATAGTCTAATGAATTTTTGAAGTAACGATAGACCGAATAGATAGAAATGGATAGAACTGTGAACAGAAAGTGTGTAGTGAAAATATGTAGCTGCAGTGTACTATTACAGATTCTTGTGAGCGGCTAACAACAAAAAGTTCTTTCACTGCACATGCATAATATGTATATGTGAAATTCAGAGACGTAAGGGCACTGCGCCGAAATTGAAGCGAAAGAGAGACTGAAGTGATGAGGATGCTTTTCTCCAGATATATACGCGATTTCTAATCTCTAACTGTCCTTCACTTTTTTTTATCAATGTCCAATTTTCAAGCGGTAGTTTGAAAAATTTAGATTTTAATAATCAGAAATATTCTTATGCATTAGGTTCTAATTCATTATTCTTACGTATCGTATGAATCGAAATCTATTAAAAAGACTTTTTTACAAATCCAAATGAGATTAATGATTTAGCAAAATGTAAATTCGTAAATTGTTGCTCGTAAATTCGTTAATTTTGTTACATTTTTGAGTTGTCTCTTTTCATAAAACTTTGCAAACTTTAAAAAGGTAACTTATTATCAAAAATTGCAATGTCATGCTGCACCTATATTATTAAAATGTATTACGTAAGATACAATTAGTATCCACGCAGAAGAAAAAGATAAAAAACTCTCTTTTTTAAATACGAATAGTCAACAGAGAAAATTGCAAGTTTATTAATATAATTAATTATAATTTCTTAATTCGTTTATTTATTTAAGGTTTTTAATACTTAGTAAATATAAAAGTCGAATTGCTTCGTTAATTTTATAAAATATACTGATAAGTTTGAGCTTGCAAAAATGCACACACACACACACGTACAGCTCTCGTTTACAAAGATGAATTTGATTTACCAAACAAAAGCCAAAATTGCGTAGTTGATTTTTTTCTTTACCTCGAAAACTTTTCATCGCTACTTTTTTAGCTCAAAAAAAAACAAGAGAAAAAGATACTCTACGCACCGATGCATATCATATATATATTGATAGTATAGCTGAAAGCTTAAGAGCTTTTGAAAGCTCAAAGTGAAATCGAGCTTGAACCGAAGACTCGGAGAGACTGCTGCGAGGGCAAGAGCCTATACTTAAGTATCTTGGGCAGTATCTGCAGGCAGGTGATGCTGCGAATTAACTGCAATTAACTGATAAATTAACTGCTAAATTAACTATAGTTAACAGAGCAAATTGCGAGCTCATTGATATAATTAATATTAATTCGATCTGTTTGTTCGGGCTTACAAAATATAATTTCTAGGAGCTTACAAAATATTTCTAGGTATACATAGCTCCTTTACGAATATTTCAAAATGAATTTGGTTCAGCTATCAGCAGACAGAAACTAATATTGTAGGATTCCTATCTACCTCGACTCCCAAGATTATTTTACATCGCTATTTCTTCGAGTCACCTCATAAGTATCATCGAGCCTCTAAACTGCAAGCTCGATTATTGGCATCTTAACGATGCTGACGTGACCTCTGGTGGCAAGCTTCTCAATCCGAGGTGATGTCCATTTTTTGTAAATTAACATGGGAAAACCTGTAAAAGTGATAAAATAAATTGTTGCAAATTAGATAAGTCAACTTTATCATTTATATACATGACAGTTCGGATCTTAATGTAATTTTACAAGCATAAAAAGTATTAAGAAGTCTATTGATTTTGTAGTAATTAAAACTTTAAGAAGCACGGGTACAGGGTTGAAATACTTAAAGCAAGTAGTTGTAAAATCAGTTAAAGGTATTAAAAATTCTAGCATTGGATAATAGGTGAATTGAGGTCACAAAAAACGATTATGATAATTTTAGCTTCCTCAATTCAGAGTGTGATTTTTTGAGATAATCAATGAAAACGATATTACCTTACGAGTGTGAAGGAAAGAAATAGTGGAGGGAGCGCCGAGGCATAAGCTCTGTGTGAACTTAATGTTTTTTTCATTAATTATCTCAGAAATTCACACTTGTGAAAATTGGGTAAAAAACCATTTCCTATGTAAAATTTGACGCTCTTACGTTTGGTGCAACCCATTTGATTACCGGAGAAACCGTTTACCAGATATAAACAAATACAATTTTTAAACGCTATTTTCACATAGAACCTCTGAATTGAGGAAGCTAAAACGATCATAATCGTTTTTCGTGACCTCGATATTTTTAATACCTTTAACTAATTTTACAACTATTCGCTTTAAGAATCTTAACCCTATACCCGTGCTTCTTAAAGTTTGAATTACTACAAAATCAATAAACTTTTTAATACTTTTTATACTTCTAAAATTACATTAAGATCCGAACTATCATGTATGAATGATAAAGTTGACTTATCTAATTTACAACAATTTATTTTATCACTTTTACAGGTTATTCCATGTTAATTTTGATTGAGTATAGAAGCTTGCTACCCAGAGGTCACGTCAGCACCGTTAAGATGCCAATATAAAAAGGAGATAGCGATTATTATCGAATAGAGGCATTCAGAGAGTTTATGAGCTAATCACAGCGTTATCCGAAAATTTCATTGGTCGATAGTGTAGAACGGTGAGACGACGAATTCGTTTCTTTGCTTGTTTTTCACGTCAAGAAAAAAGTGATCTACGCGCGCGGTACGTACTTACTCTTGGATAATTTCTCTAGTACTCATAAAAAAAGCCAGTAGAGGAAAAACGACTCCTACAGTCTGCAGTCCTGCATCCTGCATCCAGCATTTATTATTCAAACCGCGAGTTGTCCCGCGCATAGTGTGGGTGCGAAGCCGCGAGAGGTCGGGGCAACGGCGTCAACTTGCAGTGAACAACAAAACCGAGTTACCGAGTAGGATTCCGCAAGTCCACACACTGTATACTGTATTATATGCTGTTGCTGTATATGCTCGAAGCCGTACACGGTACACCGATGCATATATACATATATGTAAGTATACCTATAGAGTTTGGTAGAGTGTATCTGTGTATAGGAAGCGCGAGACTCGCGACTCGCGACTCTCGCGAGAGACAAGTGGAAAGCTCAAGAGCTTGAAAGCTCAAAGTCGAGCCGAAGACACGGCGTATAAGAGACCGCTGTGAGAGCAAGTACTTGTAAGTGGCTTGGGTGTACTTGTATAGAGCTAGTACCTGCAGCGCGCAACGATAAGACGACAAGTCGCAGCAGCAGCCCGCGCCTGCAGAGCCACGGCCACGAGTGATCCGCCGCCGGGATCGGGAGCCGAGGCCGCGCGCGCTCGCTCGCTCGCTCGCTCTCGCAGTCTACGCGCGGTTGATGCAGTGCGGGATATGTAGGCATGCCGAAGAAAACTACGAGACATGCACACGTGCGGCAAACGGCGTCTTCGGCAGCGGCCGTCGCGACGGCGACGACGACTACGAGCTGCGCGGACTCGGCCGGCTCTGGATTCCACGAGAAGCCCAAGCGTCATCGCAGCGTGCACATCGGCCCGAGGAACGGCCGTCGCTGGCTCTCCCTCAAGAAGCGGCTCGGCCTCCCCACCGACGATGATCTCGTTGTCTACCTCCTCGACTTGGCCGAATCGATTACGGAAAGGTGGGTGTACACAGCTCTTGCTTTTCTCCGCTTTCTTGCTCCTTATTCTCTCGTCGTGACTATTAAGTACCTACTTATATCCCGAATTTCGCAGAAGAGACGAGGCACAGTGTACGCTGGAAAAGAAGACTGCAGTCACAACAGAGCCCAGCACCGACGTCCACGAGAGGCCGAGACGCAGTCAAAGAAAACTCGCCACTGCCGAGGAGTCCCTGAAGAGCGACAAGCCAGACAAGCTGGAGAAAGCAGTCGGCTCGCCTGCTAGTCAGGATAAAATCGGTCAACAGGACTCCAGGTCTTATTCCAAGTCTTGTTCGCGGCCCAATAAAGTCAAGAGGCACAAGAGCAAGGCCAGACATCACAAGGAGAAGCGCAAGAAAAAGAAACATCAGAAGATCAAGGACTTGAAGAATCTGCTCACACTGGAGAGCAAGATATCGAACAATATTTTTTGGCAATTCAATTCTGAAAGTGAGACGGAAAAGTGCTCCACAGACTTGCAGGACAATTTCATTTCGCATACAATCGCTGATCAGTCTTCAAAAGATTTTGATCTCGATGATTCCGATAACAAGGCGGAATCCTTTACAAAATTACCTCACGATGCAAGTGCACAAACTATTTCACACGAGGTCGATAGGACTAACGAATTTATTGATCACAATCTTGTGCAGCAAGCTTGCGATCAGGAACAAATAGAAGTAAGAACAGTACAAAGTTTTGATGCTCAAGAGCTACAGATACAAAATAAGTCAAATAAGCCCTTAGCAGAATCACTTCAATCAAATCAATCACCAGTTAAGCATTCATCCCCACATTCGCCTCATGAACTAGATTCAAAAACTGCAGGGATGACAGGCTATTCATACTCAAACAATAAGTATAAACGTTCCAAGCATGAAGCTAATGAATCTTATGATCTTCCTGAAGGATTGGACACGAGTTATTCTGATGACTCAAAGTCAACAATTTATAAACCTGATAAAAAAAGGCATAAAAGTGGAGATCAACAAAATAAAAAACATGATGTTCGAAAAGCTCCTCAAGATGGAATCATAACTGATGAGAGCCAAGATTTGTTGAACTCTAGTAACGTAATAACAACTGCTGCTAACACTGTACCTGACAATAGTACGCTATCAACTGAAGCAATAATTGGAAACTCTGAATTAGAGCCTCCGCGATTGGCCATCAAAATCAAATTGTGTCAAGAGTGCAACAGTAGGCATTTACAAGATGCTTGTCCATTAGCAGAGCCTCAATACACCATTAAAGATTCAATATTACTTGAAGAATGGGTTCAAAAACATGACAGAAATTCTGAGGCAATGAAAGTTTTTAATTCCAATGATCCTATGTCTCAAGGATATGGTAATCATGCAGAAGATGGGTTTGATTCTGAAGAAGAAGCATCAGAGCAGTACAAATCAAAAATTAAGAAGGAAAGTGAAGAAAAGCAGCAGATTGTTGATATCAATAGACCTCTTTATGCACGTGACTCTTTACCTGAGTGTTTAGAATTCAAATTGTCTAATGCAGATCATGGTCTTGGTGTGTTTGTAAAAAGTCTTATTCCAATGTATGCACAACTAGGACCATTGATTGGAAAACCAGTTCAAGAAATGGACATACCTGATGATTTTTCAATGAGGCATATATGGGAGGTATAATACATTCATTGCATAATAAACTCAATAATGAATTACAAATACAAAAATAATATTTACAAGTTGCAGGTTGATATCAATAACAAAACGATGTACATAAGCACTACAAATCCATTAACTAGTAATTGGATTCGTTATGTGAGACCAGCTGAAACTAAAGAAGATAGAAATGTAGCACTGATTAGTAAGAATGGAGATCTTTTTCTAGTCACAACTAAAAGTCTGATTGCAGGAACTGAGTTGACTTATTGGTCAGACTCTCAATCCACAGCCTGGACTCGAAAAAATAAAGTTGACAAAACAAGTAAGATATTCATGCTAAGTTAAGATATTCATGCTATTAACTTTCTTCATTATATTTTTCATGATTTAATTTTTTATCTTTCTTCTTTTTATCTATAACACAAAAAATAATATATCCTTTTTTATTTATTAAGCTATAATGATTTAAATACATTTAAATTTTTTACTTTGCTCTTCTTTAAAATATTATCAAATTTAAATTGATGTTAATAACAATTTTCAGATTGTGGAGGATGCAATTTAAATTTTGCTCATCCTATATACTATCGTCTACATTGCTGCATCTTTCATGATACAAATTACAGTCTTACAATAAGAAAATATCATTGCAAAGTACATATTTACCAATTAAAGTTTATAGTTCAATTTTTTTCAAACTACCCTATTGCTAATATTTTTATAACGTTTTATTTTTAGGTTTGTGGTGCAGCAGTTTTGGGTAAAGATAATATTATGAAACATGCAGCTCAACTCCATGCAGGGCGTGGTGCATATCAATGTCAGTACTGTAAAAAATTCTTTTTGAGACTTAATTATTTGGAAATGCATAGAACATACGGATGTTCACAAAATCCTCAAAGGTCTAGACCCTTGTGTGATTTTTGTGGACGTAAATTTTGTCAACCCCAAAAGCTTAAGGTTCACATCAAGAGGATGCACAGTGGTAACTAAATTTCATTCTTTTAAATATGACCTATCTATAAAAATATAGCTATGAAAATGTATAAGTTTCTAGTATTCATTGTTGATAATTAATTTTTAGATATGTCTGAAGTATTAAGAGAATTTCAATGTAAATTATGTCTAAAACTTCTTGGATCTCGCGCTGCTCTTCAGCGTCATATGAAAGAAGTACACCACAAAGATGTAGTTGGAGCAGCTACTTGTGATCGTTGTGGCAAAATGTTTCAAAATAAAAGTAATTTAAAAATACACATGTTAACTCATAGTGGAGTTAAGCCTTTCAAGTATGTTATAACACCAATATTTTTGTAAATTATTGTAAGTTTACTAACAAAATCAATTGCCATTTATACTTAATTTAATGTTTATTTTAGATGTAAAGAGAATGGTTGTAAAGCTGCCTTCACGACAAAACAGTGCCTACAATTTCATTATAAAAAAGTGCATGGACTTAGTGAAGAAAAAATGCCAAAAATTGAACGCTCAGTAGCTTATACTTTTGATGCTTATAGCGGTGGTTTAGTTGAAGATGCAGGTAGAGGAAAAACACCAAAATTCAATGCAAGTAGTGCACAAGTATGATATCTACAAATTTTTAAGATTGACAACTATATATGATTTTTTTTATAATAAAAATAAAATTTGTTTTTGCAGGAAAACAGTGATAGTTTAGCATCATTTGACGAATGCAGCAATGAACACAATAACGCTAATTTTGTTGCTGAAATACCCTGCAGCAGTAATAGCAATTCTGGTAAACAGTTAAAAGAATGTGAAGAATCAAATCATCAGATATCTGTAGTTGTTCCCAATGCAGATTCACCAGGGGAGAGTGCTGAATCAGATGTTGATCTTTATGGATCATCACGCATTTCTAATAAAGACAACAAAAAATGGATAAATGAATTTGATCCTGCTCCTAGTACACCACCAACAACTTCTGCAACTGATATATACAGCTTTCAAGAAAATAAGAGAGATGAGGAAAAAATTCATTCATCTAATCAGAATTTAATAGATGACTCTTCTAAACTTGGATTAAGCATGTATCGGAGAACTGAAAGTGCAAATGCGAGTCTTTTGGTTGAAGCAGCACTTGATGCTGCTGAAAGAGAGATTGGTGCTGTATCCAGTCCTATTTTAGAAGATAGTGATCGTGAAGCTAATTTATATTCCATTGCAAGTGAGCTTGATTTCAAAACAACTTGTTCACAAAATCAATCAGTGCAAAGATCGCCAGAAAGTGGACATTTAGATTCTTATATGCAAAATGAACTTTCTGCTCCATCACCAGAAACTAATTCACATGCTAGACATACACCTCCCAGTCATATGCATTTAGACTACCATATTCATAGGCCTGTTGAGTATGTTAATACAACAGGTAGAGCGCATAATATCGATCAATACCTTGATCAGCAAGACGTGCAACGTGTAATACACGTTTCTCAAGAAGTTCCAACATCTCCACGGTATCAAGAAATCCCTCACCCTCATTCTCATTCTCACTCTCATGCCCACTCCCTTTCTCACACTCAAACGCATCCTCATTCACATCATCATCACCATCAAGTTACATCTGATGCTCTCTCTGATGATGAAGGAGATTCAGTTGCTCAAAATCTTAGCTTACCTATTAAGGAAAAAAGTTTACAACAGCTGGATCTAACCAAATATGATGGACTTGAGAGTGAATTTTCTTCAATCAACAGAGAAAGGGTTAGATTTGAACCTCTGATTGTGCAATCTACAGCAGATCAAGGATTAGATATGTCAGCTAGAGGATTCCAACATACGTTTGGATCTCAAGCACAAAGCAGTAGTCACAATCATCACCATCACCATCATCATCATCAATTGTATGAAATCAATGAGCGAGAAAGGCAGGGTGTTGATTTAAGCAGAACATCTGCATGTATGCCGTCACCTCCATACCCTCCTCATCCTTATCCCCATCCTTATACTCATGTTGATGTGCCAAGAGTTGTTAGCTTAGAATCAACTTCAAGATCTCATCATTTGCACACGTCCGTTTCTCGAATAATTACAAGTCCTCAACCAGCAAATTCTTTAACATCACACATTGCATCGGATGGTCTTGAAACTCGTATTCTATCTCCACCACCTTCAATGCCTACATACAATTCTACATACTCAGTTGGTCCTCCTTATCATACTTCCAGACCAGGTTATCACTATTCTGGTTACTATTGAGGTAAAACTAAAATTTTCACTTTACACTTATCCATTCTTCATAATATTAATCGAGAAAGTTGTCACAAAAAATTTTATAAGTATTTTTTTACTCCCTATATTATTTAATTATTATTTTTTAGAAATAACTTATATATCATTAAAGGCCTACATTAAATACATTATTATTGGCCCTATAATTATCTCTATATGCCATTGAGGCTGTTATTAATTGATTAAATCATAAATTTTATTCAAATGAAATTCATATATTTTATATAATTTTATGAAAAAACAAAAATTAATGATACGGAGTATTGATTATAAAACGAAATTTCAATTTTTATTCAATATATACTCTAAAAGATTTTTTTAAATAATTTAGTTAAAAATTAAATATTTTATTTGGAATTTATTTTTTAAGTTTTACTTTTTGTTAATGAATTATGTTGAATAAAAGATAAAAGAAAGTCTTGAATTTTCAAATCATCAGTCTTGATGCAAGAATGAAAAAAAAGAATTTAATGGAGCATTGATTTGATATTAATTAAAACATTGCTAATCTCCAAAAATGGCATGTATTTGTAAGTCATTTTTAAGGAGTTCGCCAATTTATACTTATATTTTTTTCAATTAATCAGCCTAATAATAATTATAAACAAACAAAATATCCAGTAGAGTCAAAGTAATAATGATAATATGTTTCATTCTAGTCATTAGATATATGCCATCAATATTTGAATTGTTAATAATTTTGTAGTGCATGAAATATGTTGATTTAAAAATATTATTGTAATTTTATATATGCAGTCTCTTTAAAATACCGCCTATAAATTATTGTATGTATATTAGGTTCGAGGTTCTCAACGGTTTTAAAACTGTAACTAGCACGTACGCGTATTTTACAATCTACGTTTTACTGATGGTTCGAAAATAAATTTAGTTTAAATTATACAGAGTATGAAAAGTTTATGAAACTTCTAAGAAATAGCCATTATTTTTATTTATATATCGTAAATTGTTATTTTTTCATAGTTATTATTGTAAATTTTATTTACACTACTCGATGCAAATGTGTATAAAAATCACTGTAATTATTACAAATTTTTTTTACATATGTAATGAAAGTAAAAAAATGTTAAATATGTATATTTTTTTTTCTAAAATCGCTAATCGCACGTTCTTCCATCATTGTAAAACATTTGTCTTACATGAATAATTTCACAACCAAAGATGTAATTTATACAGGACTTGTGCCAAATATTGTTTACTTATATTAATTATACCTATAAGTATCAGCTTATTTATTATAATATTATGTATTAAAAGAGCATCAAATAGTAATTGTATGGTCAAGTCAAGGCTATTTTTCATAATTAGTATTGTACTATAAATATAGATTATACTACATAAAATTGTCTATTTGTGTGAATGGAAATTGCATCAAGCATCTTCAAATATATATGAATTTTATCAAATTGGAAATTAAGTATTAAAAATCAAATGAAATTTAAACAAACAAAGAGTTTTAATCAAATACAATTTACACCATATTTACTGTACTTAAAGATTTAATGATGAAATGTACTTTGATTTGATAGATTTAAACTCATGGATGAGCAAGACATAAATAGAAAAAACGTATAGAAACAGTACAAGATACATATACTATATGTAGGATTGTAAGTATGCATACCTATATATTTTTCTATGTATTGTTTAATTTCTTATCTAATTTATTTACAATTAATAATGATACTTAATTTTGCCATAAATATATAACTTTAGAATATTGTATGAAATGTAAAGCGTACTATATTGAATATTATTTTGTATAAATTCAGTTTGTACCTGGAATCTCCCTTTTGTAAAACAAGATTATTATATCCATTAATTACTAAGTATTTTATGTATACAAGTATGTTATTTATATTTTTATTTTACAATTTTTTTAGATTTATTAATAAAATACAATAATTTCTAGTTCAATATATTTGTTTATTTTATATCACTAATATTTTACCTGCGCTGTAATATGTTTAGTTTATCTCGCTAATAAAATAATTTAAATTAGCATTTCTCGTAAAAAAAATTTACGTCTGATACGACGCAAGACGTCATATAACTGAAGATGATGTCACGTGTGCGGTAAGCGTTAGATATTTTTTGCAACTCCACATTCGACAACATTTATTAAATTTCTACTGGTTTTGGTAACAAAAACCTGTATATATAATTAATCTACGAAAGTGCTACAGCCATCAATTTTACTTGTAGAAATCAAAAACTTGTCGCGTATACAATTATGTCTAACCAAGTCAAAGACTATTTATATATGAATCCCCTGTAAATACAAATCTTAACAGGTTATCTTAATGTTTTTTATTCAGATGATAATAAATGTAAACAATGAATTTGGAACTCTTAGGTGAGTTACCGTAAAATAAAAAAAAAATAATATTTGATATTATACATTTTTTAATCAAATTTTTTTACAGAATCTTTTGGACAAAACTATCCTGAGGTAAAATTTTGTTTTATGAAATACAAGTCTAGTTTAAAATATAAGCATGAAAACTAAATAAAACATTTTTTTTAGGAATTTGATGGGACATTGGATTGTATTTCACTTGCTGTAACATGTACATTTAATAAAAGAGGAACTTTATTAGCTGTAGGGTGTAATGATGGTAGAATTGTAATTTGGGATTTTCTGACAAGGGGTATTGCAAAAATTATCAGTGCTCATGTTCATCCTGTATGCTCATTGAGGTAAATAATAATTTAAAATTTTTAAGTCTTTTTTCGCAATATATAATTTCATATCTTTTATTCTACTTTATAGTTGGTCTAGAAATGGTCACAAGTTACTTAGTGCGTCAACTGATAATAATGTTTGTATATGGGATGTATTATCTGGTGAATGTGAACAAAAATATAGATTTCCATCCCCTATTTTAAAAGTTCAGTTTCATCCAAGAAATTGGACCAAATTTTTAGTATGTCCAATGAGACATGCTGCAGTCATGGTAGATATTCAAGGCTCTCATCAAGTAGTACCACTTGATCAAGATGTAAGCAAACTAATCAGTGTTAATATTGAAAGTATTTTACTTTATTTAATAAAATTTTACAAATACTTTGATTTTTTCAGAGTGATTTGAATATTGTTGCTTCATTCAACAGACGTGGTGATTATATTTTCACAGGTAATGGTAGAGGAAGAATTCTAGTTTTAGATGTAGAATCCTGTACAGTAAAAGCATCTTTCAAAATATCACAAGGAACTGCTAGTAATACAGCAGTGAAAAGCATTGAATTTGCTCGACGTGGTTCGTGCTTTCTAGTAAATACTGCTGATAGAGTTATTCGAGTTTATGATAGTGCTGAAGTATTAACTTGTGGACAAGATGGACAACCGGAACCAATACAAAAACTACAAGATCTTGTTAATAAAACAACTTGGAAAAAATGCTGTTTTTCAGGAGATGGAGAATATGTTTGTGCTGGATCTGCTAGGCAACATGCTTTATATATATGGGAAAAAAGTATAGGAAATTTGCAAAAAATTTTGCATGGTACAAAAGGAGAACTTTTGCTTGATGTTGTGGTAAAATTGTTATTCAGGGATTTTTAAACAGAATTTTTATAACATTTTTGTGGATTAAATGGTACTTTTTTTATTACAGTGGCATCCAGTAAGACCTATTATTGCTTCAATATCATCAGGGGTAGTTTCGATATGGGCTCAAAATCAAGTAGAAAATTGGTCAGCTTTCGCACCAGATTTTAAGGAACTTGATGAGAATGTAGAATATGAGGAACGAGAAAGTGAATTTGATATTAGTGATGAAGACAAATCAGTTGTACAAGGTGAGGAAGCTCAAGATGAAGAAGTAGAAGTAGATGTAGCATCTATTGATAGGGTTGCAGCATTCTGTAGTTCAGATGAAGAAACAGAAGATCAAGAATCTTTACAGTTCATACCTATATCACCTGAAGTTGAAGAAAATGAAGAAACTCAACCTGCTTCTCATGAAATACCTCCAAAAAAGCACAGATTTCATGACATTGATTTAAAAGGAGCTCCAACTGATGGTATTTAAACTTTTTTTGCCATTTTATGAATTATAGTTCATTATCTAATTCAATATTATTTTTTTGTTTTTCAGTAATTCATCCACTATTTAATAAAGGAAAAGATAAACCAGCAGCTAAAAAAGGAAGACCAAGATTAGAACATAGAAAAGGAAAATAGCATTTTATTTTAAACCGAATTTAAAGACTGACATTTTTTCTCTAAAATAAAAAATGTAATGCAAAATAAAATTATGAATTTGTATAAAATATTTCGATGAAAATTTAATTAACATTTATTTGGCATCATTAACATTTTTAATTTTACATAAAATAACTGTACTATAATTATTTTATAATAATGAGTTAATGATTGATTTTTAAATTCTTCCTCTGTGTTTAACGACTATATATATATAGGACTATATATATGTATATACCAAATATACTATATATACAATAAATATATATATATATATATATATATACACATTGTATACATATATATCTTATTATAACCTAAACGTTGCCTAAACCTCTGAAAGTCCATGGACCATGATGTATATAATAAGGAGATAAAATCATATTTTCGTGAACAGCAATATGCAACGGTTTACATGATCTTAAATCTTCATACGCAGATATGATTGTTAAGAAACAATCATAAATTATTTTGTCGAAATCTGTAAAAAGATTAAGAGTTACTATATTGATTATTTAATTAAATTAGATTTTATGTAAGTTTATTTTTTATAAGTAAGTGTTAATTGGTCACATCTGTAGTAAACATAAGCAGAAAGTAAACAATGTCTATTAACGCAAAAAAAGAGGTGCAAAAAGGTGGCTATGGAAATCAAGAAAGTCTTCAAGCTATAGTATTTGCTGATGATTTTATTCATGAACTGAAACCTACAGAAGAAATCTATCCTAGCATATTGTTACCTATCGTGACCTCTCCACTGTTTGATTATTTACTAGAAACATTGGTTCGTTCCAGAGTGCAACAAGTTTTTCTATATTGCAGTAGTCATATTGAAAAACTTAAAGATTTTATTGATTTAAAAAAACATTTTGAAGATGAGAACTTAATCATAACTCCTGTAATTTCCGATGGCTGCAGGTCACTTGGAGATGCTCTTAGAGATATTGATACAAAAGGTTGTATTAGAGGTGATTTCGTTTTAATTCGTGGTACCGCGTTTGCTAATGTTGACTTACGTACTCTTATGGATTTACACAAAGCACGCAAAGAAAAAGATAAAAATACTGCTATGACTATGATTTTCAGAGATCTTGGTAATATCAAAGATTCTGGATTAAAAAATGAATCTAGTTTGGTTGTTTCAAATGCTAATACAAGAAAACTTTTGTATTACAAAAAATTTGCCCAGAATGAAAAGAAAATAGATCTTGAGCTTCAATGGTTTTTGGAACATGATAAAATTCACATTGATACTGCCTTATTTGATACACGAATCTACATGTGTTCTCAGTCAGTGCTTCCTTTGTTTGCTGATAACTTTGATTTTCAGGTAGAATAAGCAAAATATTACAATTTATTTATTTCATTTCAACCTTAAAAATTAAAATACATCATTTTTGCTTCTAGACAATGGAAGACTTTATTCGTGGTGTTTTAATCAATGAAGAATTTTTAGATTCAAGAATTTACTGGGAACCATTAGCATCTCCAATGTACGCATTACCTGTTAGTTCATGGAAAGCATACCAGATTTTATGCAGAGACATTTTACAACGCCAATGTTACCCTTTAGCTCCTGACACTTTACCATTATCATTACGATATTTCAATTACATGTCCAGAAGTACTTATAAACATCGTAATTCAACTTTATCAAAAGGCTGTATTTTGCATAGTGAATCCATTGTTGGTGAAAACAGTACATTAGGAGAAAATTCATTTATTCAAAAATCAGTTATAGGCTCAAACTGTACAATAGGAATAAATGTGCATATTAACAATTCTTATATTATTTCAAATGCTACAATTAAAGATAATTGTGTTATTAACAATAGCATAGTATTTCCTAACTGTATATTAGAGAAAGACATAAAATTGAATGCATCTATTCTAGCCCCGAATGTTACGTGCAAAGAAGATCATGGAAATGAATTTATTAGAATTGATGATGATGGTAATATTATTGTTAAAAAGAAAGATTCACATTCAGATAATTGTGATAACGATTTTTCCACTGTACTGGCTGAGGATGATTGTGAAGATGATAGTTCAATGGATGCATCATCCACTTCATCAATTTCATCAGCTTGGTCTTCACCTTCATCAAGAGCTTCACCTCTACCTCAAACACTTCAAGATGACAATGAAATGTTTTTGTCTGAAGTTATTGATAGTCTGCTACGTGGCTATCAAGATAAACTGAAGTGTGAAAATTTAATTTTAGAAGTAAATTCTTCAAGATATGCTTACAATGTAAGCATCCGTCAAGTTTCATACAATGTAATTAAAGCTATATTAAATTTACCATCCTTACACTATGTGTCAAAAACTAATGATGGTTCAAACATTAAACTTCAGTCTACCGAATATAATAGAATTTTAAAAACAATGTTAAACTATTTTAAACCTATAATTAGCAATTACATTAAAACTAAAAATGCACAGGAAGATTGTTTGCGTGCTATAGAAGATGTTGCTTATACAAAACATGATTTTATTATACCATATGCACAAAACTTATTACATTTTTTCTATGACAATGATATTTTATTTGAAGAAAAAATAATTGAGTGGTTTGAGCAAGACTGCAGTAATGATAATAATGAAAGCAGTGAATATTATGATAATGACAATGATGATATAAAAAAAGAGAGCAAACAAAACATAGCTAAAACTCTTAGAACAGCAGTATTGCCATTTATAAACTGGTTAAAAGAAGCTGAAGAAGATTCATCAGACTCATCATAAAATCAAAATTCAAGTTTTTATAAAGTATATTTTTATGGACTTTGAATGCACATGTACATAAATGTAGAAGATGTATAAATAGTAGTTATTTTTCGTAGAAATAAATGTTTTTTTATTAAAAATTTAAATTAACAATTGTTTCTTGATTAATTGATGAATAGCAAAATACAAAATGAATTGTGTACAGATAAAACATATTGTTATTTTTATGATTCATCATCACTGTTTGCTTTCCCTGCTCTGGGTTTTGGTCCACCAGCTCGTTTAGCCATAATAATTTGATCAATTTTAAGAACTGTACATGCAGCATTTACAGCGTATTTAATGGCCCAGAGCTTTGTTATATATAAGTCGAGTATTTCAGCAGTTTTTACATCTTTGATTGCTGCTACTCCAGAGCTCTGTAAAAATTTTTTTATTTATGTTAAAAATTATTTTTCTTTTTTTAAAATTAATATTATTATTATTCCTTTTCTTACCTCGATATCGAAACCAGAAGTAGTTTCGCCTTTCTTGTGAGCAGCATAAAGTTTTGATAGAAGCTCTTGAGCTTGAATTCCACTGTTTTCAGATAATGTTTTGGGGAAAATTTCAAGAGCTGTAGAGAATTTACGAACAGCATACTGTTCTAAGCCAGGTATGGTGTCTGCATAAGCAGAAATTTTAGAAGCCAATTCTATTTCAGTGGCACCAGCACCAGCTAAGAAACGTCCATCTCTGGTAATAGCTTTAAAAGTGTTCACACCATCATCAATCGCTCGTTCAATATCATCCATGTAGTTATCCGTTGAACCTCTGACTATAATAGTGCTAATTCGGCTTTCTTGTCCATTAAGCTGGAAAACCACTACATTTGTATCTCCTAACTCATCTACATGAACAGTGTCAGCATATCCCAATTCTTCTTTGCTTGGTTGAATCTAAAAATATGGTAATAATTTGAAAAAAATTGAAATTGAAACGTAATGATGATGTTTTCAAAAAATAATATAAGGATACAATTATAGACTTACCAATTTAGGCAATGCTGTTGCTCCTACTGCTTTGCATAGGCGTCTTAAGTCAAACTTACTGGGAATACGAACAGCCATCATATTGTACTTATTGACATAATAAAGTGCCATGTCGCCAAATTTACCACCAGAAACAATAACGGTGGCTCCACTATCAGCAATAGCTTTTATTTGCGATTCTAACAATGACTCTTCCCCACGCGAAAAGTTCATTAATTCATCTGCAGATTTTATAAGTACTGTTCCTTTGGTTTCAGTCTGTGTAATATCAACAGCGCAAGTGTAAACAGCAATTTTAGCATTCAATACTTTTGTTAATTCTCCTTCTACTTGTCTTTTAAAAACCATTCCCTGCACCACCTAAAATCAAATATAAATTTTCACATGCATATTCAATTATACTTAAAATCAATGTTTTTAGAAGTACAACTTAAATAATATATATTATATGTACCTGAGAAGAATGTAATCCAGAGCCTAAAATTTTGCAAACTCTAACGTTGTCAACATTGAAAGTAGTTTTAGTATTCGAAGCATTTGTAGGAAGGAGTGATATACAAGCTTCACAAACTAACTTTGCAATAAACTCTTCTTTTCCATACTGTTTGCTCATAATGGAAGTCTTTATAGCTGCCTTTATTTGTTCAATATTCTTGTGATCCTTGGCTTCATCAACAACTAATTTTGGTAGTTCTTCTAATGTCTTCTCAAGAGCAATTTCATAGCCCTCTACTATTTCAGACGTTGTGATTCCCTGTGTTAAAGCAATTTTAATAAATATTGATGGATAGATTAATTTCAATGCTGCAATCTCTTATCGATTTTTTTTAATACACACCAAACGCAGAAGTTCTTCAGCTGCTTCCAACAATGCACCAGCAAAAATAATAACAAAGTTTGTACCATCTCCTACTTCTGCTTCTTGCATCTCAGATGCAAGAACTAAAAGTTTTACAGCTGGATGCTCAACATCCAGTTCCTTAATAATTGTCGCAGCATCACTTGTTACAAAAAGCTTTTCCAAGTGATTGATAACCATTTTGTTCATGCCATTAGGACCATAAGCTGTACGCACAGATTGTGAAAATTGTTTGCAAGCTGTGATATTGCGATAAACTGCTTCTTCCAATCCAGAAAAATACTGAAATCAAAATAAAAAAGAATATTTTACAATAGGAAGATTAGCTACAGCAGAACAGCTCGTTATTTATGTGATATTATTAGACAAGACATAAACGTCGAACTTGAGAAACAATATTACAGCAACAACAATCAATTGCTAATTACACTCGCACTGAAAAGCATAAAAGTTTAATTAAATATCATTATCGATTTTTCAGTTCCGAATTCACGAAATGTCCATAAATGGTAAGGATATAGCGGCGCCTACATGTACGAGCGACGCAAAGCACATGTTCTGACCCAACTAAAAGAGCTTGGAAACCACGTAAATGAATAGAACACTGACATCAAAAGTATGATACTTACGCGGACACCATCCTTTAGCATTTGAGATACACCAGGAGCTTTTGGTACGTGCAAAGCCATCGTTGCGTTCAAAGTAAATGCAGTTTCTGTTAAATGATTTTAAAACAGTACGAAAGAAAGAGGTTTCAGAGTTTGGGCGCTGCCAAGGATACCAGTGACTGTAGAAGATGGAGAACACGAGACCATGAGACGAGCTCTTCTGTTGCTGCTGCCACCTATATTTAATTATAATAACCAATTTAACGATGATAAATGTAAATTCGCAGTGAGTACGATCTGGTACGATATTGTATTTATTTATTTGTTTATATGTAGTAAGGAAGTACAGCAAACAGTAATTCAAGAAAACTCAGAATGATTCTAATCAGTATCTAATTCAACTGTTTTCTCAGTTCAATAGTTAAACAAAAGCCCGATAAAATAAACATTTATTTTATATGCTAATGCAGAAACAGAAGAAGAATATTACACACTGCATCTGCATTTACGTGGTGTCTCTTGTTACAACGATAACGCTTTTACCGATACGGAAATTTTCGTTTGCTCCCGCACTCTACATAAAGTATACCAAATGCTTTGCAAATACTAATTATATTTTTGATAAGCCGACGATGCTTGATGGAAGTGAGGTTAGAGTATACCGGATCATAAATAAAGATCCATCCATACGTATATATATACACATATGTCATTACCTTTAATACCTTTGCATGTGACGTTGACGCGTATACAAGTATATACAGACGCAGCAATATACAGCAAGATTCGAAGTCAACTGCAGAAGCAGACTTGCAAGTTCGTCTATGGTACTGACTTTGTAAATTTAATTGTCAGTGTTATCGTTGATTAATCGAGAAACGGATTCGAACGTGTTTAAGTATTTAAAAACAAAATTAACATGTACATTGTTTTATGGTTTCTACTCATTGTTGCGCACTCGCTATATGACTTCCTTGTATTCCTACAACAACAGTACAAACGTTTAAGATTGAGCATAGAACAACGTGGATATTTGAATAAATTTTCCGACGATTATTCGTTTTTAACATCCAACAATCATTTGGCAACTGCTTCGAAAATTCCAAAACATTTGGCCATCCTCTTAGGACACGAGGAAATATCTGTGCTTGATTTAAGACGACTCATCAGTTGGTGTACGATTGCTGAAATTCCGTACATTACTTTTTATGATCACAAAGGTAATATGTTATACTTAATATTTCTATCATTCAGTTATTCTTTATAATACTTGTTCAGCATTTATCACAAAAAATTCATTATTTGTAGGAGTTTTGCAAAAAAATCAAGATGTTATTAAAAATAAAATTGATGAATTAGAACCTTTTAATAAACAAAATGTAGAATGGTTGCATGATTTTGATAACGTTATCAACAATAAATTTATTGCTGAAAGACAGAAAAACAAAAGAAATGTGTTGATAACTGATCTCATTCATTCGGGTGCTACAGAATTAATAAACACTCGAAAATCTAAAGTGCAAGTTTTGTCCTATGCAGATGGAAAGGAAAAAATTATTGAGTTAACTAAATATTTAGTCAGAAATAATCATTTACATGGATTGGAAAAGTATGATACTACATCAGAATTACTTAACGAAACATTGAATTTTGGTCCTGGTGTACCAGATCCAGATCTTGCTATTGTGTTTGGCAAAACTATGTGTACATATGGCTTTTTGCCATGGCAAACTAGAGTAACTGAATTCTTGTAAGTTATTTCATAATTTGTTTTTATATAGCATTGCTTTACTTGACTTAATTTTTGTAATACTTTATTTTACAGCAGTGTATCAAGTCATCACAATATATCATATAAAGATTTTGTAAATATAATTATTGGATACAGTCAGTGCCAACAACGTTATGGAAAGTAGTGTACAGTTATTGTAAAACAAATAAGCATAAAAAATCATGATAATTTCTTTGTAACAAATAGTTGAAGCTTTCAATGAATAATTTAAGTTCATTTTGATTAGATTTTTGCAAAGACAATGTTGTCATTCACTTTGACAGATAATTCTAGCTATTTAAAAATTTCAAGAGTATTTAACTTTTGTTACATTAGATTTTAAAAACTAAATAAAAATTGTAAATATTTTTCATATGAGTAAAATTAATTCTATTGTTTCTTCATTCATCTCATTTCTAAGTTTTTAAAAAAAGCTTGAAAAAAAATATAATTTATTATGTAGATATTACCTTTTTTACAACTTATTTAGCTTATTTTTAAATAATAAATTCAGCACTTTTATTTTAATTTTAATAAAAAGAGTGGATCCTAAAGAAATTTTAGTCTTTTAAATTTTAGCAGATTGTATATATTAACTAAGAAAAAGGATGTAGATATTCATTAATTTACTTTATTTATAGGAATAAGTACAAGTAAATATATTTTATTACAGTTTGTGTGAAAGTTGGAAAACAAGATTTATTATACAACTGTTACAATTGCATTACTTAATGCAATGATTTTTTAATTACACTTTCCATACTTTTTGACTAATTATGTTATTAAAACGGTGACTTGAAATTCCTGCTTTTATTTCTGTTGACGTTGTCACGGTAAGGAGTAGCAAACTAATAGGCTGATCTGGAAGAAAGTTGATTTTCAAACAAGAATCGCAAATTTCTATCTTGATAGAGTAGATATTTAACGATAGTAATAAACTATTCATGTTTTATTATGTATCAAAATTTCTTTTAAATAATCAGTATTCTACACACACATATAAGTTCACCACATTAAAAAATAACAATCGTCATATTATATTATATTTTTTTAAATTAAAATATGGTCATTAAAATTACATTTAAAATTATAAATTTAAAGCAGCCACTAAATTAGTTATAGCAAAAATAAAATAATTAAGTAAAATAATTGCATTAGATTGAAATCAACATTCATAATAATAACAAATAGTAACAATTATACTTTAATGGAGCTTCGTTTATTTTGTCAATATTATAAAAATTAAGTTATTAGAACACATTGTAGGCTAACACTGATAATAAAACAATCAAAGTTCACTTGAAAAATAATTAATGTAAAGAAAAAATGCATGTATATTTATAAATCCATACAACCTTTGCAATGGAGAAGATAAATTTAATCCTCGTAGCGATGCGTCGACTTCTTACCATCTCGATCTTGACGATAATGGTGGCGATGACGATAATAATGGCTCTTCGAACTTCGAGTATTTGATCTTGATCGTCTTGAACGGTCGAGAGAACGCGAACGTGTATCTCTCTTTTTACTTGTACCCCTACTTTTGTGACTGTAAGATCTTGAACGCCTACGAGATCGAGATCTATAATGCGAACGCGATCGAGAACGAGTTCGTGTTCGTGTTGGAGAATGAGAGCGAGATCTTTGACGTGCTCTACTGCGGCGCCGTCTGCGAGAACCTGAACGCGACCGTGATCGCTTTGTTCTATTTGATCTTGATCTTGTCGTAGATCTTGAATGAGACCTCGATCTAGACCTTGAACGATTATTGTCAGATTGTGAACTTGATCTAGATTTTGATTTTACATATTGCTTTTCAGTGCTTTTACGCGTATGATTTTTGACTCTTTTGTTCGAGGCACGATTACGACTGCTACTAGTGTTCCCGCTATCAATGCCAAGACCATCTCCACTAGTCCTATTAACAAGAGTAGAGACCGTTTCTGGTTTTCCGGAAGATCGAGAAGATCCGCATGAACCTTCCCTGGACGAATATTCATTTCTACTTCTAGACCTGCTTCGACTGGATGAGCCATCCTTTGTATTTTCACCATAACGCGAAAGTTTCTTGCGCGAAGAACTTTTACTACTTTTACTCTTAGTAGAGCGTGCGGTCCGTTTGGATGAATTATAATGATTAGCACTTTCAGAACTAGATGAATTGTTGCCTTCAGCAAGCCTTGCATTTTCAGCAGTTGTCGACTTTGAAGTTAAACCCTTGCTTGACTGAACTTCTGAAGATTTTCTCTCGTTACCGTAAACTGTGCCTACTTCAGTGTCAACTACGAAAAGTGGATATTGTTATTATTTAAAAATATATATATATATAAGTTTGAAGTATAATTTAGCAAAAATAATGTTGTTTATTAAACGTTTTTTAATGAAACCTTATTAATTTATATAGTTTCTGGAGCAAAATTTAATACATACCTATTTTGGAGCTGCTTGTATTACCCATACCAAAATCTTTTCTTAAACGCCTATCCACCCCTCTACCGATTCCTTCACTTCTTAAATCTTTTTCCCTTGAGCTTCGATCATCTCTCGACGAGCCTTCCAATTTGTTCCGTAAGTTGTCTGTTTCGTCTAGATCCCCTGATCGTTTTATTTTCACGCGATCATCATCCTCTTCCTCTTCCTCTTCTTCTTCCTCAGCCAAACGAGCTTCTATTTCGGCTTCAGTCTTACGGAAAGCTTGCTGACGTCGTCTTAGAGTTTCCTATTAATAATAAAAATAATAAAAACAACACTGACAATAATTCTTTTTAGTTTTGATATAGAATGTTACCTTTAACTCTTCTTCACTGTCATTATCACCAGGGCTTTGTTGAGAGTGTTCGTGATTCGAAACGTGTTCTTCATCAGATTCACTGTTGCTGTCTCCATAAATTCCCAAACCTAAAATTTAACGTAAATATATAGTATGTACGTATACTTTAGTGCAATCGTAACTACAGGAGTCTGTATTGATAAAGTATTTACCAAGTTTGCGAGTAATTTGAGATACTGGCGCGGCAGTATGAGATGAGGGTATCAAACTATGTCCTGTTGATGCTTTTAACATTATTGAAGATAAGATGATTTTATAATAAATATAAGACATTAAAGGGAACAAAACGATCTATTATTTGAAAAAAAATCATTTTTACAATTATATAAATAATTTTGATTGATTTGAAATTTTGTGCAGTTGATTTAAATCATTAGAAAATTTTTTTTAGTGTAATAATTCTAATTATTCTAAATAAATTTTTCTCATTCATCTTGAAATCAATGATTTCAGATTTTACAAAACATTCAGCCCATTTTCAAACAATATTAAAACTGATGTTTTTTTAAATAATCATTATTGATATGTTTGTCCCCTTATTATTTTCAACAGTTCTATTAAATATTCATAGTACCTTTGCTACAATAACGTTTCCAAACTTCCTTACACACAGAACTGATTTCATCATTTGTAACTTCAAGTAGAATTTCCGTAAGAGATCGTCGGACTTTAAGCATCTACATTTAAAAAAATTATTATTATAGCATAATTTGAATCTTAGTCGTTGTATGATTAACAATATCATTTCAACATACTAAATTTTGTAGCATCTCTTCCTTATTTTGTCGCAATGTTGAAGCTACTAATATAGGAGTATTATCAGGACTTTTTTCTATACGAGTAGTTGCACGAGTTTGTACAACAGGTGAATCTGCATCACGAAAGCGCGTTTTTCTTGGACGCATTAAATCAGGACTATGCTGTTCCGAAATATCTTTTGGTGATTGTTTATCTTCATTACTGTTGCTGCTCACTTTATTTTCATCATCATATTCATGCTCAGTTGTTTCTTTTTCAGAGTCCGAATCCTTAATACAATTAGTGATAGTTATTATTCAGTTTTAAACGAAATTATTATAAATTTCAAATTATACTTACAAATTTACTTCTACTGGGATTTAGAACAGCTCGTGCTTGATCTTCAATTTTCTTACGGGCTTCCAATTCTTGTTTTCTAAGAATTTCTTGTCTTTCACGCTCTACAGCCTTTTGTTTTTCTCTTTCCATTTTTTCGAGACCTTCACGAATCCAAGCTGGAAGTTGCCGCCGTTTTACGGTATCTAAAATTGTATTTACATAATAATCAGTACAGGTAGTAAAGATGTATCCATTAGCTTTCTCAGAACTAATTTGTTTTTAATAAAAATTATCTAGTTGTGCAAAACTATTTCCTAAATATTATAATCATGTAAATATATCAAATTTACTTAAGTATAATAAATTATAGGGTTAATAGAAAAAAATATTTAATACCTAGTGTACTTGAAAAATCATCTTCTGGTGTTCTATCACGTATTTCTCGATTTCTGGGCGTTACCATTTCTGCTGTTGTTAATGTACTAGCAGGTGTAGGTACGAGTGGAATTCTATTACTATTTTGACGCAAGCCTTTTATAAAAGGAGTTGACTGAATTGGAACGTTTGTTCCTGGAGCAACAGGATGTGGATGTTCGTTGTTCCAGAAAGTGTTTGGCGAAACCTATTACAAAGAAAATAAAATCATAATTTGTTGTCTACATAATATAAATGCATTTAAAGATAAACATACTTGATTGCTATATTGTGATTGGGGCAATGGCATTGTGCTATATCCAAATGAAGGAGGTATAGGTGGTACAGCTGGTTGAACTGTATTAGACTGACCACAGTGATTAGGAAATGGTGGACTAGCAGAGGATATCGTAGGTGCAGGTGGGGGAATAATCACATTACTAGGAACATTAGAAATTCCTACTGGTTTTCCATCTAATGCTGGAGGAACACTGTTATTCCAGTCCCAATTTCCTGAAGTTGTTGTATTTTGATTCCATTGATTTCCTCCCCACTGATTCCACTGATTCCAGCTATCTGTACAACATACAAATAATAAATGTTTAAATATATGTAGAATAATGGTAAGTTATTTGTAATCAACAATGCACCTGTTCCACTAATGTTTGGAGCTGGTGGTGCTGGTGGAATATCATCATCTTTGGTATCCATATCCATAGGTGCTTCTCCACCTCCATTGTTCGATGACAAACATTGAAATTCATTTGCTATCGATGGTGGTGGTGGTGCAGGTGGAATGGATGTTTCCTTCATTTTGATCCATTGCTGCGCTAAGGCAGCCCAATCAACTATAAAAAATTAAATGTATTAAAATTCAAGTAAAGAACCATTAGATAAATTCCTAGTAAATTGAACGCTTTTAGTTTAAATTATTCTATTGATTTGAATTAATTTTATTACCTTGATCGCTATTCATATTTTGATAAGCTGCAGGATTCAATGCCCATTGAGTTGGATAGTCCTCACCCTCAAACATTTCACCGCTCATCTTCATTGATGCTTGTTTCTCCACATGAGGCACACACCACTAAATCATTTGTGCACGAAATTTTGTCACATGTAAGACTTGTATAAAACACTTTTTGTTTACAAACTAACATGTCAAAACTGTTAGTAACAGCAGAGCAGTGTAAAGCCAAGTAAAATGGAAATGAATTCCTTTGCTCGTAAGACCAATCTTCACCTTCTGTATCTTTTTTTACTTTTTTAGGTATGCTTACACATATACGTCAAAGTAAAAACCTACACGCTGTTCCCCAGGAATTTTGAGCCAAAGCAAATGAATTCTAACAATCGGCGTCAAATGAAAACAGGGGAAGGAAGGCGGCAGACGGATATAGAGAGAGAGAGAGAGAGAGAGAGACAGAGAAAGAGAGAGACAGAGATAAAGCACCCACACGTCAGAAAAACCGTAGCATCTAAATTAAAAGTTCGACTTTCTATTCAAGCAATCAATACTGAAGTGTAAAAACTTGGATTTCAGACGCTACAAAGCGAAACTGTACTGATACTTCTGAAGATCAAGTATTCAAGTATCGTGTGTACGTACTGCATACAGCTGCAAAGTAACCTATATGTATATATGTACCGTAGCCCTGCAGTTTGTATAAATTTCGTACGGATAGATCTTATCTGTCCATGTAATACTGCGTGTACTGCAGCTGAGTTGCCTGCTACATCCTCGGATTGTTGCAGCTTGATTTGTCGCTAGGTTAGAACTTTATTTTAATAAATCGAGACGTTTTTAATCTGCGAAACACAACTCTGAAGCCGAAATGCCGATTGGTTAATTATATACGTTCAGTCTGGGTTGTGCAGAGGGGGTTTCAAGTCAACATGGACTTTATATTCTATTCTAGCTATATATATTATGTGTGTGTGTGCATCCTTTTTTGCCGCTGTCCGCTACCGCAGCCGCTACTCCCTTCTCCGCTGGACTCTGGACTTCATCGTTTCATGAGAACCATACCTTGCGGGTCGGCCGGCTGATAAAATAATCAAATATACGCATTTTTTCGAATAAACATTTGTTCTGGCTAATTGTACGTAGGCTGGCGAAGCTAAAATCGTAAGAAAAATTGCTTCGGATAATTGTTTGAACTTTAAATAGATGTGCAACCACACTGCACAGCATGTGAATATATCGTAAATTTGACCCCCATCCCCCCATGCATTTCATTTATAGCGATATATATATGTTATTGTGACTATAAGCAACGCAAAAGCAACCTATAAGGTGCCATTTTGCTTTACACTTGCTTACGCGCTATATATCTATATATGTATAAATAGCATCAACATCGGCACATGGCTGCGAGGATTGAGAAAGCTGAAAGTCGCTGCGTGAATGCGTGATTAATTCGGGGCAAGACGCTAATATGGTTCATCAGTTTTATCTTTAACTTTCCAAAATGACACTCTATCGAAGTAAGTAAATCTTTTAGCTTTGTTTCAAGTACTTTTGGTCTTACGTTAAAAATTTTGGATTATCTATTCTTTCAGAGTTTGCTGTTAGATTATTGAAATCAACAAAAGTGAGGTGTACAAGTACTGCTGTTCAACCTATACAGATTCAGGATAAATTAATAGAAACGTTTCGTACTAAAGAAAATAATCCATCTAAACATAATGTTAGTCATCTTAGCAGATATTACACAATATCGCTCAGTGATGTTCCAATAATTTTTGCTCCGGGCTTACCCATAGAATATAGAAATTATAATAAAACTTTTGCAGAAATGTGTCTTTTAGTTAGAAAACCAGCAATTGAAATAATCAATTGCCTCTCACAAACAGATTATACAAAGCCTGTTAATAAATATGTCATCTGTATCCTTTATTAATTAATTTATACATTAATTCTTTTATTTCAACTATCACAAGAAAAGCATGTTTATGCCTTAATTAAAGTTAAGATGGAGAAAGGGGATGTGGTAAAACATCAACTCTTCTTCATTTGATACATTATGGACATGTTACAAAAAAAATCATCTTAAACGTACATTGGGGTATTTTTATTTTTATATAATATTGATTCTTCTTTAATTACAGTTAATTAATTAAATATCAATTTCAATCTGTGTTTCTCCAGCTCCAATCTGGTTTAAGTATCCTAAGGAAATATCAAATTCTACAACTAAAGAAGGTATTCTAGATTTACCAATTGATGCTGCAGCTTGGCTTGTCAATTTTAAAACTCAAAATAATTTAATGCTTAAACATTATGATGTAAGTACAACATTTGTTATTGATAATATTGAAAATTTTCATAATTTATCAGATTGTCTAAATAAACTTATATTATCATACAGTTAAAATTATCTCAAACTTATGAATGGAGTAGTCAAGAATCAAGTCCAAAAGGTTCTAGTATTATAGAACTAATAGATTTTGGAATTCAAAGAATAAAATATGCTTGTGATATAATAGGTGCATTAGTAAATGAATTGAAGGAAGCTAGTAGTGCTGGAAAATGTAAAATTATGGTTGCCATTGATGGATATAATGCATTTTTCTCAGATTCAACAAATATAAGAAATGATGCTAGACAAAAAGTTCCAGCATCAAAGATTTCTTTAACTCAATCTTTTCTTGATATTACAAAATCTGATTGGTGCAATGGAGAAGTTATTGTTGTGGTCGATTCATTTGCTTGCAAGGTAAAAATATTTTTTCACTATTAATTTTTTGTAAACACTTCATCACAAGAATGATTATCTAAAATGTTTTAAATCTACTTTAAAGGAAAATAGAGAAATGCACTTTCCACGATATTTACTCAAAAAGGAGGGTTTTGAGCATCTTGATCCATTTTTACCAATAATTGTTGATAATTACTCTCAAGATGAATTTGATACTGTTATAGAGTATTTTAAATATAAGAAATGGATTAGACATCTCACTCCAGAAGGTCAAAAAGAATTAGAATTGTTGTCTGGTAGAAATCCTTTTAAGTTGCTCGATTATTGTAGAAATATTTAAAAAAAAACAGCTGAATGAAATTTATAAAATTTACACATGAACTATTATGAAAAAAGCTAAAAGTAAGCATTTTTATATATCACATTAAAGTTTGTACATACATTTTCCAAATCTATTTATTGGTTAACTATTGTTTACATTATTACATAAAAAGATGAAATAAATTCAAATCTTTAAAAGTACAACTTCAATTTATTTGTGAATATGGACAGGTTGTAGGACATCTAATGCTCTGCTGATATCTCCATTCTTTGAAACCAAAAGTTGAGTTAGCCAACCACCTTCATTTGAAAATCCCATTTGTATCATAGCTTCAACAGCGCTTTGTATCTTCGGATTTGGATGCCAAACATTGTCACTAATATTTGGTAAAGATGGATAAAGTTTCGTATCATCAGTTACTTTGTCATTTTTTACATTGGTTCCATTTGATTTTTCCTAAAAATAATTAGCCATATTTTAAATGAAGTATACTTCTGTGAACAAAACAATACAATAAATTCGTAGACTTACCAGATTTTGAACAACTTTATCAGAAGAGATATCAGAAGAACTAGGAACAGAATCCTTGTCAACTAAAGTCCAATCGTCAGCTTTGAAGCTTGGTACATCATTTATTGGTTGTTGCTCCTGCATTACGTTAGTTTTCAAAGTTAATTTTTCTTGAAAATCATTAAGCATTGATGTTGATGGTTTATCAATTTCATTACGATTTTCGTCATCAATAGTAACATCTTTCTTCTCACCTTCAGATGATTTAACATCTATAAGAGGTTTTTCACTTAGAGAGGATTCATCTGTTTTTACCTGAACATTTACATCAATTCCAAGCGGATCCAAAAATTGAGAAATATTTTCACTTATATTCTTTATAAATTCAATATGTTTATCCTTGGGTGATTTGTCATTAGGTGAAGCAGATGAAGTTTTCTTAGCTGAATTTGAATTTTCTTCTGAATTAGAATCTTCTGCTTTGTTTTGCTCCATATTAGGACACTCATTTGGTAAATTTGCCCAGTCATTTAAAAACGTTGTGAAAGTATCAATCCAAGATGGTGATTGATCAGTATGGCGGCTATGTAAATTACCATATTTTTTTGATTTAAAAGGACAATCCTTCATCTCCTCTTCTGCTGAAGGACAAGTGGAAGCTTTCTTCATAAATTTGTTTATATGATGAGATAATCGTCGTCCACAATGTGATCTGAATTGAAGAGGTACAGATATTCGAATCATGCAGTGTTCAGCATGTAATCCTTTTACTTCACAATCACTGCATAAATCATAATCTGAGCATTGAAGACATTTGTATCGAAAGCCATAAACACTTTTATCGCAACCATCGCAAATTATACCAACATGTTTTGTTTTTTGATTGCTTGTTGTGTCAAACTGAACAAAAGTGCTCTGAGACTTTTTGTTATCATCATCATATTCGGAATGTAGAGTTACATACAACTTGCATACAGGAAACTTCTGTGATTCAATTAAAGCTATTTCCAGTTCATCACAACTAGAAATGACGATTTCATCATCTTCAAAATCTATAAAAATAATGCAACAAATTGTGTAATTTTGGAAACAATACGTAGTAAGGAAAAGCCAAGTAAGGGTAAAAGAAATGTCAAGTACCTTTCCAAGCGACAGTGAAACGCTTTCCGCGGAGATCTGAGAAAACAGTTTGCAGCTTTTCTCGCAAATACGTGAAATTGGTAACTACATCGGCGTCTATAGTGAATCTTCGAATCTCCGTATTATTATCGTTTCTCAGATTGTTTTTCTTCAAAAATACTTTAAAGTTCACTGGAGCAGCCATTGCAACTGCTGATAGTTTTGCGATCTCTGGAACAATCTGGAGTTTCACTTTTTGCGATGCGGAATAGCAGCGAAATTCTCTATACCTGTATAATGTATATAAATATATACACACACGTATTACGTCCTATATATATATATATGTGAGGTGTATACCTGTGTAGATACGGCAAGATACGGCAGCAATCTCTCTCGGAGCAGTGAGCACGCACAACAAACTGAGTCGTAATAGGCTTTCTCCCTGTCGTCTACCTTTTATACATCGGCACTGACTCACCAATAATCGTTCCTTAAAGATGGAGGTACAATATGACACCACAAAATTGAGCTTCACACTGACACTAGTGCCTCGTCTATACTACTCCTTTCCTCATACTCATACCCTGACTGAGCAGAAATTGAAAGTATGCTTGTTTATAACGTGTGATGTGGTGCTGGAGGACTGGCCGACTGGAGAGGACTGGACTATACTTTACGGATTTTTTACGCCGCAAAGCGGCGCGCAGCTGACCTATGACTTGACAGTTGCGCGCGGTTGTAGTCTGCTATATGCTGAATTGCTGATGGCGTATCCGCGCCTATATATATATTGCGCATCCGATGTACTATTATATGCGTGTTATGCGTATATTATCTCTTGCAGTCTGCAATGTTTATACAGCTATATTGGCCATAGTCATGAGTATATAATTAGAATATAGTCAGAGTAAACTCTGCGCTTACATATTATATAATTATGTAGAAATGCTGCGTTCAAAATATACACGTAATCAAGCGAGATCCGATAAGTTACAGAATACAGAAAAATATATTCATACGCATGCATTAAACTGTTCGCTCTAACTTTCTATTTTCAACTGCGAGGCCGTATAGTTCGGAAGAGGTTTATGGACGTCGACAATTATTATTTGTCGTACGGGTATACGACAAATTTTTCAATTGTGTAACTAATAGCTAGAAAATATGAAAATTTACTGTACGAAATGTATAATGATCTGCAATGTTATACAAATTATAAATTATAGTAAAAATCATATCTAACTTCAATGAATACAGAAATTCAATCCAGTTTTTACAAGCAAAATACGAGCTAAATAAAAAACGAAGCTATTTTTCATGCAATGCATGGATGATGAAATTTCTATTAAAACTGATTAAATATTAAGTTATACTTTTAATTGATTAAAATATTTTTATTACTATTTATAAAGTGTCTAATTCAATAATTTTTCACATTTCTTTATTTTGTTAGTTAACATAAGTTACGGATAAATGCGTAAATTTTACTTTCACTTCTGAACAAAATCAATGATAATTATATGAGATCAAAATAAACAAATAAAAACAATGGGTTTGTTTGTAATACCTATAGTTCTATTCGCGTTGACCGTCACTAAACCAAATCGAAACCGAATATTATATTAAGTATGCTCGAACCAGTCGAACCTGCTCGAACCCACTCATCTAGTCTGATGCAGTGATGCCTGATGGCTCGTCGCTCGAAGCATTTTGCATTTGCCAGAGCATTTGCCCGTTGCCGTCATGTGCTGCCATCTTTTCTATAAATGTACACACTATCACTATCTATACATAATACATATAGGAATTAATATAGTTTCAACGGTTATTTCTTAAGGTTATGTGAAAATCAACATAAGTTAGAGCCAGTGACCAGCATGTTCTGATGAAATTTAAGAAAAAATTTTGAGTAAAAGTTTACCTGTAGTAAAGTCTTGCAATAATTTCAGTTAAATTAAAAATGAACTGTTTCGAACAATATTTCTCAGTGTTTATTTCAGTTTGTTCTATAACGTACTACACGTGACATAATACGATTATTGGTGTGTTAATTTGTATACCTCAAATAGCAAAATGATAGGTGAAGTTATGAATCATAAGACGAATAAGCAGGTGTCTAAAAAATTAACAAATCCAATAGTTGTTGAACAAAAGAAAGATGTGCCAACAGTTAAAAAGGATGCCAATATTGGACTTAGGATACCTGGATCGAACTGGCAAATGTTCAAAAAAGCACTTGTCACAGAAAATTCAAATGAAGCGAACTCTACAGAGAACCAAATAAAAAGAAAAAAACGCAATCGTAAACGTACTGAAGAAAATAAAAAACTTGAATCAAAGCAGCAAATTCAAGTTCAGGTATTACTTGAGTATTTTATTTATTACATTCAATCTTTTATTTGGTACATTTTTGTTCCATTTTTTGACTCTAAACAACAGCAAGAAGTGGAAGCTGAGAAGAAAGAAAATGAGAAAAATATAGAATCTAACACAGGACTGACAAAAGTCGTTGCTATGGATTGTGAAATGGTTGGCATCGGAGATGGAAGTGACAGTATGATTGCTCGTGTATCAATTGTAAATAGGCATGGATTTTGTATTTATGACAAATATGTAAAACCTACGGAACCAGTAAAAGATTACCGCACACCTGTAAGTGGTATTCTTCCACATCACTTAGAGAAAGGATCAAACTTCAAAACTGTTCAGAAAGAAGTATCAGAAATACTTCGCGGTCGTATTCTTGTAGGTCATGCACTGCATAATGACTTGGGTGTCCTTTTTCTGTCACACCCCAGACGTTCTCAACGAGATACCTCTAGGTATAAAGTTTTTCGCAAAGTAACCAAAGGTAATACTCCAAGTCTGAAAAAGTTATCTTCTGAACTTCTTGGTATAGATATTCAATCTGGAGAACATAATTCAGTTGAAGATGCCCGCGCTACAATGCAGCTTTATCAACTGTTCAGAAAGAAATGGGAAAATGATATCAGACATAAAAAATAAAAATTTATCCTAACTTTAACGCTTAAGAAAATTATGCATGAACAAAAAAATGGTTTAGTGACCTGAAACGTGTATTTAACGAAATTCTTGAGTTTCGTTAGTTTTTCACTTTTCGAAATTAGAAAATAATGCGTATTTAGAAATCATGCGGCAAAACGAACAGTTACAATTAGATTTATCACGACGATCAATCGCGGAAAAAAAAAATAGAATGATCAGTCGTCTCTTTTTCTTAGAGAACTCGTCTTTTGTCGACTGCTGTAAATGTGTGAATATAAGACAAGAACAATGAAAATAACAAATTATTATAAGTATTTTCTTATTGTTAAATAAAGTTAATTATTGAAAAGCAATAAATGAAGCGAGCCAGTGAGTAAGCTTTACTTGAGACCCATAGAGACCCGCAGAGAGAGAGAGAGAGAGAGAGAGAGAGAGAGAGAGAGAGAGAGAGAGAAAGAGCACGTGCAAAATTTCCCTTAAAAGGCCGTTCGAAGGTCGACTGGTGGCATTTGAACAATTAGGTGATGTACGAGGAGACGTAAGGCCTTGTGCGAACGGTACCAACGCTATCGCTCACAAAATATTTCCGTCGCGCGAAAATGTTTATTTACAGATCGCCAGACTGGTATATAAAGTCACGTCGTGCTCGGGAAATTGATCTACAGTCATTACATAGTGCAACGTATAGAGGAACGGCTTTGCCGACATAAGTAGCCGTCGAATTCTTCTATCGCTTTTCCATTTTCGTTCTTAAGTATATACATGCGATTTTGATCGAGCGATCGCCGCGGATCGCACGCCACGCGCGTTACAAAAATAATACCATGCGTAACATCATAATTTTGTAACTGTATACAACCCAACGGATGTACATATTCTGAAAAGTATACAGAAACGCGCCGTGTTTCACAAGACAATTAATATTTTTATTATCGCTTACATACCAGCGGGGACTCCGACCTTTCTCTCGCTCTCATATATGCATGTATTGTAGAACATACACGGCACGAGTGCGGAGAAGAAGTTCATTTTTTTCTCAACGCGAAAGTATATCTCGCCTCGCGAGCTTTTTTTCCCCCTCAATCGCAAGCATCGAGTCGAAAATAATTGGCCTTTAATCGCGTCTCTCGCCGCATAGCTCACAAACAGACGTGTGTCCGTCGCCTTATCAATCGGCAGTGTACGGCTCTTCTCATCGCCTTTCATCCTCGGCTTTTCATTTCACTTCTCTCGCGGCACTCGTGCGCGATATACGAAATATATACGCGCGGGCTCTCTCAGTACACATCCACCGTTTGGCCGTCGACTGTCGAGCGACTGCCCGGCGCTTCTCTCGCGATATAAGTATATACGTATATAAATTCGACTTTGGAGAAGTGCGTGAAATCGAATTGGAGGAATGAGGATCGCGGTGATCGGCGCGGGATCGGCGGGCCTGGCCGCCATGAAGAACTGCTCGGCTCGCGGCCTGGACGTCGTCTGTTACGAGAAGACCGACAAGGTCGGCGGCACCTGGGTCTACGTCACCGAGACCGGCAAGGACGCTTTCGGCTTACCGATACACTCGAGTATGTACGATAGTTTGAGGTAATGTTCTATATCTATACTGGTTTGGCTTCGTGCCTCGTGAGCGTAGTTTTTACAGTTTATTTTTTACACGAATTTCTTCTTGTCTCGAATAGGACGAATCTGCCGAAAGAGGTGATGGGTTTCCCGGACTACCCGATCCCCGAAAATTCCAAGAGTTATCTCCATCGCACGGAGATACTTGCTTTCCTCAATGACTATTGCGATCACTTCAAGCTGCGAGATAAGATTAATGTAAGCTTCGCTTCATTCGCTCATTATTTAAATCACTATGAATGTATTAGCTTGCCTCTGTATATTAATCAGGCAAACTGCTATAAATTCGATGATTATTCAGTATTCCGTTATTACAATAGACTATTATCAATTGCTAATTAATTCAAAATTAAAAATGTCGTGTGTCATAATCAGTATGATTAAATTAATCGTACTACGCGCGATACGCTTAGTTTTTAATAATAACTCACTGTCCATTTGAATTCACTTAATTCTGAACATTTTGTGAACTTAAACATCGCGCCCAAAGTATAGCAGGTTAAATAGTTAATAGCAAAGATAACTTGAAAATAATAAGTCGGAATTCATAATTTTGATCGCAGTAGAATATGATATATTTTTTTTATTCACAGAGGAAAGTTTGTAATAATAAATTAAAAAATATAAAAATTAAAAATTAAAAATTTTCTATAATCGCTCTAGAAACATGTGCTTGAAGACTTTAAAAGCTCGAATCGTGTGGCTTTAGTAACCGATAATGTAGCTTTTTGTGCTACGTATATGAATTATCGCATAGTGTATTTGTATACCGATTTACTACAGAAACCATAAATTTAGTTTTAATGGCCAACTTTCAGTTTCGTCGAAGTGATTTATTGCCTAGCCAATTTCAAATGATAAGATTAAGATAATCATCTCAAAAACATAAGCTTTAGAAACATCAAAACACCTATATATTTAAAAAGAAATGTAGATCAGGAATTACATACTTATTAGAAGTAATGCGTTCATCAACTAATTGACATAGTAATTTGACAGTAAGCAAACTTGACTGATTTCAATTTGTCAATGTACACGTTGGCGCATATTGTTTACACGCCCGTATAGTTTTTGCACAACGTCGAGCTGGTCGAGCCCGTAGCGTCGAGCAACAAGTGGAAAGTCAACGTCCGCGACCTCAAGCTGAATACCACATCCGAAGAAGAATTTGACGGCGTGATGATCTGCAATGGTCATTACTTCGAGCCGTCCTTACCTGTTCTCAAAGGTCGAGAGCTTTTTAAGGGTCAGCAACTGCACAGCCATGATTATCGTGTGCCCGAAGCTTTCGCCGACAAGAGGGTCGTAGTTTTTGGGGCTGGACCTTCCGGTATTTTCATCGTTTTTACATTGTATTATACAGGCGTTCATAGAGCTCATTCTATATAAGATAACGCTATAGAATCAATTTAAAAATTCAAATTTCGCGCCACAATGCGAATTAATGTAACGAAATTGCTCGATAAATCAAGATGTTGTTGAGTTATATCCACTTACATTCTATGAAGTTTGAAGCTTTGTACAAAAAATATGTCGCGTAATATAATTTTCGAATAGTTTCGCAAAATCATGTGATTCAAATGCAGGTTATTGGAAAAGTATTTAAATATTAACTTTATAAACTTCATAAAATTTCAGATAATTATGTAAAGGAGAACAAACTATGTCTTGATTTTTTGTAACTCTATATGCTTTCGTCATCGTTGCTACCGCATTATTTTTGCTTATTTTTATCCGATGTACATATATGTTACGGCGCGAAATTTGATTTCTTAATCGATTTTCACTTCCGCAAATATAATATATGCGATCGTATTTCCTTGGCCATAGGCATGGACTTGGCCTTGGAAATTTCAAAGAAGGCTAAACGCGTTATTCTCAGCCATCACTTGAAGGAGACGATCTTGACCAAGTTTCCCGACAACGTCGTACAAGTAAGATTTTAGGTATTATAACATTAAGATTAAGAGTTTTGTGTTTTTTTTTCATTGACAATATCTGTTCCCGTATTTACTTTGTAATGAGCCAATGAATCGCGCGTGTTCGAATAATTTCCTCATTGTTTGACAGAAAAAGGATGTCGTCGAGCTGAAAGAGGACTCCGCCGTTTTTGAAGATGAATCCAGCGAAGACGTTGATGTAATATTCTACTGTACAGGTACGTACATATATATATTTTAGATAAAAAAACTCATCACGTTAAACACAATTGCAATTTATCTAATGCAAAACATGATTAACGCTATCTCAGGTTACAAGTACAGCTTTCCATTCCTCGCGGAAAGTTGCGGTGTCAAAGTTGATTCGAACATGGTAACGCCTCTGTGGAAGCATGTGATCGCCATCGAGCATCCCACTCTGGCTTTCATTGGTCTCCCCTTTTACGTCTGCGCGTTCAGCATGTTCGATCTACAGGTATTCTATACATACGAGTAAATGTAAATTTAAATAAGCAATTCTGATAGAGGAGTCAAGAATTGAGCAGAAGAGCCGAAGTCGAAAATCGATAAATGTGCCATTCAAACTAATAAGACTTACTTATAATATCGACTTCAATGACGAATCTTAGTTCCATTTTTAGCATAAGGATCAATCCGATACATACATATGTGCATATCCATCCTATTTCGGAAACAACTCACACGAGCGAGTCGCAAAATTTTTGATTCGACACAATTTTTGATTTTTCGAAAATTCAAAAAAATGGAAATTTCGAAAATCGTCATTTAAAAATCTGGAAAAATTTTAGAGAATTTGATGAATTTTAAGTCATTATTGATCTAATAAAATATTTTTAAAAGTTCATAGTTTTCGAGAAAAAAAATCTATAAATTCTTGTTTTTTAATTATTTTTCGTTTTTCGAGTTATATACCCTACGATCGGTCATGCACGCGAGCTTTTTCTCTTTGAGAATGGCCTAAGGAACGAGAAAAATCAGGTCTGGTAGGTGTGCTATGAATACAAAATGTTACGATTTGCTCGTGTGAGTTGTTTCCGAAATAGGATGGATATGCACATATTATATCTTACTATAAGCCGGTACACTGGAATTCTACATATAATAATTTTGAATTATAACAAGGACATTTAGTCGATTTATATCAATTTTAGTCAATTTTATTGGCTTACTTGACTTAAATGCAGATGGCATTTGATCAGGACCTATAACGATCCCTCTAAAAGTTAAAATTTTAAAAAGAAAACCGAAAAGAAGTATAAAAATCGGAGAAAAAGAATTCCTATCGAGAAATCTCGTAATTTTATTAAAAAAAATTTTCCCTCTCATTCATCCGTTTGTAGAATCGCGTTTTTCTTGTTCTGTATATCCAATTCCCTTTTAGAACAAGTAAAAAAAGGTATCCCGCCTACAGGTCTAGCTCAATTTCTTTCATTTCGATTTCAAGTAAACTGCCACATTTGCACTACTCAAGTACAATACTATATATCATAAGTACACGCTTGTCATCCGCAGGCGCGCTTCGTCCTGAAGTTCTGGCTGAAGGAGCGGGAGCTGCCTGTGCGCGAGGCCCTGCTCGCCGACGAGCGTAAGGAGATGGACGATCGTTTCAACAAGCGCGGCTTCACGAAGCGCCAATTCCACATGATGGGCCCGCTGCAGGGCGACTACTACGACGATCTCGCCGACAGAGCGGCCGTCGAGCGGCTGCCGCCGGTCCTCACCAAACTCCACAACGAGAGCAGCCACCGGTTCCTCGACGATCTCGTCCACTACCGCGAGGATCGCTATCGCGTCATCGACACCGAGAATTACATTCAGCTCGACAATTGACGCGCATCGACGGGAACTTTTATTTTTATCGTAGAAATCGTTGGCTTCTCGAGCGAAACGATTTCTCGCGCGCGCGCGCGCGCGTGTGTGTGTGAGAAAGACAGAGAGAAAGAGAGAGAGAGAGAGAGAGAGAGAGAGAGAGAGAGAGAGAGAGAGAGGCGACTGCATTACTTTTATTAACGGAGATTATTGATATTACTGGTGTATTGTGTGTCTATTTTTATATCGACAATCTTTTGTTGTAATCTCCTTTAACGAGACAATAACAAAATAAACTTGACTGTATAATCATTAATTTTTCTGTTTCATTGACCGGCGCAGGTTGACGCATCGCGCGAGTAAAAACTCGACTTAATATATCCCAATTCTTTTTTTCCGGAGCCGCAGGGCAAACATCAATGTGCAGTATATATATCCATTATCCATCTAATGGCCGCGCGACGACGCGCGAGCGTGAGTAATTAAATTGATACACGTACACACGCTTAAATGTATTCATACGTACGTAAGTATATCTTATATCGGTGTAGCTAGCGAGTAGAGAAAGAGAGAGAGAGAGACGCGAGTAAGTATAATTGACGGAGAGACGCGCGTTTCGCTTCGGCTCCATTGATGCAATTGCAGGCGCGCGGCGAGCCAATTGCCGCGCGACTTGCTCCAATTCGATAACGTAAGAAGCAGGCGAGAGACAGACAGAGAGAAAGAGAGTGTGTGTGTCCTACACAACGAGTCTCGTTTTCTTAATTACCCGATCGTTATTGGGTTATACACGCGTTAGAGAGACGGGCACAATAATGCCCGCCTCACATATTTTATACTTTCAACTTTTTTCTCACCGCAGCCTCGCGCGCGCACTTCGTCCCCAATGAGAGATTCGTTCCGGGAATGTGCGCGACAAGCTGGTAAAAAATTCAGCGCATTCCTTAAGCCGATGTATACTACCTATATACATGCATATGCGGATCTCTAGGCGAGAACTATTGTTGCAGGTTCCATTCAGAAGGAATTTTCGCTACTGCTGCTGTTGCTGTATTATAGTGTGAAGGCGCAACGATAAGGACAATTTTTTTCGATGTATGAATATTTTATTCGAGAATCCGATGTGCATCACGACTATGAGCAAAAGTATGGATAGACCATTCCCGTCTAATAGTTGTAGTCACATTCAATTACGCAATAATATAAATGATTGCGGATTGTATCAACAGATGCCCGATAAGACGAAAAAATGTTCGTAATCGTGTCACATTATAATCTTAATTTGTAGTCGACAAATTATAACTTCAAGCAGATTCTAACGCGTGTTTGCCGCGTTAAGTGAATACGGAATGATAATTTACTTTTGCAGTAAACAAACGTTGACTGTTCGTTTATACCATATTCTGTTTGCAGCTTTGTTATTGCACGATGCATAAACTTTTTTTTTAGCTCGAGCTTCCCTATACTATACACGTTCGAGTTTACGACAAAAGAAATTTTCTCGAAGACAAATCGAATAAAAAATCGCAGGAAAAAAATTCAGCGCACTGGATCTGGTTCGCGTGAGAGGAGCGCAAATAATTACAAGCAGATTAACGGGAGCGTTTATATTCTATACCTCTCAATTATATATAGGCTGCTCGATATACGTAAGTACAGCTCGCAAGACCTTATCAAGATTCAGATACCAAGAAATATGTGCATATAGAGTCTTGCATATCTTCGTTTTCTTTTGATCCGTACAACGAACTCATGTGGTTTTTTACTCGTCGTATATTACATTGTGCATCGATGAGTCGCTGCGCCGGAGAGAGCTTTGCTGCCTTGCTGGCACTAAAAATATCGAAAAGGGATATACGTGCACGACGAACGCGTGCGCGCATATAAAAATTGCAAGAAACACGCAAACGCAAGGTCTATGTGCGGCAGCCGCTAAAGTACTCCTTTTAAAAAATCATAAAATACACGTACGCGTTTTTTTTTCTTTAACCAAAGATCGCTTTCCACTCGCTGCCGTGTTTGCCTTGTATTTAGTTCTCGCTCTTTTCCAAAGTATATATTGACATAGCTGCGCACCTACACAACCCTTAACTATACTACCGATAACCGATAACCGATATTGTCTGTCGCGTCATTGCGTGAACAATATGTAATTTATTCCGCGTGTCGAAAATCGAACGTCCGATTACTCAATAGTTGCAACACTTAAGACTCAAACTTATACACAGGTGTGTATTAGGAGAACAATGCAAGAGCGCGCGCGCGTTCAGCGCGCTGTGTCGCTTATATATATATAATGACTGCCAATTAAAAATTTTAATTTTGAAAAGTATGCCATGTACGTCATCGAGCTGAGCGTTTAAGCAGCGGGACACTTACTCGAAAGAGCATACGTAGATTGTATTCTTAATTAAAAAGTTAGCGCCCCAATGCGTTGTGTTGTGAGTGTCTCGCGCGCGCGCACACACACACACACGCACACACACGACGCACGGGATTGCTGAACCGCGTAAACAGCTTTAATAACCAGTTGCTACCAGTTTGTCGGGTTCTATATGAATACGCTTCTCTGCCTTACAATGTAACTATGTAAGTGTGTGCGCGTGTGTACGCGGGCACTTGTGTACGTGTGTGTGGTACTGTACTTTTAGACCGCGTGTACCGAGTTTTCTCATTCGATAAGGACGGCTGTATACGTATACTGTAAAATATAAATGAATTACATACAGTGAAGATAATAATGGTATTATTATTAGAGTGCATAGTTTGAAAATATTTTTCGACTCGATGGACTTTGATTATAGCATTAGAATTTATATAAGAAACAGAGCAATAGTTTTATATATGGTAATGATAGAAGAATCGGCAATATGATTATATTATATCGCTAGCCGCCGTATCGCCGACACGCCGATTACTTTATTTTCCTCCAACGCTTCGAACGTGCATACGCGCTATTTAATATGCCAAATCACAATTGTGGCTAAGTTTCTTGGCCGAAATCATTCAGTTCGTTGAATAAGTCTTTTTTGCAAATTTTTTTTGTATCCTGTTGTTTAAGATACATTTCTCAAGTTCAATGTTGCTCCAAGACGAAAAAAATGTAGTTCATTTCAAAATAATGAAGCAGCGTAAGATAACTTCAATTAAAACGAATTTCAATCGGAATAAAAACTAAATCCGAATCGGTTACACATGCAGTGCACATATGTAATGCTCGTTCGAAAATAATTGAATCTCTACACGAACACGTGGATAGAAGTCGATTCCCCTTTTATTACTCAAATTGCTTTTAACGGTTTATTTTTCATTTAAAGCTGTTGTCCTTTTATTTTTAACGTGCCATAAATCACGTTTTATCATACGACAAGCTGTACGCACTATACGAGTACAGATATACCTAATACGTTATAGCTATACGATTACAGCTAATACGATGATAATTTGTTAATTGCCGTTAATTGCCGACAAGAAAGTAATAACGAAAGGATTTAAATAAAAAAAGAACGGCGGTCGATCAATAGGATCATTCGGGTCAAGAGTAACGAGCACTTGATAAAAAGGAAAGATCCCATCGTGATTTCGTAGAAAAAAAGCAATCGCGTGTTAAGATCCATTGGATTTGGCGCCCGTTTATCTTTCTAATTCGACGCGAAAAAATGTTTTCGCGCAAGCAAAAAGCAAGAGAAGTATATAAATGTACGCGATGATGGGAGATCGAAAGACGCGCGCAAAACCGATCGCTACAGCGATTAAGAAAATGGGTGTTCTCCATTTTCCCCACGGCTAACGCACAGATAAACGATTGAGTTCACTCTCGGTAATCGATATAAATCACAGAGATCTCGCGCTTTGCTCGAGTAAGCACAGCCTTACTATATATTCAAACGATTACATCCGATCTACGACGAGGCTACTCGCTATACTACCGGTATCGCTCCGCGCGCGTCGCAGTTAGTATCTTTCGACAGGATACTCCTTATATCCCGCAAACTTCTGTATATTATCAGCATTCAGCGTATGTACACTAACGCGATCGACTCTGCTGTTTCGATAGCCCTGTGTGTATCTCAGAGCGATAAATCGGTATGTACAAGCACACATTATACAGCAGTGCGTTAAAGTGCGGAGAATCGAAGGAAGCTGGTCATCCACGTCCTCAACTCCTCGCACACACACAGACACACGCGAGTTTCGTGCGCGTCTGTATACGTGAATGTGAAGATAGAAAGAGAGAGAGAGAGAGAGAGATATCGAGGCGTCAGTGTGACGCGAGTGACGCGAGCACAGTAGCCGGGAAAAAGAGCCGCCGGCCGACCGAGCGCTCCATTCCATTCGACTCTTGGTATTCGGCTGGTCGACTAGTTGGTGTGTATACGTGGTGTGTGCCTCCTTCTATAGCTAACATATATAAGCCTCCTATATAGTGCGTCGAAGAGCTCGATGAGCCATTCTCCTCTCTCTGTGTGCTCTGCGTGTATCTATCGGATAGAAGCGCAGACGCGACTCTGGATAGTTAGTACTTTAGTAGTCGAGCGAGAGGAGATAAGTGAAACGCGTGCAGCGCGCACGTCGCCGTTATATTGTTATTGTGTATAGATGAGTTGGACTAGTCGCTGCGAGTGTAATTGCCGTTGCTGCTGCTGCTGCAGACGGTGTCTTCTACTCGGCGCGCGATCGACTCCGAAGCAATAATCGCGCCCGCCCGATCGTTTTCTCCTGCGCCCAACGACCTGCCGCCTCGTAAGTCTTCGCTTTTGCCTTTTACTCCGTATTATTATCGGGAGAGTGTCTTTCTCGACGATTTCGAATTACGCGCGCGGCGGCACCTGCCGCGCGCAGCTCTTTTTCGACGCGGGCGAATTAGCGGTTTATCTCTGCGTTATAGTCGCGCGCTGCAGAGCTTGGCTCGATTATTGACTCGGCAGAGTTCGTTGGGAATGCATTTGCATTTTTAATTTATGGTAGATATGTATTATCCTGTCGGAAAAACGTATACGTACACATTGCGGTAAATATAAGAGATTTAAGTATAGGTTGCCATACGTACGAATCTTCTTAGGTATAATATTAACTGTGGATTCCACTTATTGGCGTTAGATTTTTACTCGAATGGTATTAGATTATAACTAATACTAGCGGGAGGTTCTGTTGATTGTGCTTTCGTAATGTTTCCATCCTACTATTATTCATAAACTGTTCATTTTCTCGTAGGCTTGTATTAATATTGTTGGAGTTCACCTATGCATACGTACGATTACGATTTTCTATGGGAAAAACACGTCTCGCCGAGATACACATGTATTGTAAGCCCGATAAGAATTCGGGCCACGTTTTGTTTTTCTGTTCGTTGGAATAGGCGCGTCTGGAATATAAAGAATCACGGCTGGATTGTATACACACCTCAGGCCTTCAATTATTATTTACTGGAAAGTAAACGAGCATTATACATTGGTCATTGAATGCTTATAGCTACAGTTTTTAAACAATTAGCTAAAAAGTAAAGTAGAACAGAGCACTTGTCGTACTGCCGCATATTATACAAATGCGGCTCGTATCAAAGTGTTAAAGTGTGCAGACGAAAAAAAATATTTAATTGTACTGACAATTAGTGTACATAAACTTTGCTGCCAATGCTGGCCTTGTCATACTAAGGATCGATGGTAAAAGTCCTAATTGGATCTTTATCCCGCGCCTCTGAGAAAAATAATAAATAAAGCAAACTGCATCTTATGCGGCTTGAGATCCATGCGTAATAAGCGCGAACTTGTAAACACGTTTAAGGTGGAAGGAAATTAATTTTACGCTGCAGAATAGTAATAATAAGCGTAATGATAGGTAAATTTCAATTTTTTCTTGCTCAAACTATCCGTGGACTAGAGTATACGGATTTATACATACGTCGCAACGACGACGAATTAAATTTACCATTTGTTCATATACCTGCAAATCAATTGCTTAAAGTGAGTGCGTGATTGTATGTCTTCGTTTTGTAACGGGATAATATTGACGCAGGATATACTTGTCATATATATAAACTTTACGAAAAGTCATACTATAATCTCAATGACGTACGTTACTATCGAGGGGAGTATATAAAATATATACATACAATAAGCCCAACAGTAAAATAATTCGGCTTGGAAGCGTCAATGCGCGTTTATCTATCGTCGCAACTGCACGTGTGAGTCGTCGTGACGTTGATAATTGTCTCGGTGTGTCATATACGCGGGAAAAAAGAAATTCGCTGTAATGGTTTGTTATTGATGTTATCGTAATTGAGTGATAAACAAATTTCATCCCGTGACGCCTCTCCGATGGTTATCGGCATGATTACTTTATGGGGAAAATATCATAATACTTGCAATAATACTTTAAGAACTCGCTCTTCATCAAAACAAAGAGACGAATTTCGTTTTTCTTTGTATGCAATACACATTTTAAATTTCGCGGAAATCCCGCGCGCGGCGGCCTACACCTGCGCGGGAGATGAGAATTAAAAGCTCGCGAGCGCAAGCCGTTCGGAGCAGCAGCTGATCGATGTCTACGTTGTCTATATACCTTAGCGGTGTATATACTTATACTTTCTATACACCTCCATAATGTTCTTATACACCCCCTCGGCGCTGCAGTTGCCAAAGGGCAATGCCACCGAGAACAAAAGCTCCGTGCTTTCGTCCGCAAGCCCCGATTCGCGCAAAATTCTGTCCCTATGTAAAGCGTGGCTTCCTGCACGTGCACGACAGTCCTATATATACCGATAAAAACAATAGGAGTGGCGTTGAACGATCGATGAAATTCCGTCGGTCCGTTTAGTATATCAGCGATGTCGTCTCGTATAATAATATACGCACGTAATTATTGCAGTGGGTGAACTTATTCTACACGTACGCACAACAGCTGTGCGAGCCCTCACTCGACGCGTTTGCCGCGCAGCGAGAGATAAGAGACAAGACTCCTATATATCGAGCGAGCAAACATCATGCAGGACATCGAGACTTTCGGCAAGTACCAGCTGACGATCTACGGACTTATCACGCTGCCGCTCATACTCTCCGCAGGATTTACTCTGGACTATGTTTTCACAGCTGGAGCTGTCAAGTACAGGTGAGCTGCTGGAGTGTTGTAATTGAAAGGAATTGAGGAAAAATAGTTGGGTTGCCTTGTATTCTGTCTATTTTATACGTATAATTTTCACTTCTTTGAACACATCGCGCACGTGAAACCTACTTTAATATCGGTATTATTCCTTTTATGTAACGCATTGTCGTTACATCTCGCAAGTATATAATATGTAACATCTAATGCAAGAAACATGAGCGCATCTAATTTATACTTTATATCCATACGCTTTTTATCGTTCCACATCGCGTATCGGAGAGTTTAACGCTATATTTTCTTTTTTAAATTGCCCGCGTTTGAAATTCTAATGTTCGCTGCAAACATTTACTTTATATCTGTGGCTTACAGAAAAAACTGCTTAAGTGACTTTTTCTAAAAATTTCTTTTATGTCAAATTCGAGGTGCTCTTATAAGTACCCTTTTCATTATACAATAACAACATTTTCGATATACGCATATATTTTGAATATTAGCCGATTATATAATCACTTAACTACTCTAGTAAAAATGTTACCGCAGAATCACTTAAATGCACTCGTTTTCTTTTATTTTTGTGGGCGATACACCAGTATGGAGTAGTTACGAGCTCTCAAAGAGAGTGAGCGCATAACCACTTATCTGCAGAGTTCTCGCAGAACCACTTAACTCGAGTAATTTGTTTAGCTTGCACGTCGAAAGAAACTATTTACAAATTGAATACTACGGTTGTATTCGTATTAGATATCTAATCAAATGAGCCAATATACTTAGATCTTTTCTCTGACATTTCGATCTTACGTATATGACTCCAAATATTGAAATCGCTTTTTCTCGAATACACGAAAAAGTCACTTAAGTGGTTCTTCCTGTAAGTCACAGAATATTATTCATATACTTTTTATCGATCGACATCATATCGAAGAGTTTAACACTTTTTTTTTAAATCGTTAAATCCGCATTGCGCGCGCTTGAAATTGTAATGTTCGGGCGGCAAACATTTAAAATGCGTTAAATGTAAAACGCGTTTCGCGGTTTTTTATCATTTCGTTGCACAATGTCAATAAAAATGCGTGTGTATAGCACCTCAATTATATTGACATTAGAAAATCTATATCTCGCGTGTATCGTTAAAATGAAATTTATCAAAACTCGTTTGCGAAGGTGTGCGATACCGGAGTGCGAGGATCCAAGTAACACGTCGTTAACGAATCTACCCTGGCTGAACAATTCTCTCCCGGAAAAGAATTGCTTGAGATACGCGCCAGTCGAGGCGAACGTCGGCGATGCTGCTAACAAAGACTGCTCGGATCCGTCCTTTTTTCAGAGGAACAGAACGATCCAGTGCGATCGATTCGTTTACGATCCCGACGAGGTCACCATCATGAACGAGGTATGTTGATTATTATCATTTTTTTTTAAAGCTCGAATAATATTTATCGCTGTCCTAAACGCTTTACTTTATCAACAGTATAATATTGAGGGATATAGGAATTTAACAATTAACGATCAAATTTTGCTATATATATATAGAAGTATGATTTTCTACGATTTTTTTCTTAGAATTTTAATTTAAATATTTTTTTAGAATCTATTGAAAAATAAGGCTTTCCCGTATTGCGGTCGTGCCTAAAAACTAATGCTTTTTGTTGTTTCTCATTACAAAAAACGACAATAACTGCAATCTCAAAAGCCTGCAGTAAAATCTATAGATAGTTCCCACGCTTCATTGCGTCCATTCTTATATATATATATATGTGTGTGTGTGGGTGTGTGTGTGTGTGTGTGTGTGTGTATACACATCCATACAACTGATTTTGTGATTGCAAAATACTTGAAAGAAAAAAAAACAAAATCGCAGAATCAATTATCTTACAAACGCTATAGATAAACACACACGTACTAGATATGCATATTCATCCTATTTCGGAAACAACTCAACCAAGCAAGTGGCAACATTTTTTCTTATTGAAAGCACACCTACAAGACCTGATTTTTCTCGTTCCTTAGGTCATTCTCAAAGAGAAAAATCTCGCGTACATGACCGATCGAAGGGTATACTTTTTTCTGGAGCAAAAACTCGGGAAACGCGAGAAATAATTAAAAAACAAGAATTTATAGATTTTTTTTCGTGAAAATTATGAACTTTTCAAAATATTTAATTAGAACAATAATAACTTAAAATTTATCAAAGAATACTCTAAAATTTTTTCAGATTTTTAAATGACGATTTTCGAAATTTCGGTTTTTTTGAATTTTCGGCGAAAAAAAATTGTGTCGGATAAATCTGAAAAAATTTCAGAGCATTCTTTAAGACATATTGTTCTAATAAAATTTTTATAAAAGTTCATAGTTTTCGAGAAAAAAATCTGTAAATTTTTTTTGTCGATTTTTTCTCGTTTTTTGACTTTTTTTTGCTCCGAAAAAAGTATACCATTCGATCGGTCATGTACGCGAGGTTTTTCTCTTTGAGAATGACCTAAGGAACGAGAAAAATCAGGTCTGGTAGGTGTGCCTTCAAAAAAACAATTTTTTGCGACTTGCTCGGGTGAGTTGTTTCCGAAATAGGATGGATATGCACATATGTATATAACAAAACAACTCGATGTTCCTTACAGTGGGGATTGACATGCGACGCAAACAAATGGATGTTAACACTCGTCGGGACGATCAACAACGTGGGCCAACTCGTCGGACTGACTTTTGCGTCGACCCTATCCGACAAGTACCTACGACCATTACTATTTTTCACGTATATCTATGTATATGCATCAGCAGTACATGCAACTCATGCATACGTATATTTTTTTGCAGGTACGGTCGCAGAACTGTCCTAACGTCGATCACCTTCCTCGCGGGACTCAGCGGTATCATCCATTCTTTCTCCGTCAACTACTGGATGTTCATCACCTTCGAATTCATCGACGCCTGTTTCGCGGCCGGTATCTACAGCGCCGGTTTCATCTACGGTATAATACACGATTGCATTGATTTTTTCCTCGATTCGGCGCGCGCCAGACAGAATCTCTCGAGAATGGATACTAATTTTTTCCGCGCGATTTTCGAACAATTTGAAAATTTATTACAATATTATTAATAACGGTATACCGGAATAGAGCGAGCCGACAACAAACGCGCCTATTACACACGTAATTTAAAAAAATATAATTTCCGCTTACGTCGTTCACGTCGCTCAGCCATGGAGATGACAGGCGTGGAGAAGAGAATTCTGGGCAGTACCGTGATATCATGCATCTACGCGATCGGCGAGATGTGGCTCGGTTTGGCCGCGATGTGGATGAAGAATTGGCGATACCTCATGAGGCTGATCTACGGGCCCGGACTCCTCGTCATCCTCCTCATGTTCATACTTCCGGAATCCGTCAGGTTCGCAGGCAATCCCCTTCTACATGCAATATAAATATAAAAGTGTCGGTGTGCGTAATATCTCAAGATGTATGTAATGCGTGAAACATAAATGATGTGTGCTCGCGTCCAGGTGGCTGTTGGCCAACGACAAGCGCGACACAGCAGAGAAGGTTTACCGAAAAATGGCTCGGGTCAACAAAATCGATCTCTCCGAGGAAGCCTTCCTCGAGCTCAAGAGCATCAACAGCGAGAAATCCAGTTCGGTAAGTCGTATCGCACGAATGTAATTATCTTCAATTATTATTATGTATAATAAGAAAATCGTTATCTCGAATTATAGTATAAATACATCGTTCGCTGCTATACCGCCGCGCGACCAGAAAAAATAAATCTCTTCGTATTTATATCTCTTTTCCTGTGCGGTGTGCCTTGCATTTGCGCAATATATATTTGCGACCAGTCATCGCACGTATTGACCTCGGGGCCCGCGGTCAGGGTCTCACGAGAAACCGAAAATACGTCTACGCTATATATCTATATACAATGCGCAGAACGGTATCGCGCGATATTTAGCTCGATCGCATACATTCGCCTCAGATACGAACATATTCATCTAAATGTGTGCGGCATTGAAATTTCGCATTAGTATTCCGATAGCGTGCATAAAAAGTTGTAGTTCAGATTTTTTTAAGTCCCGATCAAAAAAATGCATTTCGGGGGCCACTCTACGGAACGCGAAAAAGATGTTTCTTTGAAATATAGGAGGAGCGATATCGATTTTTCATAGGCCTGTATAAATAATACAGCTGTAAAATGTACATATCATTAATAAAATGTATACGTGCATTAGTTGTAATAAAAAAGAGCATTAAAAAGTGCGTATACATAACTGTATTTATATTTTCATGGCCTTAGTTGCATAGTTAAATTAATTTATTTTAGAAATGTTAACTGTGGAGATCTTACTTTTGAAAGCTTAAATAATTTCATGCTAATTAAAAGTAATCGGATCGTAAGATAGCCATTACGTGACCTATTTTCGATATATTCATAATCTGCGTCGATCATTTTTTACTACGAAACAAAAAACATGGAACTCATTTAACATAATCGTACGCGCTTTCTCTATTTTTCACAAAGAAACCACGTGGTTCTGTAGAGTAGTGATACCATGTGTTAACCACGTCCATTACCACGACCGTGCGTGCGTGCTTTTTTCACAAAAAAGAATGAGTGGTAATGGACCATCATAGATGAACAAATAAATAAATATTGTCTTAATGTATTACATCCCATTACCATAAAAAATAAATAAAGAATGAGTAAATAAATAATAAAATAAATAATGAATAAATAATAATAGAGTAATAAATTCCCGTAAATAATTATGTAGATTTTCTGCGTGAATCAAACTTGTGTAGGTAAAATTTTGACAGCTTTATTATAAATATAACTAAATAAATATAGATATATAACTAAAAATCAGTAGCACACGTACAACCTGTATTTTTTCAACACTACGAAGTCAAAGGCATTGGGCTTTGCAGCTTAAAGTGTTGAATCGAATTTCGCTTCCAGAACGAGGATAAGAAAACGATCGAAGAGCCGACGACGGAGAAGAAGGCATCGAGATTAGCGCAGATCTTGAAGAGTCCGAGGATCCTCGTGAGGCTGCTCATCTGCTCGTTCTGCTGGTTGACCAATACCTTCGTCTATTACGGGCTGTCGCTTAATTCTACCGAATTCGCCGGCAACAAGTACGTCAACTTCATCCTCGTCACCGCAATCGAGATACCCGGCAACATCCTCGTATTCCCACTGCTCAACAAAGCCGGCCGCAAGGCCACCTTGTGCGGAGCTTTCATTCTCAGCGGTATCTTCTGTCTCGCCATTCAATTCATACCCAAGTACGACTACGGTGAGTTTGCAGGAGGATTGTAATTTTAATATATTTCGCTTATCGGCTGCATGAAAAAATGAGCAAAATCAGTTGTGAAATTTTGTGGATTGAGCCAAGAAAGCGCACAAGGGAGAGGGAGTTTTGAGGGCATTTTTATAGTTCGAAGAAAGACGTTTATCCCTCCCTATTGTTCAATGAAATATAGTAAATGCATTTGTTATCTATTTCACACATTTATTAATTTTATGTTATTTATATTTGTTATTTATTTGCTATCTATTTCTATTTTCATTACTGAAAAACTAAACGCTATATTTTTCCTCAGGAATATGGCCAAGCATAGCATTGATACTTTACGTGTGTGGCAAGGGCTGCATCACAATGGCCTTTTCAACCTCATACGTTTACACAACTGAACTATTCCCGACGACACTTAGACACTCGTTACTCGGCATCTGCAGTATGACCGGTCGCATTGGCTCTATTCTCGCGCCTCAGACACCTTTACTGGTAAGTCTTATACACCCTGCAATTACTTATTGGTATAATTAAATTGCTTAATAATTTTCGTATATTTGTTTCACACCTGACCTATTTTATATCTCGCGTAAGGAGATGATTTTTCACTTATCAAAATGTTGTAATAAATGATACACGCGCATAAATGATTTTCAGTGCGCGGTAGTAGATCGTATTGTAAAATCTTGAATAAAACATATATACAGACGAAGTCGAGTCGAGAATCGCGACGTTAATTTCATTAATACGATATCTCTGGTACGGCAGGCTCAGTACGTTTATCAGGGACTGCCGCTGTTGCTTTTTGGAAGCATGAGCCTCACCGCGGGACTTCTGTCGCTGAGCTTTCCCGAGACGCTCGGCACTAAATTGCCGGACACGCTTTTGGAGGCCGAGCAGGTCGGCTGCAAAAAGTACAAGGAACAACCGGACGAAAGCAAAAGCAGCTTGGCTGCTTGATAAAATCAACTTTCGAGAGAAGCACCCTTCTCGTTTTCGCATAAGAATTTCAATTTCTGCATTTAGATATACGTATATATTATAATTACGCGCCAAAATTTCGCGTGCATCAGTCTTATATCTTTTGATATGTATATGTAATTAATATACACGTATGTTGATCATAACCGCATGATGCGCGCGCGATCTGAAAAAACAACAGAGAGGAGTTGAGAACGTCGCGTTGTTGGAACCGAACTATTGATATACACTTATATATACGCATATGCGCCACATATACCGGCAAACGTTTATACTTGAAGAATATACATTCAGTCTTGTTACATGCCAAGGTGATAAATAACTTAATTATTCAAGCGACTGAACATTTATACCTCAAGCAATCATATATTTTCATTTCGCTGAGATATAAATAATTGTTATAATATAATATATATTGTATACACGTATACGTGATCGTGCAGCTACATACACAGCCGACGCGGCACGTGGCTGCAGTCGTCTGCTGCGCGCAAGTATAATATCAATATAAAAACGTTATTATGTAAGATGCACGGATGTCAATAAAATTATCCTTGCGCGGTGCGTTGCGTCAATGCGCTGTAAACTGCCACAGTATATAATAGAGAGAGAGAGAGAGAGAGAGAGAGAGAGAGAGTTATAGAAAAAGAAGTGTGTTACACGATATAGCTGATGCGATGCTTGGATTGACAATTAAGATGAATCGTCGCGCATACAACACCGAGAGATTATATTGTAATTTACGCTACGGCGCATAGCGATCATTCCATATTGCCTGTTTTTTTTTCTATTAATTTTTCACTGACGCATAATAATACACGTTCGACCGTGTGTACTTATGCTATTGATTTTACTATGGACTATATACGTTATACTTATTATTATATATCATTGTACAACCAATTTGATCTTGCTGTACACTTCATAGCTTCGCCCCATACGACAACTATGACAAATCGAAAAGGATCAATTTAAATTTGCCATTTTTAGATGAGACTCCAGGTAAATCAAATTATTGAAAATCTAAACAAACTTAAAACTTACGAATTATACTTCAAGTTTATCAGATCCTTGACGACTTGATTTACCTTGATTCTTTGAAAATGACAAATTAAAATAGGTCTTTTTTTAGTTGACATAGTCTTTGCACGGGGCGGCGATATGTATAATATTGTGCAGTTTTGTTAATAATTATACGTTAATTTGAATTACAGTGATTGTTGACACGTATTTTTACATCTTTTCATTTTATTTGATTATATTCGAATCAGGACACTTTATATCAGTAGCGTTGAATTGGATTTAAGTTTATAAGTATATGATTCTAGAGTATGAGCTATAGAATCATATATGTGTGCAATCAACTTTCACAGATAAATATCGAAAATTATGTTATGTTATAGATTATTTCAATTTTATCTTCACAATTCGCTTTCAAGGAATTATAAAAAAAATGGTTTCAGACGTGGGTACGATAAACATATTAAATGAACAATCACACTACTGTATATATAAAGTCTATAGATAAGAATAAAATTACTCACTACATATGGTCATTTTAAATTTTATAGCGCTTCATTTAAATGTATGAAACACATACAGTATTATAAATGTAAACCATGAATTCCGTTTAATTTAGTTGTATTTTTCTTGTTCGACAAAAGAGTATTTTTATGGCTGCAATGAAGTATATGATTTCTTCATTGTAAAAATCTGTTTAGAGCATTAAATTCTACAGAAAACTGTATAAAATGAAATAGAGTACTATTTTTCATTAACCTTGACACCTACCTTACGGACAAAACACTTTAATTGGATTAAGATGATATTGATCTGTGGACAATATTAAAACGTATATCGTTTTTATTAAATAAATAAATGGAAAACATATAGTTCTTGATATATTTTTAAAATAAGATTGCAGATTTGTTGCATAAAATTTTGAGAACAAATAAAAATTTTTACAAAAACTGATAAAAATATAAAAAGAAAGCACAGATATTTATATTTGTCCGTTCGGGTATAGTTTTTTTTATTATATTTAACATTTCATTTTATTTTACAAAGAGCTAAACTCCATCGTTAATACATATTTTTTTACAAAATGTAAACTTCAAAAAAGAAGAATTTAGAAAGTTCATAATAGAATGAAATTAATTTTATCTTCTATGGATTTTAAAAATTTGATTAAACATAAAATTATGATTTAAAAATTCCTGTCTTATCGGTATGCATATATTTATATACATATACAATATACATATTATACAAACATATTACATATGTAGTACAACATATAAACTTAATATTTTTAATATAAAATAGGGATCAAAATATAAGTCAGAAATGTTTTAAGAATCATAAATTAAATTGAATCAATATATAGTTAAGTATAATTATGAAATCATAAAGGGAGAGACACCGCGAGAATCGCCTTTTGTCCATACAGGCCTTGCAAATTTTCATTCTTTAAATCAAAGCTTGCATACTTATTGTAAAAGTCCATTATTATTGAAAAACGTTTTTACATAACAAAAAGAATTTTGTGACACATAGTTTTTTAAGTTTTAACACATAATGTTTTTAAAATCTTTAAAAATCGTATATGTGTTACATCGCGATATACTGAATGTCGCATAAAGAGTGTGTTATAACCAAAGAATATAACTGGTTCGTAAAATAGGTGTTTCTAGCACGTAATTTTTTTATGTAACTATGAGTGTAAAATTTTTCGATTTTATAACATAAAAGTTTACTTTGCACATACAGTGTTTGAAGTAACACTAGTTTATTTATGCAAAAGTAAAAAAAAATGTGCATTATAATTACACACGTAGAATAATACATTAAATTGAGATTTAAAAATAATTCATACAATTTTTAAAAAGTTTTTTATATCGATATAAGAAAGAAAATATATTTATTAATATTTATATCTCTTGATTGAGTAAAAAGGAATAACATAATTTTATTACATTACTTATCGCTGCTATAAAAATTTTCAAAGTACAAATTTTATCTGGAAATTCAACTATTTTCGCAAGACGCTTGACAGTTGAGATTAAGTCTGACGTGCAGACATTCGCAACGAAATTAGGCCTATCACGTTTTATCCAGATTTTACATTTATCTACCTTTAGAGTATTTTCTTTGCACCATCTTACAAAATGAACTATACATTAGGTTTACTTTACGAAGCATTAAAGCTACTTTAGTAGCTCATGCATATTATTCGCATTTTTTCTCACCAATTATAATTATGAATAAAGTGACTTTCTGGTCAGTGATATTATTAAAAAGTGATAAATGGATAAAAAAGTTTTTTATTCACTTTTTGTCACAATTTCGAAAATTTTTAATTTATGATGCCCGCTTGTGATACTTAAATTACAATAAGCATATGCATAGCGAAAAATTTGGTGGATTAATGGAAGTAGATCTTTTTCTTCTCAATATAATTGAGTTCACTAAAACTTAATTAGCCACCAAATACACTTTACTTACTGTAATATTCAAATTTAACATCCTGTAAAATAATAACACAGTAATTAACTTTAATGTTTGGAAAAATTAAAAACCATCCTTGGTTCACAACATACTCAACATATTTTGCACAGCAAATTTTGTTTTAGGACAACTTAAAATTTTCATTTTGAAAATAATCAAATTTATCTATTGCACTTTTTTGTTCTAAATATTAAATTTTTAGAGGTGTATAGATTTTTTAAAAATATGCATAATTGTTCATCTTACATATGTATATAGATTATATTTTAAAAGTTTATATTTACAGAATATGATTTATATTTCATCAAACGATGAAATAAGAGTCACATTAGGCCGATTAAGTTTGAAAAATTGTAAACCCTCTTTTGTAACAGAAGTTCCTGTCACGTCAAGGTATTCAAGCTTTGGACCATTCACAACAAAATTAAATAATGTCTGGTTAGTAACTAACGCATAATTTCTGAAATAAAAAAAATAGACATATATTTTATATGTGATTTATGATTGTATGAACAATAATTTTTCAAGAGTTATCATTGCGTTCTTACCTTACGACTAATTTTTTTAGATTTGGATTCGTAGAAGTGCGTGGTTTTCCTTGGACAACTTGTACTTCATTGCGATTTTGAATGATTTCTTGATTGCTGTCACTATTAGCTAAACCTAATACACATACTGACCTATCAGAAACATGGCACCTATCTCTACCATCTAAAATGTTAGAAATTAAGCGATAGATAGCATCTTCATTGACGACCTGAAAAATTGAGAAACACACGATTATTATTTTATTATTTTATACAAGGAATTATAATATAAGTTTTACGATATTTACCCGATTTTGGTAGACCTGTTCTCGGCCGCGCTGCAACTGAACATAAAGTACCTCTAGTTGCTGAGGATGTTCATCTAGTTGATGCTGTACTGTTTCAGAGCTGGGACATTCTAGGTATATCTCAGTTAAGGTTGATGTCTGACTAAAGCTACTTACAACACTGTCTCCCACAAAAGTATCTCGCAGATCTAATATCTAAGAATACATAAAGTAAAAATTATTTTATACGTAATAAAAATAGCTGTTTTTCAGACATCAATTTTATAAATGTACCTCTAGAGATTTCAGTCCATATCTACAGGCAAGACTTGCGTACGCAACCTCTTCACTTAATCCATAACAAGAATTCAGCCTTACTTCTTTGAGCTTTGATATTTTACTAATTGCCATGAATGAGTGTGAATCAAGCCAATTGCAATTTGTAAGTATTAAGCACTAAAAAGATTAATCTTTTTTTATTCTTACAATCAAAGAATGAAGAAAAATTAATAAATTAGAAAAGTAATTTTACCGTTAAATTAGGCATATGAAGATCAATTTTCCATAGATAAGATCTATTTTCTTGCATTGAATTATCTTTAACTATGTGACAACCTTTCAGAGATAATTTTTCAAGACTTTTAGGAAAATCTGTTATTTGTATCTAAAAAGAAAATTTATAAAATAAAATATGTTTAAAAAATTGTCCAAATTTTTTCTTAAAAAAATCTAAACTTACCTTTTCTTGTAAAATACTGTAATCTTCCAAAATTAAGTCTTGTAAGTTTTGACATTTTAAGTTAATGGTACAAAGTAAATTAGGATGAAGTTCTGGAAATTCACTTTTTCTTTTATTTCCACGAATAGCAATGATTTTTGTCACAGGCTGCATGAATTCCATATATTTGTCTAATTCTTCAGGAGGTAAATGCTGTGCACGAAGATCTAAAATCCTCCACAAAGTTCTATCACAACACAGGTCACGCAATCTACTGCAAGATCTAAATAAAAGAAATTTTATGATATAGCAAGACTTTGCCGATGTAGATACAATTAAACAAAGTAAAAACTAAGACTTTGCAAACATATACTTACAAATAAAGTGACATCAAATCAAATGATGACAAATATTTAAAAATATTAAGCAAAACATCATCTGATAAATCCAGCAAAGTATATACATAATCTGTCTCATGATGAAGAATTTTGGAGCGTTTTGTGTCTGGAGCCAATGTTTCTGCACTACACGGCTCTGGAGATTCAGATTTGGCACGTTTCATTGTGATTTTGTTTCTAATTTATTGCACTAAATGTGACGGGACTTTCCAAGATTGGAGGTAGAAAAGTCGAAAAAAATAGTCTTTGTAAACAAATGCATTGATTTAACTAGTGTAACCTCACACCACCAATATCGAGAAATTTCTCTTCCTTACAAAGACCATAATACAAAATCGTCCATAGATGGAAAATAGAAAAGTTCACTTGTTAGCTGAACTATTGAAGATTTGTTAAAAGTGCTTTGACAGCATCTAAACGTCAACAAATGTACATGGAAGCTCCGAAAGAAAAAATGCCACTGAGGGCACTGAGAGTCGCTGTATCAGATTCTACGGTGCTGCCGCAGAGCCAGACCAGAGAGTTTTCTCATTATTACTATCTGAAATCAGCTTTTTCTCACGATTGTTGCTTGCTGCCAATCTGACGATACGTAAAGTGTATCGTGGACGATCAAATTTCATCGGATTAACGAGCGACAAGTCGCGAAAATAAACAATTCGAAAACTCTGCTATTTGTCAACAAATATTTGACTCGTGATCTCGAGTCATTCAAGTCCATTGTTGTTCCCGAATTTTTTTCGAGAAAAACAGCTGATAATGATAAAGAAAGGCAGATGGCAGCCACGGCTTCCACGTCGAACTTCAGGTCGAGCCAGTTGCGCGAGCGATTGCTGCGAAGAGCTATAGGCGAGGAGCCCCCCCTCTTCCCCCCTGTAGTGCTCCCGTCGAGCTCTCTTGGGGCTTTGACGTTTGATAAAATATTTTTTTCGCAGTACAGTTTTTTAAATCCCGAGTGACAAGGAGGCGGCTGCGGACGCGTAGTGTCAACGAGTCAATTACGAGGTGTGCGAGGCTCGGCCTAGCGGTGGATTCGGAAAAAAATGGAAATAAACCTAACCCTGATGCTTGCGGTAATGCCCGATTGTCCTTCTGAGGAGCACTGATTCATAAAGGGAAAGTCGAAGTTGCTCGCTATACGCGAGAGAGCGAAATTACGATTTTCACGGGCCAAGGAGGATCCTGACGACGACGACGACGACAGTAGGACGGCATCTCGCGGACCATGAAGTCGGGCAGCGTCAACGAGCACAGGGGCTCGATTTTGCTCAAACCCGAGGAGAACGAGAAGGTGTTCCGATTAATTGGAAATCGTTGCCAGGTGAGTTTCGAAATATTGTACCGTAGATCATTCGTCGAGCAATTTTTCAAGGCTGATTCTGCTACAGCGCACACGATCTATCGCTATAGCGATGGGATTTTACTATTTAAATTCTTTTCTTCCCTGGTACCATTGCAATTTCTACTGATAATTTACCTTTTCTGCTGATTACAAGATCTCTTAATCGTTTGCATTATTTTCATTGCCCAGAAAAAGCGTTTTAATTAAAATCTCGCTGTCGAATATTTCGTGGTTTATATTGTAAACAATAAATAAGTAATTGAGTTAAGTATATTAAGTTGGCCTTTCTTGCTGTGAATGTGAAGTAGTGTCAGCCCGATTACAATGTGATGAGTCGCATAACAACTGATTGATGTCATGCGCATGGTTCAGAGTTTATTTTTGCACTAGACTAGATATCGTCATAGATTCTTATGTTGTTATTTTTTATATGACCAGCTGAAAAATGCAATTTGATCATTTTGTATACTTTGCATAAAAGAAATTATTTAGCTACATGTTTATTTATTTTTCTTAGTGCCTTGCTGCCGGAATTATCCAGCTGTACTTGACAGAGCCTCCAAAACACAATGAATGGATTAAGAAAAATACAGGAATTATTACCTTAATTCGTGATACTTCAAAGCGTAGCTTTTTTCTAAGACTATACTGCATTCAGAGGAAGGCTATGTTATGGGAACATGAAGTTTATAATTCAATGGAGTACAAAGCTCCATTTACTTACTTTCACACTTTTGAAGCGGAAGACTGCATGGCAGCATTTAATTTTGCCAATGAAACCGATGCTATTGTTTTAAGGTATTATGAATATTAAATAAGTTGAAATTATTTGTTTGATAAAGTTTACTACTAAACCACTAAGTCAGATATTGAATCAATTTACTTTTTATCAAATTGATAAATTTAGTGATAATTATCTGATAGATATGTAGAGATGTAGAGATATGAAAAAAAGTGGTCTCTTTTAATTGTACAAGTTTTATAAGTAGATACAGTTATAACTGTTATAAGCGTTAAACATCATTCACACAAAATTTTACTGCATAATAAAGTAATTTGTAATAAGAGAATGTATATATACTGTACAACTGATAGCATATAAATTTTTCTAATACTATTTGTACTTTAATTTATTTATTTATATTTTTTAAGGAATATTTTAATTGAGAAATTAAATGCTAAAGCACGGCGTAGAAATGAAAGGCATTCAAAAATGGAAATGGAAAATCAGAGGGGGATGATGCTTCCTCGTAAAAATCAAAGCATAAGCACTCCTTCTTTAGGACTTACTCATAATACCCCTGATAATTTTTCAAATGGAACACCTGTTGCAATTGGTGTGAACAGAAGTATGTCTAATATTTCAATGACAAATAAAAGTAATAAAAAGAAGAAAAGGAGTCAGGAAAAAGAAGCTAAGAAAAAGCTAACCACAAATGATATTGGTTTACCATTTGACTTCAGGTATTTTCAAATTATATTGTCAATTACTAAAGTATTTACCAAGTATAGATCAAACAAATTATAATTGAATGAACATTTTAGACATGTGGAGCATGTGGGACCAGACATAAATAGTTGTAGAGTAATAGATCCAGTATTAAAAGCATTTTTCGATAAAGTAGGAATATCAGAGAGCCATTTGGAGCATCAAGAAACTCGAGATTTTATATATGACTTTATTGAAAGTTATGGAGGAATGAATGCAGTGAAAAAAGAAGTTAAACCAGCCTCTGCAACGCCTACCAATGTACAACATCAAGTGCCAAAACCTCAACCTAAATTAGAGCCTCCTCCACCAGTCCCAGCCAGAACAATACCAGTTAGCACAAATACGCTTTCCAATAATGTAAGTGTTTAATCTTGAGTACTTAACCAACATCGATCAATGTAAGTAACCTTTAACGAGATTTTTTATTATTTTTATTATAGAGCCACCAAAGGAAAGCGCCTCCTCTGCCACCAGTTCAAACTCAAAATCAGGTTCCACCACCACCTCCTACTGTTCCACCAGTTCACAGATCACTTCCATCGCGACCACCTCCTCCTTCAGCAATATCAGCACCAGCAGCTGCTCTACCTCCTCCACCCCCGCCTCCACCAATGCCCCTAGAAGTACCATCAAAAATTGTTGCAAACGCGCCACCTCCTCCACCGTTGCCCAGTTTGGGCAGTAATGCCAGAGATACAGATAATGGTAATAGTGCCAATGATAATAAACACCATGCTCCAGATCCAAGGTCGATGCTACTAGAGTCTATAAGAGAAGGCGTCAATCTTAAAGTAATATTTCAATTTGCAATAATTAAAATTTGATGGCCTTGTTGTGATAATAGTTTCTTAATTTTATCTTTATTTGCAGAAAATAAACAAGGAGGAAACCAAGTCACCAACTCCCAGGGATCCAAGGAGTAATCTTTTAGAAGAAATACGCAGTGGCATAACGTTAAAGCCAGTAGCGAATGAACCAAGACCCAATAGTGCCACGCCAAATCTAGCTGAAGGTGGTTTAGCAGCGGCGTTAACTAGAGCCTTGGCAGAACGATCGAGAGCAACACAGTACAGTGAGAGTGAAGATTCGAGTGAATTTAGTGATAATGATGATGAATGGGATGATTAGTATTTTTTGAATGGTACGCTATGATTTTGATTTAAAAGAACAATACATTTCTTAAGTATATAAGACTTCCTAAAATTCCTTATTATTATAGAATTCATGAGTCAAGATGCATACGGATTTGAAAGAACAGTTTTCTCATACATTGGAGTATCAACGTCAATACCACAGAGTGAAATGGTTATTGTTGCGAAAATGAGACTCATATTGATGTCGATAGTAATTTCCAAGTTATCACCAATTCTCATAAGTATTATTTATTTTGTTGTTCAAGACGCTAGAGTAAAATCTTCGTTTTTGTAAAGCACCTATTTGATTTTATTATGTACTGGACTAACTACTGTTCTGTAAATCATACACACACATACACACACAGTAATGAACTCTATATATCCATGAGCAGTGAACAAAGGAATAACATAATTTAACTGTTAGCTGGCTACAACTAATAGAAAATTTATAAAATTTCATGCCCATTAATACTAAGAGAAATTTAGGTACTTTATCTAAAAATTTTACAGATGTAAAAATAATATGCGATTTGCTATATTTTTCCTGACAGTGCCTAAACTTTTTCTTTCCTAAATTAACAATTAATTTACTACGCACAAACAGGCGTAATCCTTATATCAATACAAACTAAACTATATGGTCATTCAAGAAAATTTCTCCTATCAAAGTAATAAAATTATCCTGTAACAAAGAATCCTAATCTATTAAGCGTTAATCGGATAGAGAAATCTGTTAATTTATGAAGGTAAAGACAAATGTTGGCCTAAAAATAATTATTTACTGAGTGAAAGTGTAAGCACACCTCACATCCGTAAATTCTTCCTTGAGAATGTTTTTATCTGTATTATGTTGTGCAGGCAGTTGTTCATGGCATTTGACTAGTCTTTAAGTTCATTGGCGAATACCAAGTATCCATTACATTTTGGGATCATGAACATGTAGAATGTATATTATATATTATATAGTTTTCATAATACATTAATATTATTTGTTAAATGTACAATACATTAATTTTATTAATTTTATTAGTTAAATAATAAAGGCTTTATGACTTCCAAATTGATCTTCAGTGTATGGAATTTTCTTATTTCATTGTTGTACCTTAACTTTAAAATATTCAGGGTAATAGAATAGGACAACAAAGCTTTTTTGTGGAATTAGATCTATTTCTCTATTTAATGACTACAATATATTACACAGTATATTTTAATCTTTGGTCTTATAATAATTTACACAAATATGCAAATTTAGTTCTACTATTTTCATTTCATATAATTTCAATTTTATAGATCCCTTTGATTTTTAAACGGTTATCGCTGCTCGTGCCCAAAATGATAAATTTTTATTATTTGCTGATTTCGAAATGTTCGCTTTTGAAAAGCGCTTGACCGTTTAAGAATCAATATGAATGTAAACGTTAGTCAGTCGCGTCTACAAATGCAAAAGTTCGTAACTCAAGGTATAAATGTAATAGGCGATGCGTGAATACAATAATTACAAATTATTGCTAAAAATAATATTTTTCTGTTATTTTTTATCTTTTGTAACGCAGGGAACATGATACCGTTTTTCTTGCATTCTTTTCGCAGAATGCGTTTGAAAAAGTGATTCTTTTAATGCTCTCATATATTTCGTTCATTTAGAATTGTTTTCTTTACTATCGTAAATTACCTCTGTATATCGTCAAGCTATAAATTATATTTTTAGCTTTGAAGATTATAATGTTAATTAAATAACTATGTCGTTATAGTATTTGCATATACTTAATTCACAAGTTACACTAAAAAAAGTATACAAAATTTAAGAGCGCAAAATCATATAAAAAAGCAAGAAATGAAAATACGTATTTTAAAAAATAATAATACAATTGTTTGCACTTACTAGAAACAAAAATTATCAAATACATATTATTTGTAAATCGCGACACTTTTGATCTTATCAAAGTCTATGGACACTTACAGTAACACTTACTCATTTTAAACGTTTGCTCAATAAGATTCATACTACATATTTAAGTGAATCACTGAAGTCCATAAAAAAATTGATGGCATGAAATTAAATTCACTCTGAATAGACAGATCGTACTTTTCTTAATAATATACGCATGTTATATTTATCTTAATGTATCTAAGTCACGCAATGGTTAATGCAAAAAATCTTTCCTTTTTTTATTATGAAGGAAATACCGCTAATAAAACTGAATATAAATGATATTTATCATTATTAAACCCATTATCTACGGTAATGAGTGTAACGTAAGTGCAGAATTGCACACTTTTTTATGTAGGTACACTAGAGAAAAAGCCATGTCAAGCCAAAAGTTTTCTCTTATCAAAATCAGTATTTTTGTAATGCATGAAGCTTGTGCTTTTCAATATCTTCTCGTATGTATTTGTAAAAGTGGCGCGTCTTGGTAATTTTTCATTCTAATACTAACTCTTACATTTAGACGTTTCCAAAACTATCGAAGTATTCTTTTATCACTAATTTAATGATATACCGCTGAATACAAGTTTTACATATTGCAATCAAAAGGAATTTTAAAAATTTTAAGAATATTGAAATTCACAAGCAAGCCATTTTAGTACATTAATTTTTCATAGTTTTACAAAAATTTCTGTTAAACGAGTACATTATTTTTTTCTCTATCAAACTTGATACACGATAATACACATTTTTACTACAGATTCTTGGATGTAATTTTATCTTATGTTTAAATCTGTGAAGTTAGTATACATGCGTTTGGCATCTCCCTGAACTTTACATGTAAAACATAAACTTACTTTAATGATGAATTTGATTTAATCTTAAGAGTCTTACTTAAAGTTTTACAAAGATCAATAAAAATCATGTGTAATTTCACTCAAAATGCAAAATTGAGGAGCGTATCGTTCCGCGTATGCATACTGGAAAAATATATTACAACATGATATAGCACCAGCTATAACTTGAGTTTTTAGTTTTATAAACTAAAAACTGTTTACTATAAGATATAACAATGCATAACTTTTTATACCAAGATTCCCACCAAGCTTGGCTAAATAAAATGTTATTCTTTTATAATTTACAACTTCATTGTGTTAAATTGTCTATTTAGTTTATGTTTACAATGTATATTTCTGTAAAAAATGTACAGCTCTTATTTTTGTTATGAATTCTTGGTATAAAGTGTTTGCATTACACTGGGTAAATCCATAAAGCAATGTGTTTGTCACCGGTTTTAGATAAAACATTCCCTATTCATCCCAGGAAATATCAATTTATCCTGTTTTATAACACCGTTTATAATACAGATTTGTTAAAATATATTACTCTTTTATATGTATAGAATTCCCTTAAGACACTAAAAATCGACAATTTACGAATGTATTTCTCATCATTTAGTCTAGAAAGTTATATGTTTCTTTTCTAGATATACAGAATATTCAATTACATATGTCCTTTTGAAGGTACAAGAAATTTTAAATCTGGGTATAGTAATTTCGGTACTTGATTTTTTTTTATTTTCAATCGAAATTTTGAAAAAATTTTGTTTTTTCAAGAAGAGTTATAGCTCTTTTGCGATCTAGAAATAAAGTCTAACTTTACAGTTTGATCCCATAGGCCTTTGTCATAAAAATCTGTGATTTAATGATTTTAAGCTAGATTAGCAAAACAAATTGCTACGTTTAAAATCAGTTTAATTAATTAAAAAAATGACTAAAAAAGATTAATTTTAAAATAAAAAATATTTAGATCGCGACAAACGTTAATTTCTTTCAGTTGAGATAAGATATGGTTCATAAATTATCTATTAAATTATACACGATTAAAATTTAAAAATATTTATCAATATTTCTCTTTCTTGTAAAATCAATTCATAAAATTTCGAATTTTATGCTAATATTTTTCTTTTATATTACCTAGATTACCGTAAAAAATACTGATTATAAATTGATCACTTCTTAAAAAAATGTTGTTAGTTCATTGTATTTCCCAAAGATTGTTATAATAATTTCTAAAATTGTTGAATAACACCGTAATGTATAGACCAAGGCGAAAATTTTTTGGATTTTCCACAGTATTTGAGATAATTACGGAATACACTCACAATTTTTGATTTATTATTTTAAGAGCTAACGCATGTTTGTGTAAAGGCCCTTTAGATATTATATATTTCATTATTGTAAAAAGTACGAAAAAAATTTCTTCAAGGGATAAAATATAATCCTCAACAAACAAAAAAATTGTAGAGTGAGATGATGAACAAACGAAAGCACTATACCAGAGATTCAGAGCCCATGATTGAGAAATCCCGAAGCGTGTCCACATTTCTCTCGCCTTAAACGACGACGATCTTGTGATTGTTTCCGTTCGGCAAGAGAACGTAATAGACACGCTTCCCCTTATCTCATTGAAACTGTCCGACGTTATTCTGATAATGACTACTGGCAAAGGCATCATTCTGTTGCTGTTCTGTTCTGTCAACTACGCCCTGGATTTCGATAACCGAACTGTTAGGGGCATGCCCTGTTCCATTACTCATGCTAGCAGTGGTAATGTCTCTTGTAACCGTTAATTCGTTAGTTGTCGTCGCCTGTTGCACTTGTTGCTGCTGCTGTTGTTGTTGCTGTTGCTGCTGCTGCTGTTGCTGCTGCCCATTCATAGTATTGTTGTTTTGGGCATGGGTAGAACTGTTTATACTCTTTGATCTGTGTCTGAGTTTGTGCGTGGTGAGGTACTGCTTAACAGAGAAAGCTTTGTGGCAAATGTCGCACTTGTAGGGTAGCGGATCTTGAATACAATTGATTCCATCAGAAACAGCTGGCGCGTGAGTCGTTAAATGCATGAGATAATAATGTTTTACGACAAAAGATTTGCCACAGGTCTCGCAAATGTAGGGACCCGACATTCCATGGGTTTTGCGATGTTTGTGTAGGTTATCCTTGCGCGAAAAACTCTTACCACAGACTTCGCACTCGTGCATTTTTTGACCAGTATGCGAAACAAGGTGACGTACCAGATGCTCCTTTCGGCTAAAGGCCTTGGCACAGGTCGTACAGACGTATGGCCGTTCACCCGTGTGGAGCTTGCGGTGCTGAAATAGATGTTCTTTTCGCTTGAAGCCCTTGTTGCAAACGTCACAGCTAAATGGGCTACCAATTACTATTTGCAGTGGATTCTCCTCTTTTTCACCATTACCGGTTCCAGTCCCATTACCACCGGCGCTGGTAACTGCATTACCGCTCATCTCCGTTACCTAATTTATTTAATTCATGTATTCTATCAGCTCATAAATTATAATCCATGGGTAAAAAATAAGCATATCTATGGAAAATAAAAAATGAACAAATTATTACCAAAAATAATTTAAATACCTCGTTTAACAAAGATGTAGTGCAGTCATGTCCATTCATCTGATTCATAGAGTTGAATGTTTTACCGCACTCGCGACAAGCGTATTGCCGTTGTGGCGTTTGCGAGAGTGCTTGGGGATTCACAGTGACTAATGGGGATGGCTGCTCGGGACCCGAGCGAATTCTCAGGAACTCCGAAATATGGCTAATCGAGGTGCGCGATAACGGATCATCTGGACTCTTTACAAAATCTTTTAAATCCTTAGTATCATCTCGCGTAACTTGTGCCGTCAAAGCCTCCTTGAAGCCCAAACTTAGAAATACTTCGGGTGTTGCTTGGACTGTCGTGAAAGTTTGTTGATTCTGCTGATTTTGCTGATTTACCACTACGACTTCGTTCTTTTGTGGATCACCTTGCAAAGCTTGTTGCTCAACATTCACATCCTCAGTCTTTAATATAATATTGCTTCGCAAAACCTCTTGATGTTGCTGCTGTTGTTGCTGCTGCTGTTGTTGCTGCTGCTGCTGTTGTTGCTGTTGTTGCTGCTGTTGCTGTTGTTGCTGCTGTTGTTGTTGTTGCTGCTGTTGTTGTTGTTGTTGCTGCTGTTGCTGTTGTTGCTGTTGTTGATGCTGCTGGTGCTGTTGATGCTGCTTTTCTATTTGTTGCAGGTGTCTTTGCTTTTCAAACTGTTCACGCTGCTGTCTCTGTATTTGCTGCTGTAATTGCTGAGTTATCTGAGTTTGGTTCTGCTGCTCTTGACTCACATGAGTTTGCTGCTGTTGCTGATTTACTTGACTAGCTTGATTTGATGGCTGCTGAGACATCTGTCTTAACGTTTGTACCTGTTGCTGTGAAATTTGATTTTGGCTCTGTATTTGGTTTTGCACTTGAATTTGAGTTGCTTGAGGCTGTGGCTGCTGCTGTTCCACTATTTGATTTTGAGTTTGATTTTGCTGCTGTGTCATCTGCTGCTGTGATGTCTGCTGCTGATAGCTATAGTGTGTCTCTGCTGTTGCTTCAACAACAGCTGCTGCTACATTTCCAGATTGCATCTGGAAGGAAAAGTTACACATAAATTGAATGATTTGAACAATTTGACTTATTTGAAGTTAGAATTTTGGAAAGGAAACCTACCTGCATTGCACATTTGTATTGTTGCACACGAGCTTGAACTCCACTGATTATTTGCAAATTGGATGCATTTATATTGCTGACTAAGACTTGTTGTGGATGCGACTGAGTCTGATCAGTAATAATCTGGGTGGTGGTAGTCGTGGGAACAATTTTTTCTACTATACTAAGTGGATCTTCTTCTGGACGCTGCTCTTCAGTAATGACTGGTTTTTCTTCTATTTTAAGCGTGCTCTTGACATACACTTTGCCTTCTTTGAGAAAATCTTCAGAGAATCGTAAAGAAGTGAAGTACGACTCTAGCATACCTTCAGCATTCACTACAGCTTCTCTGAATTCAATGTAACTCTCCAACTTCCGTACGCATTCAAGACAGACAATTTTTGGCAGCGAATCCTCCTCCATCACCTAAAGTGAAAATTGCATAAGCATGTGCAAAGTCAGTAAAAGAAATCGGATTTTGGAGCCAGCACGAAAGTGTAAACAGAGAAGCAAGCATGGGAAACTGGCAAAGTACAACAAATGTGCATTTCAGCTGCAAGACCCGACGCGAAAATAAACAAGCGCTCAGATTGGGGGGTAAGAAAAGTGTGAGGCAGCAGCAGAACGCTCACGGAGAGCAGAAGAAAAAAAACCGAGTAAAAACGAGTATACCAACCTGGACCGGGAGATAGGTCTGTATCTTGGTTTGCAGTTGTCGCCTGCGACCCTCCTCGAGGAAGATGTTCATTTTGGTGCCTTCGCTGCTGGTGCAGAGCCGGCAGAGCTCGTAGTAGTTGACCCGGCGGTAGCCCGACATTCTGACCGCGGACGCCAGCCTATCATACACTCGAGGGCGCGAGGCGCTCCAGCCGAGTCGTAACGAGGAGTCGCGGAGCCGATGGCACTGTTATAGAGCGTCCTCGTGTCCTCACGCGGAGATAGTGCAATAAGCCGGCGGCGAGCTTGCGACGCGCTGTACGATGCACGAAAACAACACACACCGCGACTCCTGGTATATCGTACACACGCACTCGACACACTGGCGCGCGCGCGCGCGCACGGCTACTCTTCGTCGTAGCACGAGCCGCGCATCTTGCGCTTCCTCTCCTTTTGCTCCGGCTCTCGATGCGGCTCTACTCCTGGGCTGTCCTCAACTCTACCGCGAGTCGTCCGCGCCGACGAAACACACGGCGGCGTGAAATACTTGTAGCGCGCTTATACGATCAACAGCAGCGCGTCTAGCTCCTTGGCGATAACCTGCAACTCCGACTCGCAGCCATTTGCAATATGCAATCGCGCTGTCTCTCTCTCTCTCTCTCTCTCTATGTATATATGCTCGCGCTTTAGAATGCTCTGCGTCTACATATAGATGTATAGTGCGCGGGCCTGCTCTTTGTATATGTATACAACTGTATATAGATAATGTATACACGTACGTATGTACCTACGCGCAACTCTCTGCGAGTCAGTGAGTCCAACTTCGGAGTGTGCGTGTGTGCGTTATGCGCGAGCCGCGGGGGCGGTGGCGGGTCGGCGGGTGGACAAATGAGACGAAACTATTGGTGCACTACACACGCGCAGCCGTATGAGCGTGAGAGAGGGGGGGGGGGGCGCTTCGAATGCTCCGATCCGATCCGAGTATCCGACAGTCCGACGCGCCGATGGCGCTCGTATATTAGTCGTATTTGTATACATCAAGTGTATATCTATATATAATATGTATATGCCCGAACAACTATACGGAAATGTCCGATGGTTTGATGGTACAGCACACAATGCAAATCTAGATACATGTATGTTCGAATGATTATTTTTAATTTGATTCATCGGAAGATTCGGAAAGAGAAACTGGATGAGAAATAGCAATTTTTTTCAACATCCGACTATTGGCATAATTGATCTTATAGGCTGCGGATAGCAGATGGCATACAGTCTGGAATCTCATCATATATGGATTGCTTTTTTTGTGAAGCATCTTTCTATAATTCTATTTCACGAAACTATATCTGTTATATATAGACTATATATATAATATTATATAGGTAAACTGGGAGAACTGGGAGAGGGAGAGAGTTCGCGACTGCCCTCTGGCGGCTACCGGTCGACAAAAAGATTGTCGTTTTCAAGATTTCAATTTATTAATTTATATTTAATTTAAATATATAATTTCAATTGTTATTTCTGTAATTCTGTTATATAGTTGTTGAAATGTGTTTTTTTTCGACACTTTTGAAGTTCAGACTTTGCCCTTTAGAGTTTAAAGTCGTTAATATATTGTTACACTACTGCACTCATTATATTTTCATGTAACATGTAAAAACATAAATTATAGGCGCTTAAGTATAAAAAAAAACTGATTTTCATTGAAATCAACAATTGATAAAGTACTAAAATGATGTATTAATATATTATTTTATAACTTATATAGTAATCTGTAAAATAATAGTTTAAAATTAAAAATAATGCTTTAATTTGGTTTTGAAGTTGGCGCACAAATGTTACCGCCATTTGTACGTGAAAGATGGTCGCGTGTGAGACATATATGATTCTTTATTGTGTATAGTCTATATCTGTATATAACATTCTCGTGAGTTGTTTATTTATATTTTCGGAAATTTTTAGAAATTATTTAGAAAGTGATAAAGTGTATAGACAAATAAAATATTATATTCTTCACACAAGATGCCTGGAAGTCCAACTTGCAAATTTCAAGAAGGTAGTTTGTTTTTAGTCGTTTTAACGGTTATTAAATGAATTTAAAAAAAAAAAATAATGAACAATTTGTTGAAATTAACAGGTGAACGAGTATTGTGCTTCCATGGGCCATTAATTTACGAAGCAAAATGCTTGAAAACTAATGTAACAAAAGAAAAGCAGGTTAAATATCTAATCCATTATGCTGGTTGGAATAAAAAGTATGCATTCATAGATATTGTTATGTTTTAACAATCTTTGCATTATTCACGATTTGCGTTCAATTGTTTATAGTTGGGATGAATGGGTACCAGAGAGTCGTGTGATGAAATACAATGAAGTTAATGTTCAACGCCAAAAAGATGTTCAAAGAGCACACGCAGCTCAACAAAGTGCCCAGAAAGGTAAAAAGTCAACGGTACTTTCAAAAGTCAGTCTAAAAAATAAAGAAATAGGAAAGGACAAAGACTCCGAGAGTAGGTCTAGTACTCCGACACTTACAAATGAAAGAATAAGCAATCGTTATCAAAAAAATAGTGGTTCTGTCACTCCCACCTCCAATGATTCATCATCAGATGGTCCAAGAAGAAAACGCAGGTAAAATTAAAGTCCTTTTTGGAGGTATTTTAAAATTAAGAGTAACCTTGTCTATTAAAGTAGTTAAAATTAAGAATATACTTATCTATAAAAGTATTTTTTATAGTCGAATCGACCCTACAGTTGAAACAGAAGAACAATTTTTATCAAAAGTTGAAATTAAAGTTAAAATTCCTGATGAATTAAAACCATGGTTAGTTGATGACTGGGATGCAATCAGTAGGCAAAGAAAATTGGTAATTTTACCAGCCAGGCACACTGTTGATAAAATTTTAGAGGATTATACGAAATTCAAGACATCCAGTAAAACAAATACTCCAAACAAGTATGTACAAACTATAATAATCTCATGGATTGGATTGGAGTTATTGTGTATTTTAAGTAAAATTTTACATGTTTTTCTTATTTATAGAGAAGTGGCTGTATTGGAAGTGACAAGAGGTCTTAGAGAATATTTTAATGTAATGCTAGGAACTCAACTTTTGTATCGATGGGAAAGACAACAATATGGGGATATTATGAATGAAAAGCCTAATACACCTGCAAGTCAGATATATGGTGCTTTTCATTTGTTAAGATTGTTTGGTAAGTAAATTAATATCTAAAATTAAGTAAGAAAAAAATTTTACTCATATTTTATTTAAAAAAATATTTTTTTAGTGAAATTGGGAAGCATGTTATCATATACTCCTCTAGATGAAAAAAGTATACAGCTTCTTCTGTCACATATTCATGATTTCCTACGATATTTGCACAAAAACTGCAGTGACTACTTCAGTCTTCAAGACTTTGGAGCAGCACCAGCAGAATACCATAGGAAATGTAGTTGAATGGAATTGTAAATAGCTTTTATAAATAAAATCTTTTAACCCTTGTGAAATTGATCGAATTGTAAATAAATTATTAAATTTTTGGCAAAATAAATCAAATGTTTTAAATTAAACCGACTTTACATATTTTATGCGATAAAATAATCCTATAAACATTTTATAAATTTATACAATTTTATTTTTTTACAAATTTAAAATCATCAAAGATGACTTGTATTACATTTCGCTTATTTTATAAATGAATTTTTTAAATTATATTATTTTTTACAATCACTATAAGTAGTAAAAAACAATCATTACAAATAATATTTTTGAAGTGCACATTACCGAAATAAATTTACTTAGTACCTATATACACAATACTTACATACCTTACACGTTTTGAAGTGACACTGCAAGATTCAGATTTTTTCGCGGGTCGCTTTGACAAATCATCAGCTGATGCGTGATTAATATATAACCTCGAAAAATAACCTTGCGCAGTTGTCATAGCGTCGAAGAGTATATACAAAACTAATTTTTTATACTTATCAAATTTCTAAATTTGCATTTTAGAAAAACCTTTTTTTTTTATAAAAGTACGATCTAAATATATTTGATAATGGCAGGATTTGCCTTAAGACGTTTGATGGCTGAGTATAAACGTAAAATGAAAACCAGTGTTACACTACTTTATTTAAAGAGATATTATTACCTACAAAGCCCTTTTTATAAAATTACAGAATTAACCGTTAATCCGCCTGAAGGAATACTAGCTGGCCCAGTGAATGAAGAAAATTTCTTTGAATGGGAAGCATTAATTACGTATGTAAATGAATTATGTTATAATGCATTTTGTTTCAATATGTTTTTAGTCTGATGAGTTTCACAATTAAAGTAATCATTGGCTGTACAAATAATTATAATTTTAGGGGTCCTGAAGGAACCTGTTTTGAAGGTGGTGTTTTTCCAGCTAAATTAATTTTTCCTACTGATTATCCCCTTAGTCCACCAAAGATGCAATTTACATGTGAAATTTTTCATCCAAACAGTAAGTTTCAATGAAATCTAAAAATTTGAAAATTTGAAAAAAACAATGCTTGAGGTATTGCAATTCACAGTATACTCGGATGGTCGAGTGTGCATCAGCATTTTACATGCTCCTGGTGATGACCCAATGGGATATGAAAGCAGTGCTGAACGATGGAGTCCTGTTCAAAGTGTAGAAAAAATTCTGTTGAGTGTAGTTAGTATGTTAGCAGAACCAAATGATGAAAGTGGAGCAAATGTTGATGCAGCAAAAATGTGGAGAGAGGACCGAACAGAATTTGAGAGGATTGCTCAAAAATTAGTTCGCAAAACTCTTGGAATTCCTGCATAATATTTTGCCAAGTAAATTAAATCTATGTCAAAATTTTGACATGACAACCTAATATTTAAAAAAATCATTCATCTCAGAAAGTTTTTTTAGCATGGTAAAAGTTTGTTATGGCAGTTTATTAAAATTGTAAATATTTTTTATGCAAATTTATTCTCATTGTACTCACCTCTATTTTTCATTTTTAACTTACAGTACAAAAGAGAAATTATGAAAGAAATAAATCAATATTTTAATTCATGACAAAATTGAAATGCATTTTAATTTTATAAATTTCATTTTCTTAGCAGAAATAATGTTAACATTTAGATTAAAAAATAAGTCAATAAATTGTATTCAGATCACAAGTTTTTAGAAGAAAAGTCATTAAAATTATGAAAAATTAGAATTAATTTTTATTAAAGCATTTGATCATTTTAAAATTTAAGACTAATTATATTTTTTTATTTTTTACAAATTTAACTGAACCAAAAGTCAAATCATTCCAAAATATATATTTTATTTCATGATTAAAGATTAGCTCTCTACTCATGATAATAGTCTTTTCTTCTGAATATTTGTACTATAAATTCAATTATATAGAAAATATTATATTTTATTTAATCGATATCCAATCAATTGTAAAGGTCCCAAAGAGAAATATTTCCATCTTTGCCAGCAGCAGCCATAAGGCATTTACTATTGTATGCTTCAACTTTACAGGTCGAAAAGATTATGTCATGGATTGTAGCTTTGTGCTGATCTAAAACGACGAGCGGCCTTAGCGTTTTCCATGAGTAAATTCTTATGCGACCATCCCATCCTCCTGCAGCAAATACTTTAATATCAGGTCTAATCGCAATAGCTGATGTACCTGGATTTTTCAAAGGCAACCTTGTTTTTTCAAAAAGTTCATTATCACTGGACATTGAAAAAACCTAAACATATAATTACGTAAGTTAGTGATGTGAAATGATTAATTAATTTGAGTAATTATGTATTACTAACTTCCAAATTATCACAAGGACTCCCCACAATACCATGCATTAAAGTTGCATTAAAATCAACACTCATGGGACATTGCTCAACTTCTAATGATGATAAAATTTTCTTAGATCTTATGTCCCACAAAGATAGTTGTCCACCATCATAAGCAACCAGTGCATATTTAGATTCATCAATGCATGGTTTTATAGTCATAACTTGCCCAAGAGATTTCGCATCTGGAAGACAATGTACTGGATTCAACACTATTTCTGTTCTTAAAGTTTTCAAAGAAAATAATCCAATTTTCGCATCATTAAGTGGTATTAATAATTCATTTTCTGTTAAAACTTGACATCTGCAAAGGAAAAGTATTTTATTGGAGAATAAAGTCTAATTATTTTGATTGCCATGTACAAGCAAAAATATTTTACACACCGACAAAAACCGCAATAATCCGTGTCAACTGTTTCATTAATAACCCAACTGCTAGTGTGAGCCTGCCAAAAATTGATTGCTCCCCCTTTTCTTTGAGTTACAAAACATTCATCAGCAATGTTGTGCATTGCTAAGCAGGGCTCACTGGAGACTTTGAGTTTAAAAATTTCACGGTTTTTCTAAAAAAACAATCCATTAGTCAAATCTGCATAATTATGAAGTACTTACAGAAGATCACTATTCTTACCATTAAGTCCCAAATGTGCACCCGTCCACTTTCAGTTCCTGCATACAGATGTTGTATGTAAGGGGAAACTCGGAATAGTAGACTGTGAACTGGGCCCATGTCACCCCTCATCAAATAAACAGGATCTGGTGGTAGGATAGCCATAATTAATTGATTTTGATTTGTCAAAAAAACGAATGAACCTGTGAAACTGGCGTTTGGCAGAAGACGGGAGGATCACGGCACGCTGGTGAATACAGTGATGTTTCCTACAACAAATTAAAAGTGAACCTGCCAGTCTATTTGTCGATTCACAGTATAATTAAGTACCAAATTGCAAGTTATTAGAATTATTCGTAATTACAAATAATGAACACTGAATTATAGGATACTCCAAAACGAAAAATTAACATTTTAATTTATAATTCGATAGACAACAACACATTTATACATGAATTCTATTAAAGAAGATCACAAACTAAAGACACCCTGGATTATCCTCTGCAAATCAATGAACAAAACGGCAAATGCGTCTCATCTCCGGCCGATCTGCTCCGAAATCGAACACTTCCAACAATGAAAGTGAGCCTCGTAATAATCATCTCGGTACACTGGTTAATTGCTTCGAAAATGTTAGCAGCGGCAAGATTCGGGAGAGAAAATCAACGTTCATAACATGTAACATGGCGACGTGAGACGTATATCGGTGCAACGTCGCGCAGCAGCCGCGAGCCCGAAGCCACATTTTGCCGATTAAATACGCGACAGTCTTGCGTGAAACGTGAAAGACTCACCTGGGAGGTGATGCGTCAAGCTGAATTCGGTGAATTTCGAGGATGTCAAACCATGATTTCTTGATGTTAGAAATAGGAGACGTGCCAGCCTCACCTCCCGCCTTCTTCCGTCGCTGTTCACGGTTTGTTTTGTTGTCGAGCCGAGAAGTGCGCGTATACCTACGTTCTAAGCTGTACTTATATATATAGCTATACGACACACTGCGGCACTCTGTCGGTACATATCAGTCGGTATAATCGAACGTCAGTTCAAAACTGCGCGCCAATTTTTCAGTTCTACGCCGACGCGCACTGCGCAGCCGCACACTCTGCACAATATACTCTAGAACTTCGAGAAGTCTAAACTCTAGTGTTTTCTTTTTTTTTTTATTTATTTATTGGCCGTGGAATCTCTTATAGGGTATTTTCCGATATGTCTTAATGCAAATTTTTGTTTTTGTACAATATGTAAATTTTAATTTTTCCGGCGAACCTACCTATACCGATTGTCAGAGGACGCCACCACTCCACATGCTGTATGTGTGTGTGTGTGTGCGTGTGCGTGTGTGTGTGTAATTATATATGTATATAACATATGCATACAGATGCATACCTGCAGAAATGCACGTACGGTAGCACAGATCTGTACATATTGATGCTTCTCCATCAAATAACTCTCTCAATTTTCTTTATGCCAATGTAAATTACTTCTGTGGTATTTCAATCAGAAAGATAATATTCATATATAATGTACAAAGGAATTTTCAAAGATGCCATTTTTGAGTGGTTTATAAATTTTAAAGATAAGATGCAACGATCGTTACAATTCTTTCATTCGTGCTTTTAGTTTTCATATAAGAAACTCGAGGACCGTATCATTCTCAGCTTTTCACAGATAGTTTTATATCGCATAGTACATGTAGCATATAAAATAATATTTCGCACTATGTAATTTTTAAAATTTATTGAAAGGCTTTGTACTTTTGGTATTACAAAATGTATAAAAAAAAAAATCGAAAATCTCGAAAAGTTGTAAATAAGCAACTTTAAAGATCCTCATGGCTTTTTTAAGCAAGGGAAACTACTATTCACTTTTATACGCCTTGTAATAATGGGCCACTCAGTGCACACATGTCGTATAAATGTAATAACCATCATTCCAAAATGTACGCATTCCAATACTTAACTGTTTTGGAGGATTTTCATATTCATGATTGAACGTATCTCCGCATATCTAGTACAGTAACAGATGTATTAGTATCTAATATTCTACTTGTTTTAATGTGTTTCTATCAAGGGCATTCCACAATCTAAATTTTGATGTAATATTAAGGGCTCTCGAGTATATATGTATAAATTTTGATGTATGTATGTAGGTTAATACGCGCAATATATTTTGTACGATATTTCATTTCGATTATTAAATTATTTATTAATAGATCTTCAGAAAATGTATCTTTTTAATTCAAGTTTAAAAAGACGATGTACCCTCAAATTATTTTCCCAACGTATTATATATATTATTTTATAACCAGCTGGATTAAGTTAAAAAAAAATTACTCGCATCTATATCGATTCATTGTACGCCATAGATACGTGAGAATCACTGTATCTATTTGTGATTACACAATCCATCGATGATTAGTTTCATCTCGCAAAAATGATTTTACTTTTCTCATCAATTGCCTCGGGAATATCGATAGATTCTATACGACACGAAAGATCTGTCAATTGACTATAATAATAGTTAACTATCGAAAATTATTTTCTAGCGCACTATAGTATTTGACAAGCGCTATATCGCATCAAATGCTTAAAAATGTATTTACACAATTTTCTTTCGGGTATTAAGGTTTTTTTTCTCATGTAAATCGCATTAAGTATACGTGATCAGATTATAAAAAATCAGCCTTAAATACTAATTGCACAATAGTATATGGGTGATTTTCAGAAAAACAAGAGAACTGATAGTGGTTTTTTTATCGCTTAAGGTATAACAAAACATAGTTTATTCGGAAACCGTTACAACTATTATTAAAATTTTTCCGTAAGATTAACATAGGGAAATTTCTGGATTGGCTTCGGAAGTGACAGGCTTCAGTTATGACATTTTCACACTAATAGTTACGGTATGAAGAGCCATTACACAATAATCAAACATCCTATTAGGTACTTGTTTAGTTTTATATTTACAACATTTTGACTATATTTAAGCAACGAATACATGTACTTATCATTGCAATAACAAGGTCTTCAGGAGTGACGTTTTTTTTTCACCACATCACATCCGTGCAAAAAAAAACAGTTTTAACATAGTGTAAAATTAAAACTGCATGGAAAAATTCGAATTCGGGCTACAAAGCTTTAAAAATCATTGACTCCAGTAACGTCTATAGCGATCAGACTGACATATACTGGCCGAAAATAGGTGGGAAATTCAAACGCGAAAATTAAATTTTTAATATAATGGGGCTCAGACAAGGGAATAAATCATATATATAAGATATTTCTAAAGAAAATTGTAAATTATATCCTCCTTTGACAAATTGCTATATTTTGCGAAAGCTTAATTGTATATCTAAAGCCCTGCAGTATTTTGATTAGCAACGTTCTGCTTAGTGACATGTTACGATAGTGACATTTTGATTTAATAGAAGATTTGGGTGTGATTGCGAATTTGATGAAGTTTAAATACAGCAGTGTAGGAGGTGGCGGCATGCCGTATGCCACTTTTCTGCAAATCACTCACATATTTTTACACTATGCAAGGACTTACGCAAGGACCTACACGATATTGTAACATTATACATTAAGTCAAATCTATAATGATTGTCATTTTATCATGAAGTGACTGTGTTTAAGATATGTGATCCGACGTTGTAAACTAAGTATGCATTAAGGGGTATTATAGTTATTTACTGTGTGTACCTATATAACTTGTTTTTATTACCAGAGATATAAATCCTGTTTCGACGTGCAATCATATTATATACGTTTATCATGTTATAATACACATAACATGGTATTGAAAAAACGCTGGTTGGCAAGTTTGATTAATAATTTTTATGCAGTATTCGAAATTACCGACACCAGCGTTCAATTTAAAAAATTTACTCAAAAAGTTTATTCTATAACTGTAAAAACAAGTCGCGTTAACCCGATGACAGATCATCACACTCCAAATTAATAACTCATCCATTCTTCCCCTAACATTAGCGAATACAAAGCGCGCAATTACACCTTAACCATTATACGCTCAAGAATGGCTCCGAGCAGACGCATGAAATTTTGAAGGAAAAAGCCCGCTAATTACACGTCTCCCTGCGACGACACACACGTGCACCGGAGGGAGATCCCGAGCGAAATACAGGTCTACATATAGTCGAGAGACTATAATAGATCGAAAGAAAAAAAAAAAGAGGGAAGACAGAAAAGCTCGCTCTCGGCACGTCTCCATTACCGCAGCGTCTTCCACTTTAATCATCGGATTGTCCCTCGTCGTCTCGTCCCCGAAAAATCAAGCCGCGCGCCTGCAGCTTCGTTTCCCTAATTATCATCGTATAATCAATGGACACGCGAGCACATTCCTATATACCCTGCGAATCACACGTATATTTACACACATAAACATGCGCACAGCTGCACACACGCATCTCGCGAGATTGCAGCGAAGAGCTTTAGAGGAAGAGAGAGAATCGGGTCACACACGAGAGATAGAGACGGAGAAGAGTCGCGCGGGGGGTGGGGGGGGGGGGTCGTAGCGCAGTAGAAGGGGAAGTATATGGCAAAGCTCGCGCGCGGCGGCGACGGCGGCGGTGGCGGCGGCGGCGGGGGGCAAAAAGCCGGCTCGTGCTGCGCGCGCGAGACACGCGAGACACATGATGCGAAAAGGCGCGCGCGCACTCGGCGCCCGTCCGCTTCGCGCGAGGGACACCGCAGAAAAGCTCTCGTGTCTCTTTCTCTCTCTATCTCTCTTTTTCTTTCTCTCCCTTGTACATACACTTCATTCTCTCTTCCTTTCTTTCCCGCGCGGCGACTTGAGTACGCGCGCGCGCGCGCGTATATTACCGTCGCTCTCCCCCCCTCCCCCCCCCCCGCGTCCGAAGCGAAGATTCCGTGATATACACGTAAGCGAGGAGCCGCAGGTGAGTTATGTACATATGCAGCTTATTCTCACATCTCGAGTGTGCGACAGTTTTGATTTAACGTTGTTCCTTTCGTATGTACACATATATACATAATACCGTCTGTTCGATTACATGTATAATGGCTGTGCAATCGTGTTGTCGATAAATCTGCGAGTGCGTGCAGTGTGCAAATGTGTAATGGATCATATTAGATCACCAGAGAGAAGAATTTGTTTGTTTCGCTGATGGAAAGTGCGCGCGAGATAACGAAGCGGCCGAGGATCCGCACCGGCTGCTCTATAAACACTGCGTGCAGCTTTAATCGGACGAGAAGAAAAATAGATAGATAGATAGAGAGAGAGAGAGAGAGAGAAAGATCATTCGTTAATCAAGCGATGTCACATAATTACATATCCTCGGCGGCGCGCGGAAGAGAAAAAAATTCAATTTCGCTGGACGGCCAATCGATCGAGCTATTACTATATGCTACAACATGCATATAGATAGTCCTCTCTCTCTCTCTCTCTCTCTCTCTCTCTCTCTCTCTCTCTCTCTCGGTCTGTGCGGGCGAGCGTTGATTGTACCAATCAATGAGCGGCAATCAAAATCAGCGTTGCACCGAATAAGCGATTTCAATTAAGAAAGAAATAAAAGCGCTTTCATTGTTCGCGTTATCGTTGATTTTGCGTGCAGTGCTTCGCAATAAGTACGTATGCATTTACATCATAGGTATTTTCTCTCTCTCTCTCTCTCTCTCTATCTTGCACGCTCTTATTGGCTTAGTCGTATTATACGCGCGCTCGAGTGTTTTCTCTGTAATATACAGCGGTATGGGGCTACATACGCTCTCTGTAATTGCGTGCTTGCACGCTTGCATAATTGCAGCTGTTCCGCAGTGTTGTTGTGCGCAGGTATTGGACGGGATGGGTTCGTCCGTGAGCCTGTTCTGGGGCTCAGCCAACGATAGCGCTCTCGACCCGGCGACTGGACTCACTGGCCGCCAGAAGAAGCTCGTCCAGAACACGTGGGCCATCGTGAGGAAGGAGCCGATAGCCAACGGCGTCGCTATAATGCTCGCGTGAGTTACAATGCATCATGTGCACATACACGTATACATTATACATATGTATATATCGCGCTGTATATTAATCCGACAACCTTATATTATGCCTTTCACGCGCCGCGCGCGCATTGCAGTGTAAAGCGCCGCATCGGAGTCGAGAGTCGTAATAAAAGCTCGCGGAGTAGCGCGCCGCGCGAGCTTTTATTTTGTTTCCAACTTGCCGACGGCTCTTTTTATGCGTCACGTGTCGCGCGACTACGACATTGCTATTCACTCGCCGCAGGTGCAATATTTATGCTGGACGCGGGACTTTATGTAGTATATCCATAAATGTATGATTCTACGCTGGGTATAGAGATATGTACAGTGTATACATAGAGAAAAGCTCGGTTGGACTTTATCGCCAATCCCGACACGTCCGCGACGACTCGGAGAATAATACATTTTAGCGCGCGCGCGAGTTGTCTCGCGGAGTCTCTCGCACGCGATGATCGATTGGCGAGTCGTAAAAAACTTTTCGCCGCCGCTGCGTTTTCTCATCGGGAGCGAGAGAGATGAGCTCGACGTTGCGGCCTAAAACACATTCGGCTCGGCCGTCGACTGACACGCGCCGACTTTAAATTCTGAGACTTATATACGTTATGCTATGTACACATAATGAACTGCGGCGAGAAAAGCAATTTCAAATCGCACAGCTGAACGATGCGGCCTTCCAAGAGCTTTTCAAAGTAGCGAGTCCCGCAACTCCATTAGAATTTATGCTAAAACTTGGCATCTCTCTCTCTCTCTCTCTCTCTCTCTCTCTCTCGTGAAATGCAGAGTATACACTCGCGCCTTGGCTCTCTCTCTCTCTTTGCAGCTACTTGAAAAAGTATCCGGAGTACCAGAAGCTCTTCACGCATTTCAAGGACGTGCCGCTCGACGAGCTACCGGCCAACAAGAAATTCCAGGCGCACTGCCTCAACATCGTGACGGCACTCAACAATGTCATCGACTCCATAAACGATCCGGCGTTGCTCGAGGCCACCCTCGCCGCCATTGGCGAGAGACACCACAGACGTGGACAGACCAAAGAGCAGTTCGTCGTAAGTATATGTACATAGAGCGAACGCAGACAATAGATATTAGACGCGATGTACTATATCGTAGACGGTCTAATTATGCGACACCTGTAGCACCGCGCGCTCGTTTCCTCTCTTTTTAATCTCGCAAGTTACACGAGGATGCCAAACGCTCAAATTACCCGCGCGCTATAGAGAGAAACTTTCTATTCCACGCAAAGTCACTTCGTTTTTCCGCGAACTTTCAGGTCCGGTTTCTATATGTACCTTATGTATATGCAAAAGTGCGGTCGCTGATGGAAAACTTCGGCAAGTCGAGAAGTAAAGCGACATAAGAAGTGCATTACATTACAGATATAGGCAGTCTTCGGTGCGTATATATTCAACGCCGCAGCGGTTATTCGATCGAACGAAATTGACCGGTTAACCGCGGCGGCGCGCGTGCCTATATAGTGGAACGAGCCGAGACAATTGCGGCATTGATAGAAAATCGCGTCTGATTTCCTCTTGTTTGTGTCGACAGCAACTGAAGGACGTGATGCTGGAGGTGATGCGCCAGAAGCTCGGGGCGAAGTTCACGGCGGAAACCGCGGAGGCCTGGGGCAAGATCCTCGACGCGGCCTTCAACGGCCTGTTCCAGGCGTTCTCCACGTAATCCAGGCTCTCCGCACAGGCACATAATACCCAGCAAGCTCCGCGTGAACTTTCAAAACTCCTCGAAATCCGTATGATCGAGCCGCGCGGCCCGATGACCAATGCTCACATGTATATTCTTATAGATACTAACAAAAAATGATTTCTCCTCACTGTTATGTGCTGTATATATACAATATATACTATACACTATATACTTACATCTAATATGCTACAATACAATATGGATGTTCGCTTGTGCTCTGCAAGAGTCTCGGCGAGGAGCTTGACGCACCGAAAGCTCCAATGCGCGGATTACACACGTATCTTCGGCACTGCAGCTGCTGCAGCACGCCGACACACACACACACACACACACACACCGCGCGCAATCGCTCTTTTGTAAGGTGCATATATCGCTCTTCGTTACTCTCCAATATTATATTATACTGTATACCCGCGGACCATTGTGCATCTCTTGTTATATTGCAATTATCAACATAATAATGTGCAAGCACAGGCACGTGCCCACACATACACATACGTAGACGAATTCGCAGCTGCACGTAAACGTGTCCTTTACAGAAATTCTCGAAGCTCCGTTGTTGCGCGCCGGCTGCGTCCCAGCTCACTCCGGATCGCGACACAATAGAGGGAACAAGCGACTTTGCTATTGTTTAGCGTGCAAGAGAGCGAGAGACTACGTAGAGAGAGAGAGAGAGAGAGAATGAGAAGGGCTTGGTACGATCGATAAAATCGTACTTATACACGGTTTTCTGAGAGGGCCGCGAAACACTTGTTCGCCTATAGCCTCTTTCTCCCTTTCTGTCAGTCGCTCGCAACACCTTCTGGAGCTTACACTTACACGTATGCAATATATACAATACAAAGACGATGTAACACTGATTTCGAATATAGGCCATTTGCATGCCCAAGACGCATATAGACACACGCAAACAAGTTGCGGCACTTGTACACACAGACGCACACGTTTTCCCGCGAGAAAACGAGAGTTATATTTTTCTTCTCTCGTCGACCGCAGTAACTGCTCGCACATAGTATATGATGATACACACAGCACTTGATGCAGTTATACGTATATTGGACCGTATGATGGAGGTTAATAACAAACAAACAAGGAAAGAAGAAAAAAGCGAACAGGCACACAGTGGCGTTATTGGTATATAATATAATGTACTGTTATACATGATTGAATAGCAAATTCGACATTTATTTTTTTAACAACCTTTTTTGTGTACTGCTCTATTGTAAAAATAAACTCTTTTTTAATAAACTTTGTTCTAAACTTCTCGATTCTCTCTGTCATTTTTAACATCACATATATGCACGTATATACGCAGAGCATATATAGCGCTTCATGCGCGGGGCCGGATATACTGATATAGCCATCAGCAATGTGCCAATGACCGTCCCGGATATAAGTAGTATATCCCGTTCTTTTCGTACAAGACCCATCGCGCATACTTATATCGCTGCATCCCATCGCGTTGGAATATAGATTTTAAACTTACCTCGTCGAGCTGGCGAAGTGTGCTTGAACGCGACAGATGCGACAGTCGTGCAGTCAGTCTTTGATCCGCAATCCATTGCACGCCCGCTGATTGCCATACGGATCGTCACGGCAATTCATCCTGCCCTCGCAGCATTGCGAATCTCCGCAAGTCTTTTTCTTATCCCTGTTGCTCTTACGAAAGAATTTGAATCTCCCGCGCTTCGGTCGATCTACACACAGAAGCGCGTTAAAAAACATTGTCGCTGCGACAGAGCAATAGACGCGTTTAGGGTCGAACCTCGACAGCTGCAGGGCGGCTGGGCGTGATCGCATCTGCAGCAGTCGCACTTGAGCAAGCACTGATCCCTCAGTATTAAAGCTATCTTGTTCCTCAGCTCGTCGCTGTCGCTGTACCTCGAGGAGGTGTTCTTTTTCTTCTTGCGCTGCTGCTTCTTCTTGCTCTTCGAGGTCGCATTGGACTTGGGAGTGTAAGTCGTCTGATCCCCGCGGCTGGACGAGCAGCAGGTACAGCGATCGATCTCCCCGAGACTGCCCCGGCCACTTCCGATCTCGGCTGCAGGGCTTTTCAGATGAACAAGTTTGTTTGCTTTCAATCGCACGAGCGGATCAAAGCGAAGCTCTTAGGCGCAGCTCATACCAGAAGAACGGAGGCGGCTGCTGCTGAGCCTGCCGGGATCGCCTGCGGAGGTAGAACAGAAGTAGAGCCGAGGCGGTTATCGCCGCGAGGCTGCATACGACGAGGAGGACCACCTGGGGCGAGCCGCTCTTCTCCTTTTCCGGGGGCTCGTTGCTGATGGCGGTGACCCTGCGCCGATCAAGCGGAGCTTCGCTTAGATAATCGTGACGCGAAATTGCGAAAGAGACAAAGAGAACGAATACTTAATAATGCCAAGGAGAAGCTTAATGCAGGTGCGCATATTCGTACCTCTTGTTTCTTCGTCTTCTATTGAGGTGACGTCGAGCTTTCCGGCTCCTCGGACTCCGGCGATTACCTGGCTGCAGTCGCAGAAGAAAATGCGCCGGTAACTTTGCCTCTCGTTTTCTCCTCCGCCAGCGACGCTCGCTTCTTCTCTCCTTCTCTGAATTTCGAGTCGTTGCTTATGCTTACACGTACTTATATATAGATCTCTCGACATGTAGATAAGAGTACGTGTAAAAGCCAAACTCGCGGTATAGCTATAAGCAGACGTACTACCGGAGCGTCGCACCTGGCAATTTGTCGCGCCACTGGGCAAGTCGCCGCAGGCAGTTTACCCCCGTCACCGGAGAGCAAGGGTGCAGTCGCCCGGAGCACTCGGCGGGATTCAATTTTCCTGACAGGTGCCTCAACTTTGCCGAGTCGCCGTGAAACGTCGTCGTAGTGGTCCGCGGTATTCCCTGCGGAGACGAGAAAGAGAGGTTACTTATTGTATTTATAGATTTACAGCTGATTTTTAGTCGGTGCACTGCAAGGCCTTAAGTACCTCTAATAGCAAGGCCATGAAAGCTACAATTTGTATATTCATATCAAAATTGGGGGAAAAATAAACTCGCTAGAAAAAGCTCGTGACGCGGCCTCATCATTACACTATGCTATTGGCTATACCGCTTGAACGTAGCTGATATCAATCTGTGTGTAAATAATGTCCGACCAGAGATTTTTCCCCTGGAAAACTATGTACGAGATGGCAGTGTATTTTGTGTTTTAGATTTTTTATACAAAAAGTTTCTCGTTCACAATGTTTAATTTTTACGTTCTCTTAATTTAATTTTCCTTCTGCTCTATCCTTAGTCGTACAGAAGATTCTAACTATTTTTTGCCTATGTAATTTGAATTTTAAATGACACGACGAGGAGCTCAGTTAACGGTTGAATTTCTAACCCTTCAAGATAAAGCCATTTAATAATAATAAGAAGAAGAGATGGAGCGTCAAATTCAACTTCAAAGATAATGTAACGCAAATTCTAGTCCACACAATGTCTAATCCATTTTCTCCCATCGAAAGCGCAAACTCCCATCGATTTATAGTCGGCTTGTAAAGCTTTTGCAATTTTTCACCCAAGCCATGAAGCCAGGAAGCGATATGTTGATGCCGCACGACGTCGCAGAAACAGCAGCAGTCGCAGCCCCGGCGCTGGGAAACTTTTATTTCAGCCCCGCTGGCTTACGCTCGATCTTTGAACCCGCTTACTTGGCCGAGACGTCCCAGCTGAAATCGAGATCAAAGCCAAAATTGGAGCTGACGTTAGACGTGAACCCAAGATCGAGGCAGCTACCCGTCAAAGCCAAGAATATCGAAGTTATCGACGTCGATAGCAGTGCTAATGATCACAGGCTTGTCGAAGAAAAGTCCAAGTATACTTTTAGATAACGACTCTCCTGTACTTTCATACTTTTCGACTTGTTCGAATAGAGCTTTGCAATTATATAGTCTCGAGGATAACGAAGACGACGTCGATTCGGAATCTTCGAGCTTGAAGCGTGAGAATAAAAATCAAAAGAAACCCTCGACTAAGACTTCGAAACTAGACGCTACAATCGGTATGACGTCCCTTGGCATTGTAACATTGTGTAAAAGTATACATGTTTTAATTTTTACAAAAATTTCAGAACGACTCTGCTCGAAATTACAGCTGTCTATAATAATATCGATCCTCGGCGTGGTCGTACTAGTTGCCTGTTGCTGTGCCTTGTTTTTAAGGAACCGTATCGTCAAGTGTTTTAAAAAATGTTGTCCCGGACGCAAAAAGAAGCAGTCCAAGTGAGACAATCGATAAAGTATATTCAAATACGTGCGACGGCAATGACTTCCGATGCATTTCCACGCGTAGGAACGAACTATTTGACGTCGAGAACGGCGACTATCCCTATCACTCGTCGCCCAGGTTGTCCTGGAATAGGTCGGACAAGAAAAAGAAGGGCAATCCTAGAATGGTTAATACTGGCACGCAGGACAGTCAGACATCTGTGTTGAAGGCAGACGAGGAAGCGGCCGGAACCGTGGGTTGCTCGCCTTGTTGCCGAAAGAAGAAGAAGAAGAGAAAGGAGAGCTCGAAAAAACGTCGAAAATAGATATTGTTATAGTTTTTCGAATAAACGTTTTGTTTACACGCGCCTAACATTCAATTGTCTCTCAGCGTATGTGTCAGAATATATTTCTAACCGACGCAAAAATTAGTGCAGCAGTGGAAAAGATTACTTGATGAAGGCGTACGCGTGTAGCGTCAAAAGAAAATGATTTATTCCTCGACGCTGACACTGCTAGTCGCGCTGACGACGATCAGCGAAAGTGGCAGAAATACGGTCCACGCGACAATAGACGTTAACCTCGCTGAATTGGAATACTTAGCAGTTCGTCTCGATCCCCACGAGTGTCGTCGGCTCGTCGCTGCGCTCCATTACGACTCCTATGAGTTACCCGAAAGTTTAGCCGAAGCCGGTATGCCCTTATACATATGCATGGGTTTAATCACACCGTAAAATTTTCCTACATCTGTACGCATCGCGTCTTGCATTACATTATACATTATTACATCCTCGCATCAATACGTCCTTGTACAATCGATAACGCAATGAATCACAGAGCTCAAGCTGAGCGAAGACATGCCGTGCTTGCAGCATTTACTCCACTGGAACGGCTCACCGGGCGAGGGTCGCGGCAAGACTCACGCGCTCATCGAGCGCAGACTCCGCCAGCTGGGCCAGCAGGAGCTGGCCGACTGGTTGGGCCGCACGACATTCCGGGAGCTCAGCAAAGACCTCACGAGACTCATCGACAAGCCTCTGCCTGGTTCCGAAGAGCAACAGCAGCCGCAGCAGACCAGCACGAGTCCGGCGGTCCCGTAAGTTATATATACATCTATATACTAGCACGCGCTGATTCGATGCTAGCATTCGATTGATCGGAAGATGAATGGGGAGAAGGCAATCATCAATTTACGATCGCCATTTGTCGCCGGTTATATACTAGCCAGGACGAGGTGACGGACGACTCGGTGATCGATGATGACTCCGACAACGAGAGCTTCTGGTCGGCGATTGAGCTGATTGTCCAGGCACTTTTCGCTGGATTAGTGTTCATGTTGGTCATGCTTCTCGGCGCGCTAGTTATCGATAGATTCGCTCGGTGCAGCAGCGCAGACCCCCTCGTCGCGTCGAGCAAGCCGAAGACCTGAAAAGACGAGAGCACGTGAAAATACTTACAGCTTGAAAATTGTACTGGACGCGCGTGAGCTTTTCTACACAATTTTCAGCGAGTAGACCGCGACAAAACCGTTCTAACCGGATAACAAAAAAACCACTCGAGAGAATCATTGTTCGGGGGAGGGGAGAGGGTAGCAGTGCTCGCGTACACGCAGCGGAGAGACTGTGTAGAGTATCTCGCATCGCGAGAGTGGGGTACAGAGAGAGAGAGAGAGAGAGAGAGGGAAAAACGATGTATCCACGAGAGCTTATAAGCGCTCGCTCGAGGGGCTGATTTGATGGAGCCGACCTTGACCAGTGAGAGAGAGAAGATACACGCAGAGGACAAGGCCGCATGTATACCCGACCGCCAGCACGAGAGCGAGAGGATTTCATTGTCAGATTTCAATCGACAATCGTTAAAACTCAACCACTCGCTTGCGCGCTGATTACTTACCCCCTTTTTCCGACTTCTTCCCTTATTTTCTCGTTTAACGATCGTTGTTTGTGAATCGTCAATCTTTATGCTATACACGCACTTGTGTATACTTCCTATATACAGGTATACTAAATCTTTCGTCTCGTATATGTGTAAATATAAGCGACGTAAATAAGCTTTCGTTGAAATATCGGCTTCTCTTTCGTTTCGGCGATTATCGCTCGTTTATTGATGAACTTTATAAGTAATTGCTTTATTTCAATTCGCGTGGAACAAGCAACGTTGATTTGAAAGCTTTCCATTGTTATGTGATAATCAATAACTATAAAATAATTGCTGTTGAATATTCAGGACTCCTCGTCTAAAATTAATAATAAAAGAAATCGATTACTGTAACTATGTGAACCTTTGATAACTTCCAAAAACGTAGATACATGTTGCAAATGGAACTACGCGTATAGTTAGTACGTATTTTGCAGCAGTGGGGTTTGCTAACTATAAGCGTATATAGAACGTTCAAGTAAAAATTGTGAAAAAAGATTTTTTACCGAGATGTAGTTTGTAAAAAAACAGGTCTATTTTAATAAACTGATTACACCATCATTTTTTACTTGACCCAATGTGTTAGACGATGCAACGTTTATGGCCTTCGCGCTTCTGCGACTGTTTATTTACTGCAGCCGTGTTTATTTACATTGCCAGGTTAGAATCGATAGATGTACCTAATCCAGAAAAAATACATGTACTGTAGGAAGAAGTCAGTACAAATCCGAAGTCGATTTAATACAGAAACAGAAACTATCGTTAATTAATGATACACTTACTTTAATACCTTATTCAATAAACGGGCCGAACTCTGCAAGTCTCATCCTGTTATTTCATTCGATTGCATTTCCGTTATACTTGCTTACCAAAGTGTAGGTATCTTTTTTTGTTGATGGCCAATAAGATAAGTACGACTCGAACCGCTCGAGCGATCATCTCATCGTCGAGCGTCGACACATATATACATACACTCGCTGAAGCGGTGTTCCGCAAGTTGGCAACAGGTGGCGGCATCTGCAACATTTGCTTCTTGCCGGCGACTATACCGTGTCCTGTTCGCGCTAATATTCACACGCATCTATTGAAGTGATTAATATCTCGTAGATGAAGTACCTATATACATAAAGGGCGAGTCCATTTTCTTAGATGATTGAAGGACAAAGAAGGCGTCAGTGTGAGATAATCTTCCGAAAGTAACGGTTGGTCTTTTCGATTGCGATCGTCCGATCTCGAGCCCATCAAGACGTCAACCCGGCAGAGTCCTAACAAAGGAAGCTCGAATTCACGATGCCGCCGGTAGGTTGTTTGCTGTTTTATAATTAAAATATGTGTATTTAATACGGAAAGTGTAGTCACTTGGCTCGGCGTAGATTTCGGTAACCTGAAAATAGCCAAAGAAGTCTCGTACAGGAGGCGGATGTATATAGCTGTCAACCCGAACGAGTCTCTGTAACAAAGGCAGCTGCGGATTAACGATGCTGCCGCCTGTAAGTCACTTACTTTTAATTAAAATATATGTGTTTTATATGGGAAATGTAAATGTTAGTAACTCGGCTCGGTATGGATTTCGATAATCTGAAAATAGCCATAAAGAAGTCTCCTACAGTATTTCACACATAGTTATATATCTGTATAGATTTACGTATATGCATATTTAAAATTGTAACCGTCGAATTTGTATCTTCGAATGCAAAAGTTCGTTGCAACCTTTCGCCCTACAGATAAGCATTCTTACGATGTGCGGGTACCTCTCGAGATTCGTTAAGACGGAAAAAAACTTTTCGTTGTAAATAATTACCGCGGCTACTCTGACGTAACGTAAATGCAACATAAACTGAATTTACTTCTCTCCAACGTCCTCAATCAATTCTGCATGATGGGACACTTGATGAACCATCCGCCTTTGTATTATTTATGTGCATCTCAGGTGCATCCAAGTTATTATATAGAAAGTGAGTACATCTACTATAATAACTACTTCAAAAGTATACATTTATATCTCTTTCTCACTTTACATAAATCGTCGAAGCTGATGCCTCGGTACAGAATAGATTACACAGCTATACAGTAGAAAGTTGCTCATTATGGTAATCAAAATTTTATAAATTGGTCGTTACAAAAGCAAAATTCAGTGCGAATTAAAGTTGACAGTTGAAAAAGCCATAACTGCATGCACAGCTCGAAATTTGCAATTTACGAACTTTCGGAAAAATTTCACCCAGTACCGCTAATTTCGAATTTAAGGAATGTGTTAATTCTTATAAGGAATACAAAATTTTTCAACAAATTTTGGTTCGAGTCAAATTTGATGTTCGAAAAGGTCATAGACATGAATATAAAAGCTAGAATTTGCTAGTTTTCGAAGTCCTTTATTTTAACTTGTAATAAAATTTTAAATATTTTTGTATGCTAATAAAAGTTCTGTCTGCTATTTTCATTGAATTTCAATGATTCTTATTGAGCACTACTGTATTTGTTGTATTTGATGATTCAGATAAAAAATATTTTCATTCACTGTTTACATAAACAACTCGGAAGCTTTATATAAAATGTTAACTAGAATATGCATAAATTATTAATATAAATAGTTTTTTATTAAACAGCAATACTTATAATTGAAAAAGATAGTACATTCCATATAATTTAAGTCTACTATACCCATATTTGGACCATGCGTAATGTATTAAGTAAGTGTACCACTCAGCTATGAATTTTTACTGAATGTAGTATTTGAGACAGACATTAAAATTTAGAAGCCCAGAATTTTTAAAAATGTTTTCAAGATCATTGTTTATTGTATGAACATTGGATTTTTTATTTAAATGGTTAGAACATTTTTTAACTAATGAAGTGTTTGAAAAATAACTTCGTCAATCTAAAAAAATAAGTTTTTAGAGGTAAAAAATATTCTAATAATTCAAATCAAACACCCAACATTTTATATTATAAAAAATGATCTTTAAAACATTTTTGATTAAGTACTTCATCTCTAAAATCAAATGTCTGTCTTGAATCCAACTATCAGTTAAAAATGATCAATCAGTGGTACGCTTGTACAATATGGAATCGAAGGTTCAAATATAGGTTTAGCATGCTTAAATTAAATGCAGTACTGTTTTTTTTTTATTATAAATATTAGCATTTTATCATAAGCTATTCAAATATATAATTTATTCAAATTTTGGATTTAAAGCTGTTAAAGATGGTTTATCCCCCTTACGTGAGGCCATTTATTGATACAAAGCATATAATTAACCATGCTTGGCATAAGCCATTGTAGGCAATTGATTTTACTCCAAAATATGGTCATATTATGTATAATTATAGTAAGAGAAGGTAGATAAATAAAGTAAATGCTGGATTAAAGAAAAAACATTTTGCACTTTATTATAAGCAACAGTTTACGATTAAATTCGTATTAAATTTTAATATACTTATAGATTATAGGAATATGTCGTCTTACTCCTATAGAAAACAAGTTAAAATTGCAAAATTGAAAAGCGCACGAAATAATTTAAAAGTAAACCCTTTGTAACACACAAGACGAGGAAAAAAAACAAGCGTCGAAACATATTTTCTTTTCTTCTTCATTCTTATTCGCAAAATAATTGAATTTAAAGTGTATGTAAAATTATTCACGCGCGCTGTTCACAGAGTCTTTAGAGCATACTCGCGATGGTTTGACCTTCAGTTATGGGCCCTTATCGATTTACTTTTTATAGTCTTTTACGTCTCGCTCTAGAACAAAGCCGAATATCGGAATCGCGGACTTAGTCGTATGACGACGATTCACGCCTAATATGGAAAGCAAATAAATGAAAGATTACATTTTTCGTGATGATTATCAATTCTGCTAGGAACTCGCAATCGTGAGTTATCGATAGCTTTGTGGAAACATTGGAAATTCAAGGCGCTTCGATACTTCGTTATCGTCGTCTACTTTGAAAATTCATTTTACGCGCTTGCAATGGCTCTTCAATTTTAAATTATGCACATGCTAATTCTACCATCGTTCCTGAATCGTCATATATTGATGTGCCGATTTTCAACAGCAGCGCGAAAAAATACGAATGAGCATTTTTCTAGTCGCATTTGTACACAACGAAAGAGTCGGAGAAACGCAGTCCTCGGGTCAATCAACTGAGACAATGCGTTTTCTTTACGTCAACGTATAATTAAAAAAAAAAAAAAATAGAAAGAGTTGCAAGTCGGCTTTGATAAGACCTATAACACCATTCGCGGTAGTCTTACATAATCCGTTAAAACTTGTAGTTTTTGAGACCGTTGCTTTTTTTACCGAACGAGCAGAGCACAGTATCAGCTGAAAAATGCGCTGCATTAGTACAATTTTTTGTGCTTGCATGCCCGCTTTCACTCGTGAGCCTGAAAATTTTCGGTTCCGCAGTAAATTCTTTCGACGAAAGCCCGGGAATTTCAAATTTTTACTTATATCCAAGTGTACATTGACGCGTAGATGTTCCGGGTTTACAATCGGCACAACTCGTTTCCGTTTGACAAACGTCAGCGATTGATACTCACGGTGCGTATGCTACACCAGAAATATATATGTATATATACTGCGTTACAACGGCGCATCGCCGATGACGTCTTATCGAACTTTCGCATGTGTCCCGCATGCTTGCGCGCTCGCTAAAACAATCGTCGAAAAAAAAAACGACAGCAACAAAAACAGAGTAGGACACGCTGATAAATTTTACATTTCGCAGTGTACAAAGTGGGCAAGGCCGATGATCTAAAAAGTCTTCCAATCGCAACGTTTTTGTTTTTTGACGGTTCGTATAGGAAAGATGCAATAATTATGCGATATATTATGCGCTGCCTCGCAAATCGAGTACATAATAAATAAAAATATAATTCGCGTAGAGTGCATGAATCGTAGAAACGCACGAAGACGCGTATGTCTACATGCGAGCTACATTGTGGACGAATGAAGAAATAAGTACAACCAGGCGATCGTTTTTCATGAGTGAAGGAAAAATCGGTCGACGAACTCGTCCTCGCGCTTGGCTTCTGTCACGCAAAACGATACTCGCGCCTCGGAAAAGAGGTTCTCACTTTCTCTCTCTCTCTCTCTCTCTCTCTCTCTCTCTCTCTCTCTCGCTCTCTTTTTCGCTTGATTCTCAAGCTTATAAGATGTCAAGAGTAGCTTGATGATAAAGTGCTAGCTCAAGGCTTGTTTCGCACTACAGGTGCTGCTGCTGTTTTATTCAATATACATGCATTAGACTATAAACATACACGAGAAATCCCAATGATAATATAACGTATGTATTTACATTGTTGCGAGCGCTTGATTAATTTTCCCGCATCGTTTTTTTTATTATTAGCATTTGTTTATGTAGAAGCAATAGCGTCTTTTTATCGCATCTAACGTGATTGATAGCATGTGTTCGCTGCGGTTGTAGAATGAAAAAACTACTTTTAATGTTTTACCTCGCAGTGTACCATATATTTCATCTCGAATTATATTCTTGGATTTGTGTACATGTTTTTTTTTTTGCATTATTCACCCGCATATATATGTTGAAAAAATGAATTACCTAAAGTGAGGAAGAATCGGATTTCTATTATTGGAAAAGAAGAGGTGCATCGACGTTTTTGCGCTTCGTCGAACAGGCGAAAATGATCTAACTTGGTAGAAACGAGTATTACAATTTCAGTTATTTGTATCGACATTATTGGTAAGATAATACACTTATTTCTACGAAATTAGCCATTTTTTCATTCGGAGAAGGTGCGTGGGTGTGTATGTGTGTTTACATGTATGTATGTATGTATGTATGTATGTATGTATGTATGCATGCATGTATGTGTGTGCAAATGTGTATGAGATAAAATAAAGCATTAGATAGATTGAGAATAAACATTTTTAGTTTCGTGGCTGACAAACAATGTACTATATAAACATTTACACGTCGTTGATAATCAAAGTTATCATTTCATTAACAGGCATTACAGAATTTACATAGATTATATACGCATTATGTTGGAATAAACGATTTTCCTTCGACAGTGTGATATACTACAAGCGAAAAAAAGAAACAAGAAAAATAAACAAAATTGCTCGCTTTTATTATCAATACAAAGATTTTTCTTCTCTATGATATACAAGTAATTCTTTTGTATGTATATTTCAGAATGGTATATGTGTGGTACAGATGTATGGACAGTATGATTGCAAAGTGCAAAATAGTTTCACAATTTTTATGAGCAAAATTTATGCGAAGTCGCAGAGTAGAGATGGGCATAACTGAAAACCCAAAATAATTTAAGCACAAGTGTCTACAACGGTTTACTCACATATATACATTAGTCATAAATATCACCAAACAATGTCCACAATAGAAACATTAGCTCTTACAGATTTGTTTTAAATACTTTTGAGCTTCATTCATATACGGTTGATAACAAATATATCTGTTTATTTTTCATTAACGTTAAAAAAAACATCGTTTAACAATTTTTTTTCTTCTACCCTTTATCGACACATTGTTTTCTTTACAAGTATAAAAATATGAAAAATTTTATCTCTATATTCACATTTTTTTCATAATTTCACGTCACGATGGCATATTTGTCTTTTTACAAGTTGAAAGACGCGTCAGAATGTTTATGTTCGTTTATGAAGTACATTATTCTGCTCAAGTCTTGGTAACTAAGCACCGAAGCTAGACATCGATTACTTTATTGGAATTCCCACTTGCCTATCGAATAATTTTCCTTATCCTGCTGCATAATTTTGCTTATTCCGTTCTGCACTGATGCTTCTTTCTTCTAACTTATTCTAGTAAATCATTCATTCTTTATACGTAAATGCAATTCATCATCTTTGTTTTCATAAAAAATTCAATATTCATAATATACAAATATTTTTCGCAATAAAATATATATATGTGTAGAGTTGATATTCAATTATCAGTTTTCATATCTTTTCTCGAATATATATTATTTCTTACAGTATCTCTTTTAAATCGCTATGTATTTAATAACGTAATAACTTTCTTAAAATTTTAAACTTTCAAAATTCAATAAGAAATAAAAATGCACTTAGGCTTTTAAAAGAACTGAAGCACTGAAACTTATCCTTAAAATATCATGACTCATTTCCGGTGTACAGTGTATCAACTTTCATTATACATTCCGATATTTTAAGCATAATTTTCATTCATCACAAAAATCTACGCATTACTACAAGTTAAGCTTCGATTCGATAACATCTCGTATTTTCTTCGCTTCATCAATGACAAAAACCACATTGAATTTTAAAAATCGCTGTAAAAGGCTTGACGTGCTTTAAAGGAGCGCCATCGGTAGCTATATAGTTTATCAAATGAGCATTCTAAATTTTTTTTTCATTATTCACCAAGTTAGAATTTCCGTGTAACTCGCAATGGCTTAAACCATTTTTCATGCTTTCAAAACAAGCATTAGTCAATTTTAAGAAAATTGTGCATCGAGCCAAATATTCAGCCAATAATTTTAATAAGTACTTTTTTAAGTCATTAAATCTAGCTGTTCGCCAAATTTTCGATTTCTGCGTGCCGTCAATTGCTTTCCGATGGTACTCCCTCAATTGTTCGCCTGCATCCGTGCGCAGTGTATACGCACATGAACTTCAAACATCTTTCCAAAATAAATTTCGCATCTATTTTTCTGTATACATATATTTGTAATATAACGTTATCATCCTATGCTTACAAGCTCGCGCACGAAATCTACTCGGTATCATTCGGACTTTTATGTGTGTATGTGTTTACATATAAAATATGTATTACATATATAAATACACACAAATATCTGTGTATAACTCTATATGCATTATAAATGTATATGGACGCTATGTTTCCCTTTGTAAATGCAACTTTCGCTTGAATGCTGTCTCCGTGATTTGCGTATGCATATTATTTACGTTTGCGTGTATACGTGTGTTATATGTGGCAAGTGAGGACACGAGGCGAAAAATGCGCGATATATAAACACGTGTTGAATAAGAATAAAGCCTGCAGTATAAGGCACAGGCATAAATGCATATACGGACGACTGGAGGCGACGAATGGAACGTTCAGCAGGACGTGGAATGGAACGTATATCTAGACGCGATTTGGCGGAAAACGCTGCCGTGTGCAAAAGTATGCGTAAACGCACGGGTACACACAAGCGCATTTATATGTATATACATGTACTGCACGCGCAGTACTCGTTCGCCCGCATTCTTTTTCAGTTGGCTCTCTCGCGCGCGGCTATATGCGCGCTATATAACTCTCGCCGAGCAAGTTCATTGACGCCGAAGCCGCGATGGCGTCGTCGTCGTCGTCGTCGTCGGCGGCGGAGCATTTCGGGTCCGGAACCGTTACACATATACCTGCCTTGGAAAAAGGATAAGAGCCGAAATTCGTCTTTGGGCTTCTGGCGATGATTACGACGTCGCCGAGGCCGATGATGATGATGATGATGTTGATGATGATGATGATAATGGTTTTGCGTGTGTGTGTGTGTGTGTGTGTGTATGCGCGAGCTCGTGACGATTATCACGCGAGCTTCGCCGCTTGTCCTTCCTTGGAATGTCGCAGTATATACGTAGACACGTGCGCGTTGCACGCTTATATATGCATATATATGTATACATCGTAGTATATGTAATAAGGACTTCTCCGACGTTTTTTTTTTGTGCGATGCGTCGCTGAGGACAGAGCCGATGACGCGGCGGATCGGAAATTGGCGGCGATTTGTTTCTATCGGAAGTAATTAAGCGAAAAGTTTTTTTTTGCTATTCACCTCTTTGCTTTTTTTATCGTGCCGTCGACAATTTTGATTATATTCTTCTCGTGCAGACTTGACGTTTTTTTACATTCTGTTTTTGTTTTTTTTTCTTGCGGATTTTTACGGACGATTTTTCGCACTTTTTTTGGTTGTCTTTGCTGCTGTCGCGATGCTCATCAGTCGTTTGCACCTCGTCGGGCACAGAAAAGTTCCGAAAATATATCACGAAAATTCATCGCCAATTATTCCATATCCGTAAGTGTCTGCGTACCTTCACCGGGTCACTTCCCTTTTTATTACAGGTACACGCGCTCGTTGCTCGCTGTCTCTTTTTCCCTCTCTTTTGTGTTTTACATACATCTATGTCTTTATTATATTACCCGGCATTCGATTAAGGGTGTGTGACAAAGTTAACGAAACATTTAAATTTCGCGCTGAACATAGCAGAGGAAAAAAATGACGAATTTGCTTGAAACTGTAAGAACAAAAATCAAATTTCAATGAATTACGAAGCGTTTGTCCTCTCGAACGTATAATTATTTATTATATCACGAAGTTTCGTTTTAATATCAGTATGAAAAACTATTTTGAATAACTTAAAACAAAATCGCGTTATGCAAAGCACTTTCGAAAGTGTAAATTCGAAACATCGTTAAACGACATGTTATTACATATTATTATAGTTACACAAGCAAAGCGGCTGTTCTTCCGTCTGCTACATCACGGCGTGAAATTTGAATTCTCGAATTTCATTTCCAGAGCCCCAGAAATCTCCGAGGAATCGAAACGGCGTCGTGAAAAAAAAGTCTAAAATTGTCGCTGTACATCATATTATATACGTATTCGGTTGACAGCATACACGTGTCTGCACTCTCTCGGCAGCAGATCGCGCGAATCTGTACATCTGCGTGTATGTGAAAAAGTTGGAAGACACGCGCGCACACACACACACACACACATACATGCACATTGCACATACATTGACACAAGGGCACAAATGTACGATTCTTGGCTGCGCAAGAAAAGCTGTGTAGACGCATACATGTGCTTTAGAAAGAGAGCGAGGTCGTGATCGGAGCAGTGCGCGGCAACGAGTGAGTATGTGTCCCCATCATATATACATATATGATATACAATGTAATGTTTCTGTGTTGTGTATGCATGTGTGTGTCTGTGTCTGTGTGTGTGTGTGTGTGTGTGTGTATGTGCGTGCGTTGACTCGAGCCATTCGTCGTTGCAGACATTGTAGAATGCGCAGCTTCGACTAATTAGAAGCGAGACAACATTTATATATTTGTAATATAGAAACAGTAATGATAATAGTAATAATGATAGTAGCAGTAATAATAATAGTAATAATAGTAATAGCAATTATAATAATAATAACGTAATTCTAAATGTAGCTTAATAATATAAAGATATCGTGTATAGACTATATACTGTATATCGAACGGCGCGAGCACTCATATACAAGCATATATATATAATATATATATATATATATCGAAAAATAGCAACGCACGAGGTTTCTATCACAGTTTCGCCCCCCCACATAGCTCTCGTCCGGCAGAATATATAGCAAAATTCCTCCGTCCTCGTTGCGCGCGCGCGAGTTCCCGCTCCTTCTCTCTCCTACAAGTAGCTGTCTCTGCGTGCACGTGTGCAAGTGCGAGTGTCTCTTCCTCCTCCATCGTCCTCTCTCACCTCACCGCTATGCACTTGCAAGCACGTGCACACACATGTATAAATTCGCGCACATTATAGTTATCGTAATCTCGTGCGCGCGACCTCCTCGCTCACGGATTATAATCCACGCACACATGCAGCGCACCAGAGTCGTCGTCGTCGTCGTCGTCGTCGTCGTCGTCGTCTACGCGTTTCGCCTTCTCTATATAGAAGCGTCGTGCCTCCTTGCGTGTGTAGTTGCGCTTACACGTGTATGAGCGCCAGGTGAAAGAAAGACAGGACTTTCGTGTAAGTGTGTGTTTGCGCGTGTGCAGTATCCGGCTGAAGAGTGTAGGTACGCGACGGTGAAAGCCGATCACGCGCGCGCGGAGAAAGGGAAAACGTATAGCGCTCGCGAACTCCTCTCTGAATTTGCGCGCACCGTCGTCGTCGTTGTCTTCTCTTCTCTTCTCTCCCGATTCTGTTCTTCCTCTTGCTGCACTGATGCACTTCTGTGTAGGTGTGTGCGTGACTGTGTCTGTGTGTTTGTGGGCGCCCTTTTGAAAAATTCTCTTCGCGATTTTCACTTTCACACTCTGTTCAGCTGCAGCGTTCTTCGCGTGTACTTCGTTAGAAGAACATCCCGTCCAGCTGCGGCTGCTCTATCGAGAGAATCCCTGTTCATCTCTCGGTATTTCTCTCACTTTCTCATCTCTCTCAGTCAACTGCACTCTCGTTTTGTATTATATATGTATCGTATCTATGTAAAGCTAAAATTCCGAACTTTAGCAGTCTAGTCTCATTTCGACGGCCACTTCCTCCCGCGATGTCGTCGTGTCCTTCCTCGCTGCACGTGTGCACTTCCTCGCTCGCCTCGCTCACTCTCACGCTCGCTCTCGCTCTCGCAAAAGATAATGCAATTAACGCTGGATTGCTAAAGCTCTCGAGTGTGCGAGAGGGAGAGGGGGGGGGGGGAGAGCGAGTCTGTATCCGGGCCGTGGCAATACAGGCGCTTCCGACGCAAACTTTTGGGCTCGCAAAGACGCCAACTATTATATCCTGCGCTCGAGATCCTCGTGCAGAAGGCTGTTGTTGTTCGTCTCGTGTAGCGAGGCGGGCGATGCCTCTTCCGGCTGCTCGTCGCCGCCGCTTAATTCTAGCTGGCCGGTGCTGCTGTCACCGCTGCTCGAGCCGCACTCGCCGTCGACGAATCTGTGGACATGTCGGGTGTGACAAAGCAGAAAACACGCTTATTAGTTGTGCAAGTTCTTTGCTCGTTGTTTTTTTGTGAATTAAACTGGGCAACGGGTGGATGGTGTGCTGTCGACACACCGTATTTGGTACTACGTTATTTTTATTTGAGGGTGTTCTCAAGATGGGCCAAGGAATGCACAATTAAGTGTAATGAAAATCTGAGGAAGCGTGTGTAAGTATTCTTATTTTTCGTTAAAGCCTGACTAATGGAAAATTAAGCTTTGACGTACAGACACATTGTCTGCGAGGTGAACAAGAATCCATGGATTTATGAACTGTCCGAAGGTATTTCAAAGAAACAGACGGATGAAATGACTTCATAGCTTTCCTTTTCGTTTTCTAAAGTCTATTATATTATGCACTCGCACTTTTCGAACGAATATAAGACTGATTTCGATGACTAGGTATTTTCTTATAGTAAAAAAAACGTTTTTTATTCACGTTTTTTTTGCATTATAGTCCATATCTATGGGCAAGGCTGGTATTTAAAATTTATTTCCAAAAAGCAATTTACTCAATGCACAAATCTATAAGTCAGTGTACGAAGATTTGGTTTTCAGATTCTGAAAGTAATTGTCGTTATATGCTCTGACAAGAAGAAATTGATTCTTCCAAATAAAGTTTGATCGAATCAGTAGAATGCGTTTGATGCAATGCAACATTTCAGTGATTTTCATCGTTTAAATTGTAATCGATTAAAAAAAGAATCGTTGATTTATCAATAATAAAAAGTGACTACATTCGCCCAAGCACGCCATTACTTTCCATCGAATTTACTTTCGTACCCGGCGAAGAATTAATTATTTTAGCCACGGATTAGTACATGGCTATCGAGTATGTTTATGTTTTGTTCCGCAACGATTTCGTCACGCGCTATAACCCAACGAGAGATATTACGCGCGCTCATCTAATGTACTGAGAAGATAAAGCGCAATCTCACAACGCTATATTTAAAATTTTACGAACGATTTTTATTGCTTTTTAATAATTACTCGCGTTCGCGCTCCGTCCCAAGCGCGCATATAAAAATGTGTAATGAAAAAAATAATAATAATAAGAATAATAATAATTGCACATACTCGCGTACACAGCATGAGTAGATAATGCAGAGTCAAGCGCCGGAGCGAGCGAGCGAGTAAATCTCTTGAGCGCAAAGCGCTTTATCAACGTAAAGTCCCGGTATTATCTGACCAAGGTATGGCCTTATGACCAGCTGTATTTTCAACGCGATAACGCGCATTCGAAATTTTTTTCGTGCGTACACGCGTATAGTATTATTACAATTAATATATGCCAAAGTATATGTATTTGTAACGAGTCTGGTCCCTCAGGTGTGCTCTGCCAGTACAGTACACAATCGTGTTTCTACATTTTCCTAATCTCCGTTCCCTCCGCCCCCCCTCTCCCGCACGAATGAAACGAATTATAGGTCTCTATACACGCAATGTAGAATTGAAATACTATGAATATTTTTGTACTATGTCATAAATATCGAGGACGGTGCCGACTTTGGCTGTTTTTTCATTTCTGTATACAGTCTCTCGAAACATGATTCGCCGTTTTATAACTTTTGGCTCGTTTGTTGAAGCGCCAACAACGATAAAGTCGAGCGAAAACAATGGCGGATCCGATTTTTTTTACTGGCCTCGAGTCGATTTCATTATAAAAGTTTAATTTCGCGCGCTGCGCTGCGATTTGATATTAATTTTACGAGGCAGAACGCGAAATCGGCTCGAGCCCGCGACGCTAATCGGAATCGTCCGCGATTACGCGCCGCAGGCATAAGTGAGAGCTTCGAATTTATTCAAATTTCCGCACGGGCATTAGAAATTCGCGGACACGCGCTCGACACGGACGTACAATGTAACTCGAGGTATATTATACAAACGTGTGAAAAAGTCGACTGTTATCTCACCCGATATAAAGGAAGAAAAGACACGTGTGTCACTCGGAGAGTTACGCCGATGAAAAAAAGAGGGATAGAGAGAGAGAGAGAGAGAGAGAGAGAGAGAGAGAGAGAGAGAGAGAGAGAGAGAGAGAGAGAAGATCGGTCTCGCGCTAAAAGTTGCGCGCACGTATAGAAGAGAAACGCTAAATATAAAAAGCGAATTAATCGCTTTTGTTTTCCGGGAATCCGCCGATCGATCAAGCCTCCGATGGGATATACACAATACGTAGATTACGTATGTGTATATCACACAGACTGCAGGAGCACAGAAAAGATGAGGCGCGAGAAAGAGAGAGAGAGAGAGAGAGAGAGAGAGAGAGAGAGAGAGAGAGAGAGAGAGAGAGAGAGAGAGAGAGAGAGAGAGAGAGAGAGAGATATGTATTGTAGATATCCATAATGGGGGGGACTTACGTGTAAGGCTGTTCTTCTCCGCGCATCTCGCATATGACGTTCGTCAGAGCCATTATGTAATTCTTGGCCAGTGTGAGCGTCTCAATTTTGCTGAGTTTCCTCTCCATTTTCACGTGCGGTATCACCTCTCGCAGTTGCTGCTCGAACAAACAGAGTGAAAGAGAGACATGCCGAGGACGGCCGATTAAAACGTTTGCAAGCACCAGCAGCCCATATTGAATATTACATACTTTGTAATAGATGTATGCACGTGTGTTTGTGTGTATGTGTTCGTGCACCTACGCCTATATCTCGTCACACCACCTATCCGCGCGTTTATAGTTATATACGCTGCACACATATCGGAGAGACGTATATCCTATATATTTATTATACGCGGATTAGCATAACTGCAGCGACTGCGAGTAATCGCGCGAGTATGTATTATAAGCGAATGGACAATGGGCCATTGCTGTGTAGAAACAATATTGTCGCGCCAGTGACAAATCGCGCGCTTCTATCTTGTGTCAGACGCATTCATGCCGCGCGCGCGCGCGCACGGACTCGCGAGAGAGTAGATTTCCGATTCGGAGAAGCAGAAGAAGCGAGTTTTCTGCTTATACGGAGAGACGCCTCGATGAGCTTGCGCTGCACGTGTCTATACACCTATTGATGCAGTATATACTCGGCAACGTTTAAGCGTATACCGCCGAGCGAGAACTTGAGCTCGAATCGGTTAGAAAAAAATTGCAAGATTCTATTGTCGATTCTCTATAGTGGGATTTTTACGAACTGCTGTAGTAGCTGTTAACCACGCTTTTTGCATCGCTTTACGTATTTTTCAATCTGATTTCCGAGATCCGATGCTGGCACGATACGATAGGTTTACTACGATTGGTTCAGTTGAATCTTCAATAATTTATCAATTATTTATATATAGAATATTAAATGTCTTATTTATTATATTATAATTTTTTTGTTGATAGCAATTTTGTACCGTCGAATTGCCCAAATTCCCGCAAAGTCTCACGCGAATATTTATTGCTACAATATTTTTAATTCTTGTGAAATATAGATTTATTTTCGTTCTCATTTGTCACATGAAGGGGGTCAACTCGAGTTAACGGCTGGAAAAATAATTTTTCTCTAAATCTGTAGAAAGTTTTCTATGAAGCCATTGTAACGAAAACTTTTTTAATTAAAATTATTCGGCGTGCATTTAATTAAAAGAAGAATATATGTAAAAGAAAACTAACGCATTCATGTCTTAAAAAGTTATTATGCATTGTCCAGAATGCTTAAAAATTCTAAAAAGAATTGTAAATTTGTTTCAATAAATTTCTTGAAAACGAAACACAAGTTAAAAAACTAAACAAAACATTTTTTTGTCCTAAATAGAACACTCCAATAAATCAGATACTGTACACCTGCCACATCTTCGTGAGATGCGGGTTCTCCAAAAGACTCTATACCCAACTATATATCGCAACGCTTTACAATCACAAAAATTGAAGGTATTTTCAGCCGCTCAAACTCAAAGAAAGTTCCACTACCATTCCTTCGGCAGAGCCATTATTTTCATAGCCCAACAAAAAAAGCTTCTTTCTTTTCCGACATATAGCAACTCAAGTTGACCCCCTTATCGCCGCACTATTGTATACGTGTATATAATTGTGTCAATGGTATTCTCCCGTGTAAAATAAACAGATAAAACAAGAGCCATAGAATCGCTCCGTGAAATGAGCTTACCTCGAAGGCGTCGTTGAGCGAGTGCATCCTCATTCTTTCGCGTTCATTACTCTCGAGTCTCCTGAGGGTACGTTCCCGCGCCGATATGCCGCTCTTTCGTCTCCGGGTCGTCGGGGGTCCGCCGCGGCTGCGTCGTTTCACCCGCTTTGGGCCCCGCTCGCTTCCACTGCTGTCGCTCTCGTCGCCCACCTACAATGTAACACGTGCAATGAAACATTTTTATTTTTCCGCAGAGTTTTCGAAGAAAAACAAATTGAAAACAACGACAACAAAAAAAAAGACAACGCGTTTCCTCCTCATTCTCCTCCTCTCGCAACAATGTCTATTCGCGGCGCATGTAATCAAGACGGCGATAACGACACATCAAACAAGCGATTATCCGGAAAATCGCAATGTCTGGTTTTCCCCGTGCGCGCGTGCGCATATACTCTGAAAATAGTCTGAATAATAAAATCTCCGCGCCGCGGTCGGGAAAACTGCCATTAACAAGCGAATTAGCGCGGCAAACTCCATGCGATTATATTGCTTTCAATATATACACGCTCGCGCTCGAGAGCGGGCAAGAAGAGCCTAGAGAAAGAAGCTATATTATATATCCTTCGACAATTACTCGAAGGAGCCATTAGTCGCGTCAGACTGGAAATTCGAGTTATGCAAAGCCGTTCCCCCTTCCTCCCTTCCCCCCTCTCTCTCTCTCGCTCTCTCTCTCTCTATCCCTCCCTCTCTTCTCGAGTTCCTTGAAATTTTCAAGTGTATACATATAGGAGGAACGCGAGAGACCGCAGCACAATACACACCGGCGAGAATGTCGCTGGACCTGAAATCGGCCCACATTGACATTATCATCGCGCTCTCGTCTCTCTCTCTCTCTCTCAATCGTGCGATGATTCGACGATAAATAGCCCAAGGCGTACTCGTTCTCCTTTTTTTCAGCGTTTTTTTTTCACAGCAGCAGCGGCAGCGGCAGCAACAGCGCCACAGTCGAGAGAAAGTCGCGACGCTTTTCACCTGTATATAGGTACACCTCTCGTGCTCTCTTATATACGTCATGTCCGACGTGAGACTCGCGCGAACCAATTTGTGATTTACGGCCGGGGTTTTTCCGAAATCCCGCGAGGCATCTCGGGCGTTTGCGTAAATTTGACGAGATCGAGTGCCGCGGAAGCGAGAGTTTAGCTCGCGGGAATGACCCTTTCGGCCGGAAATAAATGAGTCTATAGCGTTGAATCGTATAATGGATGCAATGACGAGGGGGAAAAATCGTTTCGAAACGACGACGACGTGCGCTCGTCGATATATCTAAATGGATTGCGTTTTACAATCGAGTTCCGGGAATTTGCTCATGGATTTACGTTGAGCAACGGGAATGTACGGTGGATTCTGCTATTTTCTCGCAGTATTTCGCACGTGGACATCCGAAAATATTTTTACAGGATGAAACGAAAGAAAGATAGATAATACAAGTTGAAGTTGGGCCACGAAATGATAGCGTTATAAGTATCACTTCTATGTGTGTGTGTGTGTGTGTGTGTGTGTGTATATACATACACACACGTTAACCGGGTCGCTAGCGAGGAAGGAAGTGCCGCACACTTGTTGCGTATAATGAGGTGACAACATATCTCTCTCTCTCTCTCTCTCTCCCTCTCTCTCTCTTTCATTCGACCGCGGATAAAGTCACAGAACAATATTAGTTGACTTTTGCGTGGATAAGAAACCTACTTGGCGCATGTACACAGTTCAAGTGGGCTTTTTACGTACATGCAGCCGGGTTGGGACTTCGGGACAGAGTAATCCATTTCATTCAATATATCTGTTACTATAACTGGCAAATCTGATGCCTATTTGTATCTATATGCAAACAAGTCGGTTTTTAACCGTCGATCAAATGCTCTTCGAGCATTTCGCAAGCAGTTTTTTGAAATGCAACATGGGGAAACGATTCTTTTGTCTGCATATTCATTGCGTAAATTACGAGGCAGTATGAAACTTGTAAATTACATTCATTTAAGTTAATTAAAAGCGATCTCCACAGAAAATATACGTTGAGTTTATAGCTTTAATCAATAGCTTCTCTAATTAAGCTTAAATTGACGTAAAATAAAGTGAGAAACAGCATTTCGACACTATAGTTAGATCCTGAATATTTCTTACAGCCATAGATGCTCGAATTTTCATCAGAATGTCGTGCGAGAGGATTGAGAAAAATACAAATGATCTACAATAATTGCGATGAAAAGCTGGATCGTGCAAATGCAGAATGTGCTGTTGAATTTTTGTCCCATTTTACCTCAGCGCCGACATGGTGACGACCTCGTTTGCCGGTTAGTGAGTCAACGGAGGCGTCGTCCAGGTCGATGTACATCTCCTGATCGACAGAGTCCTGATCGCTGCCTGATAGCCTTTCCAAATTTCGCATTATCCTGTAACAGCAAAAGCATAGGCTCATTAGTCTCTCCGTCAGCTGATGTTGTATCCTCGACGCATAATGTATACGCTGTATACATACATACATTCACGGACATTTATAAATAGATAGATATAGAGTTTTATTTATAGCGGATAAAACGGAAATATAAAACAGATGTATGCACAGTATTTGTTGACATATTCTAATGAATGGCTATCTTTTATAATACATCGTCAATTTTACGTCACATGTACATAACTAACGCACCTATAGGAGCACAAAAAAATGTCTGATGAGTGGGATACATAAGAAATAAGAAGTGAAGAGACATGGCTCTGGCATTTGAGTCTACGCATGGTCGCTTATTCGAAAGTACTTAACTGAATAGTCGTATTACTTCTAATTTAAGCTGGTTAAGTACATAGTCGGGGTTTTCCTGACATATTTATTAAGTGTGTACCTAAATTCATGGATTTATCAGACAAAAATATTTACTCGCTTCTTTTGGAAAATGTTTTGAATACCCGTCATTTCGTAGGAATTTGAATTTGAATGGCCAGACCATTTTTTGCAATGAAAAAATCTGAATAATTCAGTTTATCAATCAGCTCAAGTTTTCAATTTCGTTCCATTTGCATACAAAAAAATGTTCTAACCATTCGCATCAAAATCTCGCTGCATTCATCTCGAAATGCGACAAATATTGCAAAATAATGAGTCCATGTCATCCATTTGTTTGTCTCTAGAATCCGACGGACAGGTAAAATTCATTAATTATTTATTAAGCTGAATTCATTAATCTCAGTGTACGTTTAGCAGACTTGTCGCCAAAGACTCAAATACGCATTTTATATTGTAAAATTAAAGGTAATAAATTAAAAAATTATTGTTTATCAGAATTTTTTAATAAAAAACTATTTTTTATTTTTTCAGTTTATCACACTTAAAACCGAGATCTTGATAGATTTTTTTTAAACTCAAAGGCTAAAGTATTTTCCAGAAACAATTTGTATCTACATAGTAATGTATCTTTACAGATAAAATCCGTAAAAATCAATGGGTATCTCATATCGCGTGCTTGTATCTAAATACTCGAGCATCTATATAGATTCTTGAGTATCTAAATCTCAATCTGAATATTTCGATTCAGATAATGTATCTCGAATCCGGATCAAAGCATTCAGACAAATTTTTCAAAGATGCACATGTATCTTGCACATGGTTTACGATAAGTATCCAAGTATTTCCCCCTATTTTAAAATAAGATACACTTTTCGTATAGTATGTCCAGATCGACGTACCTACGGACGCTTACTCATGGCTGTGCATAAATTCAAGGTGCACTTAGATCGCCTCTAATGAGCTGCATTGTTGGCCAAGATATTAACTGTCGCATAGGAATTCCGGCTATGTTCGAAATGTTCGACTCGGGAGGATAATTGACTTGTTAGTCGTAATTGTCCGCGCTTGTTCGCGTTGCTCGACGCACTTTCTGCTCCTTTCCCTCGTTCAAAGTCGCGCGCACAGGTGACAAAAAAAAGACACAAAATCGTCTCGTTCTCAGCCTCGGCGGCCTACGCACGGCCGAGAGAACAATTACAAAACTCATGGGCTCCTCTTATCTGCGGACTCGTATTTAGATCACGCCGTGAGCCGAACGAGGCCAATGCCTCCTGTCTCTGTCTCTTTCTCTCTTCATCCGTTTCTCGCGCGCGATACTATATGCCGCATGCACGGACGATTCGACGCGAGAAGACGAGGAAAAAAGGAAAAAAAGTTTGCCACGCGCGCCGTTTCATTTAAAATTTTAATGCCGCAATGACCGATGTACACACTTGTGCATATACTGCACAAGTGTGCGCTATATACATGCTATATTGCAAGTGAATCGCTTCTCTCTCGCGTGTGCATGTACGATTTCCGATAAGAATCGCGCTTATACGGATCTCTTATCTGGTGAGCGAGGCAGAGTGAAAATCAACTCGAACGCACATATCGCGGAAAAGTCAATGGCGAGAGAGAGAAAAAGTAAGAGGGAGAGAGAAAGACGCTTGTATGTATAATTTTCGATTCGAAGAATAAGCGAATAGTGCCTGCCGTGAAATACACGTGTTTTCCCGCCGCGTTAGTTTACATTATTTGCATATACACGTATATACACATACACATCCTCGCGTCGGCATTGACAGGATGATTAGCTTTTCTTCGCCACTTTAGTATTTCTTTTTTTATTTTATCGCTGCGGTGCTACGGCCTCGGCGTTGCAAAGCTCGTCCCTCGGCGGAAAGCGAAAAAAACGCAAAAGAAAAGAAATATTCGCGGCTAAGTAGTGAAAATGTTTAATATACACACGGCACTTGCGAGTGTGTGCGCATATATATATGCGCTATGTATATATACAAGGCGCGCTTCGAAATGGGTCAAGGTGCAGCGAACCGATCAAGTTCATTGACACGACGCAGCTCTAATACGGCATTCCTCGTGGCTCGTTTTTTTCCGCGTCAGCTCGCCGGAGATTTCAGTGTATAACTGACATTTTTCCAGCGTCGACCTTGACAGTGATTCAGAGAGCGAGAGAGCAAGCGAGCAAGAGAGAGAGAGAGAGAGAGGGAGAGAAAGAGAGCGTTGTTTAAAAATAACTTTTGTTTCAGAGAAATTTCTGTTACGCGATATTTGCGCTGGCCTGACGCGCATCGGATGGTGATTCCCCGCGTCGTATTGAGAGCGAGATTCTCTCGTTATATTATGCGATAACCGACGATTGTACTGTATAACGCAAGGATTTATCGCGTATTCTCGTTGTTACGACAATTGCGTTGCAGATCTGCCACGTATGCAGTTTTTTTATTTTTTTTTTAACGGGACGGAAAAATCGAACTCATCTACGAATCGGAGAAACTGGAAGTCTATGCGTGAAGCTTATGGAGGCGGAAAAGACTTAAAAATAAAACCTCGATAAAATTTGTCTATAATGCTAAGCAGATCGCTGAACTCTGCTGATAAAAAAAGTCCCCAAGCTCGACACGCTTCTACTTTTCCTCGTTTCGGCTTGTTTTTCCCGATTTTATAATCGACGAGAAAGATGATTCCCAATTCATTGGACACGGACACACACACACACACACACACACACACACATATATGTGTGTATATATATAAAGAGAAGATCGAGATCTGCGCGGTAATTTCCCTGAATATATATTTGTGTGTCTGCGCATCTACTTTAGGTGTATAATTATGTATGCGGGTTCGAAGAATGTCAAGGAAGGTGTATCAGAGAGTCATTTACGCTGACGTCCTATTATGTGGCCTGAAACAGCCTTTCTAATATAAGTACCAAGAGCTGAGAGAGAGAGAGAGGGGGGGGAGGGAGAGAGAGAGAGACAAATCGTTGGTGTACACGTTTTAATTGCGTATAGTAAGTATATGGCTCTATTTCGATCGCGATGAATTCCAAGAGTGTTTTCAGCCAGCTTTCGAAATTCGAAAGGACGTGAAAGTTTTCGAGCGGATAGATGCCTGCGAGGCATTTATACAGCAAGAGGTTTAAAATACACTCGAATTTTCCGTCACTCTGCGAGGCGGTTTATTAATACACAACTTTCGGATTTTCGGAGCTTCTCGAAAAGACGTATGATACGCGTCAAATGTTTATAATAATAGATCGTACTTTATGTTGTACAGACTTGCGGGTATCACGCTTGTATATCACGTAGATATAGATAACACGCGCGCAGATAATTATGCAAATCGGAGGTGTATACGTATATACATATATAGAATAAATTTGTATGTATATATGAATCGTTAAATGAAAACAATGGCCGAGGCAATAATAGCAAATGCTTAGCTGCAGGAGCGCGCGATATCCTTTGAATTTTTCAATAACAAGAGTTGTAATTGCTCGCGGTGTTTTAATGCGGAATCGCAATAAAGAATAAGAAAAAATTACAACTACATGTAGACAAACGCGTACGCGTACGCGGCTTCAATACACGCGAACGGCAGACAGTCATTCAGACGTAGGGGAGTAAACAACTCTTGCTTCTTGACAGCTATAATCGAGAATTCGAGGTGTTGCCCTACAAAGCTAATGTCTGTGTCGTCCTGCATATGGCGTATAATATAAACATGTATATATAGACCAGCAAAAAAACACAGTGGAGCACGTGCGCGAGCTTCGTTCGATAAGATATAGCGTGTGGTGTGTATACGTATAACACACACACACGCAACATGCTCCACATCGCAATATAGCTTCCTTCTCTCCCTCTCTCAACAGCTTGCATTCTAAGTGATGTCGTTTGCCTCGGGCTTTTCACTGTCAATATAAGATTAATCACGGGGGAAGTGCTGCGAGCTTTTTTCCTTCCCTTCCTCGCCTCCCATTGGCGCGCGCGCGCGCGACTGTGAATGTGCGCACGTGCGCCTTCGTCGCGAGCCCCCCTCCCGCGACGCGAAAGATCCGCTGCCTATTCTTTCGGCGCGCGGCGTTGTCATGTCGTGAGCGATGAAAACAAAATTATGCAATTCCAGGCGATATCGTAATACACATGGAGATGTACAGCGAGTCGCATATCTCCGCGGACGAGATGACCGCGGCTCTATATCGTACAGTTTCAATAACAAAGTGTGTGTGCGGCGTTGTCGACGTGTATTATATGTATACGTACAATAAGTATGTCAAAACAGCGCAGCAACAACTATAACTCGTTTACATATTCGGTCTTTCGCAATCGATATTTATTGACTTTCGATGTTTGCATAACAAACGCTCTCTGCAAATTCAGCTCTCTCGACTCTGCGTTACACATTATAATCTCGAATGATTTCTATCGCTCGTAATGCCGTTTTTAACGAGCGTCAGCCAGTCACGGTCAGAAGCAGTTAAGCAGTAGTCTTTTCCGATTATCGTCGGTCGAAATCTACGACTTTCGTGTATGTATATATATGAAGAGGGTATTAGGACGTTTCCTGATCGTCAAAGTATACACAGTAATCTACATTATGCTTTGAGTAGACAAAAAAAGTCGATTAAGGGGATCTCCTGCAGTCTCCTACAGTCAATTAAAACGTAATCAGACTGCGTGTAAGCCGACGAAAAAACAACTAATTCATTTCTGTGCAGGAAAAACATGAATGGAATTACAAAAAACAAAGCGGCATAGAATTTATCCTCCAGTTATGCAATTATTCATACTATATTATACGAAGTTTTGAGTGTTGATATTTAAATATTCTCCGCGGCGAGTGTATGGCATTTGAATTGCATGATTCCGAGAGACGTTATTCAAATACCATTCCTTCGATTATTAATATACAATCGTCAAACAAATGTAACGGGGGGCAGGGGGGGGGGAGTAATCTGTACTTTACACTTCGATAATTTTCAATCTGTACATTTTACAACGCGAGAAATTAAAATTTCAAATCGCTCGCGCGACAGTCCTTGTAAGCTATTGTAACTCGATTGTAATTAATGGTATCTCCTTTACGGTCTATATGCATGTGCCGTGCGCGATTTCGACGAATCCAGGAAGCGCCTTTAAGCGACGATATCTCGCGGCACACGTTTACAGCGCGATATACACCTCCGTGAATAAATTGTCTTCTATCTGGAACGGCGAGGAGGCTATACGCGCGAATCGTAAAGTCCATGCATAATGTGAGAGCGAATAAGCAGTAGTAGTGGGATACTCCCATATGGGATATCCCCGAGCTCTTTCCTTTCGTCAGTGGCACGCGCTCGCAGGCCGTAGCCCGTATATGTATACATATACACAAACGTACAAAAAAAAAAAAAAAAAAATAACACAGACACACAGCGAGCGGCGCGGAATTCGCGCTGAGTCGACGAAAAGACGACGTTATTTGCATTCCTCGCGGCTTTTTTCGCGCGCCATCGCGCGTGTCGTGCCACTTTGTGCTGTGTGCGGGTGTAATGCCAGTTGCGTTTGCGGACTTTGCGTCCGCGTGCGCGCGATATGCTTCCTTCTCGGTTCTTTCGTTCTGTTGCTTTTTTCGTCGCCGCCTCTCCCCCGCCTCGCCTGCTTCGATTATTTTTTTTCGCCATCGCGCGAGCTTTACGAGGAATCGGCGGCTATAAGCGCGCCGTTGAAGAGAGAATTTTCCGAGTGTGACGCCGTCGCACGTGGCGCAAACGTGACGCATTGTGTACTGCCTCTCTGGCCGCCTTTCCTGCGACACTCGTCGTCGTCGTCGTCGTCGTCGTCGTCGAGCGCTATTCTAAACCTGGATTATTTTAATTGTCGCAGCCGCGGATGGAGCTATATTATACTTTGCGACGAGCGGCTAGCGCGAAAGCTCGAATTGTTTATCATTTTTCCTCGGCTCGAGCGAAGTCGTACATAAATTAGCGTTTTCCCGGCTCTCGCTTGAGCTGCGCTAATACAGTTTTATTGCGATTCGCGGCCGGAGTAGGGAGTATAGCGGCGCACACATCGGAGAGGCGCAGCGAGAGGAGCAGAAGAAACTTTTGTTGTGTTCCGAGAAGCCTGTGTGCACAGCCGATACGGAACACTTGTACAACCAGTCTCGCTCGCGCGCTCTTTGGAAAAGTACACGTTATATATTGAAAGGATGAAGCAAAACAAACAGAATTGTACATCACGAAAATAAGCGCATGATTTGTTCGGTGTACATATGACCCAGTTGCGAAACGTCAAATATACACGCGGAGAGCAGCGCTTCTTCTTTATTTTTAATTTTCCTCGTTATTATAAAGTAGACGTGTATGCGCAACACTGCGAGTGCTCAGATCGTCCTTGGACGAAAATCACTGTTCCAGCTAATACTTACTTTGGCTCTTGATACGATTTATTTTTTTCCTTTCGTTCGCACTCGTCATCGCTATTATCCAATGACACTATGTATGTATATGTATACACTCATCTCGAATACAATACGCGCAAATATACACATACGCGCGTGCCACCCGAAAAAAAAGCAAAACAAACAAAAACCGAGTGATTGACCAACTCCGCGTGATGATAAGCTTATACATGTATACGAAAAACAAGCGCTCGACGTATAGATTTTTCGTGACGAGGAAATTTCGTTTATATCAGCAGGAAATAACTCGCGATTAATTAAAACAAACAGAGTCTCGAGAATCCGTCCCCTCGAGGCTTCTCGTCTGCGCATAAGCGCGCATACGCATCTATATATGTGCATGACTTACCCTAGACGAGCCTCGTTCGCGTTTGCCTTCTGCTGCTGCTGTGTCTCCCGATACGTGCTTTGCGCTACTTATCTCAGGAGAGCATCCATCCAAAGTTGTGCCGTCGATGAGCCTCAGTCGGAAGCCACTCGGGTCGTCGAGAAACAAGTCGGGCAATGGACGACCCTTTTTTTTCCTATCCGTCCCGCAGGCTGATCTGCAACGAGGAGAGAGCAAAGTGGCACGTTAGCGTTTACGGCCGTGACTCGTTGGAAAAAAGAAGAAGAAAGAGCAAAGAAAAGCGCCGGGTGGTCGTTCAATGAATAGTTCACGTATGCATTGAAGACGCGCGGAATGCCGTTATCTCGCCGATAATGCCATATTATCTTGGCAATGTAGTACTTCATACCTCGTAATACAACGTGTGACGAGTGTGTGTGTCTGTGTGTGTGAGGGAGAGAGAGGGGGGGGGGGAGAAAAATATAAACACGATAATAATAAGGCGACTGTGTCAATTAGACGAATCTTTGATTTTCCTCGAAATTGGAATTCGCGGTTTATGATATAATTCCAACTTTCTAACGTGAAAAATAATCTGGACGCGATTGTTGCAGGATTCAATTAATTTCTTGCTATAATACAAGTGTTCGTCGGGTAGTCCTGGGATAGACATTTTTTGAGATCGTATGGCAGTTTCTTCTTTTTTCTTTTGTAGCGAACGCGTTTGGCGGTTAAAGCTAATATCATGTTTTTCCTTTTGACGGTGGAGTGTTGAAATTTAATTTTTTTTAACATTTGCAGTCTGTTGCAATAGATCTTAATATATCAAAGAATAAGTTCATGGATGGACAAGTTTCAATAACGATTTTATCGTTTCTTTTAATTACAATCGTCTGCTAATAAATTCAATGTACAGTTGCGCAGACATGCATTTAAGTGTTACGACGCTAATCAAAATCGATGAACTATCTATTTTTCATTTATTCTTAAAGTGTGCTATTTTATTGAATCTGCATAGGTATAGTTATAAGATACCAGCAAATGATAATTTAATATGTAAATTCAGACATCATAATCGCTATAATCTAGTTTAGAAAAACTTTCACTTTCTAAGTTTTTGATTTTTTTCTCGAAAATTTGTCAACTATAATGGATGAATTTAAATTCAAGCAGCATACAATTATTACTTTTATGCAGCATATCATTGTTATTTTTGTATTTATTTTTTTTTCAAATCAATCGATCAAATTAGCGTCAGAGTTATAGTTTTTTTAAAGACATATACTTTTAACGTTAATGAAATCATAATAAATGTTGATAAAAAAACTTTTCAGAAAATGTATAGGTATATAGGTTTTTTTTCCATTTTTCCGAAATGACATTGTGATTTTTTAAATTATTTCATCAATCCTGCGATCAATAAAACAAAAAACAAAAAAATAATTCGCTATAAAACAATAATCGCGTCATCGAAAAATTCCTTTTCAAATCAAATCTTTTTTCCAGAAATCGGTGAGCGCATTCTTATCACACATGTACTCGCTTCTATCATTTTGTATATTTCCCAAAATCTTGCGAAACAAACTTTTAATACTCCGGAACGTGTTTGTAGATCGATTTAACTAAAACGTAAAATTTTGACAAGGTTTTCTTTTTCAAGAAGCAAAACGTATATTCTAGTCACAAAACCTACACCTGCAATATCATTTTCATTAATACAATGCAGCTTATTTGTTTTTACAAAAAACTGTGTGGTAAATGAAAATTTAAACAAATTGTTCGATCCGTTGGATGAGATTCTATTTATAATCATATAATTCCCAGGCAAATTAATACATTACGTATTATAATGAGGTACACGAGTTTGTGGCACACAAAAAGGTCAGTTCTGTCCCGTTAAGACAAGAGGGGTATCATTATGAAATATTGAACCGCTTTAATCTTCTCATAAACTGATAGTCTGTCTAGGTTTTGTGCGCACACTTTATCATCGCCGTATCCTAGTCAAAGTTGCCGTAGAACGGCCCACGCGCGCCTTTAAACCGACGCGCGGACGAGCTTCTCTAAACAGAAAAATTGCATCAGCTGATCGTCAAAAGAAAATTTCAACTGCGCCAATGGAGCGCATAATAATACACGCAATGACACAGTGCGTCGAGTGCGCAAGTATCGCAAGTATATTGGCGCGACGGAGGAAAGAGGAAGATGCAATTTTGACACGCGTATATATTTATGCAGACGTGCAAAATCCGCGAATTATTCGCAAGCCGGCAATCAGATGGAGAAAACTGCGTGCAGGCAGCAGCCGCGGCGCCTGCGCACACGTCTATGTATTTATCTTAATTAAGGCTGCCGCTTTTGCCGCGTGTGCGTGCGATGCTAATCAATGAATGGAGCTTATAAGCTGCGAATCCTCGGGTCGCGAGTGTCCCAAGTGCGTGCCAGGATAATCTCGCGCATAGCACCTCTCCCGCTCTCTACTATGTACATGTGTACGCGTGTACAGTACTCAATACTCATACATACATGTATACACCGCGGAGCGCGTATGTATACATCTAACGTTTGGGGGGGGGGGATAGAGAGGCTTTTCCGCCTTTCGCTCGCTCGTGGATTTTAAGCCGCTCTGCGTCTGCGTGTGTGCGCGCGCGCCGGCGCAGCAACGGCGGCATAGCAGCAAGAAATGGAGTACTTTCATTTTCGTGCGAAGAACGTCGGCAGCGGCGGCGTGCTCGGCATTCTTCGTTAATGGAGATTGCGAAAAGTCTTGAATCACTCTCTTTTCTTTTTCGCGCGCTCGCGAGAGCGCGATATTCGCGGACTAACGCTGCCTCTATACGTATGTATTATTATATCGCATGTGCTCCGATCCTTCTCTCTCTCTCTCTCTCTCTCTCTCTCTCTCTCTCTCTCTCTCTTACGTGATACTCGGTCGTGTATATATGTATACTCCGGGAGAAACTTTTTCTGCCCAAGGATGTATCCTAGGGTTTTATTGGTCTCGCCGCGCGTTGCTTTACTGGAATATCAGCTATTTCTGCAGCCGCGCGCGATTAAATGGATAATCCGAAAACATATACTGAAAAGAAATATACGACTTCTTATGTACCGCTACAGTGGAATTCTTCAATGTAGAAGCGTGTTTTCGAGATGAAAATTCGCTGTTCGATCCCGCGTATTATACACAACGTTAATCTAACTTCTCGTGCGAGTTTTATAGGCAAAAACTGGTTGATCTGTACGCGTGGCTGGGAATTGCCAGGAATTTCATTGGTTTTCAGTAGGAAGGCGAAACGATGATTCTATCGTTGAGAAGAGCCTAATGAGATTCAAACAAACAATGAAGTGTAAATCAAAGAGAATTCAAAGAAGCAAGGTGTAGCTCTTGGCGATGTATACACATGTCATTTTATGTATCTGTCAAATAAATATTTTAGACATTTGTTCAAAATAAAATTCACTTTATATTAAATACAGATACTTTTAGACGAGGGCAACGTTATTTTGTGAAAATTGTTATACAGCTGGGATGAAAAGGTGTGGTCAATTGAAAGGAGCTCTACTGATAAGACCTGAGCAATTGCACTTATGTGGAAGTACTTATGCATAATTAACACCCACCATGCTTAATACTCGGTATATTGAATTATGCGTCCCAATTTGCATCGAAAAATAACGTCACTTATAGTCGATTGCTTATAATAAATGTAAATAGTTCAGCTTTGATAAATGTCCGTGTGATACTTTAATCACAGAATTTAATCTAAAGTTAATTTTGGAGTTTGATTATAAAATCTACAGGTTTTAGAATTCGAATTTTCTGTTTGTGCATCTGTTATAAAACTTTTTACTATGAATACAGTTAATTCACAGTTACCGCGCATGTTATAAGTAATCATAATTGTACAAAAATTATTTCGATAATACATTTTTTTAGACCTGTGGATTAAATATGACTTCAAAATATTACGTTGAAAACAACATTAGTCAAACAATTGATATTTTTGACAAGCTACAAATTGCAAGTTTTACAATGTCCTTTTTGTATCAAATATCGACTATCGATTTTGGTTGTTACAGAGATATGGGAGTAAGGAATAAGCAATAAATTTTCATCAATTAAAAGATAAGCAAAGTATTGCAATTACTGCTACACTGCGTGACTTTTCCCTCCGTTTTATGCAAATCAAGATTGTTCATAAATCGTTCTGTACGTTATTTAAAATGATCGCGAACTAGTTTCGTCTATATATCAGATTGAATGAAAAACCAAAGAAATTCAATATTTTTTTACAACGCTTTTCGTATACTTGATCTCTTTAAATTAAGTTAATATATCTGCATATTTTGTATCACAATTTTTTCAAAATAACTTTTCTTTTTTACACCAAAAATTGTTCCTAAAATAATTATTGTTTGATACAATATCCAAAGAAATTTAATGAATAAAACATCATTTCCTTATCATGTTTTATAACAAGACACGAATATATACATATATATCACGAAGAACTGCTTTAACAGATTGTCTTGCAAACTGAATCATTCGTTATTCATATTAATTAGAAGACTATCGCCATAGCGGTAAGATAATATTTTTCAGCGAAGATGCATGAATTATCCGCTAAATAAGACGAGAAGAGTGGCTCATTTAATTCTTTCATAGTATATATTATAAGCAATCCAATATACACACGATAAAATTTGTCATATGCGAAGCAGGAAAAAGGATGTTTTTCCTTTTTTTTTCAACGCGATGAATTCGCAGGGAAATCGCACCAGACACTTGTACACACGCGAGTCGGCCGGTGAGTCAAGTGTAACGAACGACCTTCGCTATTATATACATGTGCAGAGCGCAAATCCATACGTGAGACAGAAAAAGCGAGAGAGACTTATACTCCTGCAGGTGCTCGGCTAAATGCGATTCGACTGATGGCGTAACTGTATTAGCCGAGGAATATTTAGCGGTACTCGCACGATTTCCCCCCCGAAACAATATACCATCGATGCACGCACTGGTGCAGTAAATATACATACATATATATAAATACCGCGCAACGGCGGCGGCGCGTACGTATATACATATATAAAAAATCGACTTGCGCGCGCGCGAGAGACGACTTCATTAAAATTTCTCACTCGGCTGGCTCCGATGGTTATTACGACTTTCTAAACGCGCGAAATGACTTCCTCGCCGATTACTATCATCATCGTCATCGTCATCGCCGTCGTCGACGTCGCCGCCGTCGTTGTCGTCGGCAGCAGCAGCAGCATCATCATCGTTCGTAAAGCCGCGCGGCGAATAACCCGCGCGCAGACGACGTCGCCGAGTATGAAGAAAATGAAAAAGCATCCGCGCGCGATATCGTATGGAATATCAGGTGGATATAGCAACATATATAGGAGCGCGCGCGCGCGCGGTAAGTAGCTGTATATGCATGTATGTATAGCTATATAGGCATCGGCCGATGCTGCGCGCATACGCGGAAAAAGAGCCGCTGCGCGAGTGCGCGCGTACATATTTGCACGTCCGGAATCCACAGCTAGAATCCGGCGCGACCTATTAGGAGGACTGCGCAAGTCCAGCTATCTCTCGACTCCGGCGCGTTCGCGTTGTACATATACCCTGTCTCGGAAAAGCGGCTGCAGCAGCGGCAGCGGCAACATAGCGGACTCGACATTCACCGAGTGACTTTGCAGCCCGACGAGAGATAAGAGTCTATCTCTCTCTCTCTCTCTCTCTCTCTCTCTTTCTCTCGCTTACTTACTCTCCGTCTCTTACTGTTACTGTATATACATGTATATAGCGAGCTATGCAGTTGTGCGAGCGCGCGGCCAAGAACCGGCGACGCGTTCCGATTTTTCCGCCGGCTTTTCTCTCTCTCCCGCTGCCGCGCAGCTGCAGCTCGACTCGTCGATGTAAACACGCGTCGGAGGACCTACATAGCATCCGCTCTCAATTTTACCGCGAGACTTTCAGGCGAGATTCGCTATGATTGCTTAATTTCGCTTGTCGCGCGGAAGACAGTACGATTCGACATTGATCACCTTTTTTTAGTTTATTGTACTGGATTTGGATCGGTTTTCGTTTGCGATGAAGGTCAATTTTGAGAGGATAGCCAAACTAGTTTCAGTAATCCCGTACTTGAGCTGAAAGATGTCTGTGATATAACCGGAATACACGATATTTCATTTTATTCACCGCATCAAACTCACACGAGAAGTTCTAGTTACCGGTGATGAATTTAACATTGTTGTTGATTGAAGTATAGTTAAAATTCACATAGTTATAAAAGTAGAATTACATTCTTTGACTTTAAAGTGAGAAAAATATTTCTTTTTTATCGTGGTGAACAATAATGATTGTTTCGAAAATATTTTTGAAGCTGTGCAAATTTATGCAAATTTATGATCGGTTAGGTACAGGCGGAAACATATAATTTCAGAAAAAAATTTAAGTCTGATATCAATCGGGTAATGAGGATTATATTTCCTCTGAAATTCTCTTTTATGTTTTTGCGTCTGAGAAAATACATATTTTTTCAAATATATAACACGACAATAGATTCACTTCAAATGCATGCGCAATTCTGGTCTGATGTGCGATATGTTATAAAGCCAAATTCAAATTCAAAAAATGTTCTACAGTTATAGAAAAGTGAGTTTTTCAAATTTAAAAATGAAACAAACGTCATGTAGGTCAATTACAGACATTTTCAGAAAGTTTCATTGATATTTAAATTTCATCCATCATTACATTTAAATTTGTGACTCGCTATAACCCAAATCATGCTTATGTGCAATAGATCGAGCCGTATATGAAAAACGATTTTCTATGCGGCAAGTATATAAATTAATGAATAACGCACATAATACTTTGGTCTTTAGCCGACATGTCTCAACTACAACGTCTATACAGCACACCCAAAAAATGTCTTAATCTGCAAAAAACGCTATTCTTCATTTCCTGCTAATCGAAGTTGATCTCAGTCCCTTTAAAGATTCCGATCGCGACGTCGACGAACGATTATCGATAAAGTTCGGCAATGTAATGCGTATCGTACGTTTCGAAGACAAAAAAAGGAGGGACGCAACGAGCCGAAGAATAAAAAGAAGAAGAAACAGCAGCAGCAGAAGCAGCGGAAGGGTGGGGGGGTTGACCAAGGTTGCACAAACTGGCATTACGAGAGCCGAGGAATTCGATAATTTAGCTGAGCGCGCGAGCGATCGGCAGTGCGCGCGCATTTTGGCCGGCCGCGATTATTTCAGCTCATTATAACATTGCGCGCTGCAGACGAGCCCGTCCGCGCGGCTCAGAGGATTTTTTCATTGTTTGCCTTTCCACGGACACGCGCACTGTGTTTTTGGAAAAGTCAATTTGTCAAGCTCCTGTGTATTGCGAAATTCGTTTGATTCATGTCATTCGATGCGGCGTGTTATTGCGCACGCGCGAATCGCTTTATATGTTTATCGCTGAGATGTATATACGCGCATATACAGCACTTGTCGCGACAATGCTTTGACGATCGTAAGACTTGGTGTCCGATTTTCATTCATCTTCAACGGCCTTACGCTTTCGATAAAAGCGCGCGCCTGAGCGCGAATAATGTTATCGCGCGCCGGTAGAACTGTACGACGAGTTTTCTCCTCCGATGCAGCGCTACCTCTTTATCGATAATGAGAATTAATATTTTTCTTTCTCTCTCTCTCTCTCTCTCTCTCTCTCTCTCTCTCTCTTCGCACGGAAAGAGGCAGAGATAAAGGCCACGATTTGAACGAGCGCGTATATAAAAACAAGCTTCTCCTTCGTCGCCGATCGGCAAATTCACCGTTGGATCATTCCCCATGCTCGCGTCGTCGAAAAGCTCGCGCGCGTAACGGTGTATACATGTATAAAATGCGCACAACCACCGAGGCGACTCTCTGCTTTTCTTCAAATTCGACTTTGATAAACGCGACGCGGCGGTGCGGTGGCAACTCGTGGGATTGCATAAACAATTCGATAAGTCCCGGTATCGGCTCTATAATCGCGCGTAACTGCGCGCGCGTGTACTGCCTCTCTCTCTCTCTCTCTCTCTCTCTCTGCGGGCGCAGTGGAAACACGGAAAACCGGCCGGTATTATACGTTCGTTTTCGTGTGTGAGAGCCGAGTAACGAGGCGGCGGTGGACGGAATAAAAATAGCTGCGCAGAGGAGCAGTGTGCGGGACATCGGGAACGGAGGGAAAAAAAGAATCTAAGCCGATTGATACCAGCGACTCTCTCTCTCTCTCTTGCTCTCTCCCGAAAAATATTTAGATATGCACCGAGAGTGAGAGAAGTTGGAGAAAAGGAGGCGATAAACTTTTGACAAAAACATTACAGTCGAGAGAAGCAGCATATAAGCCCGAGAGTCGGATAAACAAGATTACGAGCTAATTAAATTGATGATTTAGAATTTGTATAATATAATCTCCGGGCGCGACGAGTGCGTCTTTTGAGCCGCGCGAGAAAGAGACGAAATGTGTCAATGCTGATGCAGACGCTCGATTTATCAGTTCGACGCGCACGTACACACACACACACGCACGCACGCTAGGCCGCGAAATTCGAAACGAAAAACTTTTTTTTTCAGCCTTGCCTCGTTATGTATGTATATCGTTTTCGAAGCGACGAAAAAGGAAAGAAACGCGCGCGCGCGCGCGCGAAAAAAATGTATGTACACACACGCTCGCGTCTCGTATCAATAGCCTCCAAGCCATTAAAGCGCTTTTATAGTACAGTCGACGTGGTTGTCAGCTATTTGTGGCTCGACGTTTATTTATGTCTCTCTCTCCTCGTGGCTCGTTTTTTTCTATCTTTCCTTTTTTTCCATTTATTTCCGCGAGATTCCCTCCTCCTGTTTTAACTGCAGAGCGCGCGATGCGCGCGCTTATGGGACATTTGAGCGAGAGACTCTCGCGCGAGTTGCGGCACGCGAGAACGAGAAGGAGGCGAAAAGACGCGGACGAGGGAGAGAATCGAGAGCCGCGCGCGTGGGCGGCTTTTTCCGCCGCGTATACATACTCGCCTTTGACTCGCGCGCGCGCATTGTAATCGCATAAACATGCGAGTCGCCGCGGAAAAGTCGGCGAGTTCGAGGCGCCCGATAAGTTTTTCGAAGGAAAGCCAAAAGTCGCGAGAAAGAGAGAGAGAGAGAGAGAGAGACAGAAAAAGACTGCGCCGCCGCCGCCGACTCGTTTTGAATATTTATAATCGCCGTGCAGCGGCGGCGAGCTGCGTGCAGGGAAAGTTGCTCGCTCTCCGAGTGTTCTTTTTCTCTTTGCATATTATGCACAAGCGCACGCGATACACACATTAGGCCGCGGCACTCTCGCGGAATTCCGAAACTCGCGTCTGATATACGCGCGTGTAAATTATGTAATTGCGGAGCTTGGGGGGATTAATGGAAATGCTCGAGAAACATCGACGTCTGTGTGAGTGTGTGTGTGTGCGCGAGAGAGCGCAGAGCGCTTTTCAATGCCGCGCAGCGTGTCCCGGCGGCCGCCGGTCTCCGACTCAAAATCTTATCGCGCGAATATTTTTTTTCTTTACGTAACGAACACACTCTTTCCTTCGCTCTCCATCATCCGCAGCGACTGCGGCGCTCGAAATTAGCATTCGCCGCCGCGGCTGCATAGGTCGCGAGCGATTCGCTTTTCCGCGCAGAACGCGCACTTATCGCGAGCCTCGTCACGCTCGCTCCGCGAGAAATGAAACGAAAATGGAGAGGAAAACAAACAGAAATATCCTCATCGCGCCGCGCACACGCGCGCGCTTCTGTACCGCACTGCACATGCGGGATTATGCGTTAAATGTACCTACCGTTAAATTAACCTCGATGCTGAGCGTGTGCGTGCGTGCGCGCGTCTGCTTTTCCGAGGTTTTCTTCAATGAAAACGGGATTCAGCCGGATATATACACGGCGAGTCTCCGCCTCGACAGCAGCAGCTCGCGCTGATGTTGACTCTCCGTTCAAGAGTCGATTATCTAAAACGAGCGACGTCGACGAAGCACTCTCTTATCAATTCCGATCTCTCGTTCTCTCTCTCTCTCTCTCTCTCTCTCGCTCGCTCTCTTTCTCTGTCGAGCTCGTTCGACGATGTTTTCACACGCGCCGCGGCACTGATTTTTATACGTGTATACGATTCGTCGCGTAAGTTTATACGGTCTGCGCACTTCCGAACGATGAAGAAGAAGAAGAAGCAGCAGCAGCAGCAGCAGCAGAAGTCAGCGGGTCTGGAGAAAAATAAATCGTGCGTGCGAGTATTGCCTCTCTCTCTCTCTCTCTGTCTGTGCGAGAGCAGCCGCGAGCGAGCGACGCGTGCGTGTCTCAGCTGACCGAACGCCCGATACGGACTGACTATAACTGTAAACGACTACTTGTTGCGGTTATTCCCCTAGCCTCCCGCTCGCGGTGAGCCGCTCTCGGTGAGAGCCCCTCCACGGGGCCGTCTATAGCCGCCGACGCCGCTGATCTATCCCCTCTTCTTTCGGTCTCTCGCTCGCTCGCTCACTCTTTTTCGCGCAAGCCGGCTGCGGCTCTGCAGCGAGAGTCAAGCGCTTATACTGTCGCGTCTCCACTACTGCCACTTTACACGCTCTCGTGTTTATCTTGCCTGCAGTTTTTTGCTTCTTTTTAAAGAGCGCGGGGCTCGTAAGTCACTTTTTTTTGCTTGCTTGCTTGCTTGCTCGCTTGCTGCATGGTTTTCGTTTCTTCTGTGGCGGTCGCCGCGCCGAGCTGTCATGGACGAGGATCTATATATATACGTATACGCAAATTTATTGTCGAGATGGAAAAAGTAGATTTGTGTTTTAAAGAAAAGAACAAATGTTATACCCGCGCCTTGTTACTCTTGTGATGTACACAAGTGTTGCTACAGACCGAAAATGTGTTATACGTTATATTGTACAAATTTTTTGCACTCTCACGGCAGACGGCCTCGAATGACTCTGCCAGTGTAGTAACTTTAAGATTTTAATTAAATCAATCTTCGGATATTTTAATCTCTGATACAACATTTTAATTGAGAGGTTATATAGAGACTCGAGCATTTACTGCACATACAACTGCACATGGGATATACAAGACACTATTCGCATGATAGTATCGCAATGTACGAATAATTTTCTGAAACTGAAGTATTTAGATGCACGAGTACGCACGGCGTGTCTCGCCAAAGGCGAAAAGAAAACTCGAACGTGTAGATTTTCGAGTTGAAAAAAAAAATCTAAAATACGCATGACCGGTGGTACGATCGTTCGCGGGGGTTATCTCTCGGACGGAGAAGTGAAAGTGCGTTTGGGCGCGATACCGGGTGGTGTTACGGTTTCTCGAATTTCTATCCTGACTGCGCGCACACGCGCACACACACACATACACGCGTACACACACGACTCGTTTGGTTTTTGCTTTTGATATGCAATGCACCGCCTGAATTGCGCCGCGATAAGGGGACTCATTTCTCTGTCTGTGTATTTCGAAAAGGCGCTCGGCGGCATTGGCTTACGCGCCGGTAAGCACATGCACACTTGCCCGGCGTAAGAATGTCTCGATATTTAATGGATTGGGAATTCGTGTACACGCGCGAAGAAAAAAAAACGAAGTTAATTAATCTAACAAGATTTTCCCGTTACTCAGGTCCAGAAAAAATTCCGTTAGATTTACGCGATCGCCATGTGAGATACGGCTCTCGCGGATAAACAAATTAGGCGTATCGCGCGCGAGTCTGCACGCAGCGGTATATAACGTTTGCAAAAAAATTCTCAAATGAAAAGTGGCGACTTTGCGATTTCAAGTGACTCGAATACTCGTTACGAAGGAAGTCTGGAGATCGGGCTTAGATAGATATGCACAGTATGGATTCACATTGATTGATTAATAATATTAGGAGCGATGTGCCAGCGCGGCAGCTATTGTGAAAATGAGAAAACGTTTTTGGATTTAATTTGACGTTAGCGATCAATTCTTGAAAAGCAAAATTCATGCTCTAAACGTGATGGCTGAAAAGTCGGCCTTACTTTTCTATCTGCAGGGCAAATCGTCGCGCGAGAATTAACAATGTTTTTTTCTTCGGTAAATATGCGTTGCGTACAGCAGTAATTCAGAGCAAACTCGATAACGATGAAACATTGTTGCTTGACGCATCGCAACGGATAATGTTGTTGAATCTCAACGAACCATTAACACAAACAGATAAGAAGTAATCGCAAAGTATCCAGCGTGCCCTAATAGTAGAAATTCAACGATACTTCATCACTCGAGGCAGATGATATGGTTTATTATTTCAATTAGCTGACATTATTTAAATTATAAAACGAACGCGTCGTGGCGTGCAAAGTGAGTTTCAATAAAAGGCCTGAAAGTAATTAAATTCGGAAGATTATTACTTCGAAAACAATCGTTTTGATATACGCGATTGTTTATTAATGCAGCATGAAATCGATTTTATTCAAGTGTTATTTTTAAGGGAGTCTCAAAAGTCAATTAACAATTTAAATTTCGCGCCACAATCATATACGCAGCAGACGCGAGAACGACTGATTTGCTTAGTAACTTATCATAAAAATGAAAATGCAACAAAGCGCTTTCCGTTATGTAAGAGTCTATCAGTTTCCCAAGTTACAAATTCTTTTCTCGAACCTAAGAGAGAACATTTTTTTTCTACCTGGTGTTACAATACAATCTCGAAATTATTTGTAAAGTATGATCTTCTACTTTATCGTAATTTGATTTTTATCACCACTGACAGGTCAATCATTCATTTTTTTTCATCCGCTAGATTAAAGCGCGAAATTTGAATTTGTACTCAACACGTTTAGAAAATATCTCTCGTTTGGTTTGCAATACTTCCATCCGGATACGAGTTAAAGTTAGATAGAAAAACGAAAAATGAATTCAATATCACGTACATTTATACACTATGTCGTTGGAAAAAATGCATAATACCCGAACGTTCATGAGAGCGAGCAGAGAGAGAGAGAGAGAGAGAGAGAGAGAGAGAGAGAGAGAGAGAGAGAGAGAGGGAAAAGGATCGAATGTGGAAGATCCCTCACTCCTCGACTGGTATCCCCCCTCCCCCCTTCGACGTTCCTTTAAACCAGTTTCACCGCCGCCACCTCCGGGTTCACCTGTGCTCTCCCCCTCCTTCTCTCTCTCTCTCTCCCTCTCTCTAATATACAGTGCTGCAGTCATATCGACTATATTACATGCATTTCTTCAAACTGATGCTATCGAGGTGCGAAAGCCAAATTTTTAGATCGGGGAAAAAGTATACGCGTACGGCTATGACTCTGACGTAAATACAGCCCTGGCCGATGTACCGCTATTTTGTCCTTCGATCCTTACGACGACAAGTACATTTTCAACCTCCGCGTTTAACATAAATTTAGCGAGACTCTCGTAAACTCGCGATTCTTTTCGTATTATACGCTCCATTACTTATTACGATCTGCTTGGCTGTATACGCCGATCGACATAGAATTCTTCCAGCGCAAAATCACACTCGCATTAACAATAAATGGGTAATATGGGCCAAATGCATCTAGCTAGACAGTATAGGATAATGGATTATTTAGCAATAGTATATTTTTCCTTTGTGGCAAAGTTCTACAGTTACACCATGATTTTCATAAAAATTTCATGTCTTCTACGTGTATATAGAAGGAATATTCAGGTCTAAATTTATTATCGCCGCGATGTAAAAGCGTTTCTGCAAATAATTAAAAACCATGTCTTGGCAATCAATTGCAAGCGTAGATTCAGCAGCGATATACCGTATACATGTGCGCACACGCTTCTCTCTCGCTTGAAGTCGAACTTTTTAACTGTTCGTAAATATCTTAAGAAATCTGCAATTAAATCGCGGTGTCGTCGTCGGTGGGGGGGGGGGGGGGATAAATTTCCAAAGAGATCGTGCGCCTCTCGGAGGATTCTTCTCCATCGTCGGCAAAACTTTGCTTTATTATCCTCAAAGCTCGAAAGCGAAGAGAAAAAAAAATTGAAACTCCGCAGAGACTGTATATCGCGTTCGCGAAATGCACTGTATAGCGCGAGTATGTATATGTATACAGAAGGGAGCGACGATATATTGCAGACAGCCTGCACTGGAAAATATTTAGCTCGGAATTCACATTGTCTATCCATCATTTCGCGTTGCACTGCGCGGGCATACTTAAGGCGCCGCCGCCGCACACAGACGTCCGCGTAAGAACGTCGCGCATTGTTTTGATACCCCTCTATGATACGGGCGATAAAATTAGTCAAAAACATAATGGGCATGTAGACTCGTGACTCCGCGCATATCTTATCCGCATCGGCCGCCTGCCGTCGAGAAAGATAATTTGCACTGATGAAATCTCTCTCTCTCTCTCTCTCTCTCTCTCTCTCTCTCTCTTTGGATGCTCGTACATAGATATATATGCAATACACCATAGATGCATAGGGATTTTTTTCGCCGACTCTCTCGGCGTTCCATTGTTCGTTTAACGATCTTTGCGCTCGGCTACGTGTCCTGTGTATGTCTGTGTGTATATATACATATCTATATGTAGTTATAGCGCACGTGTATATCTAGCGCATTTATAATAATCGAGAGATTGCCGGTAACGACTGCATAGCTCGCCACGTGGATATACGCGCGTATGTGTGCGTAAAGGAGACAAGAGAGCTGCATAGTGCGTGTGTGGCCCGGGACGACGAGTCATTATGAATTTTCACGTCGCTGTGTGTCCCAGAGCAAGTGGAGCGTAGGCGATAGACTCGCGTACCGCCTACTTGAATTTATGCTAATTCGACCGATTGAACGGAGAGCGAGAGAAAGAGGAGAGAAAAAACCCCCAAGCACTTGCGGATAATTTCATTTTTCTCTGTATACAGCTCTCGCTCTCTTGACTATCGACGCGCGTCAGACAGATCGAAACGCGGCTCTCTCTCTCTCTCTCTTTCTTTCGATGACTTTTCTGCGTCTGATAGACGCGAGGCTCGCTGTGCGAGAAACGTGAATGATAACGTCGCCGACTGATTGCTTAATTTTCAAATTAAAAAGCGTCACGTTAAAGCGCGATTACGTTATAATTGTTTTATAGATAAGAATTTTGTTTCATTCGGATACAGCTGCGCGCACGTTCGCGCTATTCCGTATATTCGTCAGTCAGTGTAGAATTGAACCGGTCCCGTATGCTCCTCGTTACATAGGAATAAACGAACTTTTACAATACTACACGGAACTGTATAGGTCAGCCCGAAAATTCGGTCGATAATCCGCGACGGGGTAGATTATCGCTTGCTTATACAATTATTTAATTTCCTTTAAGTTTAAAAAAGCGAGAGGGAGAGAGAGAGAGCCGAGAAAGCTATCGCAATTAATTATACGCGGCAATGAATGCGTACAGAGCGCGCCAGAAATGACCGTCGGAATCGACTGTTGAACCTTTCACGTGCGGTGTGTGTATCGGCAGTAGCTCAGCGCGGCAGCCGAGCCAATTACAAAGCGTAGTTTTCCAGTTCTAAATGAGTTATTAATCGCGACGATGTCTATAGATGATATACGCAATCCAAAACGATCGGCAGCCTTGCAGGGGGAGATAAGTGAAAAGCAGAGCCAGATTCGCTCGTTGAGAAACTCGGGAGAGAAGAGGGGGGAAAAGCATTCTCTCAAACTACATGGCTTTTGGGGATCGAATTCTCTCGGGCCCGAGGCGCAAGTGCGCGCGAGAGTGTGTGTATATACTATCGATCGCACGAAGCCGATGTGTATGTGTATAAGAGTGTACGAGCTCTTTCTTTTTCCCGTTATTTAGAATCGACGAGCGAAATTGCCCCGATTATCCGGTACAATCGCTGTGTACTTTTCGTACACGAGATTGCCTGCAGAGTAGTTGATTTTCGAAGTTGCGAAGCTTTTCGAGCGCCGACGGTGTCCTCCTGCCGTATCGCCTACGCGGAAAGTGTATTTTTCTTTTACGTTTATTGCGACGTACCGTCGAGAGTTCATTGGTTCATTGCGAGTTTTAAACTAATTTTTACTCCCATGTGTAGTTTATTAATCGCGCATGAAATACGCTGATGGCCGGTTTTTATTAATTTTTTGTATACCTTCTATCTGACACGTGTAGGTTGTAAACGAAGAAGGAATAAATAAACGTGTGAAATTCTTTTTAATTTCAAAACTTCATAAAAGTCAGAAGAAATAAGTTACCGATCATAGAGAAAAGACCGGTTATTCATCGAGATATAGACATTAAAAAAAATTTCGATAAAAAACTTGAAACTTCAAAATGTTTGAACCTAATTGACGGCGCAATTAACTCATCCGAAACGCATAAAAAGTTTATATCTTAGCTGAGAATTCGGCTTTTTTAACGATCAAGAATTTATTTTCTTTTGCAATTACAGACATTTTATTTCAATGGAAAAAATTTTTTTCAATTCGTTTATCCATTATTTGTACAAACTGTGTGGACAGGAGGGTCTTGAGTGAAACTATATGCTTATTACGATTTTTCACATTTTCATTTTGGTTGGTAAACAATAGCTTATTTTTAGCCAATACGTATACTGTACACAAGAACGATAATGTCGTTTAGCGATACTGTACCTACTAATTTACTTAATTATCGTGGTTTCGTATGTCAAACCAATTAGCATAAATTAAGAATTTTCGATTTCGCCTGCTCAGCATTCAATGTTGTTTTTCCAATTTGTTGCACATATGTTGATTTTGAATTTCATCTGGTGAAATTTTGCTCCATTCGAGACCGACAAGCTTTATCTGGCGAAATTCAGCTTCGTTGCAGGAGATTTTTTATTTCATGCGACGACTGTCAGCTTTGTCCGAGGCAGGGCTTTTTTGATAACTTCCATCAGCAAGCCTTGCTATCCATCAGCTTTGTCTGCAGGCGAGATTAAAGCTTTTCTCTTAGCTTCGCCTCGCGAAATATAGAGTTTCGTCAGAAACGTGCAGTATATACATGGAATTATGCAAGGTGTATAATTTGGAAAAATTTTATGTAATAGTACATTCAATTAAGGTAGTTCTACCGGTAGCTAGCCAGTCGCACGAGAGTACATTCTGGTTTTCCTTTTACATTATGCGAAATATATACGAAGTAGCACAGTTTCAAAAATCAAGCTACTTTCGATCATAACTCTATCGCCCATTCAATTTTTAGCTTTCATTTAACTATTAAGTCCATAAGCTTTAGACCTGGATGGAGTAGGTAGGTAGTGGCTTCGACTACTTCTTATGGCATTAATAATTGCAGCACATCTAATTTGAGCGCTGAAAACAAAAAGTGGTTGTAGTCGTGGCGTATATGGGTATCTTTTCCTCGTCCCTGCAGAAATTTTTTAAAATCGCGCACGATTAGAGAGCTTCTGTGTACAGAAACAATCGAAGGAGAAAAGCTTGCTCTCCGAGAGCTCGCAAAAGTAGGCGCGAAGAAAGTTCAGGAGACAAGCAATCGGGGGAAAGAAAGAGGTGTATATATAATGGAGAGGGGTCAACGCGAGACGGACTTTTTCGTTATATACGGCGAATATCGCAAGCGAGCGGGAATGCAGGCTATTATTTTCAAACCCAATAGCAATTCGTCCCGTGTACAGCTTAATCTAGGTTACGGGACATAACGAAGAACGCGATCGCGTGGAATCCGCGCAAAAAAAAAGCTGGCCGATCGTGAGTCATTGCGCGCGCGGCGCACCGGAGTGTGTGTGTCGGTATATAGCATGAGAAAGCCGATTTTCGGTCACTCCTAGCAAGGATTTCTTCAACGAAAGTACACGTACACACACATCTCGTTCGTGCTCGGAACATAAATTAATTCTCTACTTTGTTCTTGAGAGGCTGCTGCTGCTGCTGCTGCTGCTGCTGCAGCGCACACGGATTAATGTGCGCACGGCATTTTTCCCAACCGGGGAGCAGCCGTGTACTTAGTTGTGTAGTGGGAGAAAAGAGATACACACACATACAAGTTTGCCTTGTTACGAAACTCCCGTGGTTTTCTGGAGTTTCTTTGGGAAAGGTTGATCGATCGACTTAATGAGCCGGCGCTGCTCGCGCGTGCGCATTCGATCACCGATTTTCTGTGTGTGTGTGTGTGTGTGTATAGTCTCTACTGCATTTCTCTCTCTCTCCCTCCCCCCCCCCCTCGTTCTCCGCGATATAAACACTCACCTGTCGATGTTAATCATAAATTCTCGAGGCTCTTATATTCGAACGCAATCCGATGTCAGGCATCACCGCTGTCTAAAATTCATGAGCCCTCGGCAAATTAATTATATTATACATGCGCACGCGCGGACGAGAGACAGAGACAGAGACTCGAAGATTTATGTATAATATGTATATAGAGCGCTCGCGAGAGTCGAGGTCGATACGCGCGCATTTGCCGATTTCGTTTTTACCGAGTTTTTAAGGCGTACGCGCGTGTATTCCTTTATTTCTCGCACAAAGCCGCGTTATAGCGCATGCGCGCGCCGCAACTTTTACTTTCGTCGCGAGACGAGAGAGAGAGAGAGAGAGAGAGAGAGACGACTTTGAAAAATTCATATCGTTCGCGCTTGCGGCACAATTAATTTCGGCGCGCGCCGTATTATTTCATACAAAAATATACATCCAAGCCCGCTCGTTACACATGTAGCTTGAAATTAAAAATCTCGATGGCGACCGCTGCGGCGGCGGCGGCGGCGGCGGCGCGCGCGAGAGGTAATTGCGTCCTGTCTCAATAGCTTTCTCGCCGATTCTTATCTCCGCTCTGCTCGCGCAGCTCTCTCGAATGAGCTCTAAATTTAAAAAACGCGAGCCCGTACGGTGCGTGCGTATGGCGCAGGCGTTATTGCGCTGTATACATATCGACTCTATATCGCGCGATATATATACATATGGCGAAATCTTTTTAAAATATATCGAGCTAGAGAGGCGGCCCACAGATAATATAGTTGATAAAAAGATTGCGCCGTCTCTATGAGCATGTATATATATATATATATATATCGAGAGCGGGTGAAATGGAGTAGATTGGAGGACGTGTAATCCGTATATTATAAACTCGATTGTCCAGGGGATTACGGGAGACACTGTATCACTGTGTATCGCCTTACGAGAAAGTCCAAGTAGTTTCGCCGGGGCATTTAAGTATACATATACACGCGCGTTGAGCAACGGCCTAATACGATTAACGGCACTGACTCGTGCGCAGCAGGTGCATCAGAATTCGACTCTCGATAGCCGCGCGTATACGCTTATAGACGAGAGAAAACCGGGAGTCCCAGAGACAAGCCGCCGACAATTTTCTTCACTCGATCCCGATGTCGCTGCTGCTGCAGCTCTCCTCTACACGCACAGCGATCTTACACACCTAAAAAAATATATATACATATACACACGTGTGTGCGGGTATATATTTTGATTTAGACGTGAACGTTTGCTAAGCGTGGGTTCCCATTCTTCTTGGGAAGAACGCGCGAATAAATCCTCTATCGTCTCTCTCACTGCTATTTTTTCTCGGCGACGCGCGCGCTAGTAATTAGCACCAAGTTTTCCGACGATTTTCTCGATAATTGATGTGCGCGCTGCACGAGCTGCTGATTGTTGTCAGGAATTTCGATGAGCCACTCGACTAATTGTCTCTTACTCTCTCTCTCTCTTACTCTCTCTATCTCTCTCTCTCTCTCTCTATCTCTCTCTCTCTCTCTCTATCTTTCTATCTCTCTGGAGTAACGGGCTGGCTCTCCTATACGGTTTAGCTGCGGTCGTTGCGTGTAAAGCGCATTGGGCGGCGGGGAAAATGTCCTGGGTAAATGCGAGAATCGAAACAAAAAAAATTTGGATGAAATGATGAAAGCCAATTTTTACCGTTTCATTGGATACGTTAATACACGATCATTTTTGGAACAAATAGGAGTTATAACGATTTAACAACGTGGTAATAGAAATACTTTTAACTGTACGGGGAAATGACAATAAAAATAATAATAAATGTATTTGAGACATTTGAGTACTAATAAATGTATATTGTATTGAGTTTTTTTAGTATCGCCTTATTTTTCGAGCTATCGCGAAGTGTTTTCACTTTTTATTTGTTTTTCAAAGATAAAAGTCGTGTTTTTCTTTAAATATTTTGCCTAATTATTTTTGCCTCCACCTCCTTTGAAACACTTTACACCCATTGAGTAAATTATTAGTAATAGCAGATTAATTTTCAATGTCAGTGCTACGACGTTTTTCATGATTATTATTTTTTTTAGTGCGATAAGTACAGTTTTCAATGCAAACGACAGACGATTAATGCAAGAAAATCGAAAGTTAGAGAAAAAGGCAAACAATTAAGATTATTTCAAAAGTGCGCTCCACTAAAAAAGTCATAAAAAAAGGGATCAATAATACTATGTATCTATAACTCTATAACGCGAATCCAACCGACAGAAGATAATGCAGATTTATTTTTTTGTAAAATACACATAATTTTCCTTAAGCAAAAAAAATTGAAAAAAATAATAAACATATAAATACATAAAAATGAACTCTATTCTTATCTGACTATCGTAGTTATAGAATCGTTGCGTCGCTTGCGACGTACACAAGCGGGTCGTGTAATTGCGCGAGACTGAAAATACACTTATCCAGAGCGTGAAACATAAATACTAGTTCTCCGATGCCCCCCTATATGCTCTCAAGAATATAGCCCTGCCCTAGTCGAAAAGTCGCTCAAAGTTTGATCGGTATCGCTCGGCATATTTCTTTTTTTTTTTAATCGTCGCTCCTCTCGATTCACCGACTAAAGCGGCCAACGCCAGGAGGACTACGAAAGTCATAGTAGGAGAAATTTTGGATCGCGGCAGCACTCTCATTGAGAGCTTTTGAAATCCTCGATGTAGTCGGGAGATAATTGGATTCTCTCGGACAGCCGCTTCTATTCATTATTTCTCTCTCTCTCTCTCTCTCTCTCTCTCTCTTTCTAGCTGTTCCGCGAGTGAGCTCAATAATGACAGATAAAGCCTTCTGTCTTTCTCTCTCTTTATACTTCTCTTTCCCGTTGGCTACTCCCCAACTCTATATATCGAGGCTCGTGATCTCTTGTTCCGTCGCTGTCGGTTCATCTGCATAGATCTGTAGTAGCGCAGGATCCCGAGTCAATCGGGCTGTTGTGCTGCCGGTGCTTTGTTTTTTTTTCGCCCAAGCGATCTAGATTCGAGCGAAGTTTACATATACGACTTGTAGCGGCCAAGTTCTCGCAGTACGTCTATATATACCCATTACGAGGCAAGAGGTTGCGAGATATAATGCGCTATATATACGCGTTTTAATCGAAACTGATCGAAATTTTAATTGCACGATACTACTACGTACTACACTGCTACTATATGCTACAACTTCAGGATTATATATATATGAGTTGAATGGAACAGCAGCTATACGCGGAATAAATTAATCTCCTCGCGTGCGCTTATCGCTCGTTAAATATATAACGCTCACTGCAAAATGCACCCATACACACACGACTTTCACATTTACAACATTCCCCCCCCCCTTTTTTTCTATAACATACCGACGCGAAAACGGGATCAGCTTCGATTCCGAAAACACGTGTACTCGCGCATATGAGATTCGCTGCTCTCGAGCATATAACAGTGTGTACACGTATCACGGACGCGTATGCATGCAGAAACATTGTTGCAGTTATTGTTCCTATTTTTTTTTTGTCATCGACGCATGATAGCCTAGAGGCGAGCTTCATCATATAGTCGTGCTTTAATGCTCGAGCGCGGCTGCGCAAAAAGCCATGAATGGCCCACTCATTCTGGATTATAGATACATAAGTATATAATTGAGCGCATATGTCCAGTCTTAAAAAGCTCTCCAGAAGTACCTCTAATTTTCCTACGTTTAAAATAATTTACCGGCGCGGGCTGTTTCCACATAAAACATACATTGTGTCCGTTTGCATACGTATAGAGAGACAGAGAGAGGGGGGGGGGGTAGAGACGCAGACACGTGAATTACGTAAAGCAGTGTCTGATCTAACGAGAGGTCGTCTGGGATAGTTTTGCGCGCGCGCGCGAGAGCCGGAAGTCGATTGATGGCAGGTAAATTCACTGTCATTGTTCGAGATCACGTTGCTCGTCGCCTTTTTTCCCCGATGAAGCAGACCCCCCCCCCCTTCCTCTACACACACGCGCTGGTTTTTTTTAACGAAAGTGTTACGGAAAAAAGGAAGTCGACACCTGTGTCTCTATTTTTGCGGTTAGCCGAGAGTACACAATTGAGAGCTTCCATCGCGTGCAACAGCCATCGCCGTGGCGATAATTGATAGAATGAGAAAAAATAAAACAAAATTTTTTTTGTTTCCTCCACAGCCGTGCGATGTATAAGCATGTTACCTGGCGCGTTCAAGTTCGCGCCGCGTGCGAGTATTTGCCAAACCTGCTCTGTGTTTTTATTGACGTATACACACATTCAAGTCTCCGTTATCTCTTGGAAATCAGCTTTTTCAAGTGTCGAGCGCGCTCTACTCCGCTTGTTTGTATAATATAATCGCTGTATACTGCCGAAACTCGCTCTCCGCATCGGCCGCATTTATAGATTGCGATATTGCGGTATCATCGGATCCACATATATGTACGGCTGCATAGCTCTAGAAAATTTACGCACATTAAAGTTAGAGCAGAGCGCTTTAATTTTTTTCGTGATACATGATTAATTTTTAAAACAATTGTTGTTGAATTTTCTCTACTGAATACGTTGACTAAACTACTCGTTTGAATTTTTTCAAATCTTTAATTGTAGTGCAACGTGAGGTTATGTTTTTACGATGGATGACGCATGCCTGTGCAGCAGACTACGTACTATAACGTTCTACGGTATTGCCGAAAATGATCCCAAAATGACACTTTTTTTACTGCAAACTACTGCAGTTGTACACAAATTTTTGCATAATGAGGCTTAGAATTATATTAAAAATTATATTATCATACTTATACGTAATATAAAAAAATGAAAAACTAAAAATCAAAATATGAATTACATTCAAATAACATTTTCAAAATGACATTTACGACGCATGTGCATATTCGCCAATCATGTAGCCACGAATCTTATGGCTTTACAACATCCGGTCATGACTTTTTTACAGAGGGAAAATGGCATCGCATGCACGAGTTACTTAAATAACGGCGTTAGATATGTAAAGTTTACGTGGGACCATAAATAAGTTTTTTAATTCCATCGGACGATCCGCGGAATTTTGGGAAAACCGAAAAATTTATTTCAATTTTTTCGCCAGACATCCGGCGTTTACGCGTATTTATGCGCCGCTCCTTTTTAAAGATCGTACACGTTTACATATCATCATAGAAGCGAATCTTGGCTTCACAACATCCGGTTATGACTTTTTTATAGAGGGAAAATGGCATTGCATATACGAGTTATTAAATAACGGCGTCATATGTAAAGTTTGCGTGGGACAATGGATAAGTTTTTTAATTCTATCAGAGGATCCGCGGAATTTTGGGAAAACCGAAAAATTTATTTCAATTTTTTCGACAGACATCCGGCGCATACGCGCGCTTGTACGATGCTTTTTTTATAGATCGTACGTTTATACGTAACAGAGCGCGCAAATACTTCTATGTGACGAGATAACGGCGTGACATTATTACATCGAACGAGGACAGTATCGGCATTATCGGCAAGAATAATTTTTCGACAAATGGTAATTACAAGCTGTAATTTCTCGGTATCCGAGCTTTATGGACCCCACGTACGTTTTATCGATTTTCGATAACTTTTTCCCCCTTCGATATGTGTGTGTGTGTGTGTGCGTGCGTGTACTTATACGTATATACAGAACCGCTGGCATAATGATGATGGCTCAATCATTACTTACGGGCGTTCCCTCTTGACGCACTCTGCACACGTGCAATTTCAGCGATAATTCATAAATAATTCAATGTAATTTCGATAGCCTCCCGCAATTATCGGGAGATATAAGCGTTCACTTTTTAATTGCGGCGAATTCTGGAATTGCGCTTGTATATATACCCTCGAAACGGCGAAAAGCCCGGGAACGTAATGACTTCATCGAGGATATCGTCTCTCGCGTGTTTTAATTGTCGTTAAAAACAACAGACGCCAAAGCCACTGGTTTCCACATTTTTTTTTCTTTGCTTCGGATGTGCAGGAAGTCCAAGTCCTTATATAATGGCTAATCTTGCTGAATTAAAAAAGCGACGGGAATCGCGCGGATTGTACGTGCATAGTGTAAGCGCACGTCTTGAAAATTGATGGCGCCGAGAGAGCAAATTGATCGATTCCCGTCAATGTTGTTCTACATAGTTGCGATATCGCTCGTGTCGACGCGGAATTCATTATTATTCTTGAAGGTTTTTTGTTTTCGAAACTTTTTCTCGCTCACGCTTTAAATTCAATGTGCACGAATTAATTTAATGCATAGCTGCAGTATGTTGCACTCGAATGTAGTTACTGTCCCAATCGAAAGGCGTACGTAAAATTCGGTGAATCAGAAGGTAAAAGTGACTCTGAACGTTAAAAACGTGTCACCTTCCATAAAAAGCATGCGTGGAAAAGTATTATGACTGACGTTCAAAATCGTTAAATTTGTTTTCACCGACTTTAAATTCCGTGTATTGCATAAAATTTGAATTTCAAAATCCATTAAGGATGAAGGCACATCTTTATGAACATTAATGTTAATATAATCGTTAATTTTAATGCATAATTGACGTAACGACGTGATCGAGATCGATGTAAATTTGACGGGATCTCTCTCTTTCTCTCAATTCTCGCGAGATTGGTCGCGATTTTTTCCTCTCGCCCAAAGACGAGCGTAAAAAGAGCGATTGTAAAATCCTTGCGAAGGATTAAAAAAAAAAAATAAAATAATGCGGATCGCGACAAAATGTTAATTTCGTTCGATGATTTACGTATTACGATCCGTTGCATCACAACGTCGGTCGTTATTGTTCTTCTAACTGTGAATTTATTCGCGGAGAGTCGATCGCGGCGAAAAAAAAACTTATTTCTTGGTCAATAATTTTTCGCGACATTAGCACCGCCGAGGCGACGCGGAGAGCGCGCCTTGAACCATCCAGACGCGTCGCTTCCGAGAAGAGCCGAGTTTTTCCTCCAAAAGGCTGCACAGCGCCGCGGCATCGCGCGATTTCTCAATTCGTCTCGCCGTCTCGCACATCCTTGTACATAGTGCAGAGACTGAAATTGCGTCGACAGCGTGTATTATAGACGACGCGCGTCGACATTAAAATTCAGGCACATCGCTGTACCGTTATACGCGCGCGGGACAATGTCAAATGGAAGGATCGTCGATTTCGTCGCGGCTTGATAGCATCACGCTATATACACTCGCGCTGGCTAGCCACAGTAATTATCCTTCGGCCCCCTTGTGTTTTATTTTTCTTTACGGTTCGCGATCTCTGTTATATTGTCGGGCGTATATTTCCTTCTCTCGATTGAAATTTCGTTGAGATTTGGTTGCAGCGCAAGAGAGCTGGCGCAGGCGGTTGGCGTATTGAAAATAGACAGTTAACGAAACGTCGTTATATTCGTTCTCGACGGTCCGCGAGAACGAAGGCAAATAACGCGGCTAAAGAGCGCGCGCAGTAACAATTTGTTTTAGTGCAGAGAGAAAGTCTCGCGACGGCGGCGCGCAAAAAAAGCGCGGCGAGCCGGAATTTTTTCGCTTTAAAATTATTTAAATGCACGCGCACTTAGCCGTAAAATTCTGGCGCGAGCGCGGGCTTATTAAACCGGCGTTGCGACTAGATTTTGCGAAATAGCCGACGGTTTCGAAGAAAAGCTTCGATTCTTCATTGCGTAATCTGGATATTCTCTCTTTTTCTTCTCCCTTTCTCTATTGGCATTGTTCATAACGAAGATAAGCTCATATGTCGGCCACCGAGATACCGAAATGCAAAAGGGTTCTTGTACACGAAGTTTTCTTTAAAACAGCAAATTTTGTCGTAAAAACTTTGCCTGTGTCATTACACACTTTGCGTGCGAATAAGTAGTGCTGCAACGTTATGGTCAAAAAACGTTGGAGAAGGTAGTAATCATATGAATTCTATTACGATCAATGTTACGGCTATTGTGCTTCAGCGAATATTTGAGAATGAATTGAACCTGTTTTTTCATATAAACGAAATAAAGACATATTCGTTTTCGTGGTGATAGCCAATATCAATACTTTATTTATTCAATTGACAATTGATTAGACACTTGTTACTTGCAACGGTAAATATACTTTGTGTCAATGTCAAAAAAGTAATTTGCCTACACAGGTTTTATAGGGACTCGTCACTGTCACATAGCGACTTTGAACTTCCTGATGAATATATGGTAGTATTTTTTTGCAGATTAGCGCACGTCAACACAGGCGAACAGAAAAAGAAAAGCCGCTATGTTGGTAAAAGAAACTGAGTGATAAAATTACTTGAAAATCCTTTTAATGCGAGCTAATGCCAAGCAATATTATTATTGTTCAAGCAAAAATACACGTCGTACTTTTTAAGAGTTCATAACAAAATTATAGGAATTTTTCAAAATGTTATCTATTGTCGACTCTGTTGCGACCGTAAATCGTGACTTCCTCGTCATACACGAGCGAATGCTATAGCAGAGAAACGTTACGTCAACGACAATGAAAAAACAATCGGAAAGCACGCTGTCCAACAAACTCAAATACGTATAAATAAATTTTTCAACAACCATCGCTCGCACAAGTATTCCGCAACGTTCTCAAGCAGGCTAGCTCGGCCAAGCTTTTCTCTTCCTTTCCAACGAAAAATCCTTAATTTTCCCACCAATCCACATTACGTTCACGCGAGAAGCGCCCGCACGCTCGCGACTTCGGTGCAGTGTGCGGCTGATGCGCCATATACGCGACGCGCCGGAGATTTTCCTGCTTCTTCGCTCTCTCGTCGCGGCGAGAAATAAAAAACTAGAATAACCCTCATCAATCTCATTATGCAAGAAGGACACGAGCCGCCGTCGCCTCCGCCGCCGCGAACTCCTTTAATATTCATGCTAAGTAGAAAGTAGGGGAAGCGACGAAAAACCCAGCGAGCGAGCGGTGGGAATAGTTGGGAGTGAAGAAAAAAAGAAAAAAGAAAGAAGCCGGGGGGGAGGCCGTTTTCCGGGCTTGTGCAATGACCCGATTATTATAGCGGGCGCGAGCGCAGCAGAGAGGAGGTGTGTGCACGCCGCGGATAAAGTTGCGCGCTGCCGAGTGCGAGAGAGACCGCACGAACAACGGTTCTGGCATTCCTCGACGGCTGATTCAGTAGTATAGCGTCCTTTGACTCAAGCGAGAGGGGACTACTGTGTGTGTGTGTGCATGTGTGTGTATACTTATATACATGTATAGAGCGAGAGAGAGAGAGAGACGTGTATGTAGCCCCGCATAGCTAGCCGGGATTCTCTGGCGCGCGTATATAACGCGCGCTGCTGCAGCCTACGTACTACGGGTCAAGGCCTTTTGCAGTTCTCTCTCTCTCTCTCTCTCTTTCGCTCACGTGCGCTGCAACTGCAGCAGCGCACATGCTTGTGCGGTACTCCTTCTTCCTTCTCCTCTCTTTTTCTTTTTCAAATTGCTCGCGCGCGCGCCTCTCCCTCAGCTGCCGCCAAGCAGCTGTAATATACACTCTTCTCTCCTTCTCTCGCTCGATTGTGCTCCGCGCTCCCTGTGTGTGCGTGTCTGAGTTTGATGGCTGGCCTGATTCACAGGACTTTTATCGAGAGAGAGAGAGAGAGAGAGAGAGAGAGATTATAAAGCTGTGGGTATATTCGAGTGCATTATCTCCGCGTCTCCCTCTCTCTCTCTCTCTCTCGCTCAGTCTGCAGGCTTTGGGAAGAAGAAATGCGCTACTCTGACTGTATACGCTATACGCGTATATACGGTGTATATAGCGTGTGTATATAACGTAAAGAGACGATGTTATCGGCGTAATTTCCACGTTGATATATGCGCGAGGCGGCCGGCGAAATGTCTTGTTTCAGCGTTTTTGAATCGGCTGCAGGGCATTACCGGGCTTTTGCCTCTTTTTCTATTTCCGCTCTCGATCCTTTGTATTTTATAAAGCCGACCGCGCCGCCTTCTCTCGCCGCCGGATTATGATCTTTTTTTTCGGCCACTTTCACGCGCTCTAATTAACGCCGTCCGAAAAACGTAAATTCCTGCGCTAACTTGCTGTATATATACGTATAGAGCCTACAGCCTATATATACACGGTGTGTATATACATCGCGGCGTGTATAGCGGAGCCTCGCTTTTTAGACTCGGCAGCGAGAGCACAAGCGGTTTTTCGCCTCCTCGACACACGCTCGGTTTCCTCGATGACGTTTCTTCATTCTGTTATTGCCCCGCGGTTCTTTCTCCTCGGATCTCTCGGCCCGAGTCTTCGGCTTTCTTTCGCCTCTAATTGATGCTCTAAGTCTTCCCGGAGTTTCCAACCTTTTTTTCCAAACGTCTATACTTTGCTTTCAGGCCGTTTCCAACGAGGAGTGATTAGCTGTCAAATTTCCGACTGCTCTCCGATATCGCTTGTCGATATATGCAAGCTTTTCTTCTCTGGGAAAAGAAAATCTTCAATTTCTTGGAATTCGAAGCTTTCCTTTACTCCTTTTACGCTTGTTATTGTTTACTTATTATTTTACAGCGATTTTTTTTTTGAGAAGACAAAAATTATTCACCCTGAGTTGGAAAAGAAGAGAATTTAATGTCTCGATTTTTGAATAACGGTCGTTATCTTAAGGTACTTTGCAGTTAAGTTCTATTTCCTAGCGGAAATTTCACTCAAGAGAATCTTCTTTTTGCAGGTACTTTCTCAGTTTAATAAAGTGTAATCGCAAATTTGTAATTTTCTACTGCAAAATACGATCTTGTATTCCAAAGCTGTAAAATAGAGCTTAATGTTGACAAAATTCATCGAAATATTACAAACTATATTTTTCGTTACGAAAAATTCTAACGACGTTGAAGTTAACTCCTCTCATTAATTTCCTGATATTCTATCGATTCAGTATACACCTGGCCTTAATTAAAAAAAAAAGTTCGGCCGCACAGACGACTAGAACGCCGAGTTCTCGTGTTCCACGTTCGTCAATGGGGAGAAGTAAGTTCATCGAGCCCTGACCTTCCTTTGTCGTGCGTCGCAACGCGCAATTATTCCGCGTAAAGTACTCGACACTTCTTTCCACTGGGCATCTATACATGTATATATGCAGAAAGTGCCGCCGTGTAGCGCGCGAGCGTAATCATCGCCATCTTATACATACAGACGTACAATATATACGTATATATATAGGCATTGCGTGTCATAAGCGCGCGTTAATTTATTTCCGATGATTTATTAACGCGCACGCAGACTTTCCATTTCGCCGAGAATTTTCGCCGGCAAGTATACATATACATGTATAAGCAGGCACCTCTTCGTTCCTCTCCTTTGCGTCACATTTTTTCCCCTCCTGCGCGCAGGCGAGTATATAATACGTCCTGTGGCGCGCGAGCTGCGTGTCACTCTGCGCATTAAAAATTCAGTCGACGAGAGGATGTGCATTCGTGCGCGGCGCGAGAACGATGACGTGTTAATGCGCAATTTATATCCGTGCATGCGGAAGCGCTGATTTTTCTTCTCGTACTTTTTTCCCTTCTTCTTTCAACTTTTAATTAAGTTTTCTTATTTAAACTAAGAGCATCTGCTGCGAGGACTGCGTTCGAAGAGAGTAATTGCAGCTCGTCGCCGCGAGCTCTATAATTCGACAAAATTACCTTATTTTTGCGCATTGTTTCGTCACAATGCGCATGTGTGCTTCACGTAAGTGCATGTATATATTATATATGTACACGTGTGCTTCGTGCGCATTTCGTGTTTTCTCAATATTCGATTTATTTTGAGATTAGGAATTTCGAGTTTTGTCGCGTACTCTATTTTTGCTTATAGTCGCGTTGAAAATGTATTTTGTTATTATTTTAAGGGAATTCGACACCTTAAAGATTAAAGGGTTGAATTTTATTTTTGCACTGACCGTAATTTGTTTAAATAGTGTATAAAACGGGGATATGTGTGTTCACATACAATGCTAAATGAGAACATAAAAATTTTTTTTTAATGCCGCGTAATAAACGTACAGATACACCTACAATGTACGCGTAAAATCAATTTTCACACGTGCATAATGCAGCTTTCAAGTTATTTTATGCGTTCTTTGCATTATTTCTGAATATACGCCATTGTTTAGCACGTCATTCAAACAAATCAAAGTCAGCGCAGAAATAAAATTGAATTTTCCATTTTTAAATCTTTCGAGTTTTATCTGTCCCCATGGGGACTAAGTCCTATATAGATCAATGGACTGCTGATCATGCGAACGATCTGATTGTCCCAACAGTATAATCTTATTAAATCTGATTAGCCAATTGAAGCGGTCATTGAAACAAGCAATCATGAACGGAATACAGAGATCGATTTTACCACACTTCTTTTTTTAGAGTGTGTGCACTGTACCCCCACACAGACGCACATAACGCGTTCGGATAAATCTCTCGATACGACGTCGCGTGTCTCAATACACAATCGATCGAGTGTAGACTTTTAAAGGCTGCTTTCACTTCTCACGTATATAATATAATAATACTTTTGTTTAGGGATTTACCGCTATAATAACTCTGCGCGCAACTCTCTTCTACACGCGTCGCGTCTTTCCCAACTCGGCTTTTTCTACTTGACTAGCGCTCCGTGAGAGCAGCTCGGTGCAGAGCTTCGCTTGCGCGCGTATTATCTACAAATTTTTTTATTCTTTCATCGAGAGCCGGCTCGACGGGTGTCTGAAAAATTGAATTTCACTGACACGTGAGCTCCTGCAAAAATTGTTATTTACAGAAGCTAAATACAAGTGAAACTATAAATCGTCGCTATATACCTCCGAAGTCATCGCGAGTCGTCTTTTTCGAATCAGAAAAGCTTTTTATCGCTTCCTCAATATAAGTTTATTCCCGCGAGCGCGCACGTTTCACAAACCGTCGTTATCCGTATATTCCTGTAATATAAAAAGCATAAAAGAAGAAAACAAACAAAAAAAACAAAAAGTTCATCGTGAAAACTCTTCTTTCCTCAACATAATCGCGCGCGCGCGGGCATATATCCCCATTATCATATAAGTTGAGCATAATTCCCTCGAGAGAAAAGCGTCACGCGCGCGATATATAATCGCCGTATCCGCGCGCGTGCACAGAAACACGCGCGCGCGAGCGATCAGCTGGGGGAAAAAGCCCAGAAAATTCAAGGGAAAGTAGCGTTCGCAGAAAAGCGACGTGTGCGAGTAAGTGTAGCGCTCTTGCGCCTCGTGAGTGAGAGGAATTCCTCGTCCGCGAGCGCGCGGCTCTTTCTCGCGCGCGGGAAGGGCGATCGAGAAGGGGGAGAGAAATGAGTGTCAATGGTGCGCTCGCGCAACGCGGCCATCAAGGTCTTTCTCTCTCTCTCTCTCGTCTCCTCTCTGCTCTCTCTAGATATCTATACCTATATGCATCCATTATCCGCACACAGTCCTCTCGCAGCGTGCATGTGCTGCGCGCATTGTGCGAGCCCGGCGCCCGAGACTAAGGGCCGCTTATTTTCGGTTTTCTTTCTTTTTTTTGGCTCTCTTTCTCTCTCGCTCCCTTTCCCGGACTCGACTTGTCCCACATTCGATGTAACGGCTCGTTCGAACTTTACGAGAGAGAAAGAGAGAGAGAGAGAGAGAGACGCCTCTCGGAAGCGCGGGCTGATTGGACGGAAGAGTTGCTCACGCGCGCGCCAGGGAGAGACACGAGAGCTCAACGTTGTTATTATTATTATGGCTGTTATTGTTATTATTATTGCGTGCTTTTGCAAACAAGCCGCGATTATACGCGAAATTATCGCGGCGCTTTTTACGCGAGAGCTCTCCCGCATTAATTCATCGTTTTCGAAAAGGGCTCGATAATTGAGCGGTACAATTATGAGAAACGCCGATGCTATTATACCCGGCGCTATATATTTTTCGAGTCGCGCGTTTCGCCTATATATGTATGTATATATACGTATCGTTAACGAGCTCTTCGAAGCGTTGGCTGAACCATATTTTTTTTCTGCTTTTTCTTTGTAAATATCGGGATTTAACGCGCGCGACCTTGTCGGAGAGCAGCCCGCGCAACGTTACATAAAGTGTAATTTTACAGATAGAATCAACATTGTACACACGTGAAGAAAAGCTGCGTGAGTTGTGTCAACAAAATTATTTTGGACAGCCTCGTTTCATACATATCTTGGAAGGTAGAGGTTGATTAGAGACAGCTTTATATGATAGTCTCGATTGTAGCCGTAGGCGAAAGAAGGATTTACAGTATTTGCACGAACAATACGAATGTAGAACGATTTACAAGGGCTGTTAGTTCCATCGGCTGATGCGTGTATTCCTGAATTCGTTGCCTATTTTTAATTTGCTATAAGAGTTACGCGAAAATAAAGCCGCACCGATAAGACGAGACTTAAGTCCGATTATAAGCCGTTTATCTGCGCCGTGTGCACTTGTAATTTGAAAAAATATGCCGACTGAGATTCACATATAAATTCTCGCGTGTCACGACTAAAACAAAGATAACCGCGGCTTTCTTTAAATCGAGAGGGTCAAATAAAAATCGAGATCTAGTTATGTTTTCTCACTCGTTTCCAACTGCCTGAAATCCGACAAACAAACATTACAAAGCTTCTTCTACGAGGAAGCAATTTGAAAGATTCCCTATGGCTCAACTCTCGTCCTCAATGAATCACACCTACGCATCGGAGGGCAAATCGATTACGAAGAACTTGCGAAATCGGTCGTAAAGCTAAGAGTACATATTCTTACAAAAAGAAAGAAAGACATGCGAAGATAGCGCGCGGATAATTTTCTCCTAGAGTACGATTGTACATTCGCGGCTCTCGCTCTCTCCCCCCACGACCAGAAACGTGGCAGTAAAGCACGGAATAACGTGTAGGAAAAACGAAAGCAGCATCGAACGAGCGTAAAATCGCGCGCTACTATATAATGCTGTGTGTACAGCGTACACACACTATCGGCGGAGATAGCGCGTTGTAATTTGTCACGGCGCGCTTCCTTGTAAGTGAAACAATAAACATTGCTTGCCTCACCGAGGTTGTTAAACATTTTTTTTTAACTCGCCTTGAAGATGGAATTTTCGTATATATAGTCGAGACGAAGAATGACGTCGAGATTAATAACTTTCTCGAGAGCGAGAATCACGATTGATACATATACATATGTATGTGTGTGTGTGTGTGTGTGTGTGTGTGTAGACGTAATCGAAGCGTAAGAAGGTTTTTATAGTTCATGTGACGAATCGTATCAAAACTCTTAGTATTGTGGATAGATATTTTTTTTTGGGAAGAAATTGGTAGAGAGTTTATATAGTGAACTGATAAATTTGCAATACTTTTATAATAGAATATTAAATAACCTTATGAATATGCGTTCTGATAAAATAAATGAATAAAAGTAAAAATTACCAATCAGGCTATACATTTTTGATTTTAAGTAGTATGAAAGTTTAGTTGCGTAGTTTAATACCGGATATATTTACACTGAACAGGTAACTGACTTGGTTACCTTTATAGGACGTTAAGCTTATCAGTTATATTATGCGTAGACATATATCTTGATGCGAATTGTGCGTCGCGATTTCCAGTTTAATAAGTAAAGAAAAAGAAAAAAAGATGTAAAAATGTTCTTATAAAGTTTTCAATTTAGATTAAAAAAATACGTAAATATTTGCAAAACCTAATGAGAAATTATAAAAATACTTTTCTAAAATTATGTTCCCTCCACTTCCTTTCCAGTTAAGTATCCAAACTATGTTGGTCTTCGTACGGGGTAAAAAAAAGTCATAATCACGAATCCACAAATAAACAGATACAGATCGGCACACACGAAATCGAAACTTTTGAAATTTTCTTCCTCCTCAGTAACACATGTATAAACGCTGAGCTGCAATTTCTCTCTTGGATAATAATTTCATCCAAGATCTGCAGAACAGAAAGACAGAGAGAATCGAAAGCTGCGTCGCTTTGCATCCAGCGGAGCGCGAATAGCGTACGCGTATTTACGAAGTCGCTCGGGGGTCCGATCGGAAAGATCGTGAGGACCGCATCGGCGAGGGTAATCGCGAGCCATCGCAATTTGTCGTGTGTCTCTTGGTATAGAAAGTGATTCTAGATATTTACACGCACACGTACAAACACACTCGTGTAAGCTTGAGTCGCTGTTTTTTCCCTCCACGTGCACATGCACACACGTACACTCTAGGCTCTATATACTTCGAAAGTTAGCTACGCGACACGTCCGTCGATCACAGATAAAGACACCTTTTGGAACTCGCTCCCGCAGATCCGCATAGTGTATATAACGCTGACTTTTTTTGACAACGACGACGACGACGATTTACGTAAGTGCAATTTGTAAATTTCTTGGCTTACTTTTCTGCTCCCCCCCCCCCCCGCCCCTCTCCAACTCGAAATTAGTCATTCGATGCACTGTGCTCCGTGTAATTAATTATCAATGCGAGTTTTCTATGTAAGCTCCATATGGAATCCGGTATAGTGGTTTTTTCAAGAGATTTTATCAGCGTTTTCGCGTATTATGGCAGGAGTGTGTTATCAAGCAAATTGCGTCGGGGACTTGCAACGAGAGACCGTATAACCGTATGAACGTATACGTATGCGTATAATACGTGTGCATAGACGTGTGTATGCGCAGGAACCGTGACAGCGGTTTAATCCGCGCCTGCTCGAAAATCACTCTATTGAATAACTCGATCGATAGATAAACATATAGACGTTGGATACTTTTCGATTATGAATTCATTTTATACACGATATGTATGAGAAAGAGAGGGAGTAAAGTAAATTTCACGCGTTCGGCTTTTCGAGTCTAGCGCACGCGCACAACTCTTTTTTTTCAACGGTGTGTAAGTATATCGCTTGAATTTCAATCGCCGTCGTTTGCGACTTGATAATCTTCCGACTTCTTTGCATTCGCTCGATTTCTCGTATTACACTTATGCTAATACCAACAAACATTAATACGCGCGAAGCTTATTTTCCTTTCGAAATTATAATATTAAGAATGAATTGCTGACGCAACGAATTTTCAAATACTTTTTCGTAATCGCGCGCTCCCGGGCATTGAAACAAAAAATGAACAAAAATTGAAGGACACGCGATTCTGAGAATTCAAAGTTCTGTACGGCTCAATGAACCGAAAATTTCACGAATACGGAGCTTCCGAAATTGTAATAATCGAAAATATCCGAAAAGCATGCAAGCATAATTAAAATTGTTGGATCGACGACTGCGATACATATAATCTTGAGGTTTTCAACGTTGGATCTTTTAAATCTTCATTTTCGCATTCAGTTTTTTCTTACCGTGCTACATAGCGAGTTTCACCACGAAAAAATTTGTGGATGCGACGACCGAGTTTCGATAAATTTAAGCTTGAGAATCTCTTATCTTTCTGTTAACAATATCTAATTATATACTCACATAAAATTGAACACAAATTCATAACGAACTTCGGTGTTCTAGAGTTGTAGACATTTTAAACGCAAAATATTGTATAGTTGGCTTGATTTTTTTTCCATTTTTTTTCACGTCGCTCAGTTTGATGTTGTCATAGCCGAAAATGTTTTAACATCGATTACTATGTCGTCAAATTACTATGGAAAAAGTATTCTAAATTCATTAGTTTATTTACAAAAATGGGTTTAAAGCAAATTTTTGATTATTTGGTATTGATGATCTTCAATCAAGTATAAACAAGTTTTGTCGCAGAAAATAAAACATTTTCGTCGCAGTTTTGCACGATTAAAAAATCAAAATCTAAAACCCCGGAATTTTCTATGTTCGCCATATAAGATTACGAGTGTAAAAAGGCATCGCGAGAATGCAAAAAAATAGCATACAACTCCTTGCATCATTCCGCAGGAGAGAAAAAAGTTCGGCAACGATAAGACTCGTTCCTGGGCTTTTCCCCACTTTGACCGGTCCGAGGAACCACAAAAAAGCGGTCGGGTAGGTGTGTCCACGGAAAAAAATTTCAAGTTCTAGGTATCGAGTTGTTGTTGTTGTTGTTGCTGTTGTTTTTTGCTGTCGAGCGTGGATCTGCACACACTTGCACACAAGATAATGTGGCGCGAATCCTCGCGCTGACGGCAATCGCACATCCGGCGTATTTTCGTCTGCAAAAGAAAGTCAGCTGCATTAGCGCTATACAGACTTGTACGCGTAGTAATTGGTAAATGGTTAAAAATGTTCGATAAGTCATAACTTCTCGTCGTGAGCGCTGGCTCGCGCGCGAGTTCGAGAGTTAATTCGGGTTGGGCGAAAAAAAAGCGTCTGTCAGGAGAGAGATCAATCTCAAGAGTCGGTCTCTCTTCTCCGTGCGCACGCGAGGCAAAAAGGCCGCAGAAGCCGACACTCCGGCGCTTACATATTTTAAACGGATTTTTTCTCAAGTCTGGCTGTGTGCGTATTCTGCCCTCGAGAGATTAAGTATCCGGGTGCGCTTGTATTCGTATCTCATTTCTTTGTGCACGACGTCGACGACGACGAGGACGACGACACAGAGGAGAGCCGCCGCTGCAGCCGTGATTCAGAAGCAATCAAGCACGGACGCCTTTCGTTACGAGGAAGTTGGCAATTTTCTTTTGATCGAGGAGTAGCTTCTTCGAGGAAAGAATTGCGAGACTCAAAAAGTATAGTATAGTTGTAGTTTGCTTGTCCTCCGAGAGAAAGCCTTCTCCCGGAACTCAATTGAAAAGCTGAGAAGCCGTGTCGGTTGCTTAGATAGAAACAACAAGAAAACGGACACGTATGTTTGCATGTGTAAACAGAAATTGTATTAGCTGGTCTTCTGGGAGACATCGATCGGGCCGAACTTATTTTGTTGCATTCCTTGCACTTGAAATGGAAAAGAGTAATTGCAGATATAAAATGTGTAAAAAGCTACAGCTTTATTTTTCGATATATCATCCACAAGCCCCTTAGAGCATTATTATAGCGGTGCATTTTAATTGTTTATTAATTGAAGCGTTATAAAAGTCGCATCAACGTCATTAAGGTTTTAAAGATAAAATTCAAATTGTTTTTATAATAACGTGTCTATTACCAATAACTGCTCATATATATGATCATAATTATAGATTCTATTCAGATTTTAATACTGATTATATGGATGATAAAAAGCTTTCATTTCATTAACACATATTATAACTCACAAAAATCGATTATTTTCTAGGAAAGGCAATTTACATTTTTAATAATCAATATTTATCAGATTGAGAGTATGTTAGTTTTATTTGTATTAATGTATACTATCGACGATCTCGAGTTTTTTTATGTATTCGAATATTTTAGATATCAACGTAAAGTGAGAACTGCCGCTGAAATGTACTATTTTTCAAGCCTGAATTAAATACAGGCAGCAAAGTAGTAATTGCGGCTACAAGACAGACAAAGAACTTGCATTAAAAAAAAGTTTAACCTAATAACTGACTACTGATAAGTACATTGCGCTTGAGACAAATTTTCGTTAAATTGTTTTTTCTTTGTAATTAATTCATAAAGAGACTTCTTAATAAATCACCTTTTGGGTCAAATAGTTAAAAATGTTGCAATAATTATTCTTTATATATCTAAAATCAACTTGAACTAGTTTTTATTCAAATAAAAGCTCTTATCGTTCTAGTATTCGATTTCTGGGCATAAAAACATATTTTCTACTTTTGCTTTTCCAAATTTTTATTACAACATATGCCATTGAGAGTATACTTTTGCTTAAATTTTATGCTTCACCTTCCACTGCTCATTATCCGCAAGCGAACAAAAAACAGGTATTACAAACAATATCGATTCCCTCGATCGCCTTGAAAAACATACTTCGAAAATTTTCCCTGATTCACGCGTTCGTACATTTGATAATCGTATAAGTAAAAGACTCGCTGTATAGAGGAGCGCATTTGGCTTTTCGTGAGCTTATCTGCGCCGCGTTGGACCCCTCGGCTCGAACGGGTTTTCTGATTAAATTAGCCTTTAATTGGCTTCCCCTCCGCGCGATCGGGCTAAGATTGCGCCCGTGCTTCTGCGTCTGTGTCTGTGTGGGTGCTATGCCGCACTGGATTTTTATATACACAGGTGAGCTGGCTATTTACATAACGCTCCGGTGCAACTCGCGTAAATTTTCCGTATCACGTTGGCTTCTTTTTTCTTTCTCTCTCTCTCTCTCTCACTCTCCTTAATTTCGCCGGAGGAAAAGATCGACCGCACCGTAGGATCTCGCCACATTGAAATCTATCCCTTTAAACAAGGCAACGCCGTGCGCGCGCGCGCTGAGAGAGATCGGGTATTTAATTCCAATGGCTATAAGCTTTCAGACGAACGCGCTTTTTTCTATACGACTGCGAGAATGCACAACATATTGTAGGTATATTTTTTTTCTCGAAATTTCGATGTGTCCGGCCAAATAATCGTGTATTCGCTATACACCATGGGCAACCAGTCCAAGCACATATCCACGCGTATACATATGCAAAAAGCGTACATAGCCCACGTACGCATATAGAAAACTGCACTGCACGTGTGTGTGTGTGTGTGTGTGTGTGTGTGTGTGTGTAAAAGTCTCGGTGCGGAGCATCATCCTCGGCGAGAATCCGTTACGATAATGACGGAGCGACGAGCGGTTCGACAAGTGGACAAGTACTATATAGACGAGTATAGAGAGAGAGAGAGAGAGGCACACAGCATCGCCTCGAGAGCACGCGAGCCTCTATATAATAATCGCGCGAGCGCTCGGCCGCAGTGAAAGGGAATCAAGCGACCGCGTGCTCTACTGCTCTCCAATGCTCTCTCGACGTTATATACCAGCACTCTGCTCCTTAGCGGTATATACGCCGCCGCTCTGTATACAGATATATACCGGTATATACGGACAAGCCGCGGATAGAAAACGCACGCGATCCATGTATAAATATATATATGTCTACGTGCGCGCTATGCGCCATCCTCAACACCTGGCCTCCTCCGCATCTCTTCTCGCACTTCTCCCCCTTTCCTTCTCTCTCTCTCTCTCTCTCTCTCTCTCACTCACACGTGAGAGTCTGAAACTGTAGAAGACGTTCTCGTGCATTGGGATACTTTGATCTCAGGCATACGCGATATCTTATAACCAAAAGCGTATAGATATAGCAAAACGAGTCTTTGGCTATATAAAGTTAAGAGGAACAGATTAATCATCGTCATGTGTGGATTCTCGAGATAAAAAAAAATCTATAAATTTTTATAAATATCTATGACTACCTCCCCACCCCCCGAGATGCGGAAACAAGTTTGTCGATGTATAAGCAAGTATATTTTACGGAAAAATGCGCGCGAGGATTAGAATATATATTGCGTGTGCGGGACCATTAGTGCGCGTATATATAGAGTTTTTGTAAAAGTCCGCTGCCGAAAGCGAGAGAAAGGCACGCGCAGAGAGGAGATAAAAATGATCTTCGTAATTCGTGTCTATACAGAGGAGGAAGCAATAAGTCGCATGATATGCAGCGTCTCATTTATCTCGGGACGCAATTCGGATCCGTCCGGCTTCTCCAATAACGAGTTTGACGTCAGCAGTGTATCTCGCAGATGTCTCTCGGCAGAGAAAACCAGTTCGAAATTATTGTACAGTTCCGTCTCTATTGTATAGCGCATTGCTCGCGGGGGGTGATGCCTCTATCGCAGCTGGCTCGCGATGTGTACAGATATACACGTGTACAGCAGCGGAGAGAAAAACAAAATCGGTAACGGCTACTGACCGCTTAGGTAAAGTCCCGACAACAATAAGAGAAAGTAGCACTCATTATACCCATCCTGGTTAGTTACCGAGTGCTCCAGCTTTGCTGTTCCGATGAAAATTATTCGCTGTCGAATAAACAAACTCGTTATCCATTTGGAGTTTATTTCTCTCAACTAATTTGGAGGCATGAAACTCTCGAAGGATGCTTTGAACTAATAAAATTCTTTACACTGTGTATGCTCGTGGTCTTAAATTTTCGATCGCGAGGCCTTAAGTGCTCTGTCCCTAATTACTTTTATCGTTTTTATGGTCCGGACTTCACCTAACGTTTAGGCTAATCGTTGTCTAACTTGGATAGTAGTAGCCGTTACCGTTTTTATTCTGTTATATATACAGGGATCGATGTGAGAAAAAAATGATGTAATGCAAGTGCGCAAGTGCGCAAGTGAGAGAGGAGAGAGAGAGAGAGAGATCAGAGAGAGATGAAATTGAAATATACCTGCCGAGAGACAATGCTCTCTTTCGTTATTGCTTAAATGTAAATGTGAGTCAATGACTTTCTCCCTCGCTGATGCTATAAATCTCGGATCGACGAGCCGAAAGCCAGCGCGAGAAGCGCTGATTTATTCAATCTGGATAAGAGCCTACGCAGCCTACCGCTTCCTCCTCTTTGTATCAAAGACCTCTTTTCCTGCGCGCACGTGTATTATACATCGGTCCCTTGTTTTTTTTTCCAAGCCTTTCTCTCACTCCGCGCACTCGTGTATGATTAATTTAGTCGCCGATGCACTGCACAACGTCGTTAGTTTTTTGGGCTTGAATATATCGGTATAGGAAGGAAAGCCTCCTGTTATGAAACGCGACGCGTCGTGTCACAATAGCGCAGACCGATGATTACTCGAGCGTATTATGCTCTTCGAGAGCCGCAACAGGGATTAGGATCAGTCGATCTTTCGCCGAGAATGAAATCCGACTTCGGCACAATGCGGTAGAGGCAAGAGCGAGAGAGGGAGGGGGGGGGGGAGAGAAAAAAAATTGGTGTAGCAATGTAACGGCGGATCGCAGTCGAGTGCTTTTCAAGAGCATTTTTCTTTTCCAATCGCGCGGGGAAATGGCGAGTACACTCTCCGCATCTTTCTCCCTTGTCGCGATCGCGGCTCGTTCTTTCGCGCCGATTATTCAGTTATTCCTTTTCGTTAAATTTATAGGTTTCGAGAGACGTTTATGGCGGCGTTTGCAACAGAATCGTATATTCTTCTGATGCCGAAGCTTTAATAAATTCATCAATCAATCTGCCTCGCGTGCGCGCGTTTCATGTAGGCACAAGCCATACGGCAGTTTCGCAAGCTCGAGCGCGTATTACATATACAGGAATTCCCGATTTTTCGTACACGTATTTACCAACTGCCGAGCCCTTTTGAAATAGCCGGACTTTCGTAAGATGTGCACAGATCGCGCGTTGCGCAACCGACCGGGATCGTCGATCGTCCCGATAAATCAAAATCAGAAGCTGAACTTTATAACCGCGTCTCTTCGCGCGTGCACATCGTCGATTAGCTGAACTCCTTTTGTATTACGCGTATACCGATCGAGCGTGGAAACGCGTACTTGCACACACGTGATCGCTCGTTCTCTACTCCCCGGATTTTACGAGAGAGCAGAACAGGCGAGCGCGAGCCTATGCGCGCACGCACCCAGCTGAGCTAAGGTCATTATCTATTTCATTATCCGAGTTATAGCAGCAGAGTTGAGAGAGCGACCGGTAGACGTCTGTATAGACGTAATCCTTTCCCAAGATCAACGAGCTGGGCGCGAACGCATTTTTCAGAGTTTGGTCGAGCGCAACGCGCGCCGCTCTTGTTTAGCAAGAGCTCTGCGTGCGCGAACGAGTTCTTAGATCCGGGTTAATTGATCGGCATGCAAAGTGCGAACATTTTTGCCGGGCCCATTTTATCATTCCTTATGTTATCCATTGTTGTCTTGCCTTATCCTAGGCACTTGTTCTGGCTTTCGTTCCCCTCTCCCTCTCGCTCGCTGCGTATCTTATGTGCTCTGTTTACTAAATATATGTTATACAACTGTACAGTTAGGACGTGTACACGCGACGGAAAAGTCGTCCGGCTTTCGCGTTCGCGTACAAATGGTTGGAAAACTTCAAAAAAATCTTGTTCTTTGCATCTCGACATTCATTTTTTTCTCACATTTTATGTGTAATAATAAAGTGTGCGAACAAATAGCGTTTTTATAGCAGAATTATAAAGAAAATGCGCAAAAAGTGATAATATATATCGCGAAAGCACGCGATATTGAAGCTTAAAGGAAGCGATTCATATGATTCCACGTAAACAGAATAATCTTTGAAAAAAAATCTGAATTTCCTGTGTACATATAAGAAACGACGTTCTCATATATACGCATAGATCAAATCGCGCGGTCGGAGTCTCCTTTTGGCAGACATCCTTTGCGATTCCTCGCAGTATTTATTCGCGTTCACCGCTTGTTTTTCTCCTGCTGCGGCGTCCTGCACAAACGCGCTCGTGCACACAACGCACTGCTATGCATCTTTATACATAAAGAATGAAAATGACGTCAAGGCGCGCACTTTTTTTCGGCTTATGCACCTGTGCGCCGCGGCTGCATTCGCGGTCGGATAAATAATGCAGTGGAGAAATCCGATACGTTTAACCTATAGCTCTCTCTTTCTTATATTTATGGTTCGTGACGCAACAAGTCGTTCGTTCTCCGGTGGAAAATTTAATTTTTCAGCGGAAGAAAGCACGCGCTTAAATTTCCCGCCAGATCGTCGTGCACTATACGCGCGCGCGAGAGAGCAGACGGAATGATAAAGAGCGATTTGAATAAGCCACGAATTATGCATAGACGTAAACTTGCCCTTCGCCGAATACGGCTCGTCTATTATTCTTTTTTATATAAATTTCAAGTTCGCGCATTTAAGACTTTCCATATGCGACGTGCGACACATGCACGAGAGCCTCGTCGTGTACAAACACCCATATACAATGCGCGCAAGTGGAATTCCAAGGTCCGTTGTTATGGAAACTCTGCGCGTCACAATTACACGCGCACATTTTATTTATAATATTTACGAGCTCGTGCTTTTCTCCTCTCTCCTGCATACAGTCTCCGCAGGCCCGGCATGCATGCACGTATATCCTCAAATACTTTCCAGAGCCGACCTGCGTCATCGTCCCCCGCGAACAAACAAAAAAATAAATTTAAATAACAGCTCCTTTAGTTCTTGCTCTCCCAATGCCGCGGAGCGTAATAAAAGTATATGTGTATACTTATGCGGACTGCATCGTGCGTTTACCTACGCCGACGTTTCTCTCTCGACGACGACGACGACGACGACGACGACGACGACGAGGGAAAAAAGAACCGATATATGGCGCGAATGTGAAATTTCAGTGCCGCGCGAGGAGCGCTTGCGCCGAATCTGGACTTAAAGCGCTTGCGCGAATTATGTACGCGCCTTTTTTTTCTTTTCATCCTCGCCTCGCACCGCGGGAGGATTTCTCGAGGACGTCACGCGTGGCCCTGCGACGAAAATGGAGCGCTCGCGATTGAGATTTAAAAAAAGAATGAAATTACCCGCGATTACGGCTTACAATTACGGACTGCTTTGTCCACGACTCTCGTATATATTATGATCAGGCATAAATATTGATTTCTCGTCATCGTCGATACACGGAGTTTCCTCCCTGCCTCTCTCCCTTCTCGGAGGAAAGATCTTCCTTAAATAGCCAGAAAAGGATATTTGAATTTTATTTCTTATTCACTTTCCTTTTCTTAGGTAATGTACATTAAACTGCAGTGGGCACAATGACTCAGGATAATTGCAAAGAACATAACATAATTTGTTGTGTGTCACATGACAGCTGGTAGACGCAGTATTCAAATACTAAAATCCACAATATTCATTTTCGCAGGAACGCCGCAGACTTTCATTGTGTCTGGACAGAAAAGACAGACTTGCTCGGCTATAGATCTACTCTAAAAACATGCGGAACAGTTTCCAGGTGAGTTTGGAAATTAAAAAATAATTCAAATTTATCAAAGTGTCGCCTGCACGAAATTTGGCATTTCACAAATTTTTCAACTAATTTCCATCCACTACACCGTATAATTAAGGTGTCTCCGTCCCCTTAATAAAGCTGGGGCGAGAAAAAGATATACAATACGATCGCGCGGCGAATTTTATGCCCCGCCGATGTCGATCACGCTGAATATGTGCGAGGACGAAATTTTCAGAACATAACTCGTAAGCGGCGCGGACGGAGAGGACATAAAAAAAGTGTAATCATGTACATAAAATTCAGTAGCTCCCCGAATCGCTCTTTAAATTCTCAGGCGAGAGACAGCGAGCGAGTCAGGCGCGAGAGAGAGAGAGAGAGAGGGGGGGGGAGGAGGGGGTAGGGAATCGTCGGTATAAGTAACGGTAAATCACCGGAGAGATACATCGCGAGATGGCAATTACTCATCCCGCTTGATTTTACTAACGTCCGCGAGTCTCGCGCTCGCGCGTTAAAAAACTCACGGGCTGCTTTCGCCGCAAGAGCAAACAATCCGAAGTGAATAAAAAAAAAAACGAATCCGTGGGGGCGCATGAGAGAAGGCGATACATACTCAGCCGGGAGAGACTCTCGGTTTGGCGGCGCGTAAGGTCGCGGCCGAGAAGGAGAAAAGAGAGGAAGGTCCGCGCGGCGTCGCGCAGGCAGAATAAAAAAGAGCCTGCTTCGGAATCGAGTAAAATCTCACCGGACAACGGACACGGAGAGCGCGCGGGCAGTACTTGTGCGGCTCCCGATCGAAGAGACATCGCAGCAGCGGCGGCGGCGGCGGCGGCGGCGACGACGACGGGGCCGAGGTTGTTGCTGCAGCGCGCAGGGTAAACCTGTTTGCGTCCCTCGTTTCACTCGTTTTATCCGGCTTCTTTTTACATCTCTCGCGCGCACGCGCTGCTCTCTCGGCAGCTCACTGTTTTACATTATTGCGAAAAAAAGGAGAGCCCGTCCCGAGAGCGCAGCGCAGTGCGCCGCGCACACGTGTGTGGAGAGAAAGAGAGAGAGAGAGAGAGAGAGAGACGCGGAGAAAGCCAAGCACGAAAGCAAGGAACGAAGCTCCTTTGTAATTTGCGCGGTAACGAGAGAGATATTCGGTTAATTTGGGAGAGGAATTCCCGAGGTGGACGACGATTTCGTTGACGCGCCTTTGGGGAAATTTTGCGGCTTCGGCCGAAATCGCCGATAGCAGGCGCGGTGTATTACGTGCTTAGCACCGAGTCGCGAACTCGACGATGCGAGCCGAGCTTCGCCGGTTCTATACGTAAGAAGCGACGACGATGCTTATGGTTGTCGGTTTTGCGGTGCCTTTATGCGAGTAGTGGTTATTATTGGCAAGTTGTGGGGCTAATTTTTTTAACGCTATATTTTCAAGATTTTATTGACGATTTCAATGAAGAGCACCATTTTGCGTTTCAATTGTGGTTGGGCAGCAGTTTTACCAAGTGTTATATAGCTGCGCGTAAAAGTTCTTGTAAAGAGTTTTTTTGAAGAAAAAAAAGAAAGAAACTGCAAAACCTCTATACTGTTAATCTGCAAACGAATTCGCGTAGTGTTGAGATCGTTAAACAGTAACAAGCTAATAATACAAAATTTCAATTTGTAACTGTGTAATTATGATATTTGGAACTAATTATATAGGCATGAGATTTTTTTTTAATTGTAAGATTATATCCTTATAGAAATCTCAACAAAACGTACTCATCAGTTATAAAGTAAAATGAAAGGGATCGGCCATCAATTAGAGCATTTCTTTGTCGAAATAACCGATAATTTCGACACGTTATTTCTATCATACTTGACCGATTGAATAGCTTGTTTTAATTATCATTTATGTTTTATTCACTTACAAAATTAGCATGTATTTCATGCTAATTCAGCGTTATTTCCAGCGACGGTGAGATCGCTTTAAGTATCTCCCAATTATCACTAAATTTATTACTAGCATTATAACCTGAGCTAGAACTTGTCCATTACCCCTTGTTATATACCGTACTTTTTGTGTAATTTAAATGAAAATTTTTACAACGTTTCAAAATCATGAAAATTTTTCAAGATTTTCTAAATATTTATAGAGAAAGCAGTTGTTCGTTTGCTACAAGTATAATATTATGTGTATTAATTAAATTAAAATTTTTTGATATTTTAATATAACGTGTTAGTTTTTTTATTCATATTGTTATTAAGAAAAAGAAAATTAAAAGAAATCCTTGTCGACCGAGAAATATGCGTTATAGTTGCTCAATCCCATCAGTATGTATAGGCCATTAGACCATTATTGGTCTTATTGAGAGAAAGTGAGTGAATCGTTCGACTCATGCAAGCTAAAAGTGATCAGCTCATAAGTTATTCGCCTATTTCTGAAAGAAACGAATTCAAATTAATCCGTTATGCCTTCATATACATACAGGTATATATAAAAAATTTCTAATTCGCAAAGCATGAGAAATTGAAAAATTAGGCAAGAAATTCCGCGCGTCTGGTATTTCCAAAATCATATTGCGCAGCGATTCGCAAAGCGAACCTAAAAACTCGAAAATTCAAATTGAAATGCCGAAGCACTGTCGTCGCTACTATCTGAAAAGCTCGTACCGTATTTTCCTTTTTTTTTATCGCGTTTACTCGTAAAATACAGGTGTTCGCTCAAGGTTTCGCATGCGCGCGCCCGCTTTTTTTATGTCTACCGCTTGTCCGCTTCCATCGCGCACGAATCGTCCGGAAGAAACTCGCTTTATCGCACGTTTTTTCAACGCGGACTCGGCTCTCGAATTGCTCTGTACGCGCGTGTACTGCAACGCTGCAACGACGCAAAGTATATACATGCGCGTCTACGAGCGCGTAACTTTGTCGTGCAGCACTCGAAAACGTGGAAAATTTTCGAATGTTCAGTGCTCCCGTCGCCAACGAATCCCCCTCGTCTCCCCTGAATAATTTATGCTCTTACTCTTTGCCCGCGTTAATCGCGAGAAAAAAAAAACAGAAAAACGTGGATATCGCGGTTACATAAAATTTGCGAAATTCTACGACACGCAGACCGCGTGCAGGATTATGCAAAATGGATATTATACATATTTCGCTGGGTCATAACGTAAAGCGCGATACACATTTCAGTCTCTGCGCGCTTCCGCCTTCGCTTCAATTCATGCGGATGTTTTCTTTCCCGCGCTTGGAAAGTGTTTAAACAACGATTATGAAACGCGCGGTGCGGTGGCGGCGTCGGCAACAACATTGTCGTCACTCAAAATCATTCATTTCCCGCCTGATGCTTCGGATACACATCGTAACTCGTTTATCTCCCGATACATAACGTGCGCACAATAAACGGCGTCACACACACGCACGCGTATACGCCGTACAGCTGCGCTCGAAGAAGACGGGCTGCTGCACAGACACACACGTCATAATCGACGTGTATTTCCAAGCCGAACGCCTGTGCAAATGTGCAAATTAGAGCCGTGCGCAGAGAGCGCGCGCGCGCGCGCGTAACGGGATAAAAAAATATTATTCGTTGCTTCTCTCTTCGCCGTGTCGATAAATACACTCCGCTCCGTAAACACATCCAAGGAGCGCGCGCAGTGATCCGCACGAGGCGCAAATCAATCACGACACACACGCACACACGGGGCACTGAAATAAGCGACGTGTATAAGCCGCGGTAAACGTCGAAGCGAAGCGAACATGTATACGGGGTACGTATACCGTAAGGACGACATCGGGAGACCGGCTCGTCGTTATCACGCAGGCGAAATCGAAGCCCACCGTGAAAGCTATACACGCGCGCGCGTATGTGTGTATATAGAGAGTTCCGCGCGATTGTCCGGAGACGCGTATAAATTTTCTGGGCAAGCGCGCGGCGATTCCGCGGGCGAGATAAGCAAGGCCGCGCGCGCGGCGGCGGCGGCGGCGGCGGAATTCTCCGCGCGAAGACAAAAGGAACGCATAAATAAAGCGCGCGACCGCCGCCGCCGGAGAAAGGAAAATCCGGCGATAATAACGCCGGCGAAATTTCTTTGGATTCTCGACGCGGTTAACCGAAAAACGCGAGAAGGATCGCCCTTTGGAGAATCCGCGCCCGCGGGTATGTGCACCGATGTGGCCCGCACGTGGTTGGTTAATCTGGGTCAAGGACCTCGACGGGGAGGGGGAGCCCCTTCCCTGTGCCGCGGGACTCGACTTCTCTCGCGCTCTCCCGGCCGAGAGACTTTTATTTCTGCTTAGCTTCTGTACGTTTTTTTCTCCACGCGCGCGTCGCAATGCACCGCTAGAAGCTTTCACCGCGTTCGGTTGAATGGGGCGAATTTTTTGTTTTTTTTTTTTTTCGTCGCTCGGAATCCCGGCTTAATTTAAACTCGAAATTTATACGCTCGGCTTCGCGGTTGTATCGCCTTTTTCTCAATAATAAATGTAATGATTAAATAAGCTTGATGGGTATGTGTGCGCAGTTCGTGCTGTGATGTTTTAACTCTGGAAATTCGCCGTTTCTACCCGCGGAGAGGGATCGGAGTAAAAAATTATTTTATCATCAAGCCGAACCGTATTTCAGAGGATAATTAGGCTGGAAGATTGATCGCTATAAAAAATCGTTTAATTTTACGACTGTTCCGCGTAAAGTGCTAAAAGAAGCTATTAGTCGTTTTTTTTCGTGTGTGCGTGATGTATGCGCCTTTTTTAAATTGAGTGCGGGAAAGTTCTATAATTCCCGTTTGGTCGCGCAGGTGAGAGCAGTGTGCAATACCCATAGAGGAAAGTTCTGTGTTGTAACTTGGGCCCCAAAAAACTTTATCTATCCCTTCCGGTGTAATTTAATTAAAATAAAATTAATTCTTCATCCTCCGTTCTCGAATTCCGATTAAAGCAAGCGCAAGGAACAATCGAGCCACATAGACGTAATTACCGAAAGCTCTCAATCTCGTCGGATGGAAATGAGCCGTTTAATAACCTTTATCGATATGTATGCGTACGGCTTGTGCGTGGACATGTCCGAGAGACTATAATAAATTGCAGTGAAAGTAGTACGTGGATTTTTTTTTACTCCACGTATACTCGGTGCGATATTTCCTTTTGATGAAAAATGGATTCTTTATATCTTCTCGGTAATGTACGTCCCTTCGCGCGGCGACCGGGTAATTGAATTTTTCCGCCCGGTAACTTTATGCGAGCCCCGATGGGCTACCATTACTTTTGAATAATTTTTCACCCATATTATCGGCCAAGCCCGAAGAGTCGCAGCTTTGCTCGCCATTTACCCAAATGAGACACCGCTTGATTCGTAAACAGAAATAATAATAAAACATTTCTCTTCCAACCCCCCCCCCTCTCTCTCCAGCATCCGCAGGATGAAATAGAGTCAGATACAGTTACGTATAGGGATAAGTTTGGGATTAATTCACAACCATACAAAACGCCTTGAAAATTGCGGGGTCTTTTTTTTTATAAAAGCGCCGAAGGTTGCGGGGGAAAAATTTAACTTTACGACGCTATAATTTCATGAAAAAGTCAGCGTCGTTTCGGCCAAAGTCTCGGCGACTATTATTCTCTTTTTTCCTTATGACCGCACGCCTACTGCGTACACGACTGACGTGGAACTCGTTTTAATGAAATGCAGGGTAAAGTGCGGCTGCTCTCGCGCGAAAGGCAAGGATGTGTAATTAATTGAATTATATACGGAGCGCTGAATTCTTAAATAAAGTGCGAGGCTTTTACACGTCTTTGTATCCAGGGTAGACGTGAATTATTGCGCTGAAGGAATTATGATCATTTGTTCGAGCCCTTGTTAATTTTTTATACGATTTCACGCGGGAGAAAATAATAATTTTCAAAAAGAAATGCTTCGAGCGTTGTAAGTTATTTTTTTTTCTTCATTGACCGCTTGGCACGTAAAGTGCGTCATTAATTGATTATCGCCAACACTTCTTTTTGCATCGCGTATATATATATATTTAAACTACTCGACTTCGAATGTACTGCAAGTATATAAAGCCCTGCACTTGTGTAAAATGGCAAGGAGCACACGTGCGACGTTCATTTCAACCTTTCTTATGCAAATGTGCTCAGTGGGTGATAATTGAACATGTGTTTACATATTTTCGTTTCCTTTTCAACGTTGCTCCTTCTCGCTATTGAATTAAGCAATGTACTCATGCACGTGTGCGTACGAATACATTTTGAAAATCGCATTGTTAATGATGAAATAAACACGCTTTTGAATTTAGGCAGACATGGCGAAATATATTTAAAATATTGAGTTGGATCGAAAAATAGTCGATTTCTAAAAAAATGGAGTGCATCTCCCTTTTTGTAAATCGAATTTTTATCAAGTGCTGAAATAATGTGCTTGTTTATGGGTCAATTTCTTATTTTAATTGCTTGCATCTTAGCAATAGGATGAGAAAAAGAAATATAATCTAGAAATTATGTAAAATAATAGATTATTGATTATTTAATGGAGGACAAGTGTCTTGTGATTTACTGTAAATAAGTCTATTATCATAGTTATCAGTAAATTGTAGTTGCATTTTATCTGCTTGTTCATGTATGAAATTATAATTTTATTTTTCTATTTCTATCAATAATTGCACAAAGAATTCTACGCAATACACATTTGTTTGCATGACGTAAATTTACTTGTTTTTTGTGAACAATAATTTAACAAAAACTATATAGAACCACATTTCATCTTTAAAAATTTACGGTTATAAATGATGGTTATAATTGCTTGTGATATTACGAGAAGTACCATGCACCATTGCAAATTTCACACTAAAACTTGTAATTTCGCCATCTATTTATATAGATAGAATTATATATATAGAAGGCGCGCTTATATCATTGACTACTTTTTGTTCTTCGAAAATAAAACTAAGAATAATATTAAAAGGAAACGTTCCGATAACTTTGTATAATGACCCTCACGGCTATACACTCGTGAAAGAAGTCTTAAATATATGTCATCCATATTTAAACAAGTGTTTCGTCGAAAGATAAATCGTGTCGCACACGGAAAAAAATAAAAGAATTGAAACAATGAGATAAAATCAATGGGGTGAACGAAAGGAAGGTATGCATATGGGATTCCGTGAAAAACCGTACGGTATAAGTCAGGCGAAAGTCTTACAATAAAGTCGCGCAGGTGTTCTGTTAACGACATTACCAGTATATTTTTTAGCTTTTTCAACTTGGAAAGTCTATACTTTTTTTAACAAACTCTTATGATTGTACCATTTTCGTCTTTCAATGTCTTTACTTTCATTTTTTTAAAGGACAAACCAGCAAGATTATCCAAAAAATGTTAGAAAATTGTTGCCATGCTTATATTTGCTATATTTTTGTGTGCGAATAATCAAACGCCACAGATATAGAAAAATAACAAAATTTTCAAAAATCCAAACGTAAATGTAATCTAAATTGTAACTACAAATGTCTATTTATTAGTTATACTGAAAAGTGTCTCAGGTGCAGGTGTAATGTGAAAGGGTTTCAACATAGATCCGTGTCTCTGAAAATGCGCTTGATAAATGTACACACGAACTGATTACACATTCATACATAAATCTATAGATATGTTTGATAGAGAGCTGATCCAAGTATATTGGATCCACTTATTAATTTGTGAAACTAAGAAGTAGAGTCTTTTTTATTGGCGTATAATTAAGATAGGAATTCATTCCATTGTAAGCCAATGCAATCGTTAATACCTTTCAGTTTATTAACAAGAATTCGACAAGATTTTAGAATTAGTTAGAACTGAATTTCTAAGCTCGAAGCGATAATCGACGCTGTTTTCAATCTAAATTATCAATATTTGCCGACTTGGTTTTGAACGTGTTCCAATAAAGAAAGGCAATTTTACATAAAAAAAAATTAACTATTGATCGGTACACACGTTTGATAGTTTTCTTCTAATTTTTCTCATTTTGCTCGCGTTAAATGAGAATTTGGTTCGTACGATCATGCAACGACTTTGGAGGAGGTTATCAATCTGCCGACTTTTATCACACACATTTAAGGTTTATGGCTCAAATTTTTAATATTGTAACAGTATTTCTAGATCAAACAAAGATTAGCCTACTGACGAGGTGGAAGGGCGAAATTTCTGTAACATGGCCTAACAACACGGCTTTAAAAATTTTAACTTCAAAATATTCAGATTCAATATTTAATCAGAGTAGCTGAAAAACAAGACACACCGCTGACTTTATACCAATCCTCGACATCCCAAAGTTTATAAACATTGCGCAATCCCCCCGCCTCGTATAGTCACGGCGACGATTCGACTTTTTATTTTCGTATACGTAAGTATGTATCTACCGATTCAGTGGTACGGCAGCGGAGCGCAGAAAAAGAGTCGATGAAAATGAGTTGGGGCAAAAATATTGACGTCTCTCTACCGGGCAGAACTGGTTTCCCGCCTCGGCAGCGCGCCCGAGAGAGGTGACTGATCTATCATCTCGGATCTAACATGTCCGTGACACAGCGCGCGCAGACTTATGGCGAGAGACGAGAGAGCAAAAAATTCCCCGGCATATAGAGTATATCCGTTTCAAAATCCATAAGTGAAAGAGAGGCAGTGAAACCAGGATCGTTTTCAGCGGCCTATGTGCATATGTACGCGTGTAGTTTCTATTTCGCACATGTATATACGCTTCTCTGACTGGGACACTACGCGGATAAATATACGTATATATGTATACATACGTATAGAGCGGCTGCTCGAGAATCGCGATACAAAATCCGAAGTGTGTGTGTGTGTGTGTATAGACGGAGATCGCGAGAGGCTGCGCGCACAGCAACATAGCCGCGCAGTCACGTGCACTCGCGCACGTGTGCGTTTATATATATATATATATAGTGTGTGTGTGTGTGTGTGTGTGTGTGTGTGTGTGTGTGTGTACGAGCGCGCAGGTAAGTGGGGATTCGTCGTCTAAGCATTATAGTCGCTTTCTTTCTCGACGCTCGCCGACATAAGCGACGTGTGTCCGTGTGCACGTCTTAAATACTCATATCTACGTGTGTGCTCGCGCGCGCGGGCATAGTTCTTATTACAGGCGTATGCGCCTTTCGCGCTCTTTTCATCTCACTTTTTTCGCACTTTCCTTCGTATATACACGCTGTATATATATGCATACACACGCATATGTATATATATGACTGCATAGGATGGATGGAGTCAGCGGCGCCGCGCAGCCACTCTCTCATTCTCCATTGTGTCCCTCTCCTCTTTGTTGCGCCAATTTTTACGCCTATTTTCCTCGGCTTATTTCACGCTTTCTTTCGAATAGACCGCGAGCGAGCTATTATTACCAATGAAATTGCGCGAACGGATCGATTTCCGCGCAATCTCCCTCTCTCTCTCTCTCGCTCTCGCACTCGCGAGCGAGCGAGCGAGCGCGCGGATAAGGCCGTTTTAATTATACAGAATAAAACAGAAACGAATTAACATTTTAATAGCCTAATAATTTGCCCAGTCATTTCGGTTAAAGGCTTTATCCAAGCTCTATGTGTATAGGCGTATAATTAACGGCCGTCGCGAGTTGCTGCTCTGGATAAGAAAAAAAGCACATGTGTGAGTCTCGGGACGCCGGGCAAAAGTGATAATTTGCATTAATTTTGGAACGAAAATGCGAGATATTGGAGAAAAGCGAGAGAGAGAAGAGAGAGAGAGAAAGAATTATCGTCATTTTTCGCCATCAAATTATTGAACTTTTAGTAAAGATAAAATATAGTTGATAGAGCAAAGATTCGAGGATAATGCCGATGGTCAAAAACTTTGCAACCCAACCCAACCCCAATATCTCATGGAAAGTGTGGGCCATTAAAATAATTCCAAAAAGTCGCAAAATAAATATGAATAAAAAATACGATTTCTTAACGTAATACTGATTGAATTGAATAACAGTTTATTTATACTTCATGAGGGTATGAAAATAGCACTTATGACGTATATATGACAAAATTTGCTCAAATGGAAGCATATTTCTTAGCTTAGGTAATTAGATCTAACTATGTATTCCGAATCGATAATAAATGTCAGAAGTAAATATGATCCGAGTAGTATTTACTATTCAAATTTAAAATATTTTATTCAACTCAGTTTTTGGCACATTAATTCCTTATAAAATTTAATTTTGCGATATTTCGCGTTAATCTAAAGCTACATGAAAATCACTTCACTCAATCTAAAAAATTTATAAATGTATATTCATTAATGAATAAATACTGCTTGTAACAAAAGTTGAACTTACACAACAAAAATCAAAAATCCAAATCATAAAATCGCAATAGTTTTTTTATTGCGATGTCGCTACACCATCATCCTGCAGCAGATTCTCTTACAACGAAAACCCGAGCAGCGTTGCATTTGAGTTGCAAAAAGTTATCGCTCGAAAGAATAGCAAACTATATATCGATCAATCGAATATTGAGAAAGAGAGCGATAATAAATCATATATATGTGGAAATCTACGAGAAAGTGTATAGCAAACCCGATCCAAAAGTTGCACTTTCTTATTTTCGAGGGCACACCCATCGGACTATGCTAGTTTTGTTTGGTAGCTCATGTCAAACACTAAACTGGTATGCGTCTAGTCGAAACCCTATGCCAAAAAAGAGTTACAAGCGAAAAACTGAAAAAAAATGACTGTGATTTTTGCTCTAAAAATGAAAAAGCGCACATTATCTACAGTATTATAATTTTTTCGAATTTTTTCATATACATAGACTTAAAGTATACTTAAAGACCTTTAATTTGCATACCAAATTGTCTGGATCGGATGCACTGATCAAAAGATATGCACATTTGAAGACAACGAATTCTGTTTTAGGCACGTACGAAAATAGCCAATTTTACGTTTTTTTCTTTAAATCCTTTTAACTTTTTATTCAGACATTCGTTTTTAATGGTTGATAGCTTAGATTGAAGCTCTTTTCTTCTAATTTTCTGCCAATAAGTCTAAACTAAAATTTTTTTATGTAGTGAGCTATGTATATGCTTCTCAAGTAGATAATTTTTTTAAAGCATGTATACAGCACACTATATGTTATATAAAAATTTGGACGGACTAGCAAAAACATAGATGAGAAGAGCTTTAATTTAAGCTATTAAAGATTTAAAACGCACAACTGGATTAAAAGTTTCAATCATTTGAAAAGAGGGAAAAATCTATATATTTCCTTGAAATCACTCAAACGCCTGAAACTTTTGATCCAGTTGTGCCTTTTCAATGTTAAATAGCTCAAATTAAAGCTCTTTTCTTCTACTCTTTTGTTAGTCAGTCCAAATTTTTATATAACATATAGTGTGCTGTATACACTATACATGCTTTCAAAAAATGATCTACTTGAGAAGTATATATTGTTATGTCCTACGACCACTCTCCCCTCATAGATAGCACTATATTTGTGTGTATTTGTAATAATTGAGAGGGTCCAATGGCTAGATAAATAGACTCATTACCCCTGGTAATAAGGTAGTAATAAGGTAAGGTGAAAATAAATAAGGACGTTACAGTATATAGCTCACTATATTAAAAATTTGTAGTTTAGACTTATTGGCTGAAAAGTAGAAAAAAAGAAATTTTATTTAAGCTATTAACTGTTAAAAATGAATGGCTGGGTCAATCAAAAAGCGTAAAATTGGCTATTTTCGTAAGCGCCTGAAACAGAGTTCGTTGTCTTTAAATGGGCGTATCTTTTGAACAGTGCATCCGATCCAGACAAATGTATATGCAAATTAAAGATTTTTTTGTGTATTTTAAGTCTAGATGTATTTTAAATCTAGGTATATGAAAAAAATCCAAAAAATGATAATGATATAGATAATGCACTTTTTCTAATTTTTAGAGCAAAAGTTGCGGTCATTTTTTTCGGCCTTTCGCCTGTATAGCTCTTTGTCGGCATAGGGTTTTGACTAGGCACAAACGAGTTTATTATTTGAAATGATCTACCAAACAAAACTAGCATGGTCCTATAGTTGTGCCTTCAAAAATAAAAAAGTGCAACTTTTGGACCGAGTTGTGTTAGACTTTCTGGTGGATTTGCACATATGTGCAGCCAGCGAGCGTTTTCGAAATTTCCAGATTCGAAATTCCAGCCGCCCTCGAGTTCCCACACTACACACAGGCACACACGAACAGACAACCAATACCTGGACTCCGGACACGAAAGCGCCGGTCACTAATTCAGCATCTCAAGCGTCTATAATACGCATGCACTCTCGACTCGCTATACCTAGCTTGCACGTATATTCCAGCGGCTGCGGCGGCGGCAGGAGCAAGTGTATAGCTGTATAGAGCGCTCGAGTGAGTCGGGCTAGGAGAATGCCAAAGCAGGGCGTGGTGGTGTACGGTTGAACAGCTATACCTATAGAGCAGCCAGCGCTGGTCAGCTCTCCGCGCACGGCAAGGCCGTTCATGTTCCGGTTTTGGAAAAGCCCCCACGGCGACGGGGGAGAGAGAGAGAGAGAGAGGTCTACGCTGCGCGCATAGCCGTGCTTCGGCTCGATTAGAATGCCGATAGCCCCGATACTTTTCTCTCTCTGTTCGATCGGTTTCTTTTTCCTCCTCCTCCTCCTCCTCCACGTCGTTGCTTGGCTTTCCACTGCCGCTCTTTTTTCCAACCCTTTCTTTTCCCCTTCTCTCTGTCTCTCTCTCTCTCTCTCTGTCTTTATTACGCGCTTTTGCCGCCGGAGACTCGTCGAGTCGGCGGCTCGGAGGAAAGAGAGCAATTTTAGCTGGCTAGTTGAGGAAGATTAACGAGAAGCGATGAAACGTCGCGCGCGCTAGAGAGAGAGAGACTCGCTTCTCTCCAGCTTCCTCCTCGCGGATCCTTCAGCCCCCCCCCCCCTCTCTATGGAAAAGCATGGCATTGTATGCGAGAGACGGTCAGAAAAAAGCTGCGCGAATCCAAAGAGGAAAGCGGTGAAAGCAGTCAAGGACTATAGTTTCCATTGTGCTCTGGCTAACTACTTTTCCAAACAGCCAGAGCCAAGAAGAAGAAAAAAAAGCTAACGAGAGCCTCAATGGAAAAGCAATCGACGCTATCGTCGATCGCTTCTCCCGATCGCTATCGCGGAGAATACGCAAAACAGCGTATGACAATAGAAACCCGCTCGCTGTGTACCGATCGGCGCGATAAGCCCGCGATAAAAGGAAAAAGAAGCTACCGGCGACGCCCCGTTCTCGCGCAGGTATGCGTATCGCTCTTTTTCTCTCTCCGCGATTTGTCGTCTATATACATGTGCTATGTACGTCGGGAGTCGCCCCATCCGTGAAATTGCCGATGTGTATGTATAATACAACCGCTATAGACAACTATAGATTCTCTCTCCAGGAGCTCGTGTAAAGGTCAACGTGCCACGTATATTAATAAAGTATTATCGTTCGCCCCGGGTGACGATCTCCGCTCTCGGTCGATAAGCAAATTACGCTCGCGATTACGCGATACGCGAAATTTCGGCGCGGTAAGCGATGATTCGCCAAAGCTATAACGGTAGTGCGCGCATCTCCCCGGCCGGCTCTTTTGCTTTCGCGCGCTGATTATGCCTGAAAAAGTGTCTCGCTCGAGATAAGCGTGAACGAGAGCATCCATCAGCCTCTCGTCGCAGCCGCCGCTTCTTGATCGATTGATATTGCTCCCGAGACAGATCCTTTTTTATCCCGTGTCTGCCGGCCGCTCTGCATCGACCCTAACAATGCGCCTCGAATAAGATCGACCTACTGCAGCGGTTTCTTCCTCTTTTTTTCTTCGCCTCTCGGTATCGCGGTGTGCACCTTGCGACGACCCGAGAGAGAGAGAGAGAGAGTGAGAGAGAGGGAGAGAGAGGGGGCCGTCATGCATTTATTTAATTTCCACTTTTTTTAATGGCTCGATACCGATCCGGCTGGGCGATCATTTTTTTAATTTCTTTTTTTTTTGCTCTGCAAGTGCGCGAATTCGTTTGTTCTGTAGTTGGAAAAGACGAGGGAAGAATTAATTTTTTCAGAATTTTGAGGAAAAATAATAGATGGATATCGGCGCGGTTTATCAGGTGCACAAGCATGCTCAATGTCATATTGATACTTAAAACACATCAAACATGCATTTATCTTTGGCCTGTCTTTATCAATTGTAAACACGTTCATTATATCGACGCTCGACGTCCGTACGGATACGACGATTTAAATTTTCTAATTTCAGCGGCTCGCTTGAAGAAGATTCGAGAAATATACATAACTTTAGAAGTCGGACTCTGTAGTGGAGGCCCATAATTAATGCATTATTATAATGGCAGAAACTGTTTTCCCCAAATGAAATTTTAGTTTTATAGTGTCGTAACAGCTCGCGCAACGAGTTTTCATGCCGGATGTCTTGTTACACACGTGCCGAAGCTTTTATAGAGTACGGCGTAGAATAAAAGTCATTTTTATGGCGTGTTTTGCTCACTTTTTCTTTCTAGAGTAAGAAAACCACCGTCCATTGATTCACTCGAAGCTTCCTCCCGCAGCCATAATTAATCATTCTTATAAATATTCTATTTATGTGTTACGAAATGTGTTGACTAAATTTTTATTTGATTAATTAACAAGATGAATGATACGACGTGAATAACACACGTGGGAAACGTGTATGGCTTGAAATTATCGTTGTCTTTATGCATCATTACCATATCTATCGCATATATTAATTTATGTATATTACGGCAATTTTTGGATTTTCTAAAAATATCTTTTCAAATTATTATTCGCGTAAAGCGAAAATTCTAACTTGAAATGATAAGAAAACATACCGTACAGTATTAAAATTAGTAAGCCTGTGAAGGTAAAAATTACTGAAAATATTTGTCTTCAAAAACGCGATTTATTTCTGAACTATACTTAAACTATTTTTTAAGTTGCAAATATTTTTAAAATAAAAATATAATCAAAATTTTTGTCATAAAAAGTAGTAAATTAAGCATTTAATCGTTAAATACATTTGCAAAAATATTTTATACAATGTCATATTCAAATCTTAACATTATCGTACAGCTTGTTTCAGACTTGCTTACATACCAAATTGCAAATTTTACTATCCTAAAGCTTCCTGTACGAATTGGCAAAAACTGTACAGCACCTGTCAGTGTTCGACAAGCTATAGGCAGACACGTTGCGAGAAATCATGAGCAGAACCTGATTGGAAATTTAAATTTCAAAAGAATTTTTCGTGCATCGCCGCTGCGGAATTCGATCAAAGTGAAAGTTCTCTTTCTAGTTACCGGTACGGAGAGTCGATAAGTATAATCCTACTTCTTCGCGTAGTTGAGCTTTTACTGGCGAAGAAAATAAATCGACCGTAAAAAACAGATTTTTGAGTTTTCCGGTATACATAGGGTTTTACATTGATAACAGTGTAATCTAAATCCTAGAGAACGCTATGAACGCAATGAAAACTAAAAGGATTTTTTCTTTTATAGTTTGGATTACAGATCTGCAGAATGAAGTTCCATCAATTTTTAATTGAAAAATCGCTTTTGAATTTCTAATCATATAGACATCTCGAATCTGAATCTAATGGTTATACGATTTTTGATAAACGTACTTTTTCAGGAATTCCTGGCAAGTACTATAAACTAAATGCAAAAAATTTTTTAGCCCATTTCATTCATTCAAATTGCAAAATCTTCTTATAGAGTCTAGGGAAAGCAATAATTAATAATTCCTTGAGTATTTAAAAATAATCTTTTATAATCTTAAACGTAATATTAATCCTTGAAGACAAATCCCTGCTTACAGAATTTTATCTATTTTAAAATATTTTCATCGAATATTCAAGTGTTTAGAGATTGTATAACGCACTTCAAATATGCATTTATTAACTACATAAGCCATGCGACTTTATTATTAATCTCGCATGAATTCTTTAAACAAAATATTCGCTTATCGTTTTAGTCTTACTTGCGTAGGAAAGACAAGTTTTTCGCTCAAGTCGAAGTGTTATAAAATTGTTTATAGATTTCGTTCAAACATGGAATGTATTAAAAAAATGTTAATGTAACATACTTTCTCTAAATAATGTAGCAGATTATATTCTTCATTAGAGAACTACCTTTACTTACAAATTTCTACCGGAACGCGTACATCCTGTACAATTTAAAATCATTGCAAAGCAAAAACGAAGAATCATTATTACATCGAAGGTGTATGCTGATAAGACTATTAGTTTTTCTCAACTTTTGTAAATACGAAAGTAAGAAAAAACCATCGAAACATTAACATTCCGTTCAACGATTACATGAAGTTTAAAATTTTACTATTACAAAACTTCTTTATGAAAACAAAAGAACTAATTAACTATTAACTAATAATACAAATTAAATTACAACACACCGATGCTTGGCATGCATTATTTATATTGAATCAACTTACAAAGTTTTGATATGGGATTTTGAACAATGCACAAAAATAATAATTTTATTAGAATTGCAATAGTGTAAAATAATATAATGATATACATAATAAACGTAACGAAGCGTCTTATGATTTGCTACAATTTAATTTCTATTATATTAGTCACGAGCAAATCAGTTGCATTTTATAGTTTTTTTTGCATGGAATATGGCGCGAAATTTGAATTTTTAATTGGCTTTCAGATCTCTTTAAATTTTAAACGATTCTTTAATGCTAGATTCCAAGTTTACGCGCTAAACTCCACCTGCAGAGAGATACTTCGGAAAAAATGTTACGTTAATCAAGATAATTTACAGCATTTAAACAGCCCGATCCCATCGACGTAGCTCCGCCCCAAAAGCCAATATAAACAAACGGGCGGTGCACCTTTATACGGAGTGCAAGGCTGCATCGCAGCTCTCGTTGGTGAAATAAAAGTCTCGTGTGTGTATACGTATCTGTGTGTGTGTATGTATGTGTATGTGTGTGTACAATATATACACATTTTTACCTGCTGGAGAACGCGGAAGGGGCCATCAACCATCAGATTTAATGTATTCACGAGCAGAGGGTTAAGACGCGCTCGGACATCCTTATAAGCCCGATGCGGCCCAAAAATGACCGGTCATTGACCCTCTCGCCGCAGTGAATTCATGCACAAACACGCTTACACATGCAGGTGCCTCCCAGTCGCTGACTATGGCATGTAATAATTCTTGTTGCTCGCGCGCGTTTATCATTTTTATCGCTCATATTAGAGACGAGGAGGAGGAGGATGATGAGCTTTCGGGTCTGTAATTTCTCTTGTTTTTTTTTCTACTCGCAAACTAATCCGTTCGGCATTTCCTGCGAGCCATGCGACTCGAACATGTGGAGGATGCTCGTGTACGCGTGTAGGATGTGTCCTCCAGCCGATCAACAATTATCATTTAGAAGAACACACGAGAGAGCTGAAACAGAGACTTATACTTTGCTGGGAAATTGAGCCGAGCATCTCGGTGTTTTTTCCCCCTCTCATTATTCCCTTGCAGCGCGCGGCGTGTACCTTTATGCCTCATCCACCTTGACATAATGTTTAATAACTTTCATCGAAAGAATCACCGGAGGGCACATTCTTTTCCTTCTGTGGCCAATTGACACGCCTTTTAAATGACGCCCGTAATGATCGAGCCACTTTGGCTGGTTTTTGTTTACGCTGCTCGACGACTCCGCGAGACGGCTCTTCATATATTCAAGAATTTTTGCAGCGACGCATTTATTCTGTAATTGAATATTTTCAATCGAATACACCGCATTGAGATTTAATGATATGAATTTACTTTTGCCAATACATTAATATTATACAATTACAATATGCAATAAGTTGTGGCATTATTTGTATTGCTGTAGGTATTCTGAATAATTGACGCGCGATGCAACCTGTACATTTTTTCAAATAATTGGACGATTGCGATTTTTCTAAATATTTCAATGTAAAATCTTACATGAAGTATGATTTTGCATATAGAGATCCTATTAAATAATGTGATAATTCAAAGGCATGTACACCTTTTATCTTCATTAAAATCATTGCATTTTTCTTCTTTTTACAAATGAAAACTATGCGAGCTTTTTTTAAGTGGTCAGACTTTCAAAATTCGAATAAAACTCGTAGATTACATCATCTACAGTAAATAGGTTTTTTAACATGATAATATGTTTATTTTACAATTGAACAAAAAATCAATTTTCTGTGCATTCACAATACTGTAATTTTTAGTAATTTTCAAAGTCTACGTAAGACTGTAATAGAAATATTGTAGAACCTGCAACGCATAACATGTAATTGTAATATTTACTCCATTAATACTATATGTAAGCATAACCGCACAACGAGATCGTGTCTCGAAGGACAAGGAGGCCTCGCCCCTCGTAAATTGCAGATATCGACTACTTTTCGGAGCAAGAGACTCGCTGCAGTCACACCGATCCGGTTCTGACCCCGCGAAAGCGCCATTAACGAGATTTTGCGAGGCGACACTCGCATGAGCGCGCACACACATTCCACGGCACATATATTCTCACCGAGTACAGCTTACTACGGGGAGCCGAAGAAATAAAAACGAAAAGGAAAGAGTCGAGGGACATTGAGAACTTTTCTCTCTTTCTTTTAGGCCAAGCGCCCTAGCTTTTTTGTGGACATAAAAGTAGCCTGACAATGGGTATCGCGATTATATAGAGAAAGGAGTCTAGATTAAGCCCACATACTTTTGGACACGAAATTTGTGCGGGAACATTGTTTATTATTAATAATAAGTTGCAAAAATGCATTTTATCATATATTGAACGTCTCTATCCGATGAATGGACATGGAGGAAACCTCGGAAAACCGTGGGAAACACCGCAAAATCGACGTTTTTTCAAAAATCGAAAACTCAGCCGTTTTTCAACTTTCAAGGCTGAAATTTAGAATGAAGGAAGGACTTTATACCTACTTTCATATCGCCAAAAATTGGAGCTCTGCGCCAATTACTTTTTGCGTAATTGCAAATTGAATTTTTTATGTACGATTTTAGTGCACTTTGAATTTGGAACACAGCGTTGAAAAGTTTATGATTTCAACAACAAAATGTAGTTTTTAGATTTGCGAAAAAGGGTTTTGAACAGATGAAAAACGAACTGAAACGTGAGCGAAAACGGCCGAGCGCGCGGCAGCGGTGGCAGAGTGGGGGGAAGCAGCAGCGAAGGAGATAGTGTATATAGATATACAAGCGCGCTGCTCCTTCGCTCGGCCGTTTTCGCTCACGTTTCAGTTCGCTTTCCATCTGTTCAAAACCCTTTTTCGCAAATCTAAAAACTACATTTTGTTGTTGAAATCATAAACTTTTCAACGCTGTCTTCCAAATTCCAGTAGGACCCCCCAATTTCTCGTGCTCGCGCACACAAAAGTGCACTAAAATCGTACATAAAAAATTCAATTTGCAATTACGCAAAAAGTAATTGGCGCAGAGCTCCAATTTTTGGCGATATGAAAGTAGATATAAAGTCCTTCCTTCATTCCAAATTTCAGCCTTAAAAGTTGAAAAACGGCTGAGTTTTCGATTTTTGAAAAAACGTCGATTTTGCGGTGTTTCCCACGGTTTTCCGAGGTTTCCTCCATGTCCATTCATCGGATAGAGACGTTCAATATATGAATTTCTTCGCAATTCAATCAACTACAACTTTTCTCTCTTTACTTTTTTACGCTACTCTCTTATTTTACGAGTTAAAAGGCAAAAACTAAAAAAAAAAATGCATTTTTGCAACTTATTATTAATAATAAACAATGGTCCCGCACAAATTTCGTGTCCAAAAGTATATGGGCTTAATCTAGACCCCTTTCTCTATATAATCGTGGTATCCGTTGTCAGGCTACTTTTATATCCAAAAACGCTTGTTTTTTTGCTAGGGCGCTTGGCCTATTTCTCTGTGTATTTCAGTTAAGAAAGCGATGAGCATATACATAAGGGATTTTGCGGCAGTGTTGAAATCGAGTAGAAAGCGACGAAATTATAAGCAGATTAGCTACTTTCTGCGCACTGACGCGCGGGAGAGAAACTACTGTTAATACTTCATTTAATCTTTTCTGGGGTGTGGCAGTACTTTGAAAATAGACATGCACAAATTTTGTACCCTGTCTACTAGGAAGCTGTGGAATTAAAAATCTTTTGATTTAAAAAAAAAATGGTTTGCGATAAGTTTAGCTTACGGATTTTAGAAAAACGTCTTTTATTTTGTAGTAAATCGATCTGACATTTAATAAAATTTTCGACTTTTTTGTACGAATGGTTCGTTTAAGATAGATGTACATAAAATCAACTAAGGCTTAATTAATCATTATCCTTGAGCTTTTTTTTGCGCGAGTTAGTCTTTCAAGAAATTATTTTCTTATCACTACCTTGAATATATATTCTATTTGTATCCGGGAGCAGTGATAAATTTAAATTCAAGAATAGTGTTTATTTTTCTTTTATAATTAATCTTGAGCCATTGTAAAAACTCTCCCATTTTTCTGTTCAAAGTAATTTGAGCTATATCTTATGTACAAAAATACTTAGTACCTTAGCAGATTTAATGTTTATCACAGCTCAAACTTTGAATAAAAAAATGGAAGCGTTTTTACAATGGCAACAGATTAATGATAAAAGGAAAATAAACGCTATATTTTAAATTTATTGTCGTCCCGGATACAAATATTATTCAGCCAGAAAATAAATTCTTGTTGAACTTACGCACGCACAGAAAAATAAGTTCAAGGGCGATGATTAATTAAGTAAGAATAAAAAAATTGATTCAAAATTTGATGTAAATGTTAACTGAACCATTTGTACAAAGAAGTCGAAAATATTATTCATGCGTGAAAAGACGAAATTTGACTTCTATACGAAGACTCGCGTGGCTTAAAAATCGCTAAAATTTTTACACTCCGATTCTTATTTCCAAAAAATAAAACTTCTTAATCAAAACAATTTTATCATAATAATTCATTTCGTGCGAGTGCTCATTATCATTATACCTGCAAACCGTTCAAAGTATTTGATAGAAGTCTACGAACCTATACTGGTCTCCATTGTATACCATCTTTATAATCATCTACACTTCACGAACTTTTAGTTCTGCTTAGTGCACCGCCCACCGATGCATATAGCTTCTCTTCTCTATATACAATCAACCGAATTTATGATTCTCGATCTTTCTCTCGGATCCTTCCGATCCTTCGTCGCGTCATTATTTATACATCATTGAAAAAGCCTCATTCTGCTGTGCACTTTTCAAATGTAAATTACGATAAACCCCGTCGATGTGTTTGTGTTGCATGTGCGGTCTCATGCGAAAAAAATCATCGATGTTGCGCATACGTATACCTATATAAGGCGCACGAAATAAAACAAAAACATAGCGAGCCAGCCGTCCGCTTTGCATATAGGTGTGCGTGTTTATGTGCGAACGAAAAGTGGAGGATCGTTTTTCGACTGATACACTCGCTCCGAACTCTCCTTTGATGATTTCGCGAAAAGACGGGGGCAATCCTGTCGGGCGTGGTAAAATTCCTGCGGTAATTGATGCTTTCACACTGTTGCGGTCGCCTCCCCTTCGCGCGCGCACCGATGCGATTTCCGAAAATTATTTTCCTCGTTTATCTCGATCGAGTCGTTGCGCGCCCGAAATTGCGCCGTTTGTTGACCTACACTCGCTACGGCGACTCGAAGTATATTATTGACTTATCCGGGACGTGGACTTGCGAAATTCGAAGTTTATACGTGCATCGCTGCAGAAAGTATGTGTGTAATTGAAAGGTCGTCCGAGCAATTCTCATGTAAATTGCGCTTCCTCTATAGAGAATCACGAAGACACGTTATAAGCTGATCAAGATTTCAGAAAAAAATCTGAAGCCCGGTGCCTATCTCTTCGCCTGTGTGCACGCGCGAAAATTTAAATAAATAAATATTTACGGCCGATTCTCGCTGCGAGATTGAAGAACAAATTTTTTTCCTTGTCCGCATAAGTTATGAGAAATTATTTTATAGGCAGTGTCAAAGGGCGGCTTTATGATTTTATTTCGGATTTTTTTGGGTTACAAAGGATGAAATATTATGAAATCAGAGTTTTTGGTAATTTTCATTTTTGCCAATATTTATTAATTTACAGCTTCTCAAGGGAGTATTTTTCGCTACTTTTTTCTTGAAACTTTTTCGCAATTTTTTAATACTATTTTTCTTGAAGTCAGATGCTTTTTTTTAAAACTTCAAAAGCTTAATGCAATTTTTTTAGGTTCGAAAAAACTTTTGTCTTAACGAAATTTCCATGATTTCTTGTCGATCGGGATGATCAATCCTTTTCAAAACTTGATTTTAAATTTTAAATAGCTTGTAATATATATATATGATGGTTATGACACACAAATACAATTTTAGAAGTATTTTGTTCTTAAATCTATAAAATTTTGTTATGGAGCGACAAATAGGCAAAAAATTAATTCAAAGGTTCTTCTGAATAGTTCGATCCTGTCGACGTCTGAAAAGTTCTCATGTTCAGTATTACAATATTAAAAATGGTAATAAACGAGAACATTTGAATTTGCCGATCACCCCGAGGCAGTGGAAAAGGTAGAATAAGTTTTTATGTATTATTCTAATGATGATTCTATGAATAATGGATAAAAAAAAGTTTGTAAATAACTCTATCTTTTCCTCTGCCCGGGAGATTGACAAATTCGATAGTTTTCATACAATGACTACCGAAGGACAAAGTTGAAAATAGATGAAGTCTTTCACTCGTTTGCACCCAACTTTTATGGATATAATCCAGCGGGATTTCATATAAAAAATTTTCGACGGTTCATGCACGAGACCGTTCGTGTGTCGCCAACGCGTCTATAAAAACTTGTTAATAACTACCGGGGGGGGATATGCGATTGATCCGATTGGCCGAAGCAAGAACCAATGGCAAAGCCTATGCGGAATAATCACTCATTTCTATTTTAAACTATATACCTATTTACATTGAAGAGCAGGCTTCGCCACGGACGGGAGACTATAAAGAATTTCCAAAGTCAAAGTCAATCCGGTATAGTATAGTCGCGTGATGCAAATGGAGCCGGCCGATACCGATCAATCTCCGTAAAAGTTGCTGGATCTCTCGCAGCGATGAGCGAGGCGCGCATCTCTGTCTCTCGCCTTCGGAGATGAAGGATGAAGGTTTTCAATTCGTCAAAAGGGGAGAAACTCGCGTGCAGGCGCTTTATATCGAGAGACGCAGCTGTAAAGCTCCTTGATTGACGCGCAATCTCTCTCGCCGATGCTAGCGGCGGGCCTTCATAATGCGTCGGTAAACGCTGGCTAATTGAATGTGAGAAACTTCTTTTGGTCGAACGCTCCTCGATTAAATCGCGGTTAAAAGGCTTTTTTGCACAATCGCAGCCATCGCGCGCGCGCGCGAGCAGCGCAGCAGCAGCATGTTATTATACCCACTTCTGCGTCTCTCTCCCTCGCGACCTTCGTTAATTGTTTCTTTTTTTTTCTATTAACGACCGGCCGTTGGGCAAAGCTTACGGTACGCGCTCGACGTCGACTTCCGCCGATGGGATTTACAACTCTGGCAACTGTTACGTTATAGATTCGCGCGAGATTCGCGGATTATTTGTTTTTGCCTCTCGCGCGAGCTTTCTGCCGTTTATACAGCCGAGAACGATAACGAGGGGAGTAGTATAGACCGCTTTGCAATTTACGCTCCGAAATAACGGGGCTGCGGCGCGCTCGATTGACCAATAAAATTTTATGCGCCGCCGCTGCGCCGATCACGATGCTCTCCTTCTGTTGGCTCGCGCCGGTGCGGCGGGCCCCCAAAGAGCGCAAGAGCGAGTGAGAAAATGAGACGAGAAGCGAGACACTCGGAAAAGAAGGCGACCAAACGAGAGACTCGGGGCAGGGCCGCGCGCGGCTTCTCAGGCGATTATTCAAATAAGGAGCGCTTCGCCCGGCGAGCAACTCTCAATTTTACTTCCATGTTAAGCACCACCTTCGGACTGACCCAATTTTTTAATTATAAGCGAAGCGACGCACTCGTTGCCACACGTGCGCGCATCGGGCGGCATTACGCTGACGATTCGTTTTCTTCCTTTTCGCCGTCTGATCGACTTTTTGATGCTGAGAGAGCGAGGGGGAGAGGGAGAAGTTTGCGAAATAAAGACGTGTTTCACCGAGAGATAAACGCACGCGATCGTCAATGAGGGAAGTTTCTCCGATGACACTTCCTTTTCGTTTGGAGATGAGGAGCTTTACTGGCTCTCGATACTTATTTCGCAGGTGCGAAGCTTACGCTGGCATTGTTATCCTGCATTTTACAGCCGCACGAAAATCACTCTGATGCGATGAGGAAAGATCGTTGGATTTACACTGTGTGTAACTAGTTCGCGTCAGGATTTTTCACAGTGTGTATATAGCGAGCGCTCCAGGGAAGTCAATAAAGTTTTAGGCGCAATGGAAAATTCCGAATAACGGCGTGCAGCTCCGAAATTACATTGCTCTCGGCGCTTTATGTTCGCAGCGCACGACGACCTGGATCGGGCCGTCCGAGTGAAATTACGCCCCGGGCACAGGCGGGACCATCTCTCAATCTCTCTCTCTCTCCCTCTCTATTTACGTTCTTTTCACTCCCTTTCCACCTCATCGTTATTCTCCTGTTGTACTCGTTCCCTCGCTCGCAAAAATACTTTTCTCAGCCAATGCGAAATAATCTCTCCAGTGTATACGGCATTTCGAAAGGAAAAATTCTTTTCAGGTGTATAACAATATTCGTCCTTCTGAGAGATGATGTGTGAATAGCGCGTATACTTCGCTTCAAGTTAGTTTATTATTTCTATTGTGCATTGTGCTTCGATTTAAAATACGATCACTTATTTTATGAAAATGGGAAAAAGCAAGCCGTCGTTCGTAGGATGATCGACAATTCTACATGAAAATACAGAGATTCAAAACATTTTCGAGTAAATATTTAAACTTTAGTATAGCTTTGCGTGCGATCGACTTTAATTCGACGATATTTTCAGAACAGCTGGCCATTCAGTTTGGAGTTATTTTTTTTTATAAAAAGACGGTTTCGATAAAAGCAAAAGAATCGCAACAGCTACTAATTTAAAATCTGTTTTTTGTCCGATCCAAATTAGTGGATTCGTATCTCTTATTAAGCTTTTAATCCCTGGTTCACGAAGTATGCAATCTGAAGTACTTCTGAAATTAAGTTAAATAAAGATTTTTCAGGTTAAAAATAAGAGCAAACGCTTAAAACAAATGAAAACATATGGTACTGTTAAAGTACTTGCACTGTTAAGTTGTTGCGATCGAGCATTAAAAAAAAGTTTTGGACTACAGATTAAAATGAAAAAAATTTGTCGAAAACTCGTGACTTACACCTTTCAGACTGACGTGACTAATTTTTTCAAATAGTGTCTTGATCGAATATCGAATGTAGTTCAAGAATTTTATTTAAAATCAAAAAATCCTCCAACTTTTACAAAAGTCAACTTGAAAACTCGCGCCAAAAACGCGCGTCATGCCTGCAACGGAATAAATCGAATACAATGGAAAAACAGCGAGATCGATCCAAACTGTTTGTGCGCGCATTGCGCACTGTATAGCCGTACTGGACGACTTTCCCCCCGCGGCGCAGACGCCGCCGCGTCCTTGTCGATCGCGCGTCAATCAGGCGTCCCGTTCGCTCGGCCGCGTTTCAGACTCGCATAAGAAGCGGTGCCAAAGGCTGTTTGTGTATCGGCGATTCATTGTCGTCAAGTCGTGCGCTTGCGGTCTATTAACGTCGGACAACGGTAGCCGCGTACCGATCTAGCCGAGTTACTCGCGGATGAACTGCTAGTTTGTCGATCGGCGCTGCGGCAGCCCCCATCGATGTGTATATATATATACGGGCGAGCGAAATTCTATCCTCTATTATGTACGAATAATTCGAGATTGGATGATGATGGCAATTACTTTTTGCTCGTCTCTGTCTCGCTCTCTCCCCTCTGCCACGAGTCTCTCGAAGCGGCAGCCGTACGGGAAATATTCTGGAAGACGCGGTGAACGAGCTGTTTTTCTGGGAAATTTCGATGGCGTCGGTTGCGAATGCCGATAAGCTTGAGTGCCGAGAGCACACTCTAATGAACGGAATAGTGAAAATCACTGTGACGTGTGAGGCTCAAAGCATTAAAGTCGTTTCATCGAAAGCTTCGAACGTCCGAGCGATAAAAAGGTATTCAAACGAGATGGGCATTATCCACGTTCTATCCATCATATTTTCTTTCCAGCAGTTAAATTTTCGTAATCGAAAAGTATAATTAATCACCGAAAAAAAAGAAATATGTATTGCGTTTTCAACGTTCGCTTGCGTATTGCTATTATTTTTTTTACAATAAAACCGAACTCACGGAAATGAGTGCATGCCTTCCATGGATTTCAGCATACGAACGCGGATTGATACGCTGTACAACTGTATATACAAGATCTCATTTTCGAGAGTTTAAAGGATTATTATTATAATGCAGTACTCACAGTTATGGATAACTTTTACGATTCGCGAAAATTTCGTATCAAATTCGGCTACCATAACGAGCATTGATCCGCCCCCCCCCCCCTCAACTCCGATGAAACATTCAACGTTTCATTGCCGTTGCACTTCGAATTCAATATACGTAAAAGTACACAACGGGCATTATCAACCTTTTTCAAAAATTTCTTACAATCTATACCTACACTGCGCACACTCGGCCCGTAGAGTGATAAAAATTAACGAAAAAAAAAAACAGAGAACCGCGCGCAATCGTCTCTCTCCTCCCGCATTAAAAGAGAAAAAGAAACAAAAACAAAAAATTTAAAGACTCGAGCATTCGAGAATATCCCGTTCGATGTGTATGTATATATGTATATATACGCGCGGCATTCCTCGGGCTCGGGCATACCTCGATACACTGCACCGAGTGTAATTCAAGTCCTCCGAAATTACAGAGCTCTCGGGCGGCGCGCGCGCGCGCGCAGCGCGTTACAGAGAGTGGAAATTGCTGACAATTTATTTTTCGATTTCTCGAGAATGGCTCGCTCGCGCGCGCATATATAGTTATTAATGATCGGCGCTCGGATACAAAGTTGTCCCGCGCGTGGAAAAATAAGAAAAAAGCGCTGCGACAGCCGCGCACAGCAGCGAGATAGTTAATTAACCGCGAGTGAGCGCGAGCGCGGACGTCAAGCGACTTATCAGATATACGCGCGCAGCGGACTTTTCAACTGCTATGTCGCGCGACTACGGGCTCGTATATACGTATATATGCGCTCACAAGCTCGCGCAGAGCCGCAGCTATGCGGGGAGATCGACACCTCGCAAGTCCTCACGTCCCGCGTAACTTTCCGCGTCTATATTAATAATTAGCCTGCGTTTATAACGTTTTTCCGACTCTCCGGTCTCGCGCGCGGTGGCTATCTATCAGCGGCTACACGTGCTTACATGCACGGGAAAGTATCAATAAAATTAAAGCCCCCGCGCGACGCGCAATTATCCGACGAGAGAGTATATAGCTGCCGCTGCGGCCGCACGATCGTTATATAAATTTGTTATAACAGATTGCACGGTCACGCTCGCCTGCTCGGCTATAGACTCGCTTTTTCCCCCCCGCCGCCGCCGCCGACGCCGCCACCGCCGACGACGACGACGACGACGGCGACGACGATCTATAGGAGCCAGTTAGTCTCGCGAGCTTGTGTGTAATTATACAGCGATATTATGCTCTATGCGGGCGAGAACGCGCCGCGGGCCTTTATCTATCCGGGCGCCTGTCACGCGCGCCCGCGCCGCCGCCGAGGCTCACCTGCGCTCGCGCTACTCTCTGCAGCGCATGTTCCGCGTATGTGTATGTACTGGTGCATATGCGTGCCTGTACCACCTACATCACACCTTAATGCACACTCGAGGCGAATTTTCCAGTGACTCCGCGCGGCGCGCTTGTGTGCTTAAACTCGTTTTCTCTCTCTTTTCGAATTCCTATAGAGGGGGGGGGGGGTATACGCTCGCTCGCCAGAGTTAAATGGATAATTGCAGATCGGGCCCGTCATCCGCGTATGACTGATATTGCGGTGAATTTCGCGCATTATTTCGGCGGATTCGTGGGAATTCGCGGAGAGGAATGAGCGGAGGCGGAAAAAAAAAGTTTGAACAGTTTAGTCGGTTTTACAGCGCTGCGCATACGCACGCACACGTGCGCGCGCGCAATAAAATTTATGAGAGAGTATATTATAGGCATTTTTATCGTGAACACGCTCGTTTGTATACTCTAGTCAAACGGTTGAATTTACGGTGCTTTTCGAGAGTTTCGAGGTCGATTTGACAATTTGTCACAATCGACTAATTGACACGGCACCTCGGATATTCTTGAATGTAATAATCTTTGGCTCGAATTCATCGTCGAAGCAGTATTTTTGTCTTCGATCGATTTAAGCACGTTGACCAGATTTTGAAATAAGAAACAGTACGTGATAAGATATTAACACAAAGTTTTTCTTTTCAAATTTCACATATAATCTTATGGAAAATCACATTTTTCTATAGTTCTGCGAATATTTTTTAAATTTAATAAACAATTTTACGAAAATATATCGGTTTTTAGAACAATCACTGGCTACCTCTATACGTACAACAATTAATTCAAAATATTTAAATTTAGTCTCAAAAACGAAGTCAAATGTGGTATCTGCGATTCAATAAAAATATAATTCAACTTTCTTATCCAGAATAATTATTTCTTACAACTTGCAACTTTCCAACACACAAGCCATAGTGTAAAAATGAAACAAGAATTCTGAAAAAGTACATCCTTTATAATTAGCGAAGTACCTGACCAATCTCCTTAATTCATTGTTCAATTGCGTATGTCAGCGACGTACGACTCGTCTAAAACAATGTTAAAGTATTTCTCAAATAAAGCCATCGAAACGACGATACACGGCCTCGAGCAACGAAAAATTTTGGTAAAAATCTCCCCGGAGAAAAAGTAAAATTAACTGTGCTATTTCTGCGAGGTGTGCAGCTTCCATTAACCTATCCAGGATAGGTATATTGAATCTCGTGAGAGGGAGGGAGAGAGAGAGAGAGAGAGGAGACCGCGAGGGCTTTGTGAAAGTTCGTTAGAGACTGTAACTGTATAGAGATAAACGATCCAATTTCAGATGGACGCGCCGTAGAATTAGATTCGAGAGCTTGGAATTCGATCCAGCGCGACCTCGCTGTAAGTTTTCCTCGTAATCCGTTGGAAAATTAAACTCCGCCGCCGCCGCGTACACACCGCGGGGAGAAATCGGTGTGCGTCGATGCGCGCGCCTCTCGACGACGACTGCGTCTCAACACATCGCGCGATCCCCATTATATATATACACGCAACACACATAATACTCGCTCGATTTCTCGATGAAGCGAGAGAAGAGACACGAAAGCTCTCCCCCAATACTCGGCTGGTACTGCGCCATTATTTTGCGCAAGAATAAATTGCGGCTGCAACGAACACGGCGCGATATATATGTATAAATATAGAGGCACACGCTCCGCGTCTTGGTATATAACGAAAAATGCATACGTCAGCGGAGCTCGATTGGAGATTAAAGCGTTATCTCCTATCCGCGTCGTGCACATTTCGATGTGTATATATAACTTGTTACACAACCGATTTATGCGTTTCCGATGTCTCGCTCGCCACCGCCGCCCGGTATATACGAATATCTATATATAATGTAGATAGTAGATACATGTATATGTATTATATACACGTGCAGTAGGTATAGACTGGTATTGGAGAGACGTAACGAGACGAGGATAAAGGAAAATTGAGTGCGGTGCGTGCGCAGGTGCCGTTTTCCGCGGGAGCCGCACATTATACACACTTTCCCGAGATTCGAGAGTGAGGCAATTGGGAGAGAAAGAGAGAGAGAGAGAGAGAGAGAGAGAGAGGACGGCTAATTAATTCCATTTAGAGGCATTGGCTATCTTTCAAACTGACGCACTGCGCAACGGGAGCCTCTTTTCGTGCGCGCCCGGGAATTTCGTAAAAGCTCATTCTTGGAAAAGCAGGCCTCCGCACAGATGTGGCGACCACGCCCGCGAATCGCGACAATGCGCGTTACCCAAGATAATTGATCGCACGCCATTTGTATACATTAGCGACTCGCTCAGCGTCTCTCTGTCTCTTGCGCGCGCATTGTCGCGCGTTTCGTCAATTTTTCACTTTTCAGCTTAAGAAAATTAGATCGTTGCCGAGCTGCTATTCAGGGGAGAGAACAATTACAGCGCTCAATCATCTCGTTTTTAAGCCGCGTTTTTTTTTTCTATTTTGAAGTTAGGTGTAATTCGTACTGCTGTGCGTGCGCATGTGGAGTGTCTGAAATGGACTCCGAAGGCCGTGTCGCAAGCCGCGCGCAGAGTCGAAAAACTTGGCGAACAATTATATTTCTTATACCCCTACGAGCCGCCTGTATAATATACATGTGTTCGCTCTCGACGCAACACGTGAGAAACGCGCGTTAAACGAGCGATTTGAAAATGTGCAAGTGTACAGTACAATTTTTGTGAAGTCTTGTCTTAAACGGAGAGAGACCGGATTAATAATTGCTCGGGTCAGCTGTAACTCACCGACGAAATAATGTGCACTCGAAAGATTATGTGCATCAGACACCGGCTATATCTCGCATTGCTTATTAAAGAAGGTTATTATTTTTTATTGACTTTGTAATGTGCATATTGCTCTAAATTCTTGGCATATCTTATAGATGTTATACTATCTAAGTCTTAATTCGTTACATTTCTTATATTTTTCCGGTCTCGATGGCTTTTATGGCTTTATCGCCTCAAATTCTTTAAATTTTATTTCTAAACTTGCCCGGATCACGGTTCTATTCATTATTACTTGTCCGCGTCTTAATCTTTTTTTTTATACATCTCTGGCGAAATCTGTATATTTATTTACTTCGTTTTACCGAGAAGCACGAAGAAAATTCAATAAATTATATTTATTAGTTCATTTACGACTACTTTGCAAGCTCGGAGTAGTCATTTATTTAGCTACTTCTGTATGGTAGAGAAAATCCGGTTCTCGATTCTGGGCTCCTGTTTCCGTGAGGACGCCGAGTGAAAAATTTCAGTCAGCTTTCACCGGGAATCGAGCTCCCCTGACCCCTACACGAAAAGGGAATGACACCGTAATCAATTAAAAATTCAAATTTCGCGCCACAAAATAGCTGCAGACGACCAACCAACTAATTTGCTTATAAACATTAAAAGCGATGTTTCGGAAAACCTATAGATACACTTGCCCTCTTATATATACCAAGATTGCAATTAATATTTAAACATCTCTAAACATAATTGTATTGGAGCAGCATGGTTTTCAAATATTATCCCAATGTCATTTATGCATAAATCTTAACTTCAAACATTATGAAATAACAGATGATAATGGAACAATTGTGTCTTGATTTTTCAAATATTTACATAATCAGATTATCTTGTCTTTAATAGGTCTGCTACGTTACGGTGCGAAATTCGAATTTTCAATCGACTATACGGCATCCCAGCGCCCAATAAAGCAGAGTTTAATCGAGGAGTTGGAAGGCAAAGCCGTGTGTGCCGATTTTCCCAGGATTATCCCCTCGCGATGATCTCGGAAAGTGAGGAGGCAATCGATGGATTCTTCGACTTTAAGCGCGCGCTACATAATAACATGATTGGCTGCACGTGCCGCGAGTTAAAGCAGCGCCAGAGTTTGTGTAACGTAACGTACTGCGCGCACGCTCATTAAAATCATAAAATATATCCTCCATATCGCGCACAGAGCGCGCGTAGGAGACGCAAGAAAAATTTGTCCAGGATATTAACGAGGATCGGGCGTACACGCGTTTTAGGCTCGTTTTCGAAAGGGGCTCCGCGATATTAGGAAAAGTGCTATTAGTCGCGTATACCGCGAGATAAACTCCGTAGACGACGGAAGTTCGCTTTTTGCTTGAGTAATGTTTCCTGCTCCACCACCGACCAACTGTGATTACACAGGCTGCGCGTTCGATTGCATAGGAAATTTAGTCTTGCTCTGACATTTTCAACAGAGGACAATAGTTTGTGTACTGTATAAGGTCAAACGAGCGTAATGAGCCAGAGGCTTAATTAAAAGAGCATGAAAAATACATGGGAATGAAAAAAATCACATTAGTTATGGTTCCTTTATTTCTAATGATATAGTATTCAATTTTTTTTCTAAATTCTTTGGTTTATTGTGATAATCGACGACTTCGTTGTTTGGATTTTCATAAAGTTTTGAAATTATAAAGTGTTTTACGTATTTAGGATATCGTAAGTATTATTATAACCTTATTCCGTTCCTTTAAGATGTAGAGGATGGGAGAGATTTGAAAAAACATAGAATTTCGGATATTGTAAGAGTAATAAACCGACAATAAATCCCATCACTCAAACGAATTTCATTCACGTCTCTCTCACTACGCCTAATATGCATAACCGAATCGACGACAGCCGCACAAGCTAAAGAGCTTTCGAATCTCAAGCACATATCTTAAAATTCAATCATCTCATTCTCTTTCTCTTTCGCTTGCTCACGACAATGTTCGGCTCTCCGACGTCATCGGGCGCAATACTTGAGCAAACAAAATTAACACAATCCATCATCTTGCGTAATCGACGAAAGCTCACAGCGTCTCTCTCTCTCTCGCAACTTGAATTTAATTGCATTGTCAGCGGCTCTCGTGTATCGGAAAAAAATCCCCTTCCGCATGAATTAAATTAACGGCGCTTGTAGAGTCGCGCGAGACACGGCGAAAGTGCAAACGGACTTGCGCGGGTGAAAAGGGAAAGAGACGAATGTCCGGCATTGATGAATCATTTGCCGCCGCGACCTCAGCGGATATATTCAGGTCGGACTGTGATGAAAGCAGCAGCAGCAGCAGCAGTTATCCAGAATGAGATATATCATGTATATATCGTATGTATAAACGGTCCGTCGCGGCGCATAGAAATTTAGGCAACCGGAACTCTTTCGCCTACTTCGATGTGTTTTCATTCGACGATACATGTTTACAGCGTATACATGAGTGTGTCCAGGAAATTTCGGAAACATCTCGGACGGAAAAATTGCAAAAAATTTTCTTGAAGGCACACCTACCAGACTAGTTTTTTCTCGTTGCTTAGACCACTCTGAAAGAGAAAAAGCTCGTGCACATGGCCGATCGTCGAGTATACTTTTTTCCGGAGCAAAAACGACTCGAAAAAACGAGGAATAATTAACAAAAAGAGAATTCGTGAATTTTTTTGTGGAAAACTATGGACGTTTATAAAAATTTCATTAGAACAAAAATGTCTTTGCGTTCATCAAAGAATGCTCTGAAATTTTTTCAGATTGTTCCGATACAATTTTTGATTTTTCGAAAATGCAAAAAAAAAAAAAAAAATCGAAATTTCGAAAACCGAAAAAAAATTTCAGAGCATTCTATCTGGAATGTTAAGACATGTTTGTTCTAATGAAATATTTTTAAAAGTCCATAGATTTCGAGAAAAAAAATCTATGAATAGTTATTTCTCGTTTTTCGAGTCGTTTTTGCGTCGGAAAAAGTATACCCTACGATCGTCCATGTACGCGGGCTTTTTCTCTTTCAGAATAACCTAAGGAACGAGGAAAAACAGATCTGGTAAGTGTGCCTTCCAGAAAATTTTTTGCAACCTTTCCGTCCGTGTTGTTTCCGAAATTTCCTGGACATACTCATATATACAAAGACGCGCGCGGGCCAAGCTCTTTTTTCCTCGCGTCTCATTGTTGACACGTTTGCGTTGTTACGCAGGGACTTTCTCCATGCAAATTAGTCCGCTCCGTGTGAAATTGATGTTTTAGGATCGGATCGAAAAGCCGAGTGGTTAAAAAACAAAGAATCGTCGTTTTAGCAACGCCAGCTCGCTCTCCCGTGCGGTAAGTATACGTACAGATTTTGCGCGTCGATCGCGTGTCTGTCCGAGCTTCTGACGTCCGGAGCATATAATATCAACGACACGGTATATTATACAAGTCGAGACTCTCGCGCGACGAGGCGTATACACTGCGTGTATATGCGCGATAATTCGGAAAATAACTATCTCTCTCCCCGATGCCGATAAATGTTATCCTCCGCGCGCGCGAGAGAGAGAAAGATTGTCTTGAGCTCGAAATAAAAGCATTGCAAGCGTTGCGAGCTCGAAGCTCGTTGGGAAAAAAGTTCTTTAGAAAGTCTCCACTTGGCAGCTGGCGAACACCTCGTGCCGACTGTGTGTATATAATAATACAATAAATCCGTAGCTACGCGAGTGAGATAAGATTCTCCATCTCTCTCTCTCTCTCTCTCTCTCTCTCTCTCTCTCTCTCTCTCTCTCTCGACAGCTCTCTTAGATTGTAAGTACAGCTATCGCGAAGAATAGTTTCTGATGTGAAAGTAGTTTCTCAATTCGAGTGAAGAGGGAAGAGAGATAGAGAGAGAGAGAGAAAAGGGGGAGGAGCATTAATAGGCCGTAAATTATACGTGGCATTACCCCGAAGAGTGTATAGACAAGAGGAGAGAGAGAGAGAGACAGAGAGAGGCTGCGCCCCCAGATGGCAAACCTGTATTTATATCGACGCGACCTCCCCCTTTCATAACCCTGCTTCGTCTCCAGTGATTTTCTCTCGCGCTGCAGCCACTCACGCAATGCGGAATCAATCAACTCGGAATTTTCGTTCGAGTCTCTGTGCGCGAATTTTCGCGCTATACACTCTGGCCGACTTCAAATGCGCGAGGCGCATTACTCTTATTCTTATCTTTGGCCGATCTTCACTTTTGACGCTGGGAATGCGCGTGTGCGTGTATCGTACGCCGAGCTTACGTTCATTGAATACGAGAAGAGAATAAATTTTTGGTATCGCGCACGCATGCAATTTTTTTTTTATTTATTTCACAGCGAGTTTACAATTTTTAATTGGAGGCGAAATGCAATATCGACAACGAATAATAATTCTATTATCTTTAATTTACAAAAAACAATTTTTCGCTTCAACTATTCTATACACCGATCTTTTTTCCTTTGGCAATAATAGCATTTAATCGAAAACGATCAGCTGTGCTCCCGTGTTTATCACTATAACTTCGCATAACGTTATTGGCTATTCTGAACTCAGGTAACTTTTGACTGCCTCGCATCGTCGCTGAGTGAACTCTGTCCTCAAATTAAAGCTCTGTGCTCTTTGCACAATTTCGATTTCTCGTCCGGTTCTTTTCCGATTTTCTTACTGTGTATACAGAACATAATGAAGAAAATTACAAACGAGTTTGGAAAGTATATGCTCCCCTTTTGATTTCTCGACACCTCTAACCGTCGACTTTAAGCTTGCTCGTACTATACGAGCCGCTGTGTAGCACATTTGCTGCGCTGCTGCTGTTGCTCTCAACGTGAAATGTTATAGAATCCGCGCAAAAAATGGCAAAATCTGGTTTTTGCAATTACCGAGCACGTGCAATGACTATTCATTATCTTATCTGAAAGTGTTAAAAGGAGAAAGAGATTTAAAACTATAGCGAAATGAGCGTGCGCTGTGCGCACGAATAAAAAGTCGAGAGTAGGCTCGATACCCTCTTTCAGATAGGATCTCCGTACGCGGAGGAGAGACAGGGAGGGGGGGGGGGAGAAGAGCAAAATCGAGTCGGTGAAATTGCCGATTTTCTCAAGGACGCGAGGAGAAAACTCGGCACGCGCGCGCGCATGTACAAGTAGAATAATCGTCGCGTCGGTAAATTACGTCTGTGGCTACAGCCGATTGAATTTGAAATCGCGCGGCGCGGACTATTCATACCGGTCTTTCGCTCGCACGCGCGTGTGCAAAAACTCTCAAGTATCGCTGAGCCTCTCGAGACTCTAAACGCGCGAAATCCGGATACATCCCAAGTAAAAAGGCTCGATCGGCCATCTCGACGTTTCGCGAGTTGTCCCCCTCTAAGACGCGTGATATATCCGTCGTGGGATTAAGCTCCGCGTACATCATCGGTTATATGCGAAGCGGTTCGTATAATGTACTTATATATACCTGCGCGCGTGCGCAGCTCTCGAAGCTCTCTCGCCTGGCGCGTGAAAAATCGCGAAACGAGCGGCCACCTGGATAAATTTATTCCATAACTCGTTTATATAGACAAGTTTGCATAAGTGTGCCACACGCGCGCGGCGCGCGCTTTTTATAAAACTTCGATCGAGCCTTTTCTTTTTTCTCGCGCGCGCTACACGCATCCGCGTGCGGCGGCGGCGGCGTCGGGCGCGAGATCGTGTGTTGCAGCCGAGGTGTGATTTCGTCATCGGTTCCATACTGCTGCAGCGCTCTCCCGATAAAAGCGTGTACAGTGTGCACTATACAGCCGCCGCTGCTGTATATACATCGCAGTACATATATATAACGGTCGCAAAACTGCAGGGTACAGACACGATCAGCATATAATGATGCATCGCGCGTCGTCTTGTATACGGCCAAGTATAGACTATAGAGCGCGTTCGATTTCATCCGTTGCGCCGGCGACGTGCGCGCCAACTTTCTATCCGCGCGAGCGCGCGTGTTTCGGATGCACCGAGCGCAATTTCAAGTGCGCGTGCGCTCACGCTGTTTCCGAGAATCTTCCTGCGCGATCGGGAATTCAATTGCATATTTTCACACGATGCCCCAGGTATGCGCGACTCTCCTCTTGTCTCCTGCTCCCGTCTTTCTTTCGCGCGGTGTCTCCCAGCTATATGCGCGCGGCATATATACATATAATGTGTGTGTGTGTGTGTGTGCGTGTGTGTGTGTGTACTATATCCGCTTGTATAATACGCGGTTCCGCGCGGAAAGACACTTTTATCGGAGCTATCTGGCGACGATTCGTAATATATAGTTTCGCGAAGTTGCAGATAAGCGAGAGTGTGCGCTAACTTTCTTAAGTGTTAGTCATTGAAATTATAGTTCCAATCTTTGATTAAAACTTGAATTTAATTATTAGTTGGATTTTGCGTATCTCCGAGACTTTTATCTAAAATTTTATTTAAAGCATCTGAAAGCAATTAGTCCGATTGGCAATAGTTGAATTGAGAAATTTTGCAACGAAACTGATAGCCACGCTTTGTGTTAATTTTAAGCTTGTAAAGTACCCATCTTATACGAATACATATATATAATTTTTCTAAGTATTCACTTTGAAAACGCGACACTGCATGAGACAAGTATTTCTAGGATAGATATGAATTCTACAAAATTTTACTGCATGTACATGAATTTTTTCAATATAAATGAAAATAAAAATTGATCAGAATACCCCAGTTACTATAATTATTAATATTTTTATTAAAACCTTTTTCTCAGAGTCTGTGGATATTTGTGAATAACTTTTCACTGTACTAGGTAACTCTCCTCTGCGTTGAAGCTTTATCAATATTTTTACCGATGCGTTAAGTAAATCTCCCTGTACTCGAGTAATCTTCATTAAAGTAAGTGATGCGCGCGCTTCGGATTGGATATTTATGACGGGAATCATAAATATTCCAGTGTAGGATTTATAATGCACGGAAACTTTCTAAAAGATTATAGCGAGAAAGAAAATATTAAAAACAGAATTGAGTAATTAATTTTTTTCAACGCGCATAGCTATAATTTTCATGCATCCAAAGCGAATGTGGAAATTTTCATTTCGAGCGTATCTGACAAGTGGACTAACGGGTCTAAATGAATAATGGTGTATGTGCGCATATGGCACAAACCGTAACTTCGAAAAATTTTCAACAATTTTCAAAAATTTTCAAAAATCTAGCTAAAACAATCATTGATGAATTATAATGCTGTAATTTCACATTGCTACTGATACAGCGCATCTTGGGCGACAATTTAAATGTTAGCCAACGTTTGAGTATCAAACAAATGTGGAGTTCGTGTATTATCCAAAAATATAATATTTTCGACAAAAGCAAAGTTATCAATAAAGTATCCTTTAAGTCGCAGTAATCGTTATAGTCCGCGTTTCACCTGAATCGAAAATCTCACACAGATACGACCTTGCGATCACCCGTAAATCTGAGCCGCGAAATTAATGAAATCGAAAGCAAGGTTTGTTAAGAAAATTGCTTATGAAGCTCGATGCCTCACCACAATTAATACGTTCGAACGAGTGTACAACTTGCTCCGCTCGCAGCACCAGCTTTGTCCTGAAATTAATTAAACGAGTCGTAAAGTCGGCTAAAGTCGTAATTGCATTTAATCGTTTAAGATATTATTGCTCGACTACATAATAGCGTAATGCAGCTAATAATAATCTATATACATGCACAGCTGCTTGCTTTTTATTCCTTGCAAACAGAGCTCTGCGCTATAATTGATCCCCGTATAATGGAAATAGGTGATTATTATTTAAGAATTTAAGAGTAGTAGTTCACATTAAACTCATGTGAGAATTGAGAGATTAGAAAAAAAGGCTTTGGGACCTTCAATGTTACAAACAGTCGTAAACAGTAGAAAGCATTTTCCTTTTTTTACACTCAAATTTCACAGTAAAATTCTTTTTAATGAAGCATCTTGAGGCATTTTTGAACATATGTAATATCACAAACTCATTTATGCATTGACTATATAACTTATCGCAATATTCCACGACCCTGAAATTCGACAACTTTTTGCATCGTTCAGAAGCAATTTTTATAGTAACTTTGTGTGAAGAATGAAACATTTTGTTTAATTTCAATTCAAAAAAATTAAATAAAAAAATATAAGTTTGTGCATTGTGTAGACATATATGAGGCATTTTACAGATTATAGCTAATTTAAGTACAAAAATTCTAAAGAATTCTTGTAACTTTTGCATCAATTTAAAAAATTTGAAGCTTTTAGTATAAGCTTAAGACGCAGCTTGCAGTACAGTTGATTGGATCCTAAAGTGCTAAGGTCATGTGATCATACTAAAAAGAACAGCTCTTACTTTTCACCTTTGATTGTTGAGGAGTGAAATCGATAATGATCTGGTGTTTTCTTATGATAAGGGATGATAATGATTTTGGATCTTTTCAATGGTATAGTTTATGAATTAAATTTGAAACACTTGAGTAAAGAGCTCTTCATTTCGATGAGCAATATCCTTAACGTACATGCGCTTATTTTGCAGATCTGGTAAATTTCCAAACTTTTGTCTTTATATCAAATGTATGAAATTTATTACCGATTATTTATATTCATGACTTTCTCGAAATAATTATATTTGTTTGATATGAATGTAGTATAGAGATGAAAAATGACTGGTAATATTTTCGATTCATCGGTCTTGGACTGAAAATGCAAACATTAATTTTGTTATGTCTTTCCCTGTCTAATCGACGTAGCATCATCTATCTACGCCAGATTGTTTTGAATTTTCAATTATCATGTACTAAATAATTACAGAATCGCCTATCGGCCATCGTTCAAGTTGTCCACGCGACGAGCTGGCGCGCAAAACCTTTTATTAAAACGATTAATAAAGTTCTGCAAGAAGTGGCCGTTACAGCAGTAATTGAAAGAAGAAAAAAATGCGTAATTGTTGTCATTATCAGGACCGGTGATTGTGTAAGTTACTATTTGCATAAAGAACAGGGAAAAAAAGAGAAAAGAAAACGTTGGCTACGAAATCAAAATTGCAGCAGAGTACGTTAAACGTAAGGTGCTCGTATCTGAGCCATTATAGAAATTTATTAGGGAGACGTATAAATAATAAAGGTAATGCTAAGTAAATGCAGATTATCGCGCTGCATTTACTCCTATCGCTTGGCTTCGTGACAAGCGGCTAAAGAAACGAAATGTACCGAGATTCGAGATTTTTTACGCGATTATACGAATAATTCATCAAATAACAGGTTTTCAAAGTAACATTTTCCACGAAGACTTTTAATTTTATGCTCAGTCGCGCTCTCTCTCTCTCCCTCTCGCTCTCCATGCTCAGCTATACCTGTATACACGTTTTGACGATAATAGATATGGCTGAAAAATTATTCGCGCGACTACTAAAAGTCGATTTTTCGACTCGAGAGCCGTCGCAGCGGCAGTGGTAGCAGCAGCGGCGGCGGCAGCGTTGCGTCACAGCTGCAGCAGCAGCCGCTGTGCCGCCACGACGAAATTGCATCGTAACGGATCCGCGGATTTTTAACGCAGTCGTAAAAACTATCGAGCCAAGCGGTCTACGCTATAGTTTCTGGATAATAAACTTTTGCCGAATTAATGAGATGAAAACGAAATTGCGAGATCGTAAAGGAAAAAAAATGTTACACGCTCTTTGTTTTCAATTTAGCGGCTCGAGCCGCGCTCGCGTTATGTATAATACACGCGAGGAGATCGCAGCACACGTGAGAGGAAGACGAAAAATCATTTTAATGTGGCTCTGTGTGCTCTCGCGCAGACTCTCCGGCTTGTACGTGTGCAGTGTATGATTACACATACATGAGCATGTGTGTGTGTGTGTGTGTGTGTGTGTGTGTGTGTGTGTACGAGCGCAAAGAGCGGAGAAAGTTCCCTCTCTCGCGCTCGCGCGCGCGATAACCGCAGAGCTGGCGGTAATAAACGAGCTTATAATGACGCATGATTAAGCGTCAAAACGGAAAATCAGCTCGTGTATATATCGAGAATCAATCAAGATCGCTTTTGTTTTTATGGCCGTGTCTGCGCAGTCGCTCTTTCCTCGGCCTGATGGATGACTTGCGACGGATATTCGCTCGAGAGCTTTATTACAATGACTCGAGCGATTGATATTCGGCAAAGAGGAATATACTTTCTATTTCGAGCTGCGGCTGCGCTGCGTCTGCATCGAGCCGCCGTCGTCTACATAGAGGGAAATAAGAGAGAGAGAGAGAGAGAGAGAAAAAAATGATAAATTCTAAAGGCTCCGAGCGATCGATAGCGCATCGAATTTATGTCGCGCCGCTTAATAGAGCCGCGGATTTTCACCTTTTCCCGCCTCGGGCTTGCGCGTTGACCCTTTCGATCCTTATCGCCGTAGCAGAGGTTTTTTGCGCGCGCAGCGATTATGTCACACACACGCGCGGTGCGCGGACACTTTAATTAACTCCGTTAACCTCGGACGACCTCCGCGTGCGGCCAATTTACCCGAGGCAGCGAGGATTTTCGGCTGCGCGAAATCCACACTTTATTGGCCGAACGACAATTACGACGCTGCAGCGCACAGCGTCGTGTGTGTGTATTATAGAATCGGAGCTTCGGGCGCCGGCGCAGCGAGCGAGAAATTATTCTCGAGTTATATTTGCCTTTTCGAGGCGAATCGCTCGAGCGCGGTATTTCCGCCGGTGCAAACCGAGAGCGCCGCCGCTTGCCGAGAGACAATGGTCGTAAATCTATTTTTCTTTTCCTCTTTGCTTTAAAGTCGCGAGAGGGGTATTGTTACTTCATTAGACAGCAGAAATCGCAAATAATGCTGAAAACGTGTCCCGCGGCTAGGCGCGAGTGATTTAAGCGCGTCATTACAGCGTATACTCGCATAATTCCGAGTGTCGAGATCTGTGCATCCGTTTAAATGCAAGCGCACGCGGCGCAGTCGAGTTGACTATTGCTCGGCACGCTTTTCCTATTTATTATATTCTGTTGATTTAGCGTACACGTTGATTGTGCAGTTGGCAAGCCTGGCTTTCGACACGTTCGTCCTCTCCGCGCGGGAGAAATAAATCATCTGCGATGCTGTTACATACCCGTCTATATAGTGTACTTTGTAATTTCAATTCGTTTCAATGTATCGTGAGCAATAGAATTCTCCTCGGAGATCTCTCTTTTCTCTCGAGATTTATATAATGGCGGTATACAACTGTGTGCGCCAGGCCAAAAATTTTCTTCTCAGCTAATTTTCGTGCAACAATTTTTGTTTAATTTCAGTGCTCGCATATTTCATTTCGTTTTTTTATAGAAACATTTATACGCGAAATGGTAAAAGTTGCTGAAGCGCAGATATTACGCTGGGGACTATCAAGTGCTCTGACACCATTAACATTTTCCGTCTGAATTTGCGTGTCTGCATCCAGACTAAAAATTTTCCATACGTTCGTGAATTATAATTCCCGTCAAATATTACATGAATTTATCGCACACTACGAAACTTTATGCAAATGCACTGTATTATGAAATTTAATTACAATGGAGTAAACTGAATTTCAAAATGTACTTAAAAAGCGCATTAGCATTAAGAGAACACGGTACCTTTAATGTGCTCATAAAAATAAAAAGTTAATTTTAAAAAAGCCCAGAATGAAAAAAATTAATCAAAAAAAGTGCGTGCATGCATATGCATATAAATGAAATTTATTCTATCGTTAGTCGGTACTATTACCTATAATTTCAGGAGCTTAGGGTTTCATGTGAAACCTCTACAATTACTAGTTCACAATTAGTGTATTTAAAATCCTGATCTATGGAATATCTTTAAATCGACCGCCACTCAAAGTATAAAGTAGGTACGGAGAAGGAAGTTCCCTATAGCATAGGAGAAATATTATTATTATAGTTCTACGCCGTTTTTGACGACTTTCAACATTTTGAAAATTTTGCGAATGAAGCCAATTTTACAAAGTTACCCATTTTTCCAATCATTTTGTAATTCATGAGAATTAATTCCAACAATTTAGAAAATTTTAACTTTAGATTTATTATTATTTAAGCCTCTTCGCATTATTTCTCTAATCGCGTAATAAGACGACTAAATCTAAAGGTAGAAATTTATAGCCACTTTTTCGAAAATGTTGACTTTTCGCATACTAATCTTGGAAAGGCACTATCTCAAAGCTCATTCTTATCACGTAATTAAGTATTAGCCATATATCGGACTTAGACTTTCTAAAATTAGTTTACGGTCGCATGATTATTGTAAATTACTGTCGTCAAAAATATATAAAATAATTTGTATCCTCGAAAAAATGCGTACGCGTGTGTTGGTGATTTTATAAAAACAGTGTCAAAAAAATTGAAAAAATTGAAAAACTCTTTTCAATATTCCATCTTAAATCTGCGATTCTCCACTTAATAACAGATTTCCACTGAACATAAGAAGAGTCTCTCACGTTCAGTCGAAGATGAGCCTCTTGCGTGCAGTTAATTGTAATATCCGGTCTATACATATACATTACGGTAGAAAATTTAATTAGGAGTGCATTCGCCCATTTAAATTTAAATTCAATTAATAAATCTTCTAACGATCTATCTGTGAATTTTTTCAAAGCATAATGCAGTACAGGTTTGGTTGCAAAATAGTACATGTATTAAGTCCCATAATGGATCTTCGGCAAATTTCGCGCCTCGACTCGGTCGAGGCTAATTAGCAGAGCAAAAAAGAAGAAGAAGAAGAAGAAGAAGAGAAGTTTCGCGTCCGCGGGCCAATCGTTCGGCGACGAGCACTTACTCGAGCATTAAAATGCAATTAGCCTTGGCCGACATGTACAGCAGTGATCCGCGGGGGGTTACAAATCTCGAGCTTCTCTGCTCGCGATGTACAAGTTTACTCCTGTGCGCTTTGTAGAGCTTCCGGGTTTGCGCTGCTGCGCTGTTGCTGCGGTACACGGCCGAGCGACGATTGACCTCGAATACTTTCATCGCCCTCTAACTCTCTGGAAAGCGGAATTTTTTAATTTTTCTTGTAAATTCGTCGACCTCGGGGTCGCGATGAATAAAACCATCAAGTTTTTCATAAATCTCGACAATTTGGGCGATTCTTTCGAAGTATCATTCGACTGCTCTTTCAACGAAGAAAATGTTCGGACTTCGTTCTGCAGTGCGATTAGCTTTGTGCCTGAAAAATCAAAAGAAAATATTCCAGATTCCCTTCAGCGTTCCCACAATCGCATACGCCACACGCTACAATCCGTTGCGGTGTTCAATCTCGAATTATTATCAGCGTTTGTCCAACTTACCTCGCAATCCAATCAGCCCCCAAGCTATATGTGCGGCTATGGTTCGGAGGATGCAATAAGTAAGGCTCGCGCGATGACGCAATCGAGCTTTGATTTTTATGGAGAGCCTTGATTTGAAAAAACGAGTCTCTTTGCTCCAATTTGTTCGATAAGAAGATTTATGCTTTTTAAAATTGCATTCTTGCCTGTTCGCCGCTGATTTAGCAGCGAGTTTTTGTGTCTTCATTACGTGCCAACGACTCGTGCGCGGTGCTCGCGCGAGCTTTTTTTACGCACTCGCCGAGTTCACTGACTGTGTGCGAAATGTGCGTGAATCTTTTGTGCGTCTCTCTCTCTCTCTCTCTCTCTCTTTTTCTCTTTCTCAAATAAGTGCAGATAATACGCACCGACTTTTCGAGATGGCCTCGAGAGCTGAGTCGAGGGGATTAATTATCGCGGACGTATTCACTTTAACAAGTTCGCGGCTCTCGGAGGCAAAAAGAAATGCGGGGACTTACGTAAAGCCGAGGGTACGCATTACTACAAAGGTATGTACGTGTGCGTGCGATATACGCGATGAGCGATATTCTCGAGAGTCTCCGCGAGAGTATTTTTCATCGTGGCCATACATCAAGCGCCACTCGGTATGTGTATACTTTATATTTCACGCGCAAAAGCACATCCATAAATAATGGTCGCGCCATTTCAAACGATCCGCGTGCCCTCGGCATAAATTTCCCACAAGGCTTTCGACTAGCGAAAATCCACAGGGGCTCGAGCTATCATTTTCCCGGCTGTAGGCCCATTTTTTATTTTTCATTCCGTACTCGCATATGCACGCATATTGCAGAGTCTGCATTACACAGACGCCAAAAGAGATGCAAAGATCGCGCGATGCAGCCCTTCGACTCCCGCGGCTCGTCTGATGCGCGCCGCGAGGTGAAAGGTAGACGCGTTACACGCGTGTGCGCACTCGATCTATACGTGTCGAAGATTTTTTTCCCTTCTCCCTCTCGGCTCCGCGAGCTCGAATTCGTTACGTGCGCGCAGCAGTCTCAATTGCGCGGCGGCTAATTTAGCGGGATGGACGGTGTAATTGATGCTTTTGGGACTGATTTACACATCGATTAAGCGCGCGCGCGCGGGATTTTTCGTCGGGAGGATGCTTTCTCCGCGAGAATATTGCCGCGTCGACAGGTGAAAAATTTTATAATCGATGGACACGCGCGAGCCAACGGTCGCGTGGTTGCGTGTGTAGCTACTTTTCTCGTTGGATTAGGAGCGATTCGAGCGGCCGTAAGTTACGCCTGCGCACACATACGGGAAAATCCGGAGAGTTAATTAAGCTTTTGAGAAATTTGAAGAAAAGCATTGTTAAAGAGATTAATGGATTCCAAGATTTAATGATGGTAAAACCCCTCTTCGATGGCCAATTTCGTAGAAGAACTGGATTTTTACAATTATCTTCTATGGGCAGCAAAATTTTAAGTCATTTTCAAACTATAAATCTTGAATTTATGTATGAACCATTTAAGCTAAGTTAATATTCATATTTTTCTAAAGTTTAAAACATTTGTCGAAACAACTGTTGTATATATGAACTTATCAATTAAAACCCAGTAGAATACACTCAACGGATAATTATACAGATGTATTATTTAAAGAAGGGGCGAAATTTTTTATTTAAAATATTGGGAATCCAATAACTGAATCAATTTTATGGATTTTCCCGTATACCCGATTACGGGTGTCCGCCGAATCATCGGAGCTAATCGAGCACAACCAGGTTTCTCTATAGCCACATGTCCTGTACCTATAAGCAGATAGCTATGCTTTTCCGCGAATATAGTCTCGTGGTGAAAGTTCGCGGTAGTTTGCGCTAATCTAAAACCGAGTTATTGATCGTTTCGCGACTTGCAATCCTATACACACAAAATCGTGTATGCAAAGTAGCTCCGCAAGATTGTTCGCGACGGAAGAGACTTTTCTCTCCCGAGCGCGGGTTTATCGTTACCACCGCTGTGCGCAGCCGCCGGCTGTAGAAATCGCGTCTCTAATTGACAGGAAGAGCTGCGATTATACACTCAATTGATTAATTAGTTAATTTAATTGCCGGCAGCGGAGGTTGCTTTTTTCAATTAAATCTTGTATATCATCTAGATCGCGTTTGTGCAGTGGTTAGAGGAGAATCGCGTACCTACTACTGGGTATAATTTTAGATTTCTGGTTTGCATCGACAAATCACGCCGCTTTCGCTCAATTTGCCTGCTGTAAATTCCGACTCTACACTGAACAATGTACAAAGTCTCTATGTTGCAGATTTATTGTAAGGGAAAAATTCAGTTTTAAAGAGATTTCCGTGCTCGACAAAAATTAATTAAACGTAAATTTCAAACACAGCTACAATTTTACAATAATTGGATTTTGATATCTCAGCTGATTGATATACCTTATTTACTTTAACATTGAACTACTTGTTCAAAGTTACGCACTGCTATAAAAATGAAAATAACTGCAAAATTGAGTTAAATGTTGCATTTATATTTTCGTGAAAAAGAAACAAGATAAAAAGTAAGCGTACAGCGTTTGTCTCGCTCCAATTTCCTTCCTATATCCGCAGACAGCGATCTGAGAAAGAAAATCCACTAAAAATTTTCCCAACGTCACGCAAGGTTCAATTAAACCGTTGGCGTCGTATCGACGACAATTGACGTCGAAAATAGCTGTAGAGACAGCTATCGTGTATACCGAGTGACCGCAGCCTCGTCCCCAACACACACGGGCGCCGCGCAGGACAAAAAGAAAAGCATTCTAAAATCCACTTCCTCCATGCTCGGCGAGCCCACGAACGGCGACGTAGTCACGTCAGCGCGCAATTCTCGCTCGGTAAATCACACTTACGCTCTCGCGATTCGTATCTATCTCGCCGTCGACGTCGTCGTCGTCGTCGTCGTCGTCGTCGTCGTCGTCGCCGCCGACGTCGTTGGAGTACGCGGGCTGCTTTTCAGCGCAATGCAATAACGCGTGACGCAATTCTCGATATACCGCTATAAGTCAGTGCAGCCGGACGGGCGAGAGTGCGGGGGTGTCGAAGGGAAGCCCCGCGCGACGTTTTACATTGTGTGCCCGCGTAGGAGCTCCGTGCTCTCGTTTGATCGATCTCGTTAATCGCGAAGAGAAAGAGATAAATGCGCGGCCCTCCGCGCTGCGCTGCGCCGCGCGCGCGCGCATTGAATAATTGACTTTTGAAATTCCGTTATTTTCCGCGTAATTCGCGGAGGACGTGTAATCGCATTCCTGAGTCAGCGCGCGCGCGCGCGCGGCGAGATGCTTATCCGAAAGAGAGCGAGATAAGGCAGCAGGGGAATTTTCTGCAATGTGTGCTTTTCCTGCTCTTGCATTATTATTTTTATGATTATTTTTATTATTATTATTATTGCGTGGATCGGGAGGTGGAGCAGGGCCTGTTATATACAAACGACGAACGCGATGCAACGCCAAGTTCTCACTCGGCACTCGGGAGAGATAAGAGTCTGCGGTGATAAGTACGTATAAGAGTCGAGAGTGCGATATCTTCTTTTGGTGTTTAATGAGGCTATAAGCGTGAGACGTGCGTGTGTAGAAAATAGTTTTTGGCTTTCTTAACGAGCGGAAACTTTTTGAGATGCGTGAAGCGAGCTATTTTGAGCGCAGTCGCTAATATTGCCGACTCGTTCGTTTCCTCCTGTCGGATTTTTAGACGTGAAAAATCGTGTCGATTCACGGCGTTGTGGAAAGTGATTCTCGTGAATGGAAGAATTTGTCATTGTTATATACTTATATATTTTTGATTAATTATCGCCGACTCGCACAATAGAAATTCGCGTCTATTCGCTTCAAAGTGAAGGGGCACTACTATACATACGTACAAGAATCAGAAGTATCATGCAACGCGGAGTCAATATTTCCCATCCGATTTTGCAAAGTGACTTCGAGATATACTCGCGCGGCGGTGGCGACGCGGTAGCGAGTTATTGCAGCAAAAAATGACCCGCTCGTCGCTTCATTCCGGATGATTGTTTACTCGAATTTTTTGCTTTTTCTCTCCCCGGCCGCCGCGCGGTGGTCCCGAGAATAATGCCTCGTTTCTTTTTGTCTCTCTCTCTCTCTCTCTCTCTCTCTCTCTCTCTCTCTCCTCTCTCTTCCCTTTCACGCATTAAATATTAAGATACTGTATATAGTGTGTATACCATGTGGGACGTCGGAGGCAGTCGTGGTCCGATGTACTGACGCTTCAATCTGCTGTGCGCCGGGGCGACCTGTTTATTTTGCATAATTTCCAGCAAAAAGTCCGTCCGTTAAGCGCAAAACGCCTTGACGAAGCGCGCGCAGTCCTTAAAAGTAGCTCGCCGCCCGAGATTTATAGCACAACTGCCTTCGATAAAACATCGAAACGTGCGAGTTATTTTCGGCGACCGCACACGCTTGTATCAGTGTGACCCTTTGACCTTCGATTATATGCACGCGCATTATCACTGTATAACGTCAATACAAGGTTTGCCGAAAATCGGAGAGGCGACGCCGAGCGAGAGGAGCGACTCGGATTATATCGGCGCAAAAGTCTTTCTGCTCTTCAGACAAGTGCGTGCACTGAGAACGCCGTCCCCCCTTGTCAGCTGTAAAAATGTTACGGGAAACAAACAAGGACTGCGGTCGTCGTTATTTTAAACCTTTTCTTCGGTACACCTTGGCAACAATGCAAAAGTCGGTATATAGGTGTCGGAGCAGTGGATAATGTGAATTTTGCTTTATCTAGCCAAAACAATAGTATGCGAGATACATATGATTTAGTTGAAACTGACAACCAGTGACCCTAGTCTATATTTAAAGCTGTTTAGAAATATGCACTCGGACTTTATGTTCGTTGGCAAACACTTCCAGAAGCGTTTCAGACGGTTTAAAGTTGAAAAAAAAATTATGTATATAATTGTGGGGCTGGCAACGCCCTCAGCAATTTTCTGGGGATCGCGCAATAAACGTGGAATGCGCCTTGACTCGTAAGATTCATTATGATCGGGAGTATCCATAAGTTTGTGTTTCACAACTTGAACGACTAATCAACTCTCAGCTGTGATGTTAGACGCTGTATTCACGGTCAATCGAAAGCATTGGATTTACTACCGTAACAGTTTTTCAGTTAAAATTTTTTGAGTTAAAATATGTACATATTCAAGTTTTTTGTAGTCCAAGAGTATCAAATCAAATATCTCAATTTTAGCTTTTGCATAACTATTCAGACATTTTTGTATAATTAATCATATGATCGTTTCTTCAAGACTTTGCATGTGTGGACTATATGTACATTGTACACGTGCCGCATATATTTTAGGTGAATTTAATACGTAATAGAATAATGTTAATATATAAGGCTTTTTGCACCGTGTTCAAGACTATATTTGTATTTTGATAAGAAAAGGACTTTTTATATTATTAAGAAAACAGTGATTGTCTTCGATGTATCATTGCTAAAACAGACACTTAAATCAAACAGAATACATACGTTTAAAATTATTTGTCAATGGGAACGATTGAATTTTCAAAATATATTTCCTTTAGTCGCGTATTTTTCAACGCGGTGTGTGTGTGTGTGTGTATATATGCAAAGTAAGATTGAAAGTATACGCGTGCTGGAATCTAGTGGTACGGGAAGAAAATTTGCTTTTTCAACAAATGGCTGTTTCTCACGAGTGCTTTTGTCTGCACCTGAGTTTCTGCGTTTCGCTTGTCAATCACCTATATATATTTCGGGCACTATCGCTGCATCGTAATATACTTGTATTCCGATTCATTGGCAGTGTGAATTCAGCCGCATCCACCAAAACAAGGTCAGTGGAATCTATTTTTTCTTGCAGTCGTAGCAGAACAAGTCTCTCGCGCTTATCGCTGGAAAATGCAAATATTCATCGAGCGACGCGCGGTAATTAGCTCCACGGTCGCGCTTCTCAAGTTTATCCCGAACGAAGTACACGCACACACAGAGAGAGCCAGCCAGCCAGAGGTACAATCGGTCAATGTCGCGCAGGGGAGACAAAGAGACTGCGGCTCCGACTCTTATCGAGCCAGCTCGGGGCTTATCAACGCGATTTTAAAAGCGGCTCATGCAACAGCTATTAAGTAAGACTTCGCGCCAAGCAGAAACTCGTAAATCAGAGCGAAAGCCAATGTTGTAGCCGGAGATTACAAGGTGAAACATCATCGGAATTGGAGATTAGACGCGCTCTCTCGCGAAATTAAGCGATCGCTCGTTTACGTACACGTATTACATATACGCGCGCGAGGATGACCCGAGCGACCCTACAACTAAATACACGTAAGCAATATATCGCGCACACCTATACATGTGTATGCACACACACACACACACACACACACACACACACATCATATAATACGCACAGAGAGAATCGGTACACAGTACGTGGACCCTCTTAAAAATAGCCGGCGACGACCTCGTTACGAGAAAGTGATTCGCGGAGATACGCGGCGTTTAATCTGCGCGAGCTCGCACTATATTGCACGCTGCAGGCGCGCACATGCACGCGCGCACACAAAAAGCTTATATACGCGGCTGTACATACACGCGAGATGAGAATGGGATGTGGAACACACACGGGGCTTCTTCGTTTTTGCATGTGTGCGGCGAGAGTCGCGATCTCTGCCTGTATCGAGGTTAAATGCTCTTGGTTTCTTAATCGCTCTATATATGTGCAGTATACATACGTATGTATATCGGTGTACTGCACGTTTCACGTTCGCGCGTGCATGGCTGCGAACCCGGAGGTTTTTTGGCGGGAACTTATTTCAAGTCTAATGGAATAACAGCTCACGCGCGCACGACGCGAGCGATTCAGCTTACTTAAACCGCGATTGCTATTGCTAATTGCCATTTGCGTTCGGCCGCGTCTGCGGGTATGTGTATCGGAGACTCTCGGCTAATTGATTCCCCATGCACGTGTGCAATGTGTGTACAATACGTGTATGTGATGCGCGCCCGGCGCATCGGGGAGTTCCAAAACTTTTTCTCCGCAACTCGGCGGGCCATTAAGATAATCAGGCGCGTTATACTGTGCGCGGTGAAATTCTTGAAATTTTGCAGCGGCGAAAAAAAGAAAGCGATTTGCTCCTTTGCGCGCTCGCGCGGCGGCACCGCTCGAATTCGAGGCTCTCGCGCAATCAGGCTTAATTATAAACGCGTTCGCGAGCCGAATATCGAACTCTTGCTGCCTTTTTTTCTCTTCTCTCTTTCTGTCATTCTCTCTCTCTCTCCCATACGTGCGGCGACTGCAGCGCGCGACAAACGGCGAAATATTTCATCTCGGCGAGAAAAGAAGTGCGCTCTTTCTCACGCCTCGGCGAACAATAATGAAAACCGGAAAGATGTATATCTGCGGCGTGAATCGGCATCGGCGCGCCCGAATTTACGAGCGCTGTATCGCTCGCCCCGGCAAATCTCGTTTTAAGATGCCGTAAAATTCAAATTCAATATACTTACCCGACTGTTATTGCTAATTAACATTTTTATTTATCCGTCGCGCGTCGCGATCGACACGCCGTAATGCATTGCCGCGTCGAGCCGATAGGTAGTCTCAGCGGTTTCGGCAACGTCGTAAAGGAGCTCGGTGAAAGAGAAAAAGAGAGAAGAGAGCGAGTGAGAGAGAGAAAACCACCCCAGTGTAGCGAGAGGAGCAAGAGCTATATAAGCACGCAAGTCTCGAAAGAGACGCTAATTGGCGTCGTTTGCAGTTAGCGGGACTTCTTTTTTCTGTGCTTTTGCGCTCGTTTAAGGAGACTCAGCTGCAGTCGCGCATACGGCGGTACTTGTGGGCATTATATATAGTTTCAATTTTTGAAATTACGCTAATTTAATTGCTTCGAAGACTGCGTTACGAGTAGCACGTAATGCGCTATAATAACCTAGGAGTTGCGTGTATGGACACTGATGTTTGACATTCTGCTCGATTCATTCTTAGTTGGGCTGATTTGCAATTAATTTATTATATATTGTACAATGCTGCGAACTTTTAGCGTAAAAATGATTATTTATCGAATGTTTTCATTTTTCAGATAATACGCGGGTGTTTTGTCCGCTCTTAAATTGACCTAAAAAATGATGATTAAAAGTGTCAGAAGTTTAAATTATGCCATTTCAAAAAAAATCCATATGAATATGCATGTGTATGTTAGCGAGTGATATAGTGCGCTTTATCTCCGAAATGATAACTCCAATGATAATCTGCCTAAGACTGCCTATTCTTTTTGTTTTCTTTGAGCGAGGGCGATATACATGTAGCGCAGAAAACGGAGTAATTTACAAACAAACAAACGGATGAAATAGATTATCATTTCGAGATGTATTTACCAATACAATACAAATTTGTTGTATTTTATGCTCTCCCCCTCCCAAAGAAAAATACATTTATGACTGGGACAGCGCCGTTTGGTTTCACGTCGAATTTATAGAAATGTTTTTTTACTAACATCTCAAAATCAAAATGCAAAGGGTGTGTGCATTTTTTAGCTCGATTCTCCTCTATATTACATACGTACACAGTGATAAGAAGACGCGCAAATTATTGCAAGCGCACGTGCATGCGTGTATAGCGATATAGCTGTCGACCTTTACAAGGCTTTATGTAATTATTTGAGCCTTTCTTTCGAAGGTCTTCATTAAGCCAAGAATAATTAACGTCCCATTAAAAATTCAATTCGAATATAATACCCCATTCGATGTCGGGCGTCTCCGCTGAATATAGATTATCGAGCGCCGATAAGGTAATTTATAGCCTTGAAAATGCCGCTCTTATTCTTTCTCCCAAAATAAAAGGGGGCGTGTTGATATATACATATCCATACACATACATGTATAACGCATATATAACGTTATATAGAAAGAGTCAATAAAGGCATCACTTAAAAAAATCCTCTGTGCACATACGCAGAGACGGCGGGCTAAAGGAGCGCTGCACAGTAATTCGGCGCGCTTTTCACGTTCACGGATACATATAATGTATTCGCTTATTTCGCGAGCGTAATAGCCTCAGTGCGCAATTGCGTAAACTCGAGCAGCAGCAGCAGCAGCATCTCGCATTGCAGATATATCAAGCGAGAGAAAGAGAGAGAGAAGCGCCAGACGCATTTTCACTTTAATTGCCGTATGTCAGTCGGGAGTCTATGTTAATATAAGTGCGACTGCTCTTAATTGGGCCCCATTAAAAGCCCGTGTCGTTATGTGCACGCTATTTTTTGCGGCTATTCACTCGGTTGGCGCGCATGCGTGCGTGCGTGTGTGTGCGCGCGCGCGCGTCGGCAAAGGAATCCCGATAAATTTTGCTCGCTCCACTAGCTCGCGAGAATTCCATCCGCTTTTCTCCTCGGATTTTCGGGATACGAGATGTCGGAATTTTCAGAAGTGAAAATCTGAAAATCGAAAGTTTACGCGCGCGCGCGCGCGCCCGAGCGCAGATTTGCGTAACGGAAGCGCATTCCGCTCCCGCTCTTGTGCACACTCGCTCGCGCACCGAGTGCAGAGTCGCGCGCGCGTCTAAGTGCAGTGTACGTACGTATATCTGCGTACGTATAATACACACATGCACCCATATATACATAAATATACTCTCTGGCGAATGAAAAGTCGTGGCTCTCGACGGCGACAGCGGCGCGTCGGCCAAGTGCTTAATTACTTACACCGCTATACGCACACGTGCGCTCCCTCCTTTTTTCCTATATACGCCTTCCTTCCTCTGTCGCGCGGCTCGCGCGTAATAAGCGTATTTCAAATGGGACGCGTTTAATTGGGCGCAATTTCGCGTTAAACCCCGAATTATAAAGGAGAGCCTTTCCGTCTTCGCTTTCTAATTGGCGCGCGCTCGGCTTTGAGCTTCGTCGAAATTTGTCGCGACGCCTATGTACTCGATCGGCTCGTTAACGTTCACGATTAGCCAAATATTACATGGCCAATAAATGCTTTGGAGGTATACATGGATGATGTGCGCCGGCTGGAAAATTAATGCGGTTCGAGCGCTTGTCGACCTCGTTATGCCCAAGTGGACACTTTTTTTTTAAATATGTGGCTCTTTCGATCATCGATCTCGAAAAGGATATACAAAAAGTTGTGAACATTTATTTTCGAAAATATGAATAATTTAACGTACAGAATCGCCATTGGGGATGGCCTCTATAACACGTGTTATACATGTTGTACATCCGTCGTGGCAATTAGGATATCCAATTTTTTTTATTTCACACATTTTATTTATATGCAAAAAATGATCTGAAAATTTTTCAATTAATTTTTTAGACATAACGTTTTGCCCCGAAAAGAGCGTATAGAGGAAAAATGTTCATTTTAATTATAAATTATTTACGGTAAAATTCTACCCACATATATAATTAAGCAATTAGATCTCGAAGAACTTGCTGCGATATCAAACACAGCTCCCGGACATTCTGTCAGAAAATATTTTAATATACGAGCACGAAAAAAATTTTGATCTACTAGTTGGAAGAAGCTGCAGGCTACAAGCACAAGTTGGTTACAACACGCGGAAAGATTTGTACCGAGGAAGCGCGGAATTCCCAAGACATCTGTTTATCGATCACCGAGATTTCTCAACTCTCAGATAAACCGATAATAATAATTATTATTATTTTTTTTGCACATGCATGGTTGCCACGTATAGTCTCGTATTTATACATCATATCTGACAGATTCCTCTTTATTCACTTTCGCTAGAAGCTACATGTAGAGAAAAATACGTATATTTTAAATGCATACATATAAATATTAGCTTCTCGTAACAGCTCAATCGGGAGTTTGGCAAGAGTTGCATGTGTCGTCTCTAGAGCAGCTTTTCTCCGTTCGATCGTCGGTAATCTGACATCGTGCATAAACCGACGTCCTCGAGAGAGGCCTCGCATAGACTACATACATAATTTACAATAGAGCATCACGATCTGCAGCGAGCGTTGCGTTTTGGGTGTTTTGCATTTCGCAAATCCGCATATGCATCTCTCGCGCCGTTGCGAAGTGTGCCAATCTCGACACTCGATCCGGCAATAGATGCGCGCATTTATGTGCGCTGAAGGAGCCGCAGGATGAGAGAACGGCAATTTCCTTTCCCCCTTCCCCTCCACCTCCCCCGCGAGTGAGAGCCACGAAACTCGTGTGTTTCAGCGAGCCTGTCGATGTACAACTTGTACATGGAGAATTCCCAAAATTTCCTCTGCTCCTGTGGCTCGGACCGTGTTGGACAACGAAAATTTCGATACTACATCTTTGGGATAACTGTTTGTTTGTTTGTTTTAGATTCTTTTTTCACTGATGAAAAGTTGTAGGTGATTCGACGAGAAAGGGACAATTTTTGCAATACTCCAACAATTCATTGTTTGGGAGGATTAACTTTTGACCAGTTAGTCCAGTATCTCCATAAACTTTAGCTTATAAATTTAATTTATTTATTCGGTACTTTCGTAATCATATGGGAATATTTATAAAATTGCTTGATTTGGAGGGGGTCTAAAAATTGTAAAAAGAATTTCACGTTGTTCTTCTTCTATACTATGAGCCGCACAATTTTGGGATTCCAAAAACTAAATTGACTTTCTGGATTTTCCCATGTACTGCACAGGCCGTATAGGACAAGACTTTTTGAATAATCGAATTCGGTCTCGACGCAACAGTTCGCGAGAGCAGCCTGTATACCTCTGCGGGGGTTATCTGTGTCTGTGCATGTGTGCGTGCGTGCAATGTGCATACCTATATATGCACTTGGCTTGCACAGCCGGCTTTACTTTCTATACACGAGCCTCATTATTTTATTCTCGGCTGCTGCGAGAGAGCTGCGCGAAAGATGCTTGTTAGGTTATAAATTTTCAAGATCGCTCGAGCGGATGCTATGCGCGCGCTGTGATTCGGATTTATTTGTGTAGTTTCACACCGCGGCAGCTCCGTGTACATTTGTACGCGTATATATACTCACGCGAAGAGTTTGAAGTTGATGAACTGATGCTGGAGATGCCATAATGTGGGCCGACAAAAGAGGATACTTGGAACAAGTGCCAGAATCCGTTTGCTGTCAATCTGTTTGCGCTCACTGTATAAATACACGCTTATGATGTAGCTGTAGATACGGGAGATTCTGTCAAAATTATGATAATTTTGTACTCGATTTAAAATACTCTACCGCTCTCTCTCTCTCTCTCTCTCTCTCTCCCTCTCTAACGTTCTATCGTCATTATGTGAGAAAATTTGGAGTTTGAAATCGCTATTAAGGTGTCGGGCGATTAATGCTCTGCATATGACGCACAAGGAAATTTACGATTCAATTTTTACGCGGCTTATCGACATCTTGCTCGACTATAAGAATTTATAGATTCTATAAATAAAATTTATCAGGTTTGTAGCCAGAAGCGGAAATATAGACTTGAACACTACAATAAATTAATAAATAAAGATTTTTGTTTGGTGTCAAGCAAATTTCTTTCGAAAAATCCTCTTTTCTTTGTGCATTAATACAGAATAATCTATCTTTTTTATATTCCTCGACTTCATCTTCTCAGTAGTTAAAAAAAGTGTTTACATCTAATAATGAATTATTGACGAGCATGTATAATATTTATATACCGATATATTATCGTATATTTACAGTGGCGCTTTAAATATCGGTATACATCCGAAGCTTATCCACAGAGAGTTAAGATATGCTATACCGTTCGCGGATAAACCTGTATTACCATCAGTAGGTGAACGGATTCTCGTCCGACAGCGGGTAAACTCATTCTCATTTTTATTTTGCTGATAACTTCGAAATTAGAAAAATGATCAATTCACATACTACTCTTTCTACTAATATTATGCACCTATGTACTCTAATAAGACCAATATAATTTCGTACAAAGAAAACACATAGTTAAATCAACTGAGCAACGAAAATCTGCAACTATCATTATCGCTTTCCTCCTTCTGCCGAGTACAATGTCTCTTCAATTTCGACAAATGCAATTTGCCATTTAAATATTGCAAGCGTTTTAACGATTCGTGAGCGAGAATCCGTTAAGCGATCGAATCAGCCAAACCGTCGCTTACTCAACGTGTCTACTTTTCTCATTTAATCAAACGCTTCGTAGAGAAAATCTCGGCCGACCTACAATAAAAGAGGCATGTATAACGGTATAAATAACTAATTTCTCGAGCGTGCACCTATTCAGACTGGAGAATCGCAGTGTACACATGCAGGGCGTGGTCAGTTGATTATAATGGGATTAGTACGGAGCTCGCCGCTAGCTGGCGTGAAATCGATTGATTCAGATGCGCAGCGGCGGCACATTTAGCATTTGTACCTCTCTATACATAACGTGGCTGCATTAATTTATCCGATTCGTTCTATCGGTTTTGCGGAATCGATATAACCTGCTTTCTTCCGCCGTTAACGAGAAAATTACAGAGACGGAGGCGGGGGGGGGGGGGGCATTAAGAATGCAAAGCAAGCGCATTCATTATTTAGATATAGTTTGCATGCGGCACTCGGCCAACCTATATATTATAATGCCGCGCGTCGAAAATCAATAATTCGTAATTGATCCTATCATTTATTGCAAATCCAATGTTCGAAGAGCATAGAGTTCCCTCTCCCGGGCCTTACCGTTAATTCCATCGATTCAATTTTCATTTAATCTCTTTTGCTCGGCGCTTAATTAATCATAATTTTCAAGGAATTCAATGGTGAATCATATACGCAACGCGCAGAGAGTGAAAGAGAGAGAGGACTATCCGAAATATCCCATTCGTATGGCCGGCCATGCGCATCAATTGATGACATTTCGAATGATGATTCCGATGACGAGCACGAGATTAACGAGTGACTACGCAGCCACGAGCAGAGGATGAAAAACTACAACTACCGCGAGGAACGCGCTTCAAGCCTCGATCTCGATGGGACTGCTGGGATGGACATAAACGGCTTTTTCACGATCGACGAGGCTCGACTATCAGGTAACTTTGATCGAATTTCGTCTCGTTATAATTTTTTTTCTCTCGTTCTCTCTCGTCTCCTCTTTCCTTACGGCTCTCCCCCTTCTTCGTCACGATAATAATCACAATAATCATAATATAACGATAATGATGATGCTGACGATGATAATAACAATAATAATACACGTCGCCGCGTTCGTATTTTGAAAATCCGGCAACGGTTCGCTCTCGCGCGAGACAAATGAAATTATGCAGGCGCGACGCGACGTCTGTAGCGATCAGCGTACACGATGTTCTTTTAATTAGTGACGCGAGCTTTTTTGAGGCTCAGCGTTAATTAAGGCCTAAATACCTAATGGCTTTTTCTCATTTGCCGGTACATATAACGAATCCCACGTGCTTTCAACTTGTAATGAATAATTTCACAGGCCAGTGCTGAGAATTAAAGATGGCCATACACCTTCGATGTGTATAATAATATACATCATCGTGTATTTCGCCTGTATATATGTTTCTCAGGATATATATAGCATAAAATATCGACTGTCCATTACAGTTTTCCTCGGCGAAAATCGTTATCATTGCCGGCGATGTGAAACTTTAAACTTTCCAGCAGCCAATTCAATCAAGCTAAAAAATTGGAAGTCCAACGACGCTTCGAATTTTCAATAATACACGCGGCAGGACAAAATCGACTCGTCAAATATGAAACATTCCGTTTTTTTTCCGTGGTAAAAAAAATTCCAACTTCATTCAAAAATGCACAATCTCTGTACGGTCCGTTAGCTCCGAGCTATACCGAAATTGTAAAACTTGCTTACAGACCATGTCTCAATTTAAAACGTATTATAGTAGTCAGAAAGAAGTGAAAAGGCTTTATTCGTCTGCTCGAGTCCCTTCAACCATTTCTGGATAGAAACAAAATGTAAAAAATAAAAATAATGCAAACTGAAGAAACAATTATACATGAACTACATTGCTTACAATCCAGCTCTCCAATAATAAGATATAGATAACTAAAATTTAATAGAACGATATACTCTAAAGCTTTAGCAGTCGATAAACATCTTGATTCAATATAAGACTTGGCGAATATTTTCGCCCGCATAGCAATCACAGTCTTACCGATTCCACGGAAAATAAAAAGGAAATCCGACGCGAGCACGTCCCCCCCCCCCTCTCTCTCTCTCTCTCTCTCGCTATAGTATACGGACTAACCGAAAATCCGTCGAGTATTACACACAGAAGCCGCGCCGGCAGCGCAATTGCGACAAGTGCGTAGTCGGCGTCTCTGTCAGTTCGGCTTCGATCCGTTCAGGCGAGACGTCTGGGTGTCGGCGACGCCGCACACTCGCTATACACGGCCGATGGCCTGAAACGCGCGCGCGCGGCACTATGTGGAGGCTCCTGGACCAGAGCCGATGCCCAGGACGAGTTCGACTGCAATTATACAATCTACACGTGCGCACACACGCACACATATAGAGACGCGCAGACATACACGCGCAGACTTTCTCGTCGCGCGTTGATTTCGCAAGAGACGCAACGACTTTAACGACTCTGTCAGTCGCAATACGCAAAGCGCGTTAATGTACATCAACGCAGAAAAGGCTTTTTTTTCAAGCTTCGCCTGCAGTATTCGCTCACTCTCTCTCTCTCTCCCCCGTCCGTTCAACGATTCTGCAGTCTATTTCGCTGAGGGCTTTTTCATTGATCGGAGCGCGCGCGCGCGCGCTCGCGCAAAACGAGCGGCGAGTGGAGATTGATTCATTAAAAATTTGCTTGTTTGTTTTGTTTGTTTGCTGACGCTACTGCGGCGATGTTCCGCTCGAGTTGACAGATGATGTACACTCTCTCTCGCTACTGCGCGTAGAGAGTGCTTTTATTTTTCTTCTCCCGTATTGATGGGCAGTTTTGTAATAAACAATTTCGTCGGGATGCACAGATGGGCTTGGAAACGAGTCGTTGGAGGTCTTCTATTTACCAAGAGCTGTGCTAATGCGCGTATGGAATTTTAATTTTTACGGCGCCAGCGCAGAAGCACAATTAAACGCGGTGTCTCGCTGGATTTTCAGCGAAATCATAATGAGCGCCTTTAATTAGCTACTTACACATATTTTCAATTATTGCAGGTGCTGCACACAATGGGGATACTTTAAAAATGACATTTAACTTTCTGTCCTTCTGTAAAATGTACTTCTGTAATACGCGTACGAAGCTTTTAATTCCAAAATTAATAGACAATCAGCCAATCTGCGTCTAAGTCCTACTCTGATAAAATTTACGATAAATTCAACGAAATCGCAATAATATGCACATTGCACACTGGTACGGAGAGGTACTACTTTCTTAAACTTGAAAATAAGTTTTGTAAGCTTTCAGAATTTTTCTTAAATAATCATAAAAATTTTTTACATTCGAATGAAACATTACAATAATAATAACATCGAACAAAAAATCTAAAGTTACTCACTCTAGAAAATTGGTTAAAATCGAATTTATATCCAGTAATGATTTATTAATGTTAGGATAATTATTGGAAAGATGCAAAGCTCATGTATTTTAGTAATTTTTTATGGAATCGCATTAATCAGTAAAATTTGAAACTGACCATTTACCCGTATTAACATGTGTATAATTTAAGAAAAATGATCAAAACACACGTAGTAAAAGAAAAGTTGGTCTCTCTCAATTTGCCTCGAGCATAGCGTCGTCGCTGTTAATCGAATAGAGCATTAGCCGCACGTTCGGGAAAAATAAAGGAAAAAAGTCGTGGCGATGCCAGGAAAGGCGGTCGCAGGAATCGCCTTAAAGACACTCGAGCAGCTCGTCGTCGGGAAGAATTTAATCCTTCGCTAATGCGGCGCGCAGCAACTCGATCGGAATGATTAGTCCCGAAAATTCGATACGCGCACAAAACGCGCGCCCGTTGTCCTCCTCCCATAATTCTCACCGTCGTGCGGCCACAGGTATATATACTATATATACAAGCGCAGGTATTCATAATTCAAAAAGACGGAAATCCTAGGGCACACACAGAGGCATGTTCCAGGGGCTTTTTGACATCGTCATACAACGCCGCTCCCCCCCATTTATCAAATCCGGTCCTCGAACGCCCCTTGTTTGTCATCGCGCTGAGAAAGAGACGTCGTAATGTGATTTAAAAGCCTCGAAAAATCTTTTCCCCTCTATCTCGCGGTCCCATTGTCGCCTCGGCGGCGTAGTTTTCCATAGGTGAATCTCTCTCTCCAGTTTCTCTCTCGAGGCTCTGCTGCAGCCGGATGAGATATCCGCGCGCAGAGCCGGGGAAGGAGAAGCAGAAAGAGAGGAATTAGTACTGCAGCTGGAATTCGAGAGGACGCGCGCTCGCGTCTTATATGCGCCGTGAAATTCAACTATTCTTTTTTGTGTGCTGCGCCGGCCGTATAATCTTATACGGGGGACGCTTTAGAGCGAATGCGCCTTGAATAATAATCTGCGGAGCATCGCAGAGCGCGCGCGCGCGCGCGCGAGGACCGAGAGAGGACGCGATAAAAAATTCAAGGGAGAATATGCTCTCCGATGCATACGTAGACGAGCATTCGGAGTGTCGCGCGAGCTGCCTTGATATATATTGAAAATTTGGCGTAACGCGGGGGGGATGAATTTTCGTAAAATTTTCTCGACGCGCGCGCCCGGAGAGCGTTGTTGCGGCGTATTATACGTCGGAGAGTTTCGCCGCTAAGCGATGGGACACTCTTGGCTTTTATGCTCTTGATGCTCCGCTGCTGCTGCTGCTGCCGCTGCTTCTGCGGCAGAGAGAAAGGGTGCTACTCTCGCTCTCCGTGCATGTGCTGTATTTAGTTGCCGGAACTCGGAGATTTGGTTGTCGCGCAAGCGAAACTTTGCGCAGACCGCAGTGTATTTGTGAATATTCACAACACACTATTCAAAGCTGCTGCAGTATGCATATACCTATACAAAAGTTGCCGCTGCATATAGCGCAGTTACAATTGGAAATTTAATGATGCCTCCGGAGTATTATGACGTGCATGTAGCATTTCGCGGCTCGAAAATCTCTCCGGGCTCTACTTCTGCTTATATACTCGCGTTCTGTCTCTCTTCCCCTCCCCCCCCCCTCTCTCTCTCTCTCTCTCGCTTCTCGGAAAAATGCAATATCGAATCTATTTATTGCCTGACATTGCTGATGCTTCCATCTCCTCCAAGTCAAATATCCGCGCTTCACCTCTCAATCACTGTTCGCTTTATAGTTGCTGCTGTGTCTTTCTTATATTCCTTCGTGTGTGTGTATATATATACGTAAGTGAAACGGGGATTCTACTGCCGAACTAATTTATGATCCCCCGATATATTGAATTCGGCTTTACCGCGAATCCGTTGCCTGAAAAGTAAAAAGAAGACAATCGGCTTTTTTCCAGTAATAGAAGGTTTTTCTTAGCTACATCAAACATTGATCTCAGCTATTATCGAGTTAATTGGCTGAGTTTGTAAAGACGGGAGCTAATGATTTTCATTAATAATTCAAAAAAGCGAGGTAATAATTGCGTTCCTATTATCGCAAGTCGATAGTTCACTGACGTGATGCGAATGAATAACAGATGAGAAACTGATCTGATTTTGTTCTGTCGATGTGCAGTCTGTCCTACACTCTGAGGCTAAATAATGAAAAAAGAAAAGATATTAAGAATGACAGATGTTAGGGTGAGACAAAATCGTTTCATACTATGAGCTTAAATTTACAGATTTTTCAAGATCAATATTAGCAACTTTTGTAATGCAAGAATGATAAAGATTGTACTTAACAATACTCGTTTCTATTCTGATGCTATCATAATTGCTTGGCTGCATCTGAATCCAATGTCACAAAGCTCTCCATCCAGATGTTAGACTTTCCTTTTGCCGACAGTGCTCCAGGTATAGGCATACTGCGCGTAGCGCAGTATCTCAGAAGCTGCACAAAGGATTAATTATATACATTTTTAAAACACTCCCTTTTTCCAGTGAGTGGCATTATCATTTAAATGAAAAAATGTATATTTTTTCAAGCAACAATCAGTTAATAATAATTAAACAATGTTTAAAAATAAATGAAAATGTTCCTGTGCTTTGAATATACTCAATGTAGCACAAAAAACTCTTTATAGTTCAAGCTAATTATTCTCTTAATTATAATTATTAAGAGTCTATTATTGGCAATAAAACTTGACACCAGTAAAACTTCTAAGATTCAAGACGTTATACCGACGGTTATTTATAACTTTGTATTGTTTGTATTTAATATTTAAATGCTCTACTCAGATATTTAATAATAAAACTATATTATATTCCATACGTAACATTCATAAGTAAGCTTTAGAATTTGCGAACAGTCAAAGGCCATTTACGTAAACGTAATAGAGAGGAACGAGCGGCGTTCATTATGTCAAACTGTCAAAATATCGAAAATCGAATGACCAAAATTATTCTATGGAAAGATCAATCATTAATTGCACAATCAATTGAAATCAATTTTTTATTATACCAAAGCATTCAAAATACTTGTAGTGTTCGTTAAAAAGAAAGCCAAAGCAAACAACATACCGATTCATTAAATAATATACTATACAAGTAGTATGTGAAAAAATGATACACTGCATTTACTCGGAAATTCTGTTTTCTTAAGAGCTTAGTTTTTGCATGGTTCGTTAGATTCCACACAACGAAGAATGTATCAAACACATTTATTGTTGATTCTCTTGTTGTCTATGTACGAATTTGGATTCAGCAAAAGTGACAGGTTAGGCTCGTCTACAAAGAACTTCTCTGAGTGTCTAAATCGAATTTAATTTTTCTCGTGCTTCAGGTAAATATGAAATACATTTTGGACTTGCCAAAGTGACAAACGCCAAAGCACGCAAAAACGAATCATCGTTAAGCACCCATATATCGCGAATATCTTACGCTTGCATTGCACATCCATGTACAGAGCGTAAAAAAGAGAGCGAGAGAGAGAGAGAGAGAGAGAGTAGAGCGGGAGAATCGTTATACACTTACGCCGAATAAAAGCAAAGAAAATAAAAGGCTGCAGCAGCAGCACGATCCTCCCGAGAGGTGCGCGAGTGTGTAACGAACGCCCCCCGAAGGAAGCGTCGGATCAGGTAGATCCGCTTCTCTTACGTCTGGCTGACCAGTAACGCGCGAGGTCGTGGGGATCAAGGACAGCAGCAGTTGCTGCGAGCAGCAGCAGCAGGAGGAGTGAAGCTCGCCCGCCGGCGACGTGCCTCTCGATGGAGCCGTGAAAATGCCGAGCGCAAAGGAATGCCGGCCACGATGTATCGCGCGCCGTCCTCCTCTCGAACAATCTCTCTCTCTCTTTCTCTCTCCTCTCCTCTCTTCTCTATAGGAATTCCGTGAAAGCTATATACAGAGGTATAATACACACGGCGCCGAGAGACACAACGCGCGAGGTTTGCACGAGTTTCGCGCTGCGAGGATAATTAGCCCGATAGGCCGAGATATAGTTGTTATAGATACGCCAGGCCGAGGATGAGGATGAGGAGGAGGAGGAGGAGGAGGAGGAGAGGAGGGGGAAGGATTTACTGCTGCGCCAATTGAGACGACTAATTAACTTGTTTCCCGGCCGATCTCTCGGCTCTCCGCGCCAGACGTCACGCGGCCTCTCTGCTCGGCGCGATATGCTTCTTTTTTAATTAACTTTTTGTTAAAAAGCGCCCGCGCGCACGCGCTCTGCGGAATTTTAATTAATATACGCAAGCAAGCGCGCGCGCGCGCGAGCGGATCTTTAAACTAATCCGAATTATACTCGTATGGGACGTACCGAATACGGAATAAGGTGCAGATTTATCTCGTCCACACCTCGGTTATTTAGCTTCGCGCGCGCGCGCGCGCCGCGAGATATGTGGTCAGTCGCGTGCGTTGAACTCGAAGAAAACAAAGCAAAAGTCTATAACCTATAAGTGCTCGGTTATTTATATAAATATCAGCGGCGGTATATATAAGGGTCGGATTATTTTGAAAATAATACGGCGCGCGCGAGTGCTGCCGTCGATTTCACAGATCTCATCGTGTATACATATACGTACATAACGCGGCTATATATGTATACGTATACGTTTGAGTGTGTGGAGCTCTCGACGAAAAGTTTAAATTGATTGTGGAACCAGGTCAATAATATCTGCCTGGCGGACCGCAGTTTCTGCGGCGCAGCCGTTTAACTGGAAATTTTATATAAGAGAGGGAGAGAGAGAGAGAGAAAACGCGTGTACTCACTGGCGGCAGCCCGAACTTTATTAATTAAATATTTTAGTCGCTCTCCGATGCGCGCTCCCTTTGATCTCTCTCGAAACAGCGAAAATTTGATATTTTTTTTCCCCTCGCCCGTTCAAATGCGTATATACACGTGTCGAGAGAGAAAGAGAGAGAGAGAGAGAGAGAGAGAGAGAGAGAGAGAGAGAAACGCAGCACGCTGCAGCATAGTCGCGCGCGGCGCGGAGTACAGAGCGAGAGACAGGCGTGTAATAAAGTGCTCTCAGCCCTTTAGTCATTCTTCAAACGCTAACAACGGTTCAACGCTCTGCAATCATTCTGGACTAAGAATACACGCGGGAAGCCTCTGATACGTGGAACACCGAGAATAGGCCAGAATAGCCGCGGAACGCTGAGGAATCACGCGCTGAATAATTACGCCGCTCGACTTGTCGGAGCAGCAGCAGCAGCAGCAGCAGCGAGCACATATCGTATACGACATAATGCAGAGGACACACATACAGCACGTACGGCGTGTGCGCTCCTGATGGGAAAACGAGGCCGCTGCGCGCTCTTGTTAAAAAATTTATCTCAATCAAACGAGCACCACCACTCGACGCTTATCATCCCCTAATCGAATTCACGGAACGATATTCCTGTCTCTTCTCGTCGACCCGATGGATATCGACTCTATATATTAATATAAGCGGACAAGCGCGTGACGTTTATTGTCCTTCACACACATAACGATTCTCGATGAATTAACCGCGCGACGATGCAGGCGGCGGGAAGATCCGACATTCGCAGTTTTCCAATTCCCGCCGCTGCAGCAATAAGTGTATCTTCCGTTAACGGAAGCGCGACAAGCACGTATAACGAATATAGCGCGTAGTGTGTATAGGGGGTCAAGGAGAGGAAGCGCGCGCGCGCTCGTAAAGAGAAAAATAAATCTGCATACAAGCGAAAAAGAGAAACACGAAAAGAAGCGGCAGCAGCAGCAGCAGTAGCAGCCCCCGCACCAGTCGATCAAAAATAAAGAGGGAAGGAAGCGCGCGCGAGCGCGAGCCCAAAATACATTATGATAAGCGAAGCGTGGAGGAGCCGCGCGCGCTCCCGCTATATACTGGCTGCGCAAGAGTCGAAGCATTTTCCGCTGAGAGTACACTCGGCAGCAGCAGCAGCAGCAGCTCGAAAAGAAACTACCGCCGGCCAGAAGAAGCCTCGAGAGGGTGTACGCAGTATCCGATGCTCTCTCTCTCTCGGCTTATTTTCATCTTTCTCTCTCACTGCGTTATTTACAATTAGGTTCTTCCGCTAAGAGCCGCCGCGGCCTCGACAGCTAATATTACGATATTCCCGAGGTGCTCTCCGCGCCTCTAATAATTCACGCGCAGCTGGCAGCTCGACTGCAAAAAAAAAAAAAAACGAAGAAAAAGCGCGCGCTTTCTCTCCCGGCCGCGAATAATCCCCGAAACGTGACTATCGCCCCGATGTGTGTCCGGCTGCCGCTGCTGTCCCGGACGAACCGCCGCGCATATATACACTCTCTTATTCGGCTCTTCGATTAATAACGCTGCAGTCGCCGGGCGGAGACGGCACTTTAATGTGGGCATCTGCTTTGCGCGCGCCGCGGACGAAGCCGCGACGATGCCCCGCACGAAAAACATGTATGTAGCAGCGAGCAACGAGAGAGCTGCGTGTGTATACGAGTAAATCTTTTTAAGCTTGTGCTTCTTCGGATGGAGCTCGGAGCTTCCGGTAGCGAATGGTTTATTATTCAGTTTTTGGGCTTCTGATATACTGTTCGTAATTTGTTTGTGAAGATTATATTGTTTTTTGTAAGTTATGTGATTCAATGTCTGTGATTATTTACAACGTTTTAATGAAAACATTTCATGAATTCAAATGAGCTTCTTTATGAGAATCTATTATACCTGTAGAGTTGTTTAATTTGAATCTGTTAAAATAAACAAACATGCACAAAAAGAACTCATTTTGATTATTAGAGATGGCGTGTATAGTGGGATCTTGAAGTCGATGTACCAGGTGCTGCGACTGGAAAAATAGAAAGATTTAGACTGATTTCCGAGAAAAATTTTCCGGTTTAAGACGAATTGAGCAATTTACGCGAAAGAGCTTCACAGAAAAATAAAATTTCTCCGATTCGAATATACGTCCCGGTCAAGAGTCAGGAGCGTTCCAGCTTTCATTTTGTCGCACATCCTCCCATTTATATCCCGTCGAGTGATTTTCAAAGTCCACCTTTCTTTCAGCAAACCAAACCACTCTCGCTTCCGCTCTTTTGTTTCATATCTGAATATAGTTATAACCTTGTTACGTGACAACTCCCCGGTCATTTCGGAGCTTCGCGAACACCGGCTATACGCGGGTGCCTTCAGCTCAAATTATTCAATTCAGCGCGAAACTGTTGAGTGCATTAAAAGCAGTATATACATACCCATAACGAACCTGCGCGAGCTCCTGGAAAATGGACGATTTTTCGAGTTTGACTTAAAAAAGATTTCCTCCTATACGTATATCTGTACACAAACGCAATATGTATACATAAGCATAATATGTAGGTATATATATATACAGTGGCGAGTGTCGAGCAAAATACGGGGAGGGAGTAGAGCCAAAACGGAACTCGAAGCGCGTTACACATACAGGAGAAGAGAGAGAGAGAGAGAGAGACAGAGACAGCAGGCGTTATATATATAGCGGTCCTTATTAAGCCCGCGAGCGCATGCGAGCTCACGTACTGCGAGCGAGACACCTCTGCGCAGCAGCAGCAGCAGCAGCAGCGCTAGCGCGCGGCGGGTATATAACAGAATGGCAAGCGATACGTGTACGTGTGCTCCCATGCCTGTGTTTGTGTGTGTGTGTGTGTGTGTGTGTGTGTGTGTGTGTACTTACGACTACACATAGGTATATACATATATACGGTGGAGTAGCGAGCAAGTAGAGCCACCGGGTTCCGTCTTAATGCCCATTCATTGTGCGAGCGCCGAGCGTCTGGCTCTACTGGCCCGTTTTGTCCCGGTTATATTTCGCCTGGGGCTGCTGCAGTAGCAAGTATTATGCCCCCGCGCGCCAAAGATCAATGCTCGGCATCTCTCTTCGCATAATAATACCGCGAGAGAGAGAGAGAGAGAGAGAGAGAGAGAGAGAGAGAGAGAGAGAGAGAGACCGAGAGCGAGGAGACCGTGACGCCCGTGACTAGACGTCGGATCAACGTGTCCAATGATTTATAGAATCGCTGTTTGTGTGTACGCGCTCCTTACCCACATATACATATATATCGCGCTCGCGACGGAGGACCTCTCTTTCTTCCTTGTCGCATCGCTCCGATGCCGACGCCGACGCCGCCGCCGCCGACGTCGTCGTCGTCGTCGTCGCGAACTTGTATACTTGCACACATGTGCGTATACATAGACGTATACAGATACGACAGACGTGCGCGCATAGCCGAGGCTACCGCATGCAGGTATACACCACAGTCTTTGACCTTTATGGCGGGTTTCCTGCCCGAGAATACATATACAATATACATATGCGTATATAGTATAGCGTATATATATGCGAGAGACGAAATGACATATCCGGTATATATAGGCGCGGTGTGTACGTATACGCCACGCGACAGCGAGTGGAATTCGCTGCTGCTGCTGCTGTAGGAGCGCGCGACGACGCGACGCTTGACATGAAAAAGGCGTATATTAATTTCTCGAGGCATACCTCGGTTTTTCCTCTCTCACTCGCTCGCTCGCTCGCTCTCTGGAGTCTGCGCGCGCGCGACTGTGTGTATATAGTATGCGGCTGATGAAGCTCGGCGCAGCAGCAGCAGCAGCAGCAGCTACCAGTGTATATTCTCTCCTGTCGCAAGCCAATTTCTTTTCGACGCTCCTTTTTCATCGCCGGCGACGTCAGGCTTCGTTAGAGAGAAACTACAATTTATATGTGTGCATGCGAGTGTGTATACGGGCGCGCTGCGCACGTGTATGCACGCGCGGCTTCAAAAGCTTTTTCGACACGTGTACGTACACACGGTTTACACACAGCGCGGTTTTACTCGGGATTCGTCGCGGCGCGGCGGGATTTTATAAAATATGCGCTATTTAATTATAGTAAATCTCTCTCTCTCTCTCTCTCTCTCTCTTTCTCGGTAGTTCACGGAGTAGCTATATATAAATCAGCGCAGTGCGCACACAGGTATTTTTAATAAACGTCTCCAGAGAAAGAGAGAGAGAGAGGGAGGGAACGAAAAATCGAACGGCAGTAAGTTACTCTCTCGCAGTCTTTTTCCGCGACTCTTAATTAACTTGGGCTTTGCACACACACACACACACGTTATACGTACGCGCAGTGCGCGTATCTCGAAAAAAGTTGCGCAACTTTCCCGCCAGCGATTTTTCTCCTCGCGGATTGGCGCACGCAACGCGTCTTTTTTCCTACAAGCGCGCGCGCACGTAACGGACCGTATCATTCTCAGCGGATATACTTATATATACTAAAGAGAGACGCATCGCGTAATGTGCGGAGACTGCAGCGCGCGGATAGATGCAGCGCGGACTTCTTTTATTCATGCACGCGCATCAGCGAGCCCCAACAAAGTTGGCAAACGACCATTAATAACGCATCGAGCTCCGTAAACGCGGCGCTTAGTTTGCGAGTCTTGAAATATTCATCAATTATATACGTATAGGTGCGCGCGTTAATTTCAGGCGTATAACATTCGAATTTCCGCTACTCTCTCATCTCTCTGCGCAGCTCTTGGTTATATATACAGCGGCAGTTCTTCTGCGGAAATCTCCGCGCGGTACAGATATACTATACATACGTATAGACACATCAGGGAGTATGTGGGCGCGGAGAGGAAATTTGGTCGAAGGGTCGGTGTGTGTGTGTGTGTACGTACAATGTACATGTGTAGTGTGTACACAGGTATAGTATATACACACGTCAGCCGCAGAAGATAAAACGCGCGCGCAGCGGTGGGTCCCTATTGGGTTATTGATGTTTTGACGCTGCTTAGCTCTATACGTAGCTCATTGTCGGAAAGTTTAGTGGTTCGTCGCTTACAACGTATAAAGTCAGAACGAGCAAGAAGTGGTATGTATATACACGCGTGTGCTCCGTGTGTGTTATACAGACCTTAGCCGCGAGGAACACCTTGCTCCAACACATCCGAATAACTCGGCATCGCAGGAGAGAACAACACGGGTTTAGAGGTGTACTCGAGCGATGTGGTGATGTATACGTGTTCGGGGTATACACGGTACATTAGAGAGAAAAATCCAGGGAAGCTCTCTTCTGCCCCGATCTCGGGGCCGAGATAACACATCCGTCGTGTCTCACGAGCCCTTCGACGTTTCCTTTTCAGAGGACACGTCTCCTCGACATTCAAACTATCGCGCGCGCGCTCGCTCTCTCTCCTCGGAAATTTCGTGTGGAAAATAATTCATCCTCACGCGCGAGCGCGCGCGAGAGCGCAGGTAGCGCTCGCGACGGTAAAAAAATTCCAGGGGCTAACGAGGCTCCATTAAAGTCCGGCTTATCAGCGCTCCAGTCCGTGTTTACAAAGGAATAATCGTCGAAGCTACAACGTCGTTATATCGAGGCCGAGCGGAGGAGGAGGAGGAGGAGGAAAGGAAAAAAAACAGGGCCGAGAAGTACACGAATCAATAGCCTCGGCTTATCAAATCGTCGTCTCTTAAAAGTCCTTTCTCTCTCTCTCTCTCTCTCTCTTTCTCTCTGACTCGGAGACGAAGCGCCGGGCGCGGAGAGTCTGAAATGAGACTTTATGAAGAAATTCCCGTCGTCGCTGCGGCTATAGGAGAAAAAGACGAGAGGTAAAAGCCAGCAGCTCGTTCGCTCTCTTATCTCCGGCGGGGGATCGACGTTTTCCAGGTCCACCGCACACGAGGCGTGTGTCCCTATACATAAAAGGAGCCCTGTCACTTCGTGTTTTGTCCGAGTGGAGCTCACTAAAAAGGCCCGCAAAGTGGCCAAGCGGCCGCAAGAGCGAGACAGAGACGGAGACGGAGACGGAGAGAGAAACCCAAATATCGTAAGCGCCGAGATAGATGAGAAGCTGGAACGGAAAAAAGGAAACTTGGACCTTGCGCGTCGTTGTGTAACGGTTTCCAGCGACGTCCGACGAGAGAGTCTCTTTACGTATACGCATATCGCATATGCGCGTACTCTGCCGCGTTATCGCGTTATAATTTCGGAACGGGAGTGTGTATTTATACGCGCATACATTCGTGCACACCGCGCGGGGAGAGATCTCGAGCGCGAGAACGAAAGTTTCAGATTATACCCGCGGCGTAGACAGGAGCTGTGCAGGTGCACAACCGCTGATTTGTTATTCAAATATAGACGTAGATGTAAAGGATAATACACGTGTCACACGCTCGCCTCGTCGGCGCGTGGAATTGTCTCCGTTACGTCGATTAACGGCAGCGCGTTAATTGCGCCGTCGGGAGAGAAAGAGAGAGAGAGACATAACAGATAGAGAGAGAGATAGAGAGAGAAGGAAAGAAGCGAGTGGAAAGGAGCGCGCGAGAGAAAATTCGATTAGCAGCTCGTTACGCGGCACGAGAGCGGAAGCCGGCAATTATATTCGCGAAGGAAAGGCAAACGATAGATTTCGCCTGAGCAAACAGACTCTCCCGCGCGCGTTACCGCCGCCGTTGCTGCTGCTGCTGCTGCTGCTACTTCCATAGGATTGCACTTTCCTAACTTCTGATTGACTTTGTGCAAGAGATTGTCATTCTCGCTGAGGCGCAAGTGCCAGGCATCTATGTGGCGCGCGTCTGTATGCATACGTACATACGTATATGTATATTGTATATATATATATATGATGAAAGGTCGCGTATAGGTATAATAAGCCATCGGGACGTAGGAGTATAGTCGAGAGCGTAATTCCTCGGCGTAAGCTCTCGCGTGTCGCTTTGGGAAAACTGCGTGCGCGCGTCGAGTGCGCGCGGCGCGCCTGTAATTTTAGAGGAGAGCTCGAGACACATCAGCTATATCAGCGGAGATCCGAATGGCTCGGTGTGTATAACGCCGTCGCGGTTCGTTGAGAAAACTCGGGCGAAAGTTCGCGCCGATGTGCCGCTGCAGCCTGTACTATACATGTACCTGTATATAAATACACGGACGAAGTGTGCGCGCGCGCGCGTGTGTGCGTATCTGTGTGCGGACAGAGCTCGCACACACACACACACACACGTATATACGCGCGGGGCTCTCCTATTAAAAGTCTCTTTCGTCGCGAGCTGCAGAAAAGTCCGCGCGCCGACTGCTGATTTTTCGTCCTGGAGTCGTCGCGAGGAGACAGCGGACAAAAGGCGGGAAAGAAGCGAGGGCGAGAGAGAACGAGAAGGGAGATCAACAAAGTTAATTTTCGCTCTCGAGACTAATTATCTCGACTTTTCCGAGGAGAGCGAGAGAGAGAGAGAGAGAGAGACTCTCCCCTCTCTCGCTCCCGCTCTTACTTCCAGTCGGAAAAATATCCGACTTTTTTGTGCTCGCGAGAGACTTTTATAGCGTGTACAGAACGCAGGGGGCTACGCACCTTGGCTTTCCAATCACGTCCCGGCCATTCGGATACTTAACGCGACTGATTTACATTAACAGCGTTTTAGGCCCGATGGTACACGCACTGCGCCGCACGGACGCGGATTCCTCCTTTGGACGAGCCTTTGGCCACCGCTGCCGTAGATTCTACTGCTGTTGTTGCTTGCTGCTGCTGCTGCTATGCTGCGGAGAAGGAGAGGAGGGAAGAGAGAGAGAGAGACAAATCGCGCAGTCTCTCTTTAGGCGCGAGCTCGCGAAGAAGAGGAGAGAGAAGCCGAAGAACGAAGCCGGGCGTGCGCGGAGATGCGGAGATAGCGACGAGAGCTGCTTGGGAAAAAGGAAGAAGACCGGGAGAAAGAGAGAAAGAGAGATAGATAGAGCGAGAGAGGAGCAGTAGAAAGAGCTAGAGAGAGAGAGAGACAAATGAGAGAGGAAGGAAAGGGCGAAAAACAGACTGGGCTGCAGCAGAAGAGAGAGGCAGCGAGAGAGGTGTTTAAAGCCGTAGTATAGTTGTACGAAACAACTCGAATTCACACAATGCTATTTCGAATCGTCCCGGATTCGGATCATTTTTCACGAAGCAAATAACGTTGCGAATAGTGCGCAGGATCGTTGCTGAAAGGCCGAGAAAAGTCGCGCGTCCTTTGAAAATGAGCGTTTTAAAAACGTATGCTGGATATACCGTTTGTCCATACAACGCTTTTGCCAAGCGATGCTGAAATAATGCCTGCGAAAACGCGCTGTAAACGTTCTCGCGACGTACAGCGATTCTTGGAATGCCTTATTTTCTAGGGCATGCAAATTTCAATTTTGCAAGCTACAAGTCCTTCGTAGTCCGCGATATTTTTTCTGCTCTGCACATCAGATAGAGCGATAAGATGGAACGGGAGCGTTAAGGACGTTTAGTGATTCTCAAATTGGGAATAAATGGGAAAATTCGTTTTTTTAAGATACTGCGTCAAAACGTTAGTGTAAAACATTCAAGAAGGTAGATAGAAATTGCTCGGATTCGTGAGACTTATTTTCGGATAGTTATCGAAAAATGACATCGTGTCGGTCTGTGTAAATAAAACTGATAAATATTCTTTTGTTTGTCATGAATAACATGTATTAACTGCAATTAGTATTTTCGATTTCCAAACGTAACGAAATTGAATGAATTCCGGATCCGTCTAAGAAAAAATTTTTTTTCGTGGAACGTTTTTGCGACAACAACCTTTCCGATACGTCTTCAACAACAGGTTTCGGTAACATACATTCGCATGCATTTTTCAGTGTTTTCGAAAAATGTTCTAATATCTAATCTAATCTAATTTAATGTTATCAAATTAACTAACTTGAAATTAGTTACTCGATAAACGCTCTTCATTACAATTATTATAATTATGCGGATACAGTAAAAATACATAATCTATGCAATAGCTTTAATTTCTGAACAACAACCATAATAATTCTAGCCAGATTTTTCAATCCCGCATGTGAAAACGTATTCGTTTGTTTGCATTAAGAATTATAGACTGTATAGAATGCACGTGTTAAATAGAAAAACATCGAGACTGAATATCTCGATAACTACCGCGTTCGGCTTTCTAAGAGTTCAGCCGCACTAATGCACAGCAGTATAATCCGAGTGCAATGAAAATCCAAACATAATGGTTTAAGCAGCATTTAACTATGCTACCGCCTTTAAAAGCTCAAGATAGCTGGAGTAAGACCGAAGAAAGTGGGGGTAGAAAGAGAGAGAGAGAGACACGAGCTACGGGTGTAGAGTAGAAAGTTAAGCAGCGAAAAAAGGACGCGTAATTGCGCGCTGCAGCGTCCAGGTGGAGGAGAGATAACGCGGCGTAATGAAGAGCCGCCGCCAGCGCTCTCGCCTATACCTATATACACACACACGAAATCAAAGTCAGCAAACGCGGAGACAAGGATATAAGTATACACGTATATGTACACCTCAACGTACGCATAAACGCGGGAGGAGGAAATCTGCAGTCCCAGACGACGACGACGACGACGACGAGTAGCTCCGCAGAGCCGAGAAAAGGGACGGTCTCTCTCTCTCTGTCTCTCTCTCGCGGAAAAAAGAGCGAGAAGGAATATTCTCCTCGTCGTCGCCAACAACGCGCGGCGCGAGCGAACGAACGAACGAAAGAGAGAGAGAGAGAGAGAGAGAGAGAGAGAGAAGACTCGCAGCTCTCCCCGCGCGCGTATCATCCGGTCTATACGGCGGGCGAGACGCTCGCCCATTGGTCGTCGCAGCCGCCAAGCCGCGAGTGAGAGGGAGAGAGAGAGAGCGCCGCGCGCCACCGAGACACACCGAGGACGAGACCAGTTGAGCGCGGGACTTTGCCTCGAGAGCACGCGCACTCCTCGTCTCCCTTTCTCGGTCTTTCTCTCCTATGCAGCGGGCTACACGCACTATATAGACACGACTCCGCTGCGCCAGTGTGCTACAATAAGACTAACCACGTCTCGCGTCTGGGGCGCGCGTGTGCGTTATTGTACAGGTATACGATTTCCGACGAGGAGGTCTGCGGAAAAGAGAATACTTGCGCGGTCGTACCGGGCCGAGTGCGCGCGTGTGTGAGATACATATGCGTATATAAATACACTGTATACATACGTGCCATTACCGATGTAGTGCGCGCGCGGCGGCGGGGCGGCGAGACATACAGTACGAGTAGCAGTACAGACACCTCTGGTACACACAGCCTGGGACGCTGCGCTGCAGATCTGCAGGATCCGCGTCTCGGCGGACGAGGAGGAGAAGGAGTAGACACCTCGACGGGGGCCAGGTTCAACGCACCTGGGAACGAGAGGAGAGAGATGCTGCGATGCGCGCCGCTGCTGACCGCCTAGCGACTCCGACGATCGGTAAGTCTCTCTCGTCGCTCTCCCGCATCCTTTCTTCCTTCCTTCCTTCCCACCCTCCCGCCTTCTGTGTATTTACAACAATATAACGCCGAGGTGAGCGCCGTTTTCTGCGTACAAGTGCGCGCGTATACGCGCCTCTCTAACGCCTCCGACTCGGGTATATGTACACGAGAGAGTGACTGAGAGAGAGAGAGAGAGAACGCGATCGCCGGCCAGTATTACCGGTTTCTCCTTCGCGCTCCGTTTCTCCACGGCTAATTAAGCCTTATTAATGCGTCTCGCTCGGCAATCCGCGGAGTCGATAACGATCTGCGCCCCCCGCTCCCCGCGATTTCGTCGGCGATCGACTGTATCTGCAGTGCATGTACTCCGGGGCCCCCTGATCGATCGAGTCGCAGGTGCCGAGACTCAAAGAGAGAGAAGGGTAGCAGCGCTATTGTGACAGGATGGATGTTACAGGCCTATCTCCCTCCGAAATATCGGCACGTTTTCGCGCAGCGCCGAGGGAAAATTGATGCATAATGCAGAAGACGCGCGCGCGCGAGAGAGAAACAGAGAAAGGGAAAAAATAGCGGAGCTATCGGCTTAGAGGATCTCTCTCTCTCTCTCTCTCGTTGTGCAGTAATGCAGCTTCGCGGAAGGGGCAGCCCGAAAAAGAGAAGGAAAAAAAAGTTGACTGCCGCGGGGGAGCTTATGATGCTCCGTTCTCTCTCTCTCTCTCTCTTTCTCTCTGGCTCGGTCTGTCTATAGAGGAGCGATAGGACGCGCACTTGCCCATGGGAATTCGTCGGACGCCGCGGTCTACTCTCTGCGCGTATACACAGCCCATGCAGTATGTGTATAGAGGCTGATGCGCGGATGCGCGCTCGAGCCTAAAGAGGGACGTAGATGGACGGCGTAATTGAGCTGCTCGATATGTATGAGCTGCTCGCACACATGTCTCTCTCGCGCGTATAACGCACGTATGCGTACTATATATATGTAAGATACGCGCAGGGGAAAGAGTCTGACCCTTTCTCTCTGCCCTACGCGCACTGCACACGGAGAGATAATTAATCTCCGATTCTTCCATCGCCTCTGCGTATAGTCCAAGCTCGCGTCTATCGCTTCGAATTTATTTATACGCGCGCGCGTATGCGTACGGGAGAGCCGGCGAAAAGCAGTGACTATCTCGTCGGAATGGCGCTGCGGCACGAGCCGCGACGATTGACAAATCGTCGAAGCCGGCACTCGCATACTCGTGTATTATGCAGGGGAGCGCGGCCGACGCTGCACCTGGGCATACAGCGACGCGGCCCGCGGAGTCTCCACTCTTTTTCTCCTCTCGCGCTCTTTACTGCCGCTACGCGGCACACTACGCTCATTCTCCTTCTCCTCCTATACTGTATGGATGTTCTTTCGGGCCTCCGATATGCTACTGCTGCTGCTGCTGCTGCTGCGTTGCGGAATTTTTTTTCAAAGAGAAACTCTCGAAAGGTTGCTTGGTCATATTGCGAAAGGGCAAAGGGAAAAATTCACTTTGTCCTTACGGGATTAACGATCGAACGGCTCTCGCGATCGCTGACACGATCGGTTACGCAAGCTCTGCTGCTGATTTATCGGGCCTGATGGAAAATTTGTTCCTATTCGATTCTTTTTGCTGACTTGGAGAGCGAGCTTTGTGACAGTGCAGGGTTTTAGCTTTCCTTTTCCAGCAATTGAGAGAAAAAGAGAGAGAGAGAGAGAGAGAGAGAGAGAGAGAGAGACAGAGGCAGAGAGACCGCATTCCAGATTTTATACAAGTTTGAATCGTACATGCCATATTTCCAAAAATGTCTGCGTGGAAGCGTGAATTTGCGCCGTTTGTTTTATTTCGGCGATTGCTATTCCAATTTCAAGCGGTAAAAGGACATATTTTTGGATGCGCTTTTTTTGCGGAATTCGGAAAAATGCATTTTTCATGTTGCCTGGCGTGCTTTTTTTTATTTTGCCAGCAACTTTTTAACTTTTGAAATATATGTATGTATATAGCATTAGGATATTCGAGTTGGACTAAAGGCTATTGCAGGATTTGAAGTATATCCAAATTTAACAAAAGGTAATTATATTTCAACTTTTCCACTGTGTGAAATAATAAAGTTGATTTAAGAAAAAAAAAGTAACTGTCTGTATCGAAGGTTTGGAATCATATATACCTGAAATTTTGTGCTGTTTGTGTAGCTGTTCAAGTTAAGATACCGAAAAGGTTGAATTCGTTTCGATCTCATCGTAAGATCAACGGCTTATTTCTATACTTCTCATTTTCGTTATTTTATCCTTCGCAAACAATGCAGAGTACACGCTGCAGCGAATTTTTCCGAGAAACACGCCGTTTCTCGCGATTTCTTCACCAACACACGTTGTATACACACAAACAAGGCATTGTGCGCATAAAGAACAAGCTATACTGTGCCAAATGAATTGGCAGCGTTTATTTTTCTATTCTCCTTTGAGAAACGCGCGTAGAAAGTGTCGCTTGCTTTCCAACGCAAAGCGTCTCCCAATACTTCTTTTTTACGCGCAATCGCACGCACTCGGAAAGAGTAGCTTCTTCGGCCGCGTATCGTGTGCAAAAACAAAAACGTCTCGTAGCTGAGTTTCATCGCGCTCGACGGCGAAAATCAAGCGAGAGACGCGATAAAAAAAGTTTATAGCGCACCGCGCGCGTTCGATGCGCGCACGCGAGAAAGAGAGAGAGAGAGAGAGAGAGAGAGTCTGCTCCTCCTCGCCAGAAAGACGATTTTTCGGATAACGGACTCTTTCGCCTGTAGACACGCGTGTGTGTGTGCCGTGTTATATACACGGGAGTGCGCGCAAAGTCGCGCCAATAAAACGAGAGAGCCAGCGGCAACAGCAGCAGCAGCAGCAGCATCGGCAACAAAAGTAAACTCTTTTATAGCCTCGTTGCGCAAGAGTCTCTACTCTCTCTCTCTCTCTCTCTCTCTCTCTCTCTCTT